>OU893347.1:15312501-16512501 GCA_918026875.4 Diatraea saccharalis | reverse complement strand
GGAATGAAGAAAGTTAATTTTTGACGGCATTCTACAACCCAACTTTGCGTATGCTTTTAACATATAGTTAAGTAGCTGTTCCGCATTTTCGGCTCTATGGTTCCCTAAAAATTATTTAACAGTGATAACCAGGCGTCTGTCGTCATTATATTTTACAACATTTGGTATATCTTGCGCTTCTGAAATCCCAATTTCATCTTTTGTATGAGGTAATGGAGGAGGCATTTCTTCTTTGTGAGGTATTTGTTTCAAATATAAAGGAATATCAGGATACTAAATGATGTGCTTGATTTTCTTTTGAAAATTCACGTATGTCAGTCATCCAAAAGTAGCAATCATAAAAATGATTACTAGGTCCACGCCATAAAGCTGGTACGGCAAATGGCATTGACGTCTTGTGTCCATTTAACCAAGATATGAGAGTAGCATAGCATGTAACACAAAAAACTGTGGTATCCATAATTTATCTTGATTTACACATGCAAAATAAAGTAAATATGCACTTCTCACTTTTATGAAAACTGAAAAAAATTGTACTGTCCACAAACATAAGAAAACTTATTTATTTGGTTCATTTTTACAGTCGCGACGGCTTAGTTCAGTATTCATGTTGGATTTTTAAATAAATATGTTTAGAGATATCGAGGTTATCGAATAGAAACGATTTATTAATAAAACAAAACAATAAAAAAAGTATAATACATCGAAAACCTCAACTGTTTCTTTTACTCCTAAAGTGAGAGTTTAAAATAATGATTGACATGTACCTCGAAAACTAGACGTGATGGATACCACATATATTTGGAACATTTTATCTGTGACTCATTACCTATTCATTCCAGCTATCAGTTTAACGGGTACCGAAATCGTGTAACGCAGATATTACAGGCTGAGGGATTGCAAGCCCTATGTGTATTTATTTATAAAAAGGTACAGCTATTGAAAACAAACCATACAATATAAGATCACAAAATGTTTTAGTATAGAACTAAGTTTATCCCTCGATTATAGCTACGCACAGCACTTAATAGTATCAAATTATATTAGACAATATATAGGTAAGATTACATTATTTAAGATCACATTTCAAGATAAACTCTACACAAACGAAAAACGGGATCATTCAAAGTTACGTTGTTGTAACATACGTTGTTCTCACAACTCAGCTCAGCCACACACAGCCACTTGTATCCCGTTTGGCATTAATATCTTATGTAAAGTACTTACAATATTCGGCCATCTTACGTCTGTGACTACGTGATTTTAATGAAAAAATTGTGGTGTAACAGTTCTGTTACAGGAAAAGCTGTTTCTTCTTTTTCATCTATCAAATTGATGCCATGTTTTCATTGAATGAATTTTCACGAACTGATACTCAGATACACTCAATTTCAAATTACGAAAGTAACTAATGAAAAATAAATTATGTTTAAGATCATAGACAAAAAGTTTGGATGCGGGAACCTTGCACGAAATAAACGGTTACATACCTGCGTAAACTCTGTCATTAATAAATAATGTTAATGATTACAACTTTAAGTATTATTTACTCCCATATAAATAAGTGAATTAACTGTTAGAATATGATTAAAACTTTTTTGTATTGAATTTACAAATTAATTGAAACAGTAAAAAATGAAGTAGCGGTCGACACACGGAGGTAACGTTAATTAAATTAGACAGGCCGTAGTTATTTCTTTTGGGAATTACTTAATTGGCATGATAATTAATTATTTACATTATTTGTATTTGCAGGAGGAAATTGAAATTTTCGAAGGCTATGGTTTTTTATTGTAAATAACGGTTTTAAAACTGACCTCTTTTATAAAATGCGAGTCGGCCAATACTATTACCTACCAAACTCCAAAAAGTGTACTAGTTACCGAAGTCCAAAAGAAACTCATTGCATTGTCCAAAAGGTGTACTCTTTATAGAAAAACTGTCATGAAACAAATACCTTTATCAATAAATCTAAAAATATATATGATATCTTATAGTATAATATTTTCAAGATAATAATCAAGCTTTTTAACTCAATGGTGACATCAAGGATATAACCAGTAGCCTTCAGAATCATTCATCATCTCTAGCTTATGAGCCTACATAGACGGATGGACAGACAAAAAACAACAATTGCCATAATTATTATAAGCGGGTGCGCATACGCAACCGGTCAGTACAAAGCATGCGGCCGCGCGATCCACAGTGCGCATCTCCTTCATATTAAAAAAAAGATATTTCAAATTTGAAATTCGAATTTACTTTTTTTAGCTACAGTCAGAAGAATGTAAACCGCACGATAGTTTGTTTTATTTTTTTTTAAACTAAACAGGTTTTCGAATGAAGTGTTGTACAATTTAAAACAAGGGATGGACTTTATAACTTGGTGTTAAAAACTAAATTGTTTCAAAATGGAACGCTTCATTTTTCTGGTAAGTTATTTAAAAAATAATCTTTAACTTTATTAAGGTATATAGTTTGATTTGGACATTTATTTTACTATGTTGAATAATAAATCGTTCCCACGTCAAATAAAGACAATTTTGATGTCGTATCTAATTCATAATGACAAATTAATAAATTAAATCGTCATTGCATTCAAAATATTTTTAATAAAAGCGAGAAAGAAATTATACATAATAATAATTTATATTTTCAAAAATCATTTAGGCATCTACATATTTTGTGCTCATAAAATATTTAAAAGAGTAACTTTAAAATGTAGTTTTGAGTCCTTAATTCGATATTCCTATACCGTATTATTAAATACTGTGTCAAAACATACTTAACTCATAAAAGATTAATTTAATATTTGCTCAAACTATTAATTTGTTAACTGTACCACCATTTACGACTATGGCGCCAATGTTTATGTAGGTAATAAAGCTCTACAGCTTACGAGCGGTTAAATTTTTAATTTTTTTTTACGTCTCGGTTTCATTGTACGATGTGTGGTTGCTAGAAGGGATTTAATAAAAAAAATAAAGTTATCTCAGATATTCAAATATCTTTGATTCAATCTAGGCTGTTACAAGCACTCATGAATGTCAAAAGTTATGCCATTGGTTCGCAAATCTATGGCGGGAGACCTTGTACTGAGAAGAACCGACAAGAAATTCAGTAACGGCCGCTTCAGAAATGTTTAATTGAAATTACAAACTGACTTCATTGGAATATGCAGTCCTTTTCCATTACATTAAAGATTGTAGAAGCAAAAATGATCGACGAGCATGTAGAAAATAGCTATGAATGTAAAGGAAATTATAACACCGCCAAAATTATAACAGAACACGTGTGTTATGTTATAATTTTGGCGTTTGGTTCTCTCCGCCTTCCCTGCAAGGGATCTTGCTTGTACAGTTGCGGCGATCGGCGCCCAGTAGAGTTTTTTTTTAATGACATAGTGCAAAGATTAAGAGCGAGGAAGATATAATTTGTACCATAAATTATAGATAGTAGTATCTACTTTTATCCGCGAAAGGAATTATTGCTTTATCGCTCTTACTCTGCACTATATTTCAAATCAAACTCTACCGACAGGGTACTGACTACCGAGTGTATGCATATTGGTATACAATTTTTAAAATAATAGTGATAGGTACAGTTTGACGATTTTATTTTAGGGTAATAATGTTAGAGGACGCGTATACCCAAGTTGCTTACGTTCAACTGATTTTGTACAAATAAACAACGACCAAATAAGCAGTAATTCAAATTAAGGAATGATAATATGACTATTTCTAAGGATTATATCACAACCAAAACGTCAATTAATACAATTTTCTCTATAGAAAAAATCACAAATTTGCCCCTAAAAATCATCAATTTTTAGTACTTATTGTGCAATAAAAAGTTATTGAGAAAATTTATAGCTATGTGAGTGACTTTTTTAACCGAAGTAACTAACAACCCTTTAATAATAGTATTTTATAATAATTAGTTATTGATTAAAAACCGTTTTTGTCGCGTAATTCGTTATCCTCATTAACTGGCTTTATGGGACACGTTACGGTCCTCATAAGAATTTCTTTATATAAGTACTTCCTTTAATACACTTGACGGATCTTCAGAGAGATTTGCACCATCATAAATGTGATGATGGCATGGTGGCTGTACTTGGTTGTTGTTGTTAACCATAAAGAGTTAATAAATACTTACCTAAAGCTAAATAATTAACCATAAAGACATCGACCGACTCCTTTATTTAAATAAAATATAAAATTGCAGTTTTAAAATGATTCCCATAACCTTTCGTCTATTGTCCGCGACGTCATTATATAGTAATTATATTGCGTTAAGTAGAAAAAAATTGTAATCTTACACTAAATAGCTGTATAATGCTCATGTGAATAATGTGTGTGTAATTATAAGTTAATGGCCCATTAACACAGTGAATATATGGTTTTATTGCATATAATTAGTAATTTAACGTGTAACCGATAAAATTAAAATTTACACCTTAAACCGTAGGGCCACCGAGGTTATCTGATGCATAATATAATTTTAACATTACTAAGGGTCAGTTGCACCAACTTACTCTGACAATAACAAAGATGTATGTACTTTGTTAACCGGTAGTTTAGTACCGGTTAAGCAAATAATAATCAGTTATCATTTGTCAATGGTTGGATGCTGTCATAACTCGAGTTGTTACTATTACTGAGTCTCGGTTGCACTATAATTGCAGTTAAAGTTAAGGTTTATTTCAAATTTAACAATATATGTCAAGCTGCTTTTAACATTGACTGTGGAATGCGTTGCGCATAGTAAAACAACATCTTTAAGCTTTAATTGAGAGAGCCGCAAATCTTTCCCTATTTGCGGCTCTACCGCGTAATTAAAGTCCTGACTAGCCTCTTAGGCTAACAGATCAACTGTCGCAGACCAATCAGGATGTTCTGTCTAATACAAGACTAATCAGATTGGTCTGGTGACATCTGTCCAAACAGATTATTCTGGACTTTATTTTGACAGATCAACTAGATTTGGGTTCAATTTAATGTTTTCCTGATTAGTACTTATTTTAACCTTATAATAAATTTAACGTTTAGTTCAGTCAGGAGGTTACAAACCCAAAGAACCAAATATAATTTAAAAGAGAATATTATTTTTATGCAGACATATTTATCTGAATAAAGTTTTCTATCACTTTTTTAACACTAATCTTACTTAATGTTTCATTCCACTGTTACCCATAACTCTCACATAAGTAGTTACTTATTTTGTCAGCCCTGAAACAATAATTTGCCCCTCAGTTTCTTAATATCAACCATCTTGAAAGTATTATAGAAAAAAAAATGACTGATTCAAAAGTATCATAAATAAAAACAGGAAGCTTTACATGAATAAATAAAAATTTCACGCATTTAAATTAATAGTTTACTGTGAAAAAAGATTCAATACACTCATTATTTTACATTAATTATTAATTCAGATTCAGAAAAACGAGAACTAGATAATATTTATAATTCGAAAATTTAACATTTTTCTGAAACTGTAAATAAGACGAAGAAAATACTATTTACTTAAGAAGTACCGAGTGGCACTTCTTTTTAGTGGTACATTTGAACTGCATCAGGTTTGGTGTTAAGCCTAGTTTAGAATAATGGACTCTAAGGTTACATTTAGTTATCACCTACATCCTAAATTAATGGACTGAATCATACGACCTTCATTACTCATTTCCCAGTTTCATATAATACGATTATAATAATAATAAAAAAACAAATAAAATTCACCAAATGATAATAGTTTATCTACTTGTGTCCTATAGAATTAACATACGACCTCTAAAATACAATAGTGTGACGTAATTATGAAACAAAAATCTCTGGCAAAGCGAAAAGTCCAAAATGAAGGCCACGGCCTAATAATTGCCATGCCATGATGCTTCACACAGGAAGGGACTAATTTGAAACTCTTGTTTTATTCACTGTTCTGTGCTGTGATAGCCCTACGTAATTTTTACGACTTAAGAGAGTTACATAGTGGAGCTATGTACCAGTGCAGTGTACCCTTATAAACAAGAATTAATGCACGCTCAACATCCAGAGTTATCACTAAATAGTATAAAACAAAGTCGCTTTTTTGTCCCTATGTGTGCTTAAATCTTTAAAACTACACAACGGATAATTGAGAATGTTAGTAGTGGATATTGGTAATCTTATTAATTTTGCAGCCAGAAAAAGGTGACATAACCTTTTACAATAGGGATGATGACTAATTTTTGTTTGTTTGTCCGTCATGTAGAGTGTTAAAAAATATTAAACACGTATTTTTTTATTTTTTTCGTAATCATAAAATTACGGCGTTACATTGAGTTGAAATTTCGCATGACGTCATGTTAGAGTACGTTTTCTACTCAACTGTGACGTAGCGAGCCCCCACTCCTCAACTTTAATGCCTATTATCTAAGCTATTTCTTGTTAAATTGAAGTAAAAAAAATACGTATCTAATATTTTTCTATTATCTGACTGACGGACTAATTAGAATTGCATTTTTTTTACCCAGTCATCATCCCTATTCATATTGTTTATATTATAATGTCTATCATCTTTTAAACAATAAAGAAAAGCCTAAAATGTTTTACGCGCGGAAGCAACTTGGGAACTTTGGGAATTATAGTCTATGTACATAATTTGAGAGTCTTGAAGAGTAGTGAGCAAATGTTGAAGACCATTGGGCAATGGCCTTAAGAGGTTTTTTGAGTTCCGTACCCAAAGATTATTACGAAGACTTCGCTGTTTGTCTGGCCTTCACCAGGCTGTGTCTCATAAACCGTGACAGTTAGTTAAAATTTTTACAGATTAAGTATTTCTGTTGCCGCTTCAACAGCAAACACTGAAGACCAGAATAGAATACATATTTAAGGGAGCTCCCATACAAAAAACATGATTTTTAGCTCAAATCCGGTACGGAACCCTACGTTCATGAGTCCGACTAGCACTTGGCTAGTTTCTTATGTAAACATACACTAATTTTACTTGTACCCGACTTATAGTAATGCATTTGACGTCGAGTTGCGGAGACGCCCGCAGGAAGAAGAAGAAGATAGTAATGATTAAACTTGCTCGAATCTCTTGATATATCGTCGATTTCTATAACTAGCCTTTGTGAATAGGGGTGGGGCTACCCATGGGATAGGGCCCTACTTTCATTAACACCTTAACAGCAATTCTCCTCAGCCCAGCCATTACTGGTCTATTCTTGTAACTTTCAGGGTGATCCCAGTATTTAACCACTACGAAGCGTAGTTTAAGGTTTACTACGTCTAAAAATAAATATGATTTACAGCTGATTAAAAAACAGTATACAGTAAAAACATTATCTTATTTCCAATCGCTACTGAACATCTTTTTTATAAACACACAACAAGAACTGGTTATTACTCGACTAACTGTGAATGAGAATGATGGACAGGCTTATCATTATAACCATCAAGCGATAATTTAAAGTGTACCTATACTAGCAGGGCGACCTGGTTGCTCTCATGTAATTTTAGGTGCGCAGTTAGTATCGTTTTGTGCTGTTATTATTAAACATTATTAGATAGATAAATAATACATTCTTTATTTGTATCATACATACACACATACACACACTTAGTTACATAAAAATAGTATAAAGTAAGATGTTACTAATTAACAACTTGTGAGCACGGCTGCCGCAGTGACGCAAATGGGCGAAAACTCAGTGCGTATTTACTCAAAGAACAAAACACTGATTTTCAGTTTTAACCCTAATAATTCGTGATCGCTTTAAAAAAATAATTATGAATTAAAAAAAAAGCAATAAAAAGACAATAACTAAAATATACGACTATTATAAATGGATAATAATAAATATATAAATTCCATCCATTCATTGAAATTTATTTCAACTCACAGTCATATATGTATAAATAAAAAAAAAACATTAATTTTACCACTACCACCATCTTAAAAGAGACTTATTGCTGGAAACTTCATTTTGTAGCAAATCAGAGGGCATTTTGTAGCATTTGTTTGTCCACGAGAAGAAATTCAAAATATTTCGAATCGTTCCTAGAGATCAGAGACAGTAGACAGTGTCCTACCTCCGTTTCACCATAAATTATAGTAATAATCGGACATTTTTGCTTTTGCTTAACTTTCATACATCGGGGCGGCCCCGGCCGTGACTAAGGAAGCGACTTGAAAGAATAAATTTGAATTAAGGGAAAATGACTTATAAAATCCAAGAAATAAAATGTTTGGATTTAGAAACCCTAGGAATAAAATCAAGGAGCAAAACGTAAGCAATGAGGAAGTATGGCACTCGATGGTATGCACTGTTACAAAAATGTACAATTTTTTCTAGCATTACATACCTTGGTATCAGGTTCCTTTAATTAGACGTCGCGTGACAATACGCGTGATTCGTACCGATAACTATAATTAGAACCGGAAAAATTGAATCCGGAGATTATACAAATACGTTGTATTAAATTTAAATTAACTAAAACAATAATTTAGTGAAGTATTTTCTCATATTAATCACGGCATTTCTGTTTCAGATATTATCAGCATGCGTAGCGATATTTCACTTCGAAACGATAGAAGCTGACACTGTTTTATCAGCAGTGTTGACCCCAGCGGATGATATAAAGCTCATCAGACAGTCCCGTAGCTATTATGACACACGGTACGGCACCGGCCGCCCCTACGAAAGGCTTGAGTACGACCGGCCTTCCCGTTGCGGACGCTGTCAAGACGACAGAGACGATGACGACTACGATAGACGCCGGGACAGATTCGATGACGACAGACGAGGAAATCATAAACCGACATACGGTAACAGATACGACAGAAACAAAGGCGATCAAGACGATGACGATAGAAGATATAGCACCGATAGAACTAACACAAAGAATGGAACCGAAGATGAAGCTAGTAAAGACAAGAATCAATATGATGATAAAGATAGACGGCCGTCATCTGGAGGCAGGAGAGATAGAGATAGAGACAGGGACAGGAATAGGTACGATGACAGAGATAGATACAGGCCCGATTATTACGATAGATTCTTAGGGGACAGGTACAATAGATACGATAGAGATAGATATGACAGGCCAGCGTACGATGACTCCTATAGGGAAAGAAGACCGTTGTACGACAGGTACGATGATGGTTATGGCGATAGGAATACCGGTGTCGGTGGTCGATTTGATGGTTACGGATACGGAACTTATAGACGACCGGCGTATGCAGACAGATACGATAGAGTTGGGGCGTACGATGACTCGTTCGGTGGATACGGACCTGGTGTCGGCAGAGGCCCGCATGACAGGTGAGTCCTGACACTGCTTTCATATAATACTAATAACCCGATTCTGATCTCAAGCCCCCTTGGCACTCATAATTGCACAAATGTTCATTAAGATTAAAATAACGACTTTAAACTAATCAACGTATGAAATTGGAAAATTTGTGTCGGTAATTTTTTTTTAAACTAATGACAATTTTAATTGACATTTGTACAGCGAACAGTTAGTCGTTCGAACTTACATGTAAGCATATATATAATTTTACCATAGACGTACCTCAAAATGTTGAATTATGCCAAAGCACCATTGCCATGTATCAAAGATCACTTCTTTCTAACTTTTAAAATGGTCATACTCTGAAAATGGTCAAAAACCCGTCAACTACTATAGGCGTTTTAGTCGCGCTACTATATCATTTCTAATGTATTTGTTGAATTGCATTTCTAATATATTTGTTGCATTTCCTTAAATCATGTAAACACGGCTACACGTCAGACTACCATAATATGTCAAGGTTTCGTAAGTGATTTATACTTTACTCGCACATCAGTAAATTAAGGTGTAAAATCAAATGGAGAAATTTTACAGTTCTATATAGTCTGACGCAATGTTGACTGTAGATTATGCAAACAAATTTTATCAAATTGTCAACTTATACTTTATACTTCTTAAAGTCCACAGCCGGTAAGACGGGACATTCACTAAGCTTCGATTTATTATTTACTTGTTAATATGGCTGGTTTACACGTAATGAAGTAAGTTAAATTTACACTTGAAATTTAGTTAAAAATCTACTTAATTATCTGTAAACCAGCCAATGACGCACATAGCACATTCTGCTCGCTTTAAATGAACTTATTAAAAATGCTTGATTTTATTAAAATAAAAGTGTATGAAGTACAATACAATAAAAAGTTTTAATGCAAAATATTGTAATTTATTTATTCTTTCGTATTGAGAATTAAAATAAAAAATCATACATATTATGTGAACATTATTCTATCATGTACAATGATAATGTTTGTTTCCTATAACGGTAAAAGTTATGTTCTGTGTTGTGTAATTAAAAAAGTTTTATCTAGCTATCCATCAACTGACATACGGCAATAGTAATCAGCTAGGATAATTCTAGAACAGACTTTAACTACATAGCAGATTCCCATAAAAGTAATTGTACTGCAACAAAAAATTACATCCGAAAAAAGTTCGGTATCAATCATCGTAGTTTTAGGTCAAAACACATCATTAGTGTAACTGTACTCTAAATGATACACACTGCGAATAGGTGTATCATTTGCAAAAGTTCAACGGGAAATCGACGCCGTTATGGCGGTAATTTCGATTACTTTACCTATTCTATCAATCGAGATACGCTTTCACCGAAATTCGTGTGCTCAATGAGATGAACTGAACTATGCTAACCATACATGGACATATTGTACTGGGTATTGTGACAGAACATTATTGTTCCGTCGTACGTTGAATTACAAATGAGGCGTTCTGTTGTAATTTACACATACATGAGTCGTGATTGTAGTGAAATGGACACGTTGTAATATAGATTTTATTTAAAACACAATATTTTTTAATTTACACCAATTAAAAACTAGAACTAATGTTTTTATATTAAAAAAAGGTTTAAAAATAATCCGAGCTGTTTGAAGTTCATTTCTTTTGCAGATGTGCGAAAATAAAAACATGGCATAAACTATGTCATGTTTTCATTTTTTTTGTGTAGTAGCTATCTTCACCACCATATCAAATTCCCCACTTGGGGTACAGGCCTACCTTATGGATAGAAACCAATCATATAGGGAGGATGGGCCTCGACCTATCGCGCATGGCCAATGCGGCTTAGTGCATGTTAACAAACTTACAACCGGGACCAACAGCTTGTCTCCGAAGTACAGAGAAGCTCGAGGTTAATAATTTATTGGTCACCCATCCTTTGACCAACCTTTGCTAAAGTTGCTTAACTCCGCATCGCAGACCGAACATTTACACCATCGGTATTTTAAAGTTAATAATATAAACCACCTGGATTTAAAGGAAGTTTGATTAATTCAAATCGAAACCGGTGCATTTATGATGTCTGTGAGTACAATTAATCATATGTAGGTATGTATTATAAGAAAATAAAATACAAATTAATATAAACATTAATATTTGATGGTGAAAACTTAACCTAAATTTGAAATTACTATTAAGTAGCAGTTGGTACTCTTTTTTTAAAAACCAAATTATTTAATTTCTACAGTCATATATAATAAGGTATACCGTCATAATATAATAAGGTATTCCGACAGATTATTTTAACAAGAGTTTTCTCTAAAAATTAAGGTAATACGAGGGTCAAACTGAAAGTTCTTAGAAAATCAAAAACTGATTACATTAGCCAGTTATTAGTTTTATTATATCTTTTCAAAATATTGTCCATTCACGTCAATACACCGCTGCATGCGATGGAACCACTGGGAAAAGCACTTTGCCCACTCGTCCTTAGGGGTCTCTTCAATTGCATCGCGATACGCAGCCACCGCTTCTTCAGCATTCATAAACCGCTTTCCTTTAAGTTTTTCTTTAATTTTTGGAAATAAATAAAAATCACAAGGCGCGAGGTCGGGGCTATACGGCGGGTGACCCAGTAATTCAACGTTTGATGTCGCCAAATAGTCGATCGTTCGCTTGGCGGTGTGCGACGAGGCGTTGTCGTGGTGAAGGAGGATCCTACTGCGAGGTCGTTTCTCTCGAACTTTTTCCAAGACAAGTGGCAAACAATTGGTAGTGTACCATTCTGCAGAAACTGTTTTTTGATCCTCTAACACAATTGTTGCAAAATGACCTATCCTTCCAAAGAACGAGGCCACCATTTTTTTTCCCGCACTTCGATCTCTCTTCACTTTAGTTGGCAACTCCTCGAAAGGAAACACCCACTGAGCAGATTGTCTTTTGGTTTTAGGATCATAACAGTAAATCCAGCTTTCGTCACCTGTTAGTATGTCGAACACAGCATTTGAGTCACCTCCGTTAAATCTTTCAATCATTTTACGACACCAATCCACACGATGGAGTTTTTGAGCCTCAGTCAAATTATGAGGTATCCACCGGGCGCAAAGCTTCCTGACCGCTAAATGTTCGTGGAGGATTTTGTGCACTTGACTCATACCGATGCCTAAGCTTGTCCGAATCTGTTGATAGGTCACTCTTTTGTCAGTCTCTATCATACGCCGCACAACACAGATGTTATCTTCAGTCGTCGCCGTAAAAGGCCGTCCCTCACGTAAATCATCAGTGAGATTAGTGCGACCACGTTTAAACTCATTAAACCAGTTGTAAACAGTCGCACGAGATGGGGCTTCATCGTGAAAGGCCAATCGTAGTCTATCATAACTTTCTTGTTGACTTAAATGACATCGAAAGTCATAAAAAATCATTGCACGAAAATTTTCTCGTGTTAAATTCATGATGACGTGACACAGACAATTTTCAATTTGCCGCCAAATCGTAAAACAAATGACAAATGAATGAAATATATACCCAGTAATATTGGCAAAGAGTTATATTTTCAAATTTTAGAATTATTTTTTTATTTTATTGTTTATAAGTGGCCAGTTCTAAGAACTTTCAGTTTGACCCTTAATATCCCAAGCCTAGTCTATTGACATAATTTTAAAAATTATGTAATTTGTATTACAATGTTAATACAACACGTTACAATTTAAACAACACGTTACAATGTCATTACAACGAACATACTACCGCTACTTTTGAATTGTTGAAATTTAATTTGCGAACGGTATTTGTATTTTTTTCCCCGTCACCTTTTTTCGAGTTGACCGCGTGCGGGTGAGTACCCCTGGCAAATAGCGGTCAGTGACTCTCAGATTTCTGACCGTACGAATTTTAAATAGGTAACGTACTGAGGTCGAAGAACTTGTTTATGGTAACCCAATTTCATGTCAGTAAAAATTGAGACTGAATATTTTTAAGGATACACAAAAAATGTATGATTGATAAGTATATTAAATCATATCTAATTTATATGAGAAATATTTAAAAAACAGTAGTTATTCACATGGTTCAGATGCCTCTACTACAATTAGATATAATATAACATTTTTTATTTAAATTAAATTAAATACACAAAGAATTGACCCTTAATATGGATTATGACTTATTTTTGTTTGTCAGTCTGTTGGGTAAATTATTAAAGTATATTAAAAACTTTTTAGTTTATTTTTGCCTTATCAATAAATTATGAGAATACATTGAATTGAAACGCATGACGTGCCACCATACAAAGGGTAGGTTACAAATCATTTATACGTAATTGTGACGTAGCGGGCCCTCACTTCTGGAATTTAATGTCTATTATCTAAGTCATATCTTGTTAAATGGAGCAAATAAATACGTAGGTATCTAATATTTTGCTGTTAAATATAATTTCTTTTTAATGAAAAAAACATTTTTAAACATTTTTTATTAAAAATATTTTTCATATTTCAGTATAGCATTATAAATGCGAAATTGATCAAATATAATAAGAATTTCTTTTTTTTATCCAGACAGCATCCATCTGTGATCCATATTGTATTTTTCTATAACAGTAAAGTTTATTCTTACGACTGATAATGTATCGTTATAATAAATAAATATGGTATCGTATAATACAGTTTCAGGCCTTGGGATGAGACTTACCGCGGGCAGGCTGGTTGGGACGCGGGCGGGCGCGGGTACTACTTCGCGTCAGGTCGCCCTGACGCCGCCCCTGCGCCTTCTACAGCGTGGGGTCGCCCTGAATATGCTAGGTAACATCTAACATTAATAATATCTCTACTGCTGGGGCTCAAGTCTTCCCTATAGATTGAATCATATTGAATTCAATTATCTTCATCAACATCATCAGCTCTTTCACGTCCCCACTGCAGGGGCTCAGGCCTTTCTTATGAATGGTTAAGGAAGATGGGCCATGACCCGCCACGCTGGCCCAATGCGGATTAGAGGGTATTAACGACTAGAAATGCAGCCGGACCAACAGCTTAACGTGCCTTCCGAAATACGGAGAAGCTCGAGATAATATTTTTTTGGTCCCCCATCCCATGACCGACCCTTGCAAAAGTTGCTTAAAGACAACGATCGCGGGCCGCGGCGCTTATCCACTACGCCACCGCTTCTGAAGGCACGTTAAGCCGTTGGTAACATTTGTAGTCATTGATACCCTTCTATTCGCATTGGGCCAGCGTGGATGGTCATGGCCCATCCTCCTTAACCATCCATAAGGAAGGCCTGAGCAACTGCAGTGGGGACGTAAATGATGATGATGATGATACTGCGCGCACTAGCCACTGCGCCATCGAGCTCCTCTAACATCTATTAAAATTATACAAAGGTCGTTCATTATTTGTAGCGAATAGGCTCCAAAACTACTGAACCGATCTTGAAATTCTTCCCATCTATACGAAGTTACATCTAACATTATACGCAGGTGACGTAGGCTATAATTTACGCGGACGAAGTCGCGAGAAATCAGCAAGTGTTTTATAATTTTAAATTTTTTTGGGGAGTTTTAACTGTCATACAAAATACGCCATATCCTTGTTTTATTCAAATTAAAAATCTAAAATACTAGAAATGAAGTCACTGAAGATGATTTTTAAAAAACCTAAAAGTCGTACGGAGGTTTAATAACATTATAGAAAAGATTTTTAGAAACTGCTGCACTAGAGAATTTTAACAGCCAGTTGCACAAACGTCCTTTAAAAATATCATTAATTTAAGGCGACATTACCCATACAAATTTGACATTCATTAGAACTTATAGGCGTCATTAAACCTTAATGGACGTTTGTGCAACCGTACATAAGAAATATATTAATTACTGGATCTTGTGGTGCTCAGACTCTTTGATTACTTCACAAAAGATCTTAATGTTTATTCCGCTTATGAATGGAAATTAATTAATATTAATATAATGACGCTTTTGGTATTGACTAATTCAGTAACAAATAATATCAAAATAAAAGATGTTTTTGGAAAGCTAGTTCCGAAATACCAGCAGTATCTTTATACTGCTTTAGCCAAAGTCAAAAAACAAAGAAAAATTAACATTAAAAGAAATGCGAATTGTATTCCCCATTGTAGACCGCAATATTCAGAGAGCGGTTGGCAGAATGTAGGCTACACCACCGGTTACCGGGACCCGCTGGATTATCGGGGGACAGGCTACGACAACACCGGTTACCGGTCCGACCTCAGTTCCGGTTATGGACAAAACACCGGCTGGAGGAATGTCGGCAGACCTTACAGGGATGAAAGGTAAATAGGTTACTTTAGCTCCTCCGGTCTTATTATAAAAAGTATGATTAACTTTAGTCATCATCTTCCAGATGTGGAGGCGCATGTGTCCTCTTCTTCCATTCCTCTCTGTCAGCCGTCATCTTATCACCCTTTACTTTCATATAATGCCTCATACAGTCTATCCACCTTTTCTGTGGCCGTCCTCTTGCTCTCCTTCCAACGATATTTATCTCCATTACTCTCTTATTTAGATTCATTTCATCCCTTCTCGTAACATGTCCGTATCAGGTCAAACGCTTTCCTTTCAGTTTCTCCATTACTGGTTCCACTTTCAGACTCCTACTTACATACTTAAATTAATCTCCGACCAAAATTAGTCAGCACGTTTTAATTTCAAGTTTTTGGGCAGTCATTGTCAATTTACTTTAGGTTGCCAATGGTTTTTATCATGTACTAATTTTAGTTTTCTTTTTATTATAAAACGGTTCATGATTAGCATGTAAATAATAATTAGGCTGGAATAATTGGTCCGCGGAGTAAGTGCACTCGACGAACTGACCGATTATATCAGTCGTGTGTGAAACAAGCGTGAAAGCTTGAATATTGTTTTATACATCTGTCAGTTCTGGCGTGATGCGACCGATGATCTATTATCCGTTAAATAAAATGCAAGCAAAATGGTATATATAAATATAGATTTAATTACCTAAACTTTGACACCATAGACTACCCAATCTACCAATTTACAAGGGTTGCATGAAAGAAATTGCCTGTCAGTGTTCGTCATATTTTTTGCCCCTAAGCTCAATAACTTAAACGTCTAGTTTCTTAAGATAATTGAATTTGAAACAAACTACTGCATTTATTGCGTTGGCTGTTTGTAAACACCATTAAAATGTAATGCTGTATTTTGCATTATAGTAATTACTATAAAACCTTTTTTTTTCGCTTTACATTTAACATGAGCTCTTGATCCGCCCAGATTAATTTTGTTAAAATAGCAGGCTACAAGTAATGTTTATTATAACCAGCTAAAATCACCTAAATAAAATTTCATTTTATATATTTTCACATTACAGTGGCATCCCAAAAGGGGACGATCGAGACACCCGCCAACCGAGTGCATATGGTCAATACAATCAGCAAGTCAATCGCCAACCTAGCTACGACCAACAAGTCAACCGCCAACCTAGCTACGAGCAACAAGCCAACCGCCAACCTAGCTTCGACCAACAAGCCAACAGGCAGCCCAACTACGGCCAACAATCCAACAGACAGCCGAGTTACGGCCAAGCTTATGGTCAACCAGCAAGCGTCGCGTACAGCAGCAGTACTACCCAAAACACCAACTACTTATTTGAAAGAGAGGACGACAGGGTAACCACAAAGGTTACTGATAATTCTACGAAAGCTACTTCATCATAAAAGGATTTTAAAGCTACTATAACACCTATCTTCATTATTAAAATGTAATACACCATAATTTTACGAGAGCTACTTGTAATAGCTTTAGATATTGCTTTGTACATACTTAAATTAGTGAACATTGATTATTTGTAGTGTGTAATAACCAAAATAAAGACCGAAAAATTGTTTTGTATACATATCATTGAAAATTAATTGTCAAATTTACGTAGTCGTCAATATATAGTTGAGTTAATGTAAGAGTTACATGTATTATATATATTTTTTTTAATTTATATATTATTACATGTATTATATATATTACATTAGTCCTTTTTTACTTTTTTAACCGACTTCAAAATCGAAGAGGTTATTAACAAATGAATAGAATTACGGAATTGTCAATACGCCAAGAATGGTACATTTAAAATTTTATTGAAACATAATGATTTACTTGTATTTGTAATTTATAATAAATTTAAGAAATATAGTTATAATTAAAATCTGTTTTAAAAACTTAATTCTCACCATATGCTAAGCTAGATAATCAGTTATTGATTAGATTTTTACTCTACTTTATAGTATTAAAAAGTGATACAAGTATGCTTTTATTGTTTTCGAGAGCCAGGCTGTCCCATGCCGATTTAAAAAAAATAGGAGCGTTTCAAGACCACGATTCACACGGTATATTATATTCATATACAGGGCTATTAATAAACAAGGTTTAGCATCAGAGTAAATTTTCGCTAAAATTGCAATTTTAGTATTAGTCCAAATTCATATTATACAAAGAATAAGTAAACATACTAAGAACTACCCTTTAGGAGTAAATATTACTCCTATAGAACCTCTTACTAGGTTAACCTTTACTAAGTCTCTTTTTAATAATATGAATTTTGACTAATACTAAGTGCAGTCTCAGCGTAAATTTACTCCAACGCTAAACTTTGTTTATTAATAATACACATAGCGTATAAATTAGCGTAAGTAGTTTTTTTAAGAACAATCACTTGCATTAGGCAAGTGATCGTAGAACGGACGTTCGACAAAGTATACCTACAAACGAACTGCGCGGTCTATACGCTACGCTATCGTTGTAATGTAAACCGGCCAAAAGATACACTCAAAGTCATTGCTTATTTATTTGGAATAGAGTGATTTATATATCTAAATACTTACTAAATATCTATTGTTATCGCTAAAAGTTGGCGGCCTAGGATTATGATTTGCCCCAACTGGTCTAGAAAGTATACCTACAAACGAACTGCGCGGTCTATACGCTACGCTATCGTTGTAATGTAAACCGGCCAAAAGATACACTCAAAGTCATTGCTTATTTAATTGGAATAGAGTGATTTATATATCTAAATACTTACTAAATATCTATTGTTATCGCTAAAAGTTGGCGGCCTAGGATTATGATTTGCCCCAACTGGTCTAGAACCTGGGTATAGTCAATGATGACGCCTTGTAATATTTTTTTAAAGAGTTCATCGCATGTCATGGCCAAAAAGTTTATAGTATTGGCAGCGCTTCCGTGGCTTTGATAAGTTCCGTGGTTACTTTGGGCTATGTTTTAAAAAAATGATTGATCGCATACTGGTAGGGCGCTTGTGCACTACTCTGAATTTTCATGTCCGGCGGTCCGATTTTTTCAGGTCCGATATGTCAGGCCATATAAAAGTAATGCTAGCTTGTGCACTGTCAGGAATTTTACCGTCCGGGATTTTACTTTTCTCTATTCCGGACCGGATTTTTCAGATCCGTGATGGCGGCAATGAAAAACGTATTTACGCTTGTGCACTGCTGTGTCCGAGATCCGGAAAATTCATAAAGAATAGGCTTGGGAAAAAATAATCGATTTGTGTATAATCGATATTTATTTCAGCGATATTGTTAATTTCCAATAAACTTATAATCGATATTTATTGTAGATTATAAAATGTTATATTTTATATGATGATTTTATATAGTTGGTAAATATCACTGCATATGCTTTGGCAAACTCGGTATAGTTCTATTTTGATCAGCGTATGGTTCTAATATCGATACTTAGCTAGATTTTAGAATCGTATTAAAAGTATCGATAGTTTAAGGTAAGACAAATAAGTGTTGTTACGCTTAGACGCCTAAACAACTGAACCCATCTAAATGGAAATTAATATAGTAAATAGACTTAACTTAAAGACATAGGCTACATTTTATCGCGAAAAATAAGGGATGAAAGTTTGCCTGGAAATTTGTCATTATCAATTTTTTTTAGACAATTGATAAGTATAGATAAATATTTGACAACAGGAGGAATAATAAAGAATAAACAGAAGACTAACAAAAGTAATTAAGTGACACTCAATGTCTTTTTCGTATTTAATAAAATTTTAAATGTATGTTTGTGTCATTAATAAATTTTAAAAAAAGAAGTATTCTAAGGGAATAATATTTCTGCTCAAAGAAACTACACCACGTATATAAAATTATGCCTATATACAATACAGTCAACTGATCTCGTAAAGTTAATTTAGCATAATAATTCTCCGCTAACACGGCACTAATTTCGATTTGTTTACGAAATGGCGCCACCGATTGGTCTATCTCTGTAATCGCTGAAAGTTGTTTTTACAAAACTTCGAAAAAAAAAATAGCACGTTTAAAAATTTAAACATCAAGTACTAGACCATTATCAGTAATTTTATTCTAATGTCACAGATATTTTTAGCTATTGTATGTGAATAATGCTGTTCCTAAATTAGTAAGGGTATAAGTTTTTACATCTGATAGTAGTCATCCGATAGTAAAAAAAATGCTTTCGTCTTGCCATAATTTATTGTGGTTTATGTAAAACGATCAGACCATTATTTAGGTACCTTTCTATGCCTTCGAACGGAATAACCGACGTTCCAAAAATCTCATCGTACCTAGTGTAAGTGACGTGTAGCTTCAAAGAGAGCTGCCCTACACTGCGCCGCTCCGATCAGGAAAAAAACGGACAAGTGCACAAGCTACTCATCCGAGTTTTTCATGTCATTCCGGACCGGAAAAAATCGGACCGCCGGACCTGAAAATTCAGTGTAGTGCACAAGCGCCCGTAAGAAAAGTAAAACAGTGAATAAGGCGTGTTTTAAGTGAAAATTTCGCCGTCTACATGTATTCAAAATATCATTGATCTCCAAATGTTTGGCAAAGTAATAAACTGATATAAATTACAACACTTTGTTATCAGCTTTGGCGCTATTCGTAAAAGAAATGAAGCAATTTAAGTATTATATCTAACAATAATTATTGATAATGATAACAGGATTATTCATTTTGCGATAACGTATAGCATTCGATCATTTCGTCGAGAGTCCTTGCAAGGAGAAACCGTAGCTTAAAAAAACTCTTTTATCTAGTGCATTAGTGTGAATCAAACTTTAAAAAAAGCAAAGAAAAATCCTTTATTTTCTAATTTTACGTTGCAAAGGAATATAAAATTGTGCCTTGTAAGATTGGTAAAATAAGGAGATTTTTCTTTTTTTTTATTGTAGTGTTGTGAACTTTAATCGAAGGATTCAATAATGACGGAACAAGATTCTGTGAAAGTGACCGATAATTCGAAATCCAGCGGCGGTGGCGGCGGTGTGAATGTCGTCGAGAATGCCGGGAATGCTCTTTCCCCGCCCAATAATAAGCAGTAAGTCATTGTAACGAAAACAGTCGTTTACATTTTGTTATGAATGGGAAACAGGAGATAATTAATAATTTATCATTTAATATTTTTTGTCATAATTGGGACTTTGGACTGTGTCATGTAAGTTAATGAAATAAAAAAAAATATTACACTATGAATCTATTTTTAGGTGTTCATTCGAGTCCCGATCTACAACTTTTTCCTACCGGAACAGAAACTTGAAATTGCGTCCTTGCACCTCCTCCCCCTAATTTAATTTGTGAACTTTGAAGAGATGTCCGTTCCATCGTAGCCTATGTCTATGAATTCATTTTAAAAGACATTATGTAAAGCTATTTTTTTACTATAATAAGTTATAATGATTTTGGCACCAATCTGATATAGGCGCCCGGGGCAAATGCCCCCACTTGCCCCCCACCCGAGATCCGGGCCTGAGATCATTAGTAAGATTTATGATATCTTTTAATCAGTATTATTCCATATTCTAGTCTTAGAATTAGGTACGTAACACCTCAATTAACTTCAGCAGCTTCTTTTTTAATAGAACTTACGCATTTAAAACAATTTGATAGAAGTTAAATGTTGTTATCAGATATTCAACTACATATTAGTAATAGAATTGCCATTACATATTACTAAAAACTAATTATGTATAAAGATACATGTCTTTATTATTATTACTCTGTGGTAGTTGATATCTGTCGTTTTGTGGATTTTAGGGTTATAAGCATATTTGCTTTTAGGTTTGCATAGAAAGAAAATATCTTCTTAGGTATCATCAATATTTATTAAGTTCTAGACTTATTTTCAAAAGTGAGTAATGAAACAAACTTATTTTGATTTTTGAATTAATAGTATCATGTAAATCAAGTTTTGGTAAGAATGATAACAGACATTATTTAAAAAGGTTTTCAAACCAGTAACGTTAATCTGTTCATGAAGAAATGAATCACGTACACGCTTATTGAACAGTCGGGTCCATATAAGGATATTAAGTCGTATTTTCCTTGAAACATATTTAAATCACATAATTAATACAGTTATCAAATCTTTAGACGAGATAATACAAATTTTATATCATAAAGATATCGCTGGACACAGATAACCGAGTAATCTATCAAGTTATTTACCTGGAAACTGTTATGTTTATCGGTTTTTAAATAAGTAATATAAGTCAATTGCAATTAACAGTATCGAACCTAATATTTATAAATAATACGGTGCATAATTGCTTGATATATTTGTTCCATTTTCCTTATTGATGTCGATTACTCAAAGGTCAAACAAGTGTGTGTCAATTATAAATGTATTTACTCCTACTTAAAAAGTTACAGCCAATTCTCTTCAGAAAAATTGCTGTAACTTTTAAGCTTTGCATTGTAACTTAATTTACCGTTGTAAAGGTATCGATTTCTATAATACTAAAACCTTTATCTGCTTACTTTCTTATATTTTCCTTTCGATTGCCGCAGCCCGTGACTTTACCGCGTAACTGAATCTCTTAGGCTTTCAGATCAATTGGTTCTACCAATGAAGATTGTTCTGTGCCATCCTTTTTTTCCGCTGGGTAATGCATTACTGCATTCCTCGCTTCCCCTGCCCAACCTCACGATATATCGTGGACCATCTCCTGCGTACCCGCCCCCAGAAGGCAGCTAGTCGAAACTCAGAAGCACACCCACTAAAACGTTATGTGAAATTAAATGAAAATATCTTTATTCAAGTAGGCTATTACAAGCACTTTTGAATCGTCCAAAGAATGTTTTTCCCCTACTACTTGTTCAGGACGTCTTTTAGCTGACAAGAAGAACAAGCGAAAGAAACTTACCAGCTTTTTATCATAAGTAATGACATTTACATAAATCATGTCATTACCAAAATAATATGTATTATCACAATAATAAATACAACTTTCAAAGTCTGTAGGACATAGGTTGAACATATAATTAGTCTTTATAGAACAAAGCGAAAACCATCCTAGACTAATCCAACCTGAGTGGTGAATTTGAGTTTTACGTTAAAGCCGTCGCTAGTGACCGCGCTTATAATATAATCAAAGTCAGCGCGTTAAGAATGATCTGTCGGCTTTATACCAAAAACTTAAAAGACAAACAATTTGTAATGGTGCGTCGTACCACATCGTTTATGTCGTCGGTCCCGCACCCAAACTCATTATCTGTGATCTTTAACATAATTTCTATTTTATTATTCACTTTTCGTTATTTGAAATTTTTAATAACGCAATATACTCTTTCTGAATGTCTGTTCGTAAAAATTCATATAGTGAAAACACAGCATCGATTTCTGATACAAAAAAGCGTTAAAATACAATTATTATTAGTAGTTCTAGGTATCAAACCCGTCACATATTGAATAAACCCCCTGATTGGTCTGCTAACTGTTCATCTGTAAGCCTGTCAGATCATTCAGTGTTTCTTTGACCGATCAAACAGGACAAGACAATGGCTCATTTACACTGATCGATGCGTGCGGGTAACATCTGCGCGATTATCTCATTAGTCAATAATATAATGGCCAACCAATGAAAGCTAGGAACAGAGATCGGTATCACACAGCTCGCGGATACAATCAACCATTGTAAATAGGCTATAAAAAAAAAATTTGAAGCATACAACATCGTGTAAGACTTGTCTTACTTTTATTAACATCAATACTGATGCTATAGAGCAATTCACGTAATCAACTCAGCTCGTTATAAACATACAGTAAAGATGAAACCACACTAACGACTATTATATCAAATCCTATATGTCTATAACAAACTCCATTATACAAAAAAATATGCAGCGTTTTCTTCTTAGGAAATTCAATAAGCGTACTAGATTCAATGTCATATTTGTTAGTTCTGACGTTATGCAATCGTTGTTTTGTCAAATTAATTTAAAACTTCTATCATAAAAATGAATTTTATACGTCAAAAAAATAATGACAATAATAATAAAAAAATATTTTAATGAATAATATCATATGTAAAACTTAGTTAGAAACACCATTGTTTCAATTGAGTTTCTGGTGTGAGACTGATTGCTTGTTTCATTATAAGAAAGAGGAGAGTCAGAAAAAGTCTACCTATATTGCAATTCATGTTATATTAGGATCTTATACGTCGGGTCAAGTGAGCAAGAGTTTATTTTATTTATGTTAGGTTATGTTAGGAAGTTAGGAAGTGGATTACGATGGGAACAAAATTAAGCAATTTTTCAAGTTCCTAACCTAACCCATTACCAGGTTAGCTGTTGAGTAGTGATTCGGAATAATCGGCATTTTTGGTCAGTGTAAACAGGTGCTAACTATTGACTGGCAAACTGGCATACAGTTAGTGATTGGTTTTAATAAATTTATCATGACATTCATAATGTACAGAGCAACACCAATAATTGAAATAAGGTTTCGTCACTATTACATTTATAGGTATAGGTATTAGTGAAGCAAATCGATAAAATGAATATCCGGGTTAAATTGTATTTTTCTTGCTAGTACATACGAATAACGCATAAAAAAAATGAAAATATAGTAAAATATAAATATAATGTTCGATCAATTTTGCTTTCGCTATGTTAAATTGATATTTATGTTGAAGAAAAATTCACTAGTCTCTTGTATGAACATTTCGAAATTTTCTGCGAGAGCAAATAGTTGTCCAGTGTGACCACAGAAATAAATCTAGTAGTGTGACCATGAAAAACTTGTGAATTCGATTTGAGAAAGTACGATATTTCTTCTCGTGCGTTTTCTTTTTTTAATTAACGCAGGATATTAGTTATTAAGAATTATTAAACTGTCTGTGACTCATATGAAACGTATGAGGTAGCATATGTAAATTTTGACACACTTGACTCATAATTCAAAGACATAGGGGAGACCGAGGTGAGTTGTGACAGAGGTGAGTTGTGACAAGGAGGATTTCTCTCTACCTATTATAGCAAGCGAGATGGCTTTAACGCTTGTTTGTCGTTCTCGACACGCGCTACACGACCTCAGTACCTGTCGACGGTGCATATGGCACAGTTGCGTAAATATATCGTCAGTGTACAAAAAAATTGCGAAAAGTAAGTTTTTCTTCAAAATATTATTTGAATATATATCATATCTTAGTATATGTGCATTGATGTGTTATTTTTTCTTAAGTTATGTAGTTATTTAAGTCTCAATACGTGACACTGATTTTTTGTATGCGCATCGTGTTTAGAAAATATGAATTATTATTCGGACCAAGACGTCATTTTGAACACCTAGGCGAGTTGTGACAGCCTGTCACAACTCTCCTATCTTACTCCATATTTCTGCTGGGCTATTTTTACAATGTTTTTTATTAACTTTAGATGTTTGTTGTTGTGTTAGTAGCTACTTAAGGTGTATAATGGCATACCGCATACTTATTTTACACACAAATAACTATACAGAGACTGAAAATCTAAGAATGTTAAGAAGCATGTCTTAAGCGAAGAAAAAATAAAGAAACCTAAAAAAGCAAACAAGACTAATAAGAAGAATAGAACAAGTGATGAAGAAGATGCAGAAAATAATTGCTTTTATTTGGTTTGCCTTAAAGCCTATGCAGACAGCAGATCGAATGATCAGTGGTCCAAAGCCTTGAATGCAAAGGCTAGGCACACGTAGATTGTACTGGGGACGAGCTGCATTACGTTTGGCATAATTGTGAATCTGATTAGATTAAGATTTTATACTAATTATAACAATAATATGATTGACCTCAAAGCGATACCATATTAAGTTAATGAAAATATTATAATTACTTGTTATGAGAATATTAATACTATGTTGTTTTAGTTGGTAGGTATTAAAAGATGATTAATCAAGTCAAATCAAATCAATCTTTATTGTTGATCGCAGGTTATATAAAGATATTGGATGCAAGGACTGAATAGTTACACCGTGATCTGCCTAAAAGGCATACAATATTAGTAGGTTAGTAATTGTCAACTAATCTAATCAATAACATGTTATGTCAAAAATTCAATTAATTCATTAAGTATTTATACATTTACAAAGTACTGTCAGCTAGATAGTCGTTTACACTATAATATGCTTTAGCTACTAATAATTTACAAAGTTTTCTATTAAAAACATTACAATTATCCAGATAACGTATTGTTTTCGGAATTTTATCAAAAATTTTTGGAGCCATACAAAAGATACTTTTGTTCAACACAGCTGTCTTAGAGGGTATCGTACACAATTTGTCTCGATGACGCAATCTCGTCTTATTTTCAAATAGTTGTTGATTCTGTTTGACAAAAATACCAACTTCGAATATATAGATTGATGGCAGGGTCATAATATTTAGTTTAATAAAATATGGCCTACAGGTACCCGTACTCTGTAAATGACATATGCTCCTAACACATTTTTTCTGGGCTCTAAAGGCAGTTACAGAATCAGTCGAATATCCCCAAAATATAATGCCGTATCGAACAGTTGAAACTACGTACGCGTGATAAGCTGTAAGGACCGTGCACTGATTCGCGATCCTACTAAGTTTGTACAGTGCACAAGAATACTGGGACAACTTTTTGCAAACATGTTCAGTGTGTGTTTTCCAAGTCAAATTTATTATTATAGTACTGATTAAAGTACTAATTTGATAAAAAAACGTGCTTGATTTATTTATGTCGTATATAATGGTATTTTTATATCTTATAGCTTAAATACAATGATGTCACAACTTACCTCGGTACCTGTCACAACTTACCTCGGTAGTAGGAGAGTTGTGACAAGGGGAGTGGACTTGAATTTTGTTATTTTTTTCAGAAACTATTATACTTTAATTAATTTTAGTGATGGTTTTGAAAACAGAAGAAATGGCGCTAAACTAATTCACATGAGTCATAACTGTGGAATGTTTCTTAAGCGAGATAGAGACCCTTATGTAAAAATTGTCACAACTCTCCTAGGTCTCCCCTACACACTATCGATAATTGCTTAAACTGTCCGTGTTTTTTATTTCTTTTGGCTCTTAGGTAACCGATCTATGGATGCTGAGCAAGGTCTTTTATAACAGCCCATGTTATAGCCCTTTATAAGCTGATAATGATCCAAGAGAAGGAATGTATTACCGGCTAGCTAAACTATGCGTTTCAAATTAAAAAAAAAATAACCTCTATGGTATCATAAAACAATAACTTATTATTTATTGAAATGTAATAAACCTTAATCATAATCACACCACGATAATACAGTGATAAGATGATAAAATTCTCGACAGATGATATAATACCTAACAGCGAACGAACCATTAATATTGGTGTTAATTTACCTTGTATTGTTTTTATATAAGATCGCATAGAAACATAGGTTTAAACAAAGATCAAGGAGGTAAGTTTCCAACATTGTTTTTTGTAGATAATCTTAGGAAAAGCTATTCCGATCACGAAACTTCTTATCCTCAGGGAAGCTACGTAATACCCGGGTGATACATGCTATAATTTAGCAGGTGACGTCGCGGGAAAACAACTAGTGTAATAGTACCTGTACCTCGTTAGGTACATAAAAAATATATAATTTCTTGAGCCACGAAAAAAAGAAAGTTTTTCACCAACGCCTGTATTTTAATGGGTAAATAAATAATGTTTTTTTAAGATTACTTGATGTAAAATTATAATGTAAAAGATATGAAACAAAACTACCCTAGAGGCGTCATGTTTAAATATTAAAAACATGCAAGGGATGTCATAAGATGAAATTGACAAAACTTAGATTTAATTTACATTTTTAACGCAAACATAGTAATAGGCTATCTAGTGGGCTTTCAGAATACGATAAACAAAGTTACACAAATAATTCCCTAGTGATTGTAACACATACACTTTTATTCGTGGGGCAAACGTCGATATCTATGGAACGTGAGTTGTCTCCTTTCCGCAATCGATTTTAATTTAAATAGAATATTATTATTTTTAATTCATAGAGCAGCGGCCCAATCGTTGTCGTTAAGCAACTTTCGCAGGGGTCGGTCACGGGACGGGTGACCAAAAATATTTATATCTCGAGCTACTCTGTGCTTCGGAAAACACGTTAAGCTGTTAGCCCCGGCTGCTTTTGCAGTCGTTAATACCTTCCAATCCGCATTGGTCATGGCCTATTCTCCTTGGTCGATTCGATTCCATACATAAGGAACACCTGAGCCCCAACGGTAGGGACATTAATAGACTGGTGATGTTAGATGTTACCTAGCATATTCAGGGCGACCCACGCTGTGGTGGGCGTCATAACACAACTTCCTCAACCATCCATAAGTAAGACCTGAGCCCCTGCAGTGGGAATGTAAAAGAGCTCATGATAAAAAGGCACTGTTTTTTATATGTGCCCTTCGCGCATTGACATTCATAACTGTTTTAAAATATAACATGGAATATATATCGTATATTTCTTTTTTTTTTATTAATTGCACAAATATAGTGTACAATTGTCATTAATAATACCAATAGGCATTCTCTGTCAGTTAACCAGAAAGGGATGAAATAGAGTTTAAGAAGGCGGTCCTACATAAAGTAACGTCAATATATAATAAATCTACAAGACGAAAATCGAAATTGAATTGCCTATAAATTATAATACGATACTTCACATAACAAATATATTACACATCGTAATATATTACACATATATAATATATCTTATTTCTCATAAGATCAAATACTTATTGAGTAGTAATTTCAGTGATTTATTTTGGAACACCCAAAAGGATGATTCGCGAGCCATGTTTTAGAGATATTCTTATAAACATGGTGACATAACACTTCACAAAATGTCAGGTCGTACGTAAAAATTTACATAAGCTACTATTGATTTGGATAAGTTTTTCGACAAACTATAACTTTGAAAAATAAAAGATATATTTCTACGGTAGGTATATTTATTTTAATCACAATGTATGACGAATGAATTATATAATTTATAAAAGTAGGTCATCGTCTTTTTTTGACCTCAGTTGACGCGATCACTACATAAAAACTAAATAATGAAAATGCATTGTATTTTATATTTCCATAAAAAGAGGTATTTTCGAAAATATCAGTTTTTAGTTTTGAAAAAAAATATTATTAATATACCGAATAAATCATAACTTTTCAGGCAATTAGTTATAAAATAAAATAAAATATAACGGTTGAATTATAATAAAATAACTGCATGCATATTTTGATTTTCTTATTTTACCTTTGAGACTGGCAGCGCGCTTGTAGCCCCTCTGGTGTTGCAGGTGTCCATGGGCGACGGTAATCACTTACCATCAGGTGATCCGTCTGTTCGCATGCCCCATATCCCATAAAAAAAAGATACTTCACGCCGTCTCTGAACAGATATATGGAATCATATCAATGCATATAATGATATAGATCATTACATATACATATATAAAGCTAGGACGCTTGCGCCAGCGGGTTCATCCGCGTGGTTCAGTATTATATCTTCCTCTTTAATCACTCTGTATATTAATGAAAACAGGATTAAATTAGTTTTGTAGTTTCAAAGAATTTAACGTTTAATAGGCGACAGACAGTGCGACTTTTTTTATAACATGCATAAATGAATTAGTAGTTTTTAAAACTCCATACATTTATGTTAATAAACCTAAAAATAGTGTTGGCGTTTGACCGCATTTTCCCTGTTTTTATCTAGTTTTAAGTCAGCCAAGGTTTTGCTTATGGGGTTAGATCTTGCTGCATTTACCACTGGAATGGTTGGATTTTTGGTCTTTCTTTCTATTAAAGTATTCTTTTCTTAGGAAGAGGAGTTCGATGGAGCAGTGGTAAGCACGCTCGGGCTGCGATACGGTTGTAAATGCAACTTTCGCAATGGCCGATTATAGGAAGGATGGCCAAAAATGTAATATCTCGAGCTCCTGCGCGCTTGTTAAGGCACATACTTGGTCCCAGCTGCATCTTTAGCTCATCTTTCAGCACCTGGACCCGCTTGGTGGGTCGTGACCCATTCTTCCTATTCGATTCCATCTAAAGGGAAGATCTGGGCCCCAGCGGTGCAGACATTACTAGTCTGGTGATGATCGTAATGATATACTGCGGGTTAATCAGATAGGTCAGCCACGCTTTGACCTGTCCCTTTCAGGGCAGGTCTATGTTGTTGGAGAAAGATTTAAGGCTTAAAGTGTATTTGCCCTGTGTTAACAAATAAAGCTATCTTGGGTCTTGTCTATTTTCGGATTTAAAGTTTACGTGATATAGTTTTCTGTAATGCTAATGTCCAATTTTTACCCTTAAAAATCCGGGTATTCATTTTACAGATTTCCTAGATGTTAAAAATCCAATTTGAGGATGTAGTAAGGGCGTAACTTTATGTTTTTTGTGATTCTCTTCAGTCCAGAAAATCTATTAAAACCGTGTATATGATTCGTTTGTAGTACATATAATGACAGTACAACACACTGAGTTAACAAAGTAAACTGAAGAAGATTTAAAAATTGTCTTTGAACTACGAAAAATCCCAAGAATTGCGTTCGTCACTTAACAAACTCTGTGTTTAGTAAGAACTCAACTTGAAGGAGATTTACAGTAGCTCCAACAACGTGTGTCTAGATGGAAAACGTTAAAACACAAAACAAATGAATGACACAAGTAAGTTCTCATTTGACCGGTGTCGCACGGCAGTACACCGCCGACGCTCACGTCGAGTTCATGTCGCTCTCTACAACACTGGCCGTTATCGACATAAAAAGTTTGAATTTAGAATCGCGCGCGTCACATCGTAACTAAAAAGTGAACACGGAGTGAATTACTTTTTTTTATTTTTTTTGTATCTATTTGAAATCGGATGAAACTTTAAAAAAAAGTTATCTCTAATATCTGAGCTAGTGATAGATAAGACATAGTTGATAACAAAATCGATAATCTCCCAAACATATTCGTTGTTCAGTTTTTGTGAAACAAGTGTTGCAACTGTCATAATTCTGGATCACGGATGTGGAGCTTTAATCTTGTTTCAGTCTGAGACAGGTGAGTCGTGCATCTTTTTGCGAATTCGTGAACGAGGTCACTGACTTTTAATATACCGAAACACTTATATATATTGATTCAGGATATAACACGGATATAGAAGTGCAAAATATTTTGATTATTAGACTTATTGTAGGTAACAGTCTCTTAAGTAATCCTTGGAATTGAATTTTAATTTAATATAAATATTATCATAAATAAATGCGTAAGGGGGTAGACACATTTTTTACTTTTAAGTTTAATAAATTTTGCATTTATAAAACGTTTATTCGATCTAGGCTATTTAAAAACACTCAGGAAATTTAAAAGTAATGGAACTATTCACATTTACAACGAGACACCTTCAGAAGCTTCAGAACTTTCTTCTTTTGTGAGACTAGTTTTTCTCGCTATTTAACTTAGAAAAGAATCTTGAAGTTGAAAAATGAATATAAATAGTAACATTAAATTATCTTTGATTACAATAAATAAGTTAATTAACCAATAAAGCCGAATAAAAAACAATTAAGTTTAATTAAGACTAATTAATTGCAGACACACTTTCACGTATATCCTGCACTTTCTGATTGAGACAATCACCGGAAGAGATTTTGAAGCTTTTTTATTCGTTCAGACCATAGACTTCGGTCTATTCGATGGCTAAATTATTCTAAACGTTAGGTGATCTATTCTTAAATAAATTCATAGATGTAACACTCCAGGTTTTTTCCGAAACAACAAGATAATCTAACAATTGTTACTTTGCTCTGTTTTCGGTAGTTCTTATAAAATCACTATATTTTTTAAAATCGATAATTTGTTCAACAAACGATATTTTATACATTCTTATTTTGAAGAAAACTGACACAAACAAACATGTTTTGTTTTTTCGTATTCGAATATGTAACGAATATAGATCTTTTTTGTATTTCGTTTTACAGTAGGATTTTAGAATGTATATTATATGTTACTCGGTTTATTTTACCGAGTTGGTAATTAACACTAAAATTATTCTCAATTTCACATTAGCATCATATGGGTTGCTGTTTTCTTGTGGGCCTCTACAATTGAAGTCTCTTGATACAAATATATGTATGATTGGTCTATATGGGCTAGATGCCTTTGTTTATGCTATTATTTGTATTTGAATCATATAGCATTTTTAAAACCAAAAGTTTTTTTTATATATACATACATTAAAATAGAAAATAACATGTTATAGTTATATACCTAGGTACATAGTTGACGTTTTACTTTAGTATTAGTCACAATAACAACATTAATTCGGCTAATATTGAATCACCTATGTTTAAGCAAATAGTTTAATAATTAATGATGTCACCTATTGAAGTTGTCAACTATTGTCTTGGCTCCATCACAGAAGACAGCTTTTGTTTGGCCTACACTGTTGATTAACAGTCCTGGCTGTTGGCAGCGAGAAGAATATTCGTTATAAATACCTATAGCAAAAATGGTATTAAATGTTGTGTATGTACTTTAATAAAAATCGAGAAATAAATACTTATCTTCAAAGGGCGGCAAATAAGTACCAATTTTGACTATTTATTTTCTACATGAAAAAAATACAATGTTGCTCATGAGTCAATCACAACAAAAAAAAACCGGATAAACGTTTATGCTACAAGGAGGTTTTGTTTATAGAAACTATATGCAACCTTTTTACTATGAATATATAAAGAGCTAGCATATGTCACTCGCGTGTGATGTAACTGTAAGTGGTTTCCGTTAAGTAGGATAATGTACGATACCCATACAACAGAATTTTTGTGGATAAAGGAGAATGGGCAATTTACTATGGGAGTTCAGCTATTTTGGGTAACTGTGCACCTTGTTGAAACTAATGGTAAACGATAGAGAATTATTTCTAGAATGAGTAGGAAAAAAATCATTTTAAATTTATGCCGGAGTTGAAGCATATCTAAAAATTTTGAGTGTCGTTATAATATCTACGTATTTATGAGCAATAAAATGAATTATTTAAATCAAATAATTTATGTTGTTAGTGATAGAAATATTTAACTGCGATAAAGTACATACCTATGTTATTACAAGCAAAGCTTTGCTTTTTTATTGTAATGGATAAACTCAAAAACTACTGGGCTGATTTGAAAAAAAATCTTTGACTGATATAATACCTGACCAACATTATCAGACTTAAAATACTTTATTTTCTAAAATAAGAAGTAGGAAGTTCGCACGTCCAGTCGATGAATAACTTGAAACTTAGTAGGTAGTAGTAGTTATATTTAGCAATTGCTTTAATAGAGTTAATTTTAAATGCTGCATAATTTTAAAATAGTATTTGTATAGAATAAATTATAATTAAAGAGAAGATTTTTGATAAATAAATGCGTAGTGCGCAATTTACGTAATTTTAGCCGATTTCTGCCCATTCTCCTTTACAATGTTAAAAAGTAACCCTGTCATAATACACATTTTTCTAAATACCTATTAAGCATTATGAGTGCAAAATGAATTGAATAAGCAATTGTAATAATCATAATATTATAGAACCCATCCTATAGTTAGTTATTACACGGCTAGTGTATTGCTTCATTGATTTTTAACTGATACTGTTGATATAATCAAAATTCCCTTTACTTTTGACTGAAAGTGCGGGTAGATTGAGATAGTCGGTATGTGTCATTGTATCATAACAAGATATAACTTCTGACAGATAAGAAAATGGAGCATAATATCTTTCTATCTGTGTATCATTTGTAAAAGAAAATAAAAAAAATGACTAAGTTCGAGTCGGACACGCGCATCTAGGGTTCCGTACGTAATTTTTGTTGCGTTTTTTTTTTTATAGATAATACTATAAAAAAACGCAACAAAATTACGTTTGTTGTATAAATAATTATTTCGTCTAGTTTTTTATTTGTTGTAGCGGCAACAGAAATGCATCATCTATGAAAATGTCAACTGTCTAATGAGGAAGTATTTAAAAAAAAAAACACTACGGTACGTTCTTGATTTCTTAATGACACCCCTTCCAGTTTTCTTTCATGTCTAAAAGTAAATTAGTTTTCTAAACTCAATAAATATCTCATATTCTATTTGTACTTTTTCGTATTTGTATTGATATCTAAGTTTCGAAATTTCAAATTTCAGTTTTAATATGTAATTTAAAAGGAACGGACATTACTGTCTTTGGTCCATTCGTTTCCCGCAAAAATCAACTTTTGCTAGAGTCGCCATCTAGTGGAGGTGCTTTTTTAGTGTTTTCGTTTTTTTTTTAATACTTCCTCATTATCACGGTTAATGAGATATAGCCTGATGACAGATGGACAGATGGACAGACGGACGGACAGCAGAGTCCTAATAATAGAGACCCGTTTTACCCTTTAAGCATGGAACCCTTAAAACTAATAACGTAATGCAGATGAAATTTAAATTTAAATATTAACGACATTTCAATAGTGAAGTGATTGCAAAAATATTTTATCATAACATTATTAACGTATTTATTTTATCAATCTTAATATAGACAGCAATTCACTGTACACTAAACAAAATTATGAATTCATCATATTAAGACTACATTCATATATCAACCACGTTCCAATTTCAAGTTCAATTTACATTTCTTTTTCGTTTTATGAATCATTAATTATTTTAAATATCAAAGTGCCATTGAATAAGATTTGCATATTTTTTAAAGTGTAATGGCCGTTTAAGTATTCATTAATCACTATACTGTATTTAATCACCTTTCCGTAGACATTTTAAAGATACATTTTTCATAAATATCTTTCTTGCTTGTCAATGAGAGTAATAAAGACAGAAAACTACGTGAAATAAAAACGCGGTAATAAATTTTTAAACATACTTTTGAGGATCGTCAGCTGGACCAAACTATTTGAAATCTGACTATGTTTTTGTATTGTTTTTTAAGGGTTCCGTAGTTAACAAGGAAACCTTATGGTTTCGTCATGTCCATTTATCCGTCCATCCGCGGTTTAGCTCAAAACCTATTGATACTAGTAAGTTGTAATTTGGTATGAGTATATACACGTTAATAAAAGGTTTAGGGTATCTCTCCTACATGTAAAGTGTAAATGATTTTTTTTTTCGTCTTCCCCATAGTGAGGAGCATTGTTGGATAGGTCTTTCGAAAATATTGGGGGTGTGGGAAGGCCGTTTTTCAATTGAGTGAACCGATCGTGACCAATCGTGACTTATAAAACTTTAAAGAGCTAATTTTCGTTAGAGTAAGTGTCCTCCCCTCTACGGACTAAACGGTCTTTGTAAAAATTCAAACGTTACGACAGTACGACTTATGTTAACAAAGTTAACAGAAAACTATCACACTTAAGTTGGCTTTACGAGTTTACTAGTAATAGTCGTATTTAAATTGAAAATTTCGAACTCGGTAGAAAATTAAAAACGTGATTTTTTATTTTACTTTTCCTGGTATGGTATGGACAGAACCATATAACATTCTTAGATAAGAACAATGGCGAGTCCGACTAGCACTTGACCGGTTTTATTTATATATATTTGGATGTTTATTTAATTTTGTTTTTGAATTTGACGTTTGTAGTTATAAAGGACACGTTCCTTGATGAACAATTGTTTTTGTGGGGAATAGAAGCTTTGTGGAGATACTAAATAATTCGCACCAGTAGAGACCACACCACCTCATCACCCTTCGTCGTTGACACATATGAGGTCAATCAATTTTATTTTACAAATTTTTACTTTAAAAATAAATTATTCCTAACTTTTATCAATTTAACATTTTCATTTATCAGATTTTGAGATATTCACAATCAAACGTATATTAACATAGTCGCCATTTTGAAATGGTCATTACAAAGTCGTATTATTATTGGCGCCAAAAACTCTCAACTGTTGCACACATTAAAAGCACATGTGGCACATCTCAAATGAGGTGAGTCATACGATCGATGGATGATAAATAAACAGCAATATTATTAATACAAAAGCTTCTTTACTGTCTCCGTTGCGGCGTGAGTGTTGATATGGAGGACATAAACGATGTTTTATTGCCCGGAGCCGTCGTAAACAGTATTGTATGGCATTACTTAGCCTATTTAATAAAAATGTGTCATACTATGATGTCAGCATTCATATCGATTAATGTCAACATAGGTATATTGATGTTCAAACTAATAACTATGTATTATCTATACAAATAAATTAAATTGGAGTGTCTTTGCGTAATATTAAATGCATATTGTATGTAAATAGGGTAGATATACCAAAATATTTTTTTTTTGCATTTTTGTTTGTCATCCTGTCCATTTGTTTCGGCTGACCTCTTAAACGACTGGAACCTATGTAATAAGGAGTATTTAAGGATACTTTCCACGCGGACGAAGTCGCGAGCACAGTTAGTTATTTTAATAAAATTTTGCGTTCATTGGCATTAAATTAGTTTTATAGTGGAATCTTTTATTTAGACTTAAGGCAAAGAGAAAACAAAACGTTACAAAGAGACAAATAGACATAATCTAGACTCTACTAGCGCCTTCTTTTATATTCTGGAGAGGATCGTTATATAACAACGTATATTGTTACCTTTTTCTATATTATTTAAGGTTCAGACTTAGATACTCTCTTATGGAATTTAATTTTGAATTAAGACATTGAAAAAAAAACATGACTTGAATAATATCACAATAGGTCAATTCATACATAAATTGTGAAGCAAATAACCTGTTGAAAATAAAACAAGCTGAGTTTATAGTTTTTAAAATCCCCTCTTTGTGTAAACGATACTTATTGACTTTGCATTTACGTTTGCATCGAAATTTTATTTGTTAACACGTATTAAAACAGACAAAACACAACTCGGAGAGTGAATCACTCGTCATTCAGCTAAACAAACACAGTTGAATAATATACTAGTAACTAAGCATCAATGGTTACTTATGAACTACGTCAGCAAATTAAATATTGAAACGATGTATGTATCGAATAATCACTCATATATATTTAAGATTTTAGACAAGACATTTTACGTAATCAGAAAAACTCGAAACAATATGAAACCTACTAAGAGGAAAAAACCGTCTCTTATAGCTCTCTCTACCATAGATGTTTATGAAATATTTAAAAAGTATGCATACATATATGCAATGCAATTAAAAAAAAAATTAGCAGGGCCCTCTCCCACACTGCCCCAAAACGTTTCTTTTTGTTTTCTACATTTAATTATGTTAAAACCAAAGAGTCATAAAAGCTCATTAGTAAATACTCACTCAAAGGGTTTAGCCGGATACGTATGACGAGTCGGCCCCCAAATGGGAATCGATATTGAAACTTATGTTTTAATATCGACTTGATGTTCAAACACGATTTATGTACTTTTCGCGACCGACTTCCGCTTTGACCTTGAGATAGAGAGCAAAATATTCGTATGCTTGACTATTACTGAATGTGATATATCTCTGAAGCTAATTAAGATAAAAAAGTGAAACTAACGCGAGGTGTTAGGTTACATTACAGAGTATATCACATATATTTTTTTATAATTTTTAGAATAAAAAATTACATTAAAAAAATAAAAATAAAAAAAACATGTTTTTTTTTCTGAGTTCTCTGTGACTTACAATCACGAAATTAATATATGTGATGCTCCTTTGTGTGCTCTATCACCCATAAAAATTGCGTGAAAAAAAAGTTGGTGCAACACAACGAAAAAAAATTATATGTGATTCGCGCCTTGTAGTGTGAGTGTATAAACAAACAAGTTCGAACTTGTTATCGAGCTGTTTACTGCATCGTTTGTTTAGCTAAAGTAGCAGTCATTTGTATTACACAAGAAGGCAGTTTGGGACTCAAATTCTGTCATAGGTATTTTGTATCAGCATTTTGAAATTATTAACTATCGAACCAAATCATTATTAAGTAATAATGTCGAAAAAGTGTAAAAATTGTAACAAGTACAGTACCTGTGTAAGATTCCTGGTTATAAAAAAATTATAAAGAATGAAGAAGAAGCTAAAGTGTTTAGTGACTGTTTGAATAAAATCGTAATAGTTAATGATATTTTTTGTGAGAAGTGTCGACTTATCCCATATATTAACAAAAAAGCTTCTACTTCTAAATGTGCAGCATTTAACTTGGCCGAAATAATGGACGATCAAAATAATCTCTCAGTACAATATGTGAAATCAGCACCTAATATCATCAAAGCAGAAGTGAAATCAAGACATATAAATAGAAAAGTCTATCGAATTTACATTCACTATATTTCCGAAAGTAATGACTACAATAGTATTCTTCGTTATTGCTGTGCTTGCCCCAATGGCAAACGTACAGTGGGATGCTGTTCTCATGTAGCAGCTATTATTTATTATCTATCATATGGATGATATTTGTCCAAAATCGTACGTCCTGCTGAGGTCCTAACTAAGTTATTTGCGACTCAAAGTGTTCCGATTGTAATTAATTACAACAGTGACGATGATTAATATTTTGTTTCTTGTATTTTGATAGACACGAAAAAGTAATAATAATAAGTATTGAACACTGGCTGTTTTTTTTTTCATTTCTTTTTTAACTATTATCCCATCTCTTAAGACTAGTTACTTATGTTTTAAAACAAGCTGATGTGAAATTTCGAAAAAAAAAACAATGATGTAATGTGAAAACCTTATAATACAGGGGTATACCATAAGACAGAAATCACATATAATTTTTTTTCGTTGTGTTGCACCAACTTTTTTTTCACGCAATTTTTATGGGTAATAGAGCACACAAAGGAGCATAACATATATTAATTTCGTGATTGTAAGTCACAGAGAACTCAGAAAAAAAAACATGATTTTTTTATTTTTTGTTTTTTTAATGTAATTTTTTATTCTAAAAATTATAAAAAAATATATGTGATATACTCTGTAATATAACCTAACACCTCGCGTTAGTTTCACTTCTTTATCTTTATTAGCTTTAGAGATATATCACATTCAGTAATAGTCAAGCATACGGATATTTTGCTCTCTATCTCAAGGTCAAAGCGGAAGTCGGTCGCGAAAAGTACATAAATCGTGTTTGAACATCAAGTCGATATTAAAACATAAGTTTCAATATCGATTCCCATTTGGGGGCCGACTCGTCATACGTATCCGGCTAAACCCTTTGAAAAAAACGAACGATTATTGTGTCGTCGTTGTCATTGAATAAGGTAAAGTTTACATAAAAATAATAAAAAATCGAACAGCAAAAACACACCAAAACTGCTTATTAAATCGGAGTTATTTCACAAATGAAAATTTTTTTTTTTTAATTTTTACTACAATATTAGTGGATATTATGGCTATTACATATTGCCATTACACTACAATTTCCTGTTACCTTTAAAATACCGTTGCATACAAATCATTGAAAAAGAAACAATTGTTTTTATCTATGACTTACTTAGAGTGACATTTAATTAGTGAAGTTACTTCACACGACACAATAATGGGAAATGTTTGAGGAAAAACGCCTCTGTTTCCCATGGAATGTCATACAACAAATTACAAATCATATATATTTTGTAGAAACGCTAGGAAGGAGATCTATAGAAATGTCACATGATCTGCTTTTTTCTTAATGTTATTAATATTCTATTAATAAATTTTCGCTGTTGCATTGTTGAAGCAGAAACAAATAACAGGAACAATGTTGTAAAATATTTTTTATATTTGTTGTTGAAGCAGTAACAGAAATACATCATCTGTGAAGATTTCAATTGTCTAACTTTCACGATTCATGAGATACAGCCTGGTGATAAAGAGACAGGCAGCGAAGTCTCAGTAATAGCGTTCCCGTTTTACGTTTTAGGTACGGAATCCTAAAATTAAATTAAATGTGTTATTCTATATGTATCATCTTCAATTCTCGTTTATAATGGACCTTTTTTTATGACCAAAAAGGTTATATCATGTTGAAGAGGCATAATAAAAATTTCTTCAAGATTGAATAACTTCTTTGCAAAGCTAAAAAAAATTGTAAGCTGTCGAAAATTGTTGCACATTTTTGCCACGACCTCTTAGACTACTAATTTTTTGTCTGTTATTCTTACTTTGTTCTACTATTGTTCACTATGCAAATAATAAGTATTTTGTAAAAGTAATTACGTGACATTGACATATTTATAATAGACAAGGCAAAATCAGATTAATAAAAGAGATAGCCATCTTTTATTCATTTCTTTTTCAATTTACATGTAGAAATTAATTTATTCACCTGACTATGGTAGAATTGTGACACAGATAAGCCATTAAATAAAAGAAGAATAAGATATTAATAAAAAATTTCGCAATGCGAAACATAAAAAAAAATCTGAAACTAGTTTAATGGCACTTAGTTATTTTTTTTTAATCTTTAACAGACAGTAAATTGTTACGAAAAACGTGAATTTAAAATTTACTAGTAAGTAAACAATGTCATGTAAGTAATAGCATGTCAATGTGTCATACCATTGGGTTTACACACCTGCTAGACACATAAACGGTGTATATGGAGGTCAATGTTATAAATTTTCATTTTATTTTACATATCAAATGAAATATAGTAAAACTACGGCATTGTTAGCTGTGTTAGATGTTTATGAAACGGTTTGTTTACTCAGAAACGCCGTAATTTCAAAATTCTAACGGTGAATGTTAGCTGATTATTATGTTTTAAAATAACATATTTAGTAAATATTAAAAAATTTGGATGACAAATAACATCTGTGGCAGTAACAGAGAGATTCTGCTTGTCAAGACTCGCAATAAAACTTAATGATGACATTGCGTAGGATATTAAATTAATCCTACTTCCAACTAATATTTTAAAAAAAAATGAATAATAACTTATAAATTTAATATACTCAGTTTATTTAAGTTTCAATTTGTAAAAATAATAACCAATTTACATTTCTTTCTTTTTAAAAATTGAAACATTTTTATTTTATAATTCTTTTGTGGCAATCACATCGACCAGATATTTAAGGCGATGTAGTTCTGCCAGTGTTTTATGGTTAAACAAAATTATTGATTTAATTTCGATAAAGTTTTAATTGGATTATTTTAAGAATACACATCGTATTTCTTAATATAAGCTCTTTCGAACAGAAAACGTGCAACTAGGATACAAGAAATTAATCAAATTGAAGGTCTACTCTTTTTTAAATTGGTTAAAAATAAACTACCGTAATATAATACTAGAATTTCACAATCGAAGTTGGGGGCAAAGGCTAGTAATAAATATTGGGCAATATCACTTTCGTTAGTTGGCTCTTAAGGTAGCTAAAGCTCATGTATTTTGGACCCGACAACAAGAAAATCGTGGAATAGCTCGAAACCGCGACCGCAATGACGAATGGACACTTCGAAACCGGCGTGTGAATCACTCTGCCTTAGTGGCATATATAAAATATACAGTAAATGTTCATAAGAGTAAAGTGAATAGAAGTCGTATCGCGAGAAAAAGAACGTTAAAATATTATCGAATCTCAAGAAATTCTCGTTTTGGTTTAACCAAGTTTGGTTTAAGTTCTCGAATTGAAAGTTATATTCTTATTTTATTTCCACATTCAAATCAGCCCTGCGATTCTGTAAAAATCCAAACCCGAATTCGAATTCACTCAGGTGTCCAAATTCACTTCAAAAAGCGGCAATTGGTAATAACGTTTCGTGGCATAAATGAAGTGAATTCCGAAATGACACAGGAATAGAATATCTGAGACAAGTATATTCAATCGATTATATTTTGTATTTTTATACAAAAAATGGAATCAATAGAATTTCTACACTAAATGACGTGATACACACGATACATGAGTGAATTCGAATTTGGGGTCTGGATTTTTAATGTCACAAGGCAGTATAGAAAGTTTAAATTCATTCAGAGGTCTTAATGTGCGCTTGTACAATAAGGTCAGTAAAATACACCAATTAGATTTTTTTTTTTAATTTAAATATCAACAAACTTTATGGTTAACATAAGTTGGTTTACTTGCATTATGTACACCACTAAGGTTCGTAACACAGTTTAAATCTGCTGCTAAAGTTTATGACGTTAACATTCTAATGTACGAGTAAAGTGACTTCATATATTTACAATGATCTGGTAATGACATGGTTTTTGAGATGTCCAATACAGCTGGTGAGTTTCTTGCTCGTTCTTCTTATCAGCCAAAAGACGTCTTGAACGGGTAGCAAGCAAAAATGTTGTTCGTTCCAAAAGTGCTTGGAACATGTTTATTTGAATAAACATATTTTGACTTTGACTTTGGCAACAATGTTGACGAAATAACCTATAAACGCGATGCTAACAAAGTCGTACGGCTGTGGCGCCTATGTGGGTCACCACTCCCAGTGGCGCTCCCCATTCACTAATGCGCCAGTGGCTTCGCACCGCTGCCGAATTCCAACCCAAAAACTGGACATCAATAGAAAAGGCGTTATAAAGAGTTTGGATCTACTTTTTTTATGTTAAAAAAATAAACTATATTTCCCTCTGTACATTTGAGCTAAACATATATCCAACTACAGACATAATATTACAGAAATAAATCAGTCGCTTCAATACAATACGTGACGCAATCAGTAGGATCCAAAATTACGCTCCCAAAGGGATTCTGATTTAAGTTAGTTTTAGAATTATTTATATATATCGCAAGAGATTCAATGAAATCTAATATGTATAATAATAAATTATTTCACAATGATACAAAGATTATCAACACACTAGAATTTTCGAACTCTAATGGTATCTCTCATTAAAATGCAAGATACCTAAAATTACTAAGCCCCTGCAAGGAAACACATGATTTTGAAATGTATATAACAAGTTTGTACTGCGTGTTTGTCCATGGCCCATTCCTCCTATTCAATAAGATTCGATCCCTTCCATAGAGAACAGCCTAAGCCCAAGAAGACTGGTGATGACATGGAATAAATAAATAAGAATTCACTAACAGAAAAAAAATATAAATGAGTTAATATATGTATATAAATCCTGTGTTTTCAGCATTGTTTATATTGTAATTTTTCTTGCTTTCCTCAGTCTTAATCTCTTGTATTAAAGCCTAGATTGTAAAGGTTTTTTTAAACTGATTATACGTACCTGAGCAAAGGTGCGAGCGCGCCAACAATGTTTATTATTCTAATCGCACCGCCAATACTTTTAGGGCATCCGGTGACATTTCTGGCCAGTAATGGTTTTTCGTAGGTTTACATAATTCATGATGGATTATTGTACTAAGGAAAATTTATAAACGTGACGTACACTCAATCAATGTAGTATAAATCATTTCATTACTTAATACTACATAAATATGGAACAAAGTCTCGTAGGTACATACGTCTGTCTGTCTATGTGTTTGTCTAAACGCTACACTCTAAAAAACCTATCAAACTATATTTATGAAAGATTTACAAATATAAACTATAAAATTTACGTTAATACCTAAGGCTTCTAGACCACTACGAAATATGTCAGGTTGGCCGAGAGGTCTAAGGCGCCAGATTTAAGCTCTGGTTCCCGAGAGGGAGCGTGGGTTCGAACCCCACACCTGACATGTTTAAAAAGGGACTTTTTTTATTTTTTTTTTTGTGTTTAACACGATTTTAATGACATTAAAAATATGATCTTATGTCCATGATTTTTTTGAATAATATCAGTTCATCAATGAAGTGACACATGATTTCCTAATAATCATTCTTAGATAATACTTCCTAAACTAATCAAATATCACCACAAAAAAAAACAAGCCTCCATATAGTGACGTCATAATGGCAGGTGAACGCTCCACTTAGATCATAATCTCCCACATACATTTATAACCGGATTAGTCTTCCATACGTCTTTTGTTAAACCTTAGTCTGTATACTGACTCTTTTTACTTAATCATTATTTTAGTCTGTGCACCAACATGTATATTTTTTTAATAAATTTACTTTGAAAGTTCAATGAACCGCTTCTTTGAGCTTTACAGATTTAATCTTACGATGCAATCAACCTATAACTAGCCTGCTCAAACAGATTTAAATATTTTTATGTATCACAGACTATGCATTCACAGTTATTGTATTGCTCAGTCAAAGGTACGTCTGGTTATACAAAACTGTCAAATTCTTACATCTGATTTTAAACTTTAATGTATTGAGGGTAGAGTTCGAATCAACTGTGGAAATAGAAATATAATGGTAATCTGATGTGCAGTCATGTGAGCATTTGCAGTGTTTTGTTTCAATATTGATTGTTGGAAACGTAATATTACTTAATTTTCTTTTAAATTTGTCTTATCTTCGTACGAAACATTTGCAAAAAAAACATGTTGTAAACTATTCGGTTTTCCATAATCAAAATAACAGTTTATTACAACAGATTCATTACAAAGCATATTTTCCAATCTTTAATTTGCAATAACTAAGCTTGTTATTGAAAAAAATAGTATTGTCTTAATTATGCAACATATATTTTAATTATAAAGTACCTAATAATAGTAGAATATTTGAAGTACGAGTATCTAAACTTGATTGTAATATTTTCATTGTAAATACGATATATAATATTAACGACCTCCGTAGCCGAGTGGTTCACACGCCGGTTTCGAGATGTCGCCATCTCTGGGTTCCCGGATTCGATTCCCAGTCGGGACAATGTTGAAAATGAACTTCTCTATATTGTCTCGGATCTGGATTTTGTGTTACCTTCTTTGTCTCAGATATTCTATTATACGAGGGATTGAGTTCCTTATCTTGAAATCTCGAGCAAAGTATGTGATATTGTTACTTTGCTTACAAGGGTTGCCTTGTCAATAGATTTTAGGAATTCTATAATGTTTAAACTGTTTTTTACTATAAACGGCACTTAAATTAAGCATTTTCATCATAATGTGAAACCTCTTTCCATTTTGATCTGATTATACAATCAACAAACACATCAGACTCTTGTTTCTGCTAATTTTAATCCAATAATGACATCTCAAATGGCGTTTCAAGTAATTACATTTTGGCATTGTAATAACTACCTAACAACCAAAGTACTACTATTCAATTCATCGTTTTATAATCAGGTTAGGATGGTTTAATCAATTATTGCTCACTAGCTTTCTGCCAGCGGCTTCGTTCGCGTGGTCATGTATTATACATGTAAACCATCTTGAATCACTCTGTATATTGATAAAAATTGCATCCAAATCCGTTGTACGAGGGTCAAACTGAAAGTTCTTAGAAAATCAAAAACTGATTACATTAGCCAGTTATTAGTTTTATTATATCTTTTCAAAATATTGTCCATTCACGTCAATACACCGCTGCATGCGATGGAACCACTGGGAAAAGCACTTTGCCCACTCGTCCTTAGGGGTCTCTTCAATGGCATCGCGATACGCAGCCACCGCTTCTTCAGCATTCATAAACCGCTTTCCTTTAAGTTTTTCTTTAATTTTTGGAAATAAATAAAAATCACAAGGCGCGAGGTCGGGGCTATACGGCGGGTGACCCAGTAATTCAACGTTTGATGTCGCCAAATAGTCGATCATTCGCTTGGCGGTGTGCGACGAGGCGTTGTCGTGGTGAAGGAGGATCCTACTGCGAGGTCGTTTCTCTCGAACTTTTTCCAAGACAAGTGGCAAACAATTGGTAGTGTACCATTCTGCAGAAACTGTTTTTTGATCCTCTAACACAATTGTTGCAAAATGACCTATCCTTCCAAAGAACGAGGCCACCATTTTTTTTCCCGCACTTCGATCTCTCTTCACTTTAGTTGGCAACTCCTCGAAAGGAAACACCCACTGAGCAGATTGTCTTTTGGTTTTAGGATCATAACAGTAAATCCAGCTTTCGTCACCTGATAGTATGTCGAACACAGCATTTGAGTCACCTCCGTTAAATCTTTCAATCATTTTACGACACCAATCCACACGATGGAGTTTTTGAGCCTCAGTCAAATTATGAGGTATCCACCGGGCGCAAAGCTTCCTGACCGCTAAATGTTCGTGGAGGATTTTGTGCACTTGACTCATACCGATGCCTAAGCTTGTCCGAATCTGTTGATAGGTCACTCTTTTGTCAGTCTCTATCATACGCCGCACAACACAGATGTTATCTTCAGTCATCGCCGTAGAAGGCCGTCCCTCACGTAAATCATCAGTGAGATTAGTGCGACCACGTTTAAACTCATTAAACCAGTTGTAAACAGTCGCACGAGATGGGGCTTCATCGTGAAAGGCCAATCGTAGTCTATCATAACTTTCTTGTTGACTTAAATGACATCGAAAGTCATAAAAAATCATTGCACGAAAATTTTCTCGTGTTAAATTCATGATGACGTGACACAGACAATTTTCAATTTGCCGCCAAATCGTAAAACAAATGACAAATGAATGAAATATATACTCAGTAATATTGGCAGAGTTATATTTTCAAATTTTAGAATTATTTTTTTATTATATTGTTTATAAGTGGCCAGTTCTAAGAACTTTCAGTTTGACCCTCGTATATTTTAAAAAATTTCCGTGTAACGACAGCGGGAAGCATCTTTGTTTTATACTACGTATTAATTACTTGTCTTTAAATGCAGAAATAAAAATTGATTGGCAAAACGTGTCAGCGCTTTCTAGTACATATATACTTGACGGTCTTCTAAGAGGGTTGTAATCCTCTTTTAAGCAGTGGTGGCAGTGATCGCTCAAGGTCAACTGTGACGATCGCTGTTCAATTCGACTATAGATCAAGGTTTATATTTTTTTATATAATGCCTACTCACTTCTGCTTAGATTAGTGCCTACTTCTAGTAGCATATTTCGCCATTCGTTTTTTATCTATTTAGTAGATGTACTCAATTTATTATAAGAAACTGATTAGTTATATAGACGACACGTATGAATGTATGTAGATAAATGTATGTTTTTCACTAATTGCAGTTTTTGTAAGCATAGATTTTTAATTCAAATCGGTTTTATAAAATACGTACATGTGTATAAAGTTTTATACTTGAGAAATGATCGCTACGCCAATCGAATCCTGTATCACATTTATTCTGTTTTTCACCCCTATTAAGAATTATGTCTAGGTCATCGCATAATGTCATCGCAGCGCATATCAAAGCACAAAAAATAGAGTGATATTATCATTGTTTAAAGAAATTAATGTTTCCTATTCACGAAAAGGTGGAGGTTATAATTGTTAGAAGGCGATGTTTTATGTTCACCGATGTTTTCGCGAATTATTGATCGATTTTCAAAATTCTATTTATTATATAGATATTTAAGTATAAAGAATAAGAAGCTTTAATGAAATTTAAAATTCACAAATACAACATTCTTTGGACCTTCAGTAGTTGAAAAAGCACTCAAGAAAGTTCGACCAATGTAGTTCGACAATAAAATCCTAGGCAAGCACCTCGTCGAGACCTTCTTGTGGTGATCATACCGTAACCAATGTATTTGTTTTGTATTTTAAAAAAAGTTAAATTTATAGATTTTAACTTAGTTTTTATATGCACCAGGCCACTAGATTTCTTAAATAAAATAAATTTTCGATAAATTGCGTAACCTCCTGTAGCGTGGCACCCCTAAGCACATGCCTAGTTTATTTTAGATGATAATCCGCCACTGTTTGAGTGTAGGCTGATACTTGAGGCAATCGTTTATTCTAGATATTTTGATATATCACATAGTTTAATATAATTGTTATTCGATATTATCTAGTTTATAAATAATACGTAGTAGAGTTGTGTACCTAACTCACGCATTTTTTTATGAGGATGAGTTTTACCTCATGAAACACATGCGAGGTACCCCTCATTTGAGGTGACATAGAGATAATGAAATAAAGGCAAAGACTGAATATGTAGCGAGGCGTAAGGCAAATGAGAGACGGAGTCGGTCGCTTTGCGTGCGTCACTACTCGCCGACCGAGCCGAGAGAAACATTTGTGACAAATGTTCGAACGTTGAAAGCTATAATAATTAAATATTCTTGTAAAAAAAATACTGTAAAAATATTTTCATACGCAGAATGTATTTTGGTTATTAATTTCTTTTTTCACTGAAAAACGAGGAACTTAATGGGGTGGTTCTATGTTGAAAAACAAGTATTTCTTTACTTCTTATTCTTTCGAGGTCCTCGTTTTTACAAAACGAGGACCTCAAACGAGGTACCTCACGAGTGAGGGACTCATTATTAATTCGTAGTTTCTGCAGTACACAAGGTGAACATGCTTAGCCGTGTGAGTGACGGATCTGACCTCACCCATCGTGAGTCAGGATCGTGACCGGAATTTTACTAAATCTTACTTTCTTGCCAACTACAGACTCAATTAATCATAAATTATTATAAGTGATCAATTTTAAATCCACAATGCTATACTGTAAAATAATCATAATGCAAAATACTTAAAAAATTCACTTTGTTTCTGGTACTCTGGGATGGGGTCCCATATAAAAAAAAAAAACAAAATTCATATAATTATCACAAACTGACGTGACAAATAACATTTTAGAAAATGCGTTTCGTTTTGAGAGAAAATACCTTCAGGTGAGTAGTAGTCAAAAGATATAAATTTCGATAATTCCGAATCTGCAAAATTCTGTTAAATCTGAATTCGAATTTTTTGTATAAAAATATTAAACAAAATTGATTAATTACACGTGTCTTTTCTATTTCTATGTCATTTCGTAACTAAAAAAGTTAGAAACATGATAAATCATAACATTTCTTCCGAACATAACCCTCTTCCTAACCTAACTCGAGACGTATCATTATTATCATAACACGATTTGATGTTAGATACATATTAATATAAGGTTTAAACGAACAATTTTAATTTAATCCTGCATATATAATCTCATTACTCCTGTACCGATTTTGATTAAATTCCACATGTATCCGTAATTTAGTCTAACTCAAAAGATAGTAAAGTTTTTATCTCATTATTGTTATGTTATCAAAATAATCACAAAATATTGATTTAATCTATTAATTACAGAGTCATAGCAACAAGTGGCTGAGTCGGTATACAATAGTTTTATTTTTGTATATATTTTTATTATTTTTTAGTTTTTTATAATTAAATACAAAATAAGTATATGACTATATAAGTGACAATATATAAAAATATTGAAAAAGAACACGCCGAGATGGAGCTTAGTACAGTATATTTTTTTTCTAAACCGCTTCAATGACATGATTCAACTCACCAAATTTGTTATTAAACTAGTTTAAGATGTTGGTTATAAATGAATTCCGCCAGAGTAACATAATATTTATTTAGATAACTATGAATGGATGGAGGTATTAGAAAATACAAATTTCCATCGCCCACAGATCAAATGAATCGTCAATATAGATTCTATGGTAAAACCAGGCCACTGATATATTACGACAAAGAGTGGGCGGTAAGCTCCGTCACTTAACAAATAATATATCTACCGTCATGTAACATGTTTCTCATTTTTTATATCGACCCATAAAGTCCAATTTACTCTTCAATGAGTACAGTGGCTAATTAACTTGCGTCTTCGGCGTGTTAAGTTCTTTTTGCCGTTCAAATAACAATACAAACATAACTCTCCTAGTCTACTGTACTTGTTTAAGTGTCAATCGGGCCTTGGACGCGACTGGTCTAAATCACGATTTGGTTGCAAAATAAGTAATTTAAACTTAATCAATATACTAATAAAATATTGGTGAAAGACCTAAAAAAATTTGGTTACTCATCCTATGACCATTGTACCACTACAATTGCTCTATTGAGCTCCTAATATATAGACACATAAATTGACGAGATGCGCCGAATACCGAATAATATTCGGTTTAAGCTTAACCGAAACGGATATTCAGCCGAATTATTCGGTTTATCACTATATTGTTTTTGATAGCCACAGTGTTTCTCAGCACTCCTGGTTGTATAACGTGTGTATAGCGAATAATTATTTTGGAAGCAAGCAACCTATACGAAGAACAACAGACTTTTAAAAATATGAACTATTTAAATATGAAATTAATAGTTTATGAAATAATATTTTTGATTTCATACGGTAAAATACAATTCTTACAAAAGAAGTTCCGTCTTTTAGTTGTATACCGTGTTGTGTAGCCACGAAAAGGTAAGTTCTCGAACCGAATATATTCGGCACCAAAACCGAATTTTCTGAAGGTCCGTTCAGAGGATGAGTGACCAAAACATTACTCCACCTTGAGCTCCACTCTTGAGCTCTACCGTGCTTCGGAATACATGTTAAGCCCTTGGACCCTCGGGCCCGCGTAGTGAATTATGGCATTTATCCTATTTATTTCGTTGCCATCCAAAGGAAAGAAAGAATTTTCCAGATGAAGTTGCGGACACAGCTATTTGTATAAATATGCCACGAATCATGCAGAATTTAAACTTTCGGAGACATTGGTTGTGACGTGACTCGTGAATTTACCTATACATAAATTCACCATACACGTCAGTGCGTTTTTCGCTTAATATTTTAACACGTGCGTAGCCTTTGATTAGTCAGAGTTCACGTTTTAAGAAAACACAAGGCAATAACCTTATTTATTTGTCACTTATGTGGTCGGCATAGCATTGTAAGTTTGTTTATACAACTCCATAGTGTTGACAGCTTTAAAATGTATCTTTGATAAGGTTTTTTTTTATATTAGTTTTTCTTTTTTTTTATATAGCTATTAACATATGATGGATGTTAATTCGCAATAATTATGTGATGGATGAGACTTCTTTAGTCCTTATTCGTATGGCTTTGTGGACCAACAAAGCCAACCTATTGTACATAAAGAACATGACAATTAATAGAGTTTAATTGTACAATTTGAAATGTTTGTATGTATATTGTATTGTATTATATTATATTATATATGTTTATTATTTTATATTATATTATATATAGTATATTATATTTATATGTAGAGGTATGTATATGTTATTTGTATGTATATATGTAGGTATGTTTCTCTCGCAATGTAAGACACCATCTACTATCCGTCTATTTAGTAACAGTCCAGTCTAACCTACGGTTGCCTGGCAGAAATTGCTCTTTAGCGATAAGGCCGCCGATTGTACAACTAACTGTGTCAATTGTAATTTCTCTATAATTTATGGTGTACAATAAAGAATTTATTCATTCATTCATTCATTCAATTAGCAACCTTATTGCTAAAAGCAATGTCTTCTAGGCAACCGTTTGATAACTGTTCCTTTATGCAGTCTCTGTCAGTCTTCCATGTGACAACAAAGGAGTCTTCCCACTGCTTCCCTAATGATGGAATCCAATCGAAAAATGGGCTATGACCATGTGTATTAACGACTGAGTGAGACCAACGTCTTAACGTGCCTTCCAAAGCACGGTTCTCCGGGCTTCTACCCGAAATATTTTTTTAGTCACCCATCCTTTGATCGGCCATTGCGAAAGTTGCTTAACTTTCATCTCAGACGGAACGCACTTACCACTGCCCCATCCAGTCTGTACGGTGCATTAAAAGTAAAATACATTTTTATACTTACATATACCTAAGTATTTGATTTATTGGTGGTAGCGAGTGAAAGCCAAAACATAGTCACGTACTCAGTAGATATTTTTTATCACTGTGCGGTTACCGGTGTCAGCTGTTTGCGATAAAGAAGTAAGGCACAGATAAAAAGTATTGCAAAAGACCGTTATGGAAACTTGTTTATAAATAAATTGCAGTATTTATACTCTATACGGTTTTATTAATAAACAAAGTTTAGCTTTGGACTAAATTTACACTGAGACTGCACTTAGTATTAGTCAAAATTTATATTATTAAACAGAGACCTAGCAAAGAAAATTTTTACTCCTAGAAGGTAGTAAGTAGGTTTGCTTATTCTCTGTTTAATATGAATTTGAACTACTACTAAAATTGCTATAATAGAGTAAGTTTACTGGGACGCTAAACCTTGTTTATTAATAGCTCTGTATAAAAAATATGTAATAAGTAAGATTTATATAAAGTTAACATTATCAGGCTAAAAAGATAATTAAATCCAAAAAATAAAAGCATCAATTTAAAATATTAGCGCCATCTAGTGATACTTAAAATCAGTGAAACTGCGAACTGCAATACAATTTGATTTGAAATAATTAAAACATAACCCTAGGCTACAAAGTGACTAGTTACTATAAAAAGCCTAAATATTGATTTTTAAAGACAGTGATTCGCACGCCGGTTTTAAGGTGTTGCCACCTCTAAAGTCCCGGGTTCGATTCCCGGTCAGGTCAATGTAGAAAATAATCTTTTCTATATTGTCTCGGGTCTGGGTGCTATGGTACAATCGTTGTCTCAGATACTCCATAATACTGGGGGCTTTAGCTACTCATCTTGGAATCCGAGCAATGTATGTGAAGTTGTATAATATTTATTTATTTTATTTATACCCTGAGTAGTATTATCATTGAGTCCGATGCCTTTCGTGCAGTATCGTATTTGGGATCCTACCACCCACGCGAATATTCCTCAGAGGATCTAGAGATGTACGATACCACCTAGATATCGATACTTTTACTCGAGACCATATCGTACGAGGCATTGATACCTACTCGATATCGAAGGAAAAGTATCGATATCTACTAGTATCGAACCTGTTTAAAATGCATCACTCCTTAAAATCTAAAAAATATGAAATCTATTCATTTTTATAGATATTCAGGGAAGATTTGATACTATTGATATCTAATAGCAATACCTTGTTTACGGGAGAAAGACGAGCAAGTCCAGGCATAAAAAGTGATAGGTATAGTTATTTTGTTGGTAGTGCCCTCTATGAATTTCTAACTACATAAAATTAGCAATGCTTCGTCATATAACAGGGACGCCGTGCCTTTATGGACTTTTTCATGTGACAGATTTTAAGCACCTTACGTACGCGAATTTTTTAACTCTCCTCAGTGAGTGACCGACTAAGTACCAATAGAAATACTTACTTTATGATACGACTTGTTCCAAAGTATCGATACAAAAATACTTAGTATCGAAAAAAAGTATCGTGTATGTACTTGTATTTACTCTTATCGTTCCATCCCTAAGCGGATCTTATCAGATAAACTGATGACGCTTTACCCGAGTGAGGCATAAGGGGCATAACCCCTGCGTAAAAAAAGACATTATGATGTAGTTGACTCATTTGTAACAAATTTCAAAGTCCAAAAGGAGGATATTTTATGTTCGATGGCGATGTATGTTTTTTTAATTGCATGTAATTTGGGATTCATTTCTTTATTTTTATATACGATTTTTTTGGTTTAGACACTTTTTTAATTCTGTTGTATCTCTCTCTTTCTGATACTATATCAGAACCGTTAGTTAAATTGAATTAAAAATAAAGTAAATATAAATACGGAAACAAATACATGACGTGACCGTGGAGTTTAATATATGTGTGACACACTTTGTAAGATAAAATAATGCCTATTAAATATATTTTAGTGTTATTCCAAGAAACAGGAAAAGAAGCTCCCGTATTCTGAGTTATATTCATTCCAATTCTATGAAACCTGGTCGTTACATACGTTCTGAGACTGTAAATGCTACTCATAAAATTACCAACGAACACATCTGGGCCTGAATTCTGCTAATTAACCGACTTAAAAAAAAGTTCTCAGTTTGACCTGTATGTACGTATGTACGTTTGTGCGCGATTATCTCGCGTTTAAAACCTACTTAGGAGAAGGTTTTAAGTATATTAACCGACAAAAAAATGAAAACAGCTTCCCTAAATGTGAATTTATATAAAAAAAAATTGGACATAAAAATAAAAAAGATCCTTCTCATATATTTTTTGTTATGAAAATGATGTAGTATTTGAGCCACTTATAGACTATTGTACACTAATAATAATACCTTTATACTAATTAACTTATGGAGGTCCGCACTTTAACACGATTGTGAAGCGGTTTTTAGAAAAGTATTTTTAGTGTTACCTATTAAAAAAAATATATCAATATCACTAAAAAGCATGACATAAAAACTTAACAAAAAATGAACCGACCCAAATTTTATAAAAGTGAAAATAATACTTATCTCAAAAGCGACTTATTCAAGAAAATGCTATTAAATTCTGACGGAGGTTTTAAGTCACTTATTTAAAGTTTGAAGTCTGTTCCGTTATTTTTACATAATAATAACTGACTCTTCAGCTATATAGTACAATGGAAAAATCCAATCAATGCTATTGGACTTCTCCAATATTATTAATGCAATGTCTTTCTCACAAATCAATAGCAATCAATAATTACAGATATATTTTTTCCCCTACCACTTGTTCAGGACGTCTTTTAACTGACAAGAAGAACAAGCGAAAGAAACTTACCAGCTCTTTATCATAAGTAATGACATTAACATAAATCATGTCAATACCAAAATAATATATATTATCACAAAAATAAATACAACTTTCAAAGTCTGTAGGACATAGGTTGAACATATAATTAGTCTTTATAGAACAACGCGAAGGCTATCTATTCCATGCATTGCGATCCTTAAAATAATCATCAACTTTATAATAGCCTTTACTCATAAGTATCTTCTTTACATGAATTTTAAATTTATATATGGGTAGGTTAATTACATTTTGTGGAACTTTATTGAACATAGCAATGCATTTACCCAGAAATGATACTCTGGTTTTCTGAAGTCTGAAGCTTGGAACGGCAAGTTTATTTTTATATCTTGTGTTAAGATTATGAACACTACTTTTTTCTGTGAAGGAATCGTAATGTTTTCTTGCGTACATAATATTTTCATATATGTATTGAGAGGCAACAGTAAAAATATTTATTTCTTTAAATATTTCTCTGAGAGATTCTCTAGACCGTAAATTATATATATCATTATTTTATGATATAATTGTTTCATATTTGTAATCGAGTAAATCGTTTCTACTAAGCTGTCATCACAATAACATAACACAGACGTAAGTAATAATTGTTTTTTTCGGTTCGGAAGATTGCTTCGAAAAATTTAATCCGCACAGCTGCATATGCTAAGCTCTTTCACTAAACAATGCCACGATGTCGCAACACCGAAAGGCTGTTAAGCCAGCCTTTAGCAACGAGAGCCTTGAACGTACCACATAATACGATACGACACGCGCGTCTATGACACGGTACTATAACAGAGTTCAAAGATGTAATCAATTTGACGGCAACTGTACTGGCGATGCAGCGGGTTTGAGAGGGCATCGGCATACAGCATATTACTTTTATCGGCAACTAAATAACAAGTTCGAAATAGTTAACAATGAGAAAAACAATTCTAATTTGATTATTTTATAATTGAAATAGCTAGCCTAAATGTGAATTTATATAAAAAAAACTGGACATGAGGTTACGAAGATCCTTCTCATCTTCATATATATTTTTTATGAAAATCATATGGGATTTGAGCCACTTATTTTATACTAATAATAATGCTTTTATACTAATTAACTAAAATAACTGAAAAACAGTTATATGCGTATGGTTGTTGAAGTTGAATTTAAAACAAATAGAGCCTTATTATGATATGCAAATATTGTTATTGAAGTGACAGAACTAATCTCGACTTTATATAAGTTTTGCATACATACACCTTTTTTTTTAACCCGAGGGGAACTGACCTTAACATGCCATCGACCTGGGCGAGAGGCCGACTGAACCCGGGCTCTCCCACTGCAAGGGACGGCGGTCCAGTGCAGTGGGCCTACCGTGCAAAACCCCCCCTACTACCCCCTCACTTGGTCCGGGTACCTGGTGGTAATCCCAGGCAATTGCAAACATATACCTACAGTAAATATACCGTTGTAAGTAATGAAATTACAACGCATCTTAGAGTTGTTATGGCACAGCTTGGACACACATAGACGGACTTGTTTAACTACAAATGGTCATTCTTTAGATATTTCTTCTATGATACCTTTTACGTATTTTTAAAAGATAAATACATGTATAACAATGTCTTCTGTTTTGGCATTATAATAATTCATTTAACGAGTTTTCCAACTTTCGAGTACTTTTTTGTGCACTCAACTGCTGAGCATGTCACACAGCTGTCTTTCTCCACTTGTTTTTAAAGCTTAATACGTTGAATATAAAATTCTAAATCGACTGCAAATATTTGACTTATAATGCTAACCTGCAAATGCTGCTGTGTATATATAAAAGAAATTATATCAGATATAGGTAGGTACGCATTTTATACGCATAAAATTGTATGAGCAAATTATGAAATAATAAGATTGCGACCGGACTTGTTGCGTTAATTAAGAAGGTTGTGTCTTTAAATGTCTAAATCTCGTTTGCATTAATTAAGCGTTACTAAAGAGATTACTCGGTGAAAATAAAACAAAAGAAATATTGTTTCGTGTTCATTATGTACCACAAAAAAACACCCGTTTCCAATGATTAAGCAAGACCAAAACTTATTCTAGCGCCTGTATATTTTTTATAATATCTTTAGAACAACGAGTAAAAATATCAAGTATGAGATGGCAACATCCTTATATCAATTTAAAATTACATTTTTATTTATACTTTATTATACACAAAGTTTTTCAGTTAACATTTTTTAAATTTAGTTTAAAGAATGCCTGAACAAAATTGACACTAGATTTGGTATACTCTATCTTGCTCTCAAAATTTTACATATAAACTTGTATTACTTACTTGTTACAAGAGTGGGTTTATCTCTACAAGCGATCTCTTCTGGCCAAACAAGGCATCGTAAGAGAGTAAGATGTAAGCGGGTGACACTAGTGCAGTAATATGATATTACCGTTAAAAACATTTTTAGTTAAAATTAAGAAAACAATAAATTAAATATTGCTAATGACAATTATATAAATGTAGGAATTTCTTCAGTATTATTTTGATGCTCATAATATGTGTGAAGATTAAACATATAAACAGAAATAAGTAATTTTTTATATAAATATTTCAATCGTCGAAAATGGACAAAACATATTCTTGGCGTCAGCTTTTACGACTGCGACTCGAGCAGTTACTTTAGTGAGTACATACATTTGCTTAGCAAATTGCTAAAATATATGTGAATGTTAAAAGTAAGTTATGAAATCATTAAATTGTAAACAAACATTATTAGTTAAGTGCAACATAATGTACTCATTTGTCAAGGTTTTAACTATATTTCCAAATTTTATGACGGCTCCGTGTCTCGTTATGTCATAATCACTTACGCGATGATATTTCAATGTAATAACAACTCTCCGAATGTTATTATTAGTCAATAGAGAAGAATAGTAGTTTATTTTTAAAGCCGATGCACTTTGTGTAATATTGGCAATTCATTTTATGTATACACACCGCAGTTTTATTTTGTGATGTAACATTTTTCAGTATAAAATCAGCAACAGTCAAACAATGGCAGCTCGGTGGCGTAGTGGATAAGTGCCGGGGCCCACATTCGTTGTTGTTAAGCAACTTTCGCAAGGGTCGGTCATGGGATGGGTGATCGAATTATTATTATCTCGAGCTACTAAATGCTTCGGAAGGCACGTTAAGCCGTTGGTCGGGACCTGCATTTGCAGTCGTTAATACCCTCCAATCCGCATTGGGCCAGCGTGGAGGGTCATGGCTCATAACCCTTAACTCAAAACCCTGCAGTGAGAAAGTTAAAACTGCTGATGGTGAAAGACTCTCTAAATTATATAAACGTTTATTTACACTCCATATGTTTACGACTGAATACATTATAAACAATTCACAATATACTCTACAAAATTTGCTAGGTGTTTTCCCGCGACTTCCCACCTATATGTAGCTACTCGTAGGTGAAAGAATTTTTAAAATGGGTCCAGTTTTTTGAAACCTATTCTATGTAAACAAACAGACTTCCCGCGTCATCATATTAGTATAGATAACCTATAATTTTTCTTAAAAACAAATATGAATATAACATTTTGAAAGCAAAATTTATGAAATAAAGAGTCCTCTGACCATCTTGCAAACCCAAAACTATTGCATGACGAAATACAATATTCAGTACGGCCAGTGTTATCCAGTTACATGGTACCTTTTGATACTATAAATACACATAATGGACATAAGGTGTATACACGTTATGGTGTACGCACATAAGAACTGGTTCTGGGTATTCTTTGAGAGGGCTCTTTGTCAACCCGCTCTTGCGTAGATGATAATGTGTGGGACGTTATAAGTATTGTGACAAGGCATTATTTTTTCGGAAGAGATATTCCCATTTTTCGGTACTCAGAACGAAAAAGCTTCTGCCTAACTCTCTAGCCTTAACCCTCGTTAACTATGGCTTTTGGCTGTTTATTTTATTATTCTTTCTCAAACATCATGGTTTATTTAAAATTTATAAATAGCATTTTTTATCTAAACTCTCCTTTTTTGAGTATATTTTGATTAAGAAAAGGTATATTCTAAAAAATGAAAACTAACAAAATTATTCATTAAATACGTAAATAATAAAATAAAACATTGTAAAAGAATAGGTATTATAAGTCTTTGATAAAATTATTAAAAAGTACGGCTTTTATTACATATTGATGTCAAAGTAGATATAATATATTTCTAACCTTAATTAATTAAAATTTTATATCAAGAAAATATTTTATTTATACATAAAGCTGTTATATCATCCTTAAGGTTTCTGTATTCAAAAAAATATGATCAAGAATGAGACGACGTCTAAATCTACAATGGAGATAGAGATTGGACGGAGTTAAAGAATACAAAAATGGTACAATTTCGAATATGGTACACCAAATAAGTGGACATTTATTTAATCGTTATGTCCATGTTAAAGTGAAAAAAAGCAAAAAATTACAAGAACTACAATAACTTAGATAAAAATATTTTTTATCACTAATCACAACTCTTTCTTTTTTTGAAAAACAAATACTTTTACTTGTGTCAGTTTTAGATTTACAAATTTTTTTGCGTCAATATTCTACTTTACGTCAAATTTACGCAATTGATTTTCACTATGATCAATTAAGACCTAAAATTATTTGGAGAAATTTGACAAATTTGTATATCCTGGCGTTATTTTGACTGCACATTACCCTTTATTAAGACAAAACTTTCCGTTCCACAGAATAAATAATCTGTCCATTTCAATAATTTTACTTAGAAACTCAATAATACTCTAAGCTCAATTCAATTCACTCAATAAAATCTTGACAAAGAGTTACACTCGAAACCACTATCGACGTAATTCACAATATTACCAATTAGATACAATAAATAAGGCACGGAACGTTGCAATTCGATACAGCGGTAATTTAGTTTTTCCACAACATATAAAAACAGCAAAAACTACATAAATGAAATTCTATTTTTTTATTGAAAGCATTCATCGCCAATAATCTAAAAAGTCCGGTCTTGAGAAACAAATTTAAGGGTCATCCTAATAATTCCTTTTTAGTTGATCTTCTGAATTTTTTACTCAAGTTTTCTCTTAAAAACAAGGAAGGATCGGCTTCTGTATGTAGATATATATTGAATTATGTTTCTTATATACTATTTTTTTCTGAAATCAGTATTTAGCCAGAGGAGTTTCACTGTTACTAAGTGTTAAAAAAAATAATTGTAATTCAAACAATGACTAGCAATCGTAAGAACAATTATGCTTACAAACATTTCTAACGCCTGTTTTGTATTCAATAGGTGTGTCGTACAATAACGCATTCAAATGAGGCTTTACCAAACTTGTGGAATAACGGACCTTCTCTAATGTATATGGAACTTTATCGCAAGTTTATTGTGACAACTCTATTATTATTACTGATCACACGTCGATTCAAAGGATTGTCATGTCTGAAGTCCTAAATTTAATGTACTAATATTGAAGCTATAAATTAGGCAGTTTGTACTAAGGTCGAGGTATGAAAACCAAAAGGATATTTTCATTTATATGTCGATTGTACTCTTAAAACCAATATTCGATACATCCTCAACTTCGTCGTGTTATATCCTACTCTATGACATATGGATAGTAACTTAAAAAAGGACAGACACATCAGTCTACAATATATCGAATATCAATTTCGATAGGCCAACAGCTCAGAATAATAACTACCTAAGCCATCAGGGCTGCTATATATAAAAAGAGCTATATCTTTTCAACTTTAAAAGAGTGTTTATATCTATGTTTTAAATATATATACTTACTCTTTGGATAGGTGCTTGAAATTAACATAGAGCACATGTTAATTGACCATGTGTATTATTATGACCCCCATCCGCTATGCTATACTAATATCATAAAGCGGTAAATTTTCTAAGTTTCTTAGTGTATAGTAAGTAATCTTCGGAAATACAGAACCGATTCTAAAAATTCCTTCAGCTACTATTTATTCATGGGTAATGATTAAAAGGTGAAATGAAAATTCATTTTTATTATAAATCGGTTATGCTATGGGAATGACACTTCGGATCTGAATACGGATATAAAAATTATATTTTATAATTATATTTTAACGGTTTCGGATACAGTTACGAATAATATTTTTTTATGGATAATAAATAGAGTTAGTTTCGTTTACTATTCATGGCCAGATTAGCCAAGTAGCAGAAGCTACGGGACCCGCGCGTTTGGGAGTCTTGCTTAGCTTCGGAACGAATAACCTAATTTTTCAAGTCAGCAAGAAAATGCAAGAAATAAAATAAGCTATACTTCTGACTAAATTCATATTTTTAAGTATAAACATAAACTGACAAATAAAACTCAAGTCACAGATTAATTGTGTTGTGTTATTCGGAAAGCAAAGGACGGCTTTTCCTTTTAAAAAAATGCTACAGGCCCCCACTGGCTATATTCGGTACTGTTACTGTTTTAAAATAAAATTTTGTTTTAAATCATAGGTTATCTTTCAGTACCAAAGGACGGGTACATCAAACAATATCTCATAGAGACTCAGCTCCCTATGCGAAATCATCACAAACTTTCATATCCAATTCGGTTACGTACGGATAACTTTTATATTGATTATCCGATTATTACGGTTTTACCTAAACCATGGACTAACATGGCTAAACCAGCCCCTTGTAAATATATTTTATTTCTATCATCAGAAAAAAGCTATAAAATATTTCTATTATTCCGAGTTCACTGAAGGAAGTGTTAAAAGAGAGAGTTGGCCTCATGAACATAAATAATCAAATAGAATGTGTATTATATGCCGACATGGATGTTGAATTATCGTTAGAAACTGTGGGGTTCTCCAATGACATAATAGCGATATAAAATTTTATTGTGGCTAGTAAAAGTATGCGGATTCTATATTTGTGTCCTACAATTGAAAAAACAGATTTTTGTTATATTTTGGAATATATGAAATCATTTTAACTTATAAATATCTTTAAAAAAATATATTACAAAAATATTACTTAGTATTATAATTTGTAGGGTGCGTTTTCGGCCGACTAACAGCAGTTCCACGAACATAACATCGTATTTCCGAAACTATAAATGGCGGACATGCTGTTACTACATTATAATTCAGAGATTAATGTACTACTTATTTATAAAATAAAAAAGTAGTCAACTAGATTATTGACAGACGCGTCTCGTAATAGTGATATGCTGGTAAAAATATAGGCACGAACATTTATTACGTACCATTTAAGGTATTATTTGATTTATTTCATTGAATCTCTAATGCTGCGACAGCGCTGTGCTCGACACTGCTTTTTTACAGAATAGTAAAGTGAGTAAAGGTAAAATATAATTTTAAAAAAACTGTCTGTTTTATTGTTAACTAATTAATCGGACAGTTTTTTTTTATTATTCAAACGACGACTAAAATTTTGAAGTTTGTATATCTCTTGTTAACAAATAAATATATAACAACATTAACAACTTTAGATTAAAAAAAAATATATGCTAATATTTTTTTTCCTTTCTAAACCACCAGATTTATGAGTCTGGTCTTTAAGAGCTAGTTTACAAATACATTAATAAGCAAACCAAATGGATTTTTTAAAGGTTCTCCAATCTAAACGAACTCAGAAAATGTGGAACTCACGTAATATATTGTTTCATATTATATAATACTGACATTTTCAGTGCATATGAATGCATGCACTCATTTCGCTTTGACTGTATCGACACTGTGTATCGGTATAGTATACATTCTGCTTTCGTCACTCACCTACGACGGGGGTTTATTTCTGTAGTTCGGATGTAACCAAATTCGAACGAGGGGAGTCAATCACCTCACCACTTATAACGCTAAGTGCTCTTGAGCTGTTATTAGTTGGACGATCGGTACTTATCAACTGCAAAGTAGTTATACTGGTCAACATTTTAAATAAATATTAGACAATAAACTAATGACATCATTAAAATTGTTTATATTAGTTTCGAGCGACATTACCATTATAAATTTCCAAATTTAGAAATTTGAAAGAATTAATAATTGTTGCTTTAAATCGTCATTAAATTTTAATGACCGTTTGTGCTACATCACATACATTGTTCACATAACAAATGAAGTAGCTAAAGCATTTGTAGAAAATGTGAAACAACGAAGGTATATGAGTAACCCCTTTGATTCTGGCATACGAGCCAATCCGTCAAGATTTACGAAGGTAATTTTTGCATAAGAACTCTGATTTTTCTTGGGTTTTACTAAATCAACCCGTTTGTTGCTGTTGATAAAGTACCTAATATTTTTCCTTTTGCAAGGACGCATCCAAGAGGGCCATGGTCATGATCACCCTAGGCTGGTACCGGACCTAGATGGACTACTTATTAAAAATTTAAAAACATAATAGGTTCATGGACCTCCTGGGCTGGGTTAAAAATAATGTTTATATATATTTTTTTGTCATTAATTAATTTTATATTATACTTTGTATCTGCTATTATCAAAATTAAATCATAACTTCTTGTAACTTGACTACGACTGTACGATGTGAGCGCTAAAACTGTTTCCTAATCTGAAGGTGCAAAAAAAATTGCTAAAATATATATGGCATTAAACTGGTTACATAAAACGTTACAACTTTCATTATAACAGCTATATACATAAACGCACAAATAACAAAGACATTACAAAGATTGCTCAGACTCCCATACGTTTTCGCTACCGTTGCATTGTGTGACGACCCTCGGCGCTATGTTTATACGTCTTATCAAGGCCTTAGTGCCGTGAATTTGTAGGGAGTATTTCGGCCGACTATCACAGCAGTTCCACGACCTCCGAAACTATACCTCTAAGTCACATTCATCATTAATGGACTCAGTATTCATAAAATAAAAATAAATGTCAACAAGCCTATTCTGATAATATTTAGGTAATCTCAATAGAAACCCAACCATTTTACTATCTACCTGAACTACAAATTTATTATAAACTAGCTTTAGCCCGCGACTTCGTCCGTGTGGTGAAGTTACTTTAAGCAGCATTTCTAACGAATATTTATTCATTATATCGTGTAAAATACCTGAAATAAAGTGTTCAATTCCACCAATCAATTTTGATCAATTCCACCCCCCAGGGGGGTGGGATCAAAATTTTTTCTTAGGGGATGCCAGCGTCATAGTAGCTTAATGCATGCAAAGTCTCAGCCCGATCGGTTTAAAATTGGCAAAGTTTTATACAAACTTTCATCCCCTTGGGGGTAGAATTGATCAAAATCCTTTCTTAGGTGATGCCTACGTCAGAATAGCTTAATGCATGCAAAGTCTCAGCTCGATCGGTATAAAATTACAAACTTTCACCTCATATTTTATCCCTTTGGGGGTAGAATTGATCAAAATCCTTTCTTAACGGATGTCTACGTCATAACATCTACCTGTATTCCAAATTTGAGCCCGATCCGTCCAGTGGTTTGGGCTGTGCGTTAATAGATCACTTTGTCAGTTAGTCACCTTTGAGTTATATATATATATATATATATATATATATATTGATTTGTAAAGAAGACATTGCATTAATAATATACGGATTCAACCCTGCGATTATATAAAAATCTAAACCAGAATTCGAATTCACTCAGGTGTCCGCTTCAAAAAGCGGCATCCCCCTCAATCTTGAATTGGTTATAACCTATCGTGGCATAGGAGAAGTGAGTTTTAAAAATGATATAGGATTAGAATATGTGAGACACGTATCGATTAATCAATGGTGTTTTGTATTTTTATATAAAAAATGGAATGAATAGAACTTATATACTAAATAACGTCAATTCGGACATATGAGTGAATTCGAATTCGGGTCTGGATGTTTACAGAATCGCAGGGCTGGTAGATAGTACAATGGCAAATTGCAAGTAATTGAGATTCTATCCTCTTAATTAATATTATAAACGTGAAAGTTTCTTTATTTGGATGTTTGTTCGTCAATCACGCCGAAACTACCGTACGGATTTGATGAAATTTGGTATCACATCATCAGCCCTTTTACTTCCCCACTGTAGGGGCTCAGGCCTTCCTTATGGTTGGTTAAGGAGGATGGGCCATGACCCTCCACGCTGGCCCAATGCGGATTGGAAGGTATTAACGACTGCAAATACAGCCGGGACCAACGGCTTAACGTGTCTTCCGAATCACGGAGTAGCTCGTGATAATAATTTTTTGGTCACCCATCCCGTGACCGACCCTTGCGAAAGTTGCTTAACGACAACGATCGCGGGCCGCGGCGCTTATCCACTACGCCACCGAGCTAATACCGAAGTTTGGTATACAGATAGGGTATTAGCTGACTTAGATAATAGGATACTTTTTATCCCACTAAACATTTCCCTAGGGTCCACGCGGGCGAAGCCGCTGGCGAAAGCTAGTTATTACATAAATATGAGCAGAATTGACCTACTGCCTGTCTTGTCTTGGCGGTCGGCGCCCTCTCAGTAGAGGTTTGTTTGAAACATAATAATGCAAAGAGTAAAAAAAAACGACAAAGGAATACTTCCTTTTGCCAATAAAAAAGATACCACTGCCTATTATTTAGGTTATACGTTAATGTTTTCACGCTCTTATTCTTTGCTGCATTTCAAGCAAAACTTTAATGAAAAATGCTTATAAAATCCATTTGGCACCCTGAGATGGGATTCGAACCCATGATCGCAATCCGGGCGACTGCTTTAACCACTGAGCTACCCAGGACCTAACAGGATTGACGATCTTTCAAGCACTTTTTACTTTTTCGCGTATTCGCGTATACAAAGAGTATTCTGGTCAATGTTCAGGCAATCCACCCAAACAGCCGAAAGGATTGTTTTTACAAATACTTGAAGTTTCGATAAAGATGAAGATTTGTTCTAATTATTGTATTTGATCAAATTAAAACCCTGAGATGGGATTCGAATCCATGACCTTTCGTAATCCGCGCGACTGATAATTTTTCATTAATAATATTTTTCAGTATAGCATTATGAATGCGAAATTTATCAAATATAATAATCTAAGATACCTGTTCTCTAACTAAAAATAGATATAATGTGTCTATTGTGTCGGGCTCAACTCGACACAGATATCAAAGTCTGACTGTACGGTGACAGACAGAAGCAATAACGGTTGGAATGAACTAACGTTAAGTGATTACTGCACGCAACTTAAGCGCCGCGCATAGTCGCCCGAACATCACTATATAGGCGTGTATAAAAATATGTATCTGTCGCAACCAATCAAAACCGCCGTTAAATTGGGCCACTAGCAAATTAATTGAATGGCGCCATTAGCTAGCTTTCTTATGAAATCATTATGGCATTTAAAACGCTCATTAGGACGGCTGAAAAGCCGACGTAAAGCTAGTTTCACTTTGCTCACACAATTGCATCATTAGACAGTCTGCCTCATAGATGCACTAACGTTCATTAACAATCACATTAGTTTAAAGCAACATTACCGATACAAATTTTCAAATTTATAACATTCTAAGAGATAAAGTCGTCAATAAATGTTAATGGACTTTTGTGCAATGGGCCAAATGTCTGTATCTTTGGTCTTTCTTAGTTGTTTTTATTGTGAAATAAGATTAAATAAGTTGCCAGCGATATGTAGATGTCACTTACCATCTTATATGTCAGATCTACGAGTGGTTCAAATAAATGATAATTTCAAGGAAATATTGAACTAAAATATTATGAAATTTACTGTCTACCCAATTGTATTATACTATATACCAATATGTTATACTGTATACCAATATATTTGAATAATATTGTTTCAGTTAGCAAAAATATTGATTAATGTAATATCCCATGAATAACCACTTGGCTAAGCTTCATTTAGCCGTACCGTAGAACGTTATGTTCAACTACACAGCTGATCAACATCATCCGCGTTTTGAGTCTTCATTCGATCAAATTAACTAGCCGTGCAATTTAAAGCTATTTTAACCAGTTAGCTTCGATTCCTGTGGACCCATGAGTCAGTTTTATGGACAATAGGAGTGTAGACAACATTATATTATTATTTTATAGATGTATATGAAATATATCTAAAATATACGCAAAAAAGTATCATTCACATAATAAGTTAGAATCATAAAATAAATTTAATTTTTCAAATTTCACGCAAATCACTATTAAGAATATTGGAGCTCGATGGCACAGTGGTTAGCATGCTCGGTCTGCGATACTATTGTTAAGCAACTTTCGTAATGGACGGTCAAAGGATGGGTGACCAAAAGTTTACTGTCTCGAGCTCCTCCGTGCTTTGGAAGGCACGTTAAGCTGTTAGTATCAGCTGCATCTGCAGTCTTAACATCGACCAATCCAAGTTGGACTCGCGTGGTGGATCATAATAGTCCATTCCATCCATGCCGATTCCATCCATGCCCCATGATGATGATTATTGACAATGTACATTAAGTATGTGAAAAGCAAATAAATCATTTGAAAATCAACAATTATTATACATAAGATATAAAATTTAAGCAAGTAAGAGTACTGTAATTATAACATCAATGTGTGTAATAACTACAGGAATCCGTAATCATGACACTTGCGCCAAAATATCGGGAACCCAATAAAAAAAAGTACATAAAAAGGGTAGCAAATCCGCAAGAAACTATCATTCTAATGTAAATGACAAACAACAACATTGACTACAGACCCTATTAGTCCTACCTATGCTTTTCGATCTTTCAAATTATAAAAACTTATTCCATGAACACACCTCGTGTTTTTACAATATATACTCGTATTTGTATTAAGGGTGGGTTACCGGTTTACATTGCCCCTTGTTATATCTAGTAATTTATTGTACCGGATAGCTGAATATTTACATTTCTTATGAGTTTCAGGAATTTTACAGGAACTAAAAATGAAAGTATAATGAATGTACATAAGTATAATAAACCTTTATCCTAAGCTCAAAATAAAGTTCATTGAATTTTTCCACTAAGTATTAAAATCTTACGAGTACTTTTATAGGATAACTTCTTTTGAATTATTTAGAAAATTTAAGCCCCTTGAACTCGAATAGAATAAATTACCTAAGTGCCATGTTAAATATCTTGTCTAATACTACAAATGTTTATTTATACTTAATTAGGTAAACATACAAACATGTCTGCCTTGATTGCACATGCCTGATGTCATTTCCACGTTAGCAACATCACAAAACAAAACAACGTCTAAAGCTTTCCACACATTAAGATACAAAGTATTGACGAGTTTAAAATATCGTTTTATTCTTAATGGAAAATGCTTAATAATCCACTTTGTCCCTGGCTTCTGTCCCATCTCTGTGTGCCAGGGACAAAGCAGGGACTTTTCATAATAGCATTGTGAATGCAAAACTGATCAAATATAATAATATTTTATCTTGAGAAGCTACATAAGAAGAAACCAATTGACGCATATACCTAGCTAGACTTAAACGTTTTGCTAACCGACGAGTGCTGTTTTTCCTATTGATTTTTAGGGCTTAAAAAAGTCTAACGAATTAATCAAATATTAGTACTTCTTTCCAATACATTGTATTTAGGTTAAACTAAACTGTTTTTATAATTTCACAAACTATATAGTTATATTTTTTATTGATGATAAAATGGGGCATTGGTTAGGATATAATAATGTGAAAATGTGTCTTCACTAACTTTAAATAGTAGGTAGGAACTTCTTGTCGCTGCTATATATACACTGACCTGCAAAAGTATGTATCACACTTTTGAAACCTATTTTTTTGTAATCTATATAAGTTTAGCGATTTAAAATAAATACCATGTTATAGTAAATTTTATCAGCTTTATTTACTTTATTTTACTAAATTAAATTCTTTTTCGAGTCCTTTTTATTTCGATAGTGTATCTTGTGTACTTAAAAAGTTATTGCCATTTTAAAAAGTGTGATACTTAGTTTTGCTGTCCAGTGTATTACTGTCTGGGATGGGCCTTACATATCCTTATTCAGATAACGTTCTCCGGTCGGCAATGACATAATTCACATATCCCGAACCTAAAACGAATCGCACATACTAGTGTAATAAAATGTCATCATTTGATTATAATTACCTATTTTGTATGTGTTTTATGAATCTTAATTAGTATTTTAAAACAGATACAAAGAAAAACATCTTCTTTTTCTTCTTTTATTTATAGCTTATCTGCGCGTTTCGCACAATTCTGCCAATGTCAAATGAAAAGCTCTTACACGGTAGGGACATTTATGAAAAAAAAAAAAGGATTTTAAAAAGGCTTTTTAAAAATTATTTCATTTCCTATGACAGTTTAGCGATCCTGAAACAAAATACAACACGTTTTGTGACATGCAGGACCATACACTGTAGTCTTTGTACAGGAAATTACACAACAAATACACCCATTGGTACCGATTTAGTAAGGGGGATAAATGATTTCGACTTTTACAATTATTTTTTTTTATTTCATATAAATTTAATTAGTATGCTTAACAAAGGTGAATTAACTAATTGAAGGATAATTTTGACATTTAGGGGCCGGGGTATATATTTTGGAAGGACATCATATAAAGATTACCGAAGTTTGGGGCATTCAAATAATACATGTTCAACTGATTCTTCATCCAAAAAAAAAACTATTACTAATAATAATAATAATAACAGACATAAAAAAATAGATCAATGAAAAAACAGAAATATTTATGATTCAAGAATGCAAGAATTATACCAATTATTTTTTTATTTTCTTTTTTCCTATGAGCAAATAGGACACAAATTTCTTTATCCACTTTTATGCAATCTGATTAAATAAATATCAGTCCAAAAATTGTTTTAAAAAGCAACACATTTCCTTAATCACGTCCGTGTATTAAATTTCCTCGTCATTCCTTAGTATTGTATTGATTGCAAAAAATAAAATCAAGTTATCCCAGTATATTTACGCCCAAAAAGTATTTAAAAATTCTACAAATAGTAACACGGCTATTACCGCTTATTACGCATATGCTTATCAATTAACCTAGGCAATTATAGTGTGATACTCTGGAGGAAGATTAAAGACGCACGAAACCTGTTAATATTGCAAAAGAATTGTACCCCGTACTAAAAAATATTGAAAAAACTGATAGTCACAAACCACATTTAAGAAATTTAAGTATACTTACCCTACCACGTGTCTACATATTCCAAATTTGCAATTTGTTCGCCAATATCTTAACATGTACTCCAATATATAATATATATAGTTTAATTGATAAAATTAATAAAACATTTTTATAGCTATGGCTAGAGCTATAGCGAGAAAGTTAGGTGACCGCTATCCTGATTCATCTCCTGGCAATCGATATGTCAGCTTGACTGATCAATCAGGGTTTCAGTTAAACGGTAGAGTCGCCTTGATATTTTGGGACATGTCATTGGATTATCAATGTAGTTCTTGTCTAGCTACTAACCATATATTATTAAATTACACTTAATTAATTGACAAAAGCCCGAAAGTCAAGATGAATGAAACAATAACCCGTTTTGCTTTTGTGTCTATAATTTTTATCCACTAGACACATCGTCCTACTTATGTGTCGTAAACTCATTGTGAGCCAATCGTTGTGCATTAGTGTAATGCCACGATATTTGTAGCGTAATGCCAGGAAAGTTGACATTCCCACAAAATATCACCACGGAGTTTATTAGTGGTCCATTGAGAATAAAAGCTATTTCTTTATTGTAATAGTTCATAGTTTTAGCTGACGTTGTTTCTAAATTTTCAGAAAATTATCGTTTTATTCGTATGATAAGGTAAAATGTTATGTTTTTTATTAATGATTAATAATGTTAAATGAATTTTTGATTGAAAAAAGAACCAAATTTGACTTAGAGAAGTATATAAATTTACGGTTCGATCAGTATTACTGACAAGTAATAATTAAAGGCAATAAGTAACCTGCGTCATATCACCGTCCATTTCGTCCTAGGTTTCCGCATGCAAACTTTTTGTCTTTGATCTAAAACATCATTTAATTTTATTATTCACTTTTCGTAATTTGAAATTTTGAGTAATCCAATATGCTCTTTATGAATGTCAGTTCGTGAAAATTCGTCGAGTTAGAAACGATTATACATACTTAATTTCAATCAATAGCAATTTGTTGTAAAATTGTTAAAATTTATTTATAATGTTATCCTCACAAATTTGAACTCAAGAAAAATAGGTATAATAAAGTTAAATTATTTACCAAACCCGAAGAAAAGGGTTTTTTGTTTTTCATTAATTAAATCAAGTTCTGAAGCTTAGTCAGTCTTTTATTCATTTGCCTAACCATCGAACTCGTCACAGACTTTGTTAGTAACACTGTTTTATATAAAAAAATACATATTAATATATAAATACCTATTCAGTTATTATTATTATTATATTACGAAGTTTAAATAAAATAATGAAACAATTATTTTGAAAGGGTGATAAGAAATATATACTATAAATAGACTAATTAATACAATAATAGATTCTCCGAATTGGATTATTGTAATGAAGTTAATTAAGTCATTTGTTTATTTTTCATAAGTCCAACATACCATTTAGTAATTTGTTGTTATTCCCACGATGTCTGCTAAATAACGACACATAATTTTAGTCTTCCAATAACCATAGAAGATACATGATCGATAAGTACACATTAATATCAATTTTAATAATTCTAGCATTAATTGTGATTAAAGTAAATATGAAATATGATTGTTGTGAAGTTGCTGAAGTGAGTTTTATCGTGGACGTTGCTAAATTGGATACACTATTGTTTAGAATCGAGGAATTGAGGTAAAATCTTTATTTCGTATGTTGAAGAATAATGAAAAGACTTCAGCTATTAAGTTTATATGAACGTATACTAGAAAATATTATTAACTTTTGAAATCACCGCGAATTTCACCCGATCTCTCTGAATTGAGTATTCAAAGTTAAGCACGTCTCAAATTGTACTTAAATGTCACTTAAACTGGTTATTGATTCTAATTTAAGTTTATTTTAACGATCAGTTGATAGCAGTTTGTTAGAAACTAAAACTTTTTGCCGTGACAAAAGTAAAAACAAAATCTTAAGTTATTGAGAATAATCACTTGAGATTTTGTACTTTGCTCAATTCAGAAACCGTTTATTTATTTATTTATTACAAATGTTTGCCTTTCTAACGAGTGATGTATAACGAAACGTCTCTAATACACGCGTAGTTATGGACAGTGTCGTAGCCAAACATTTTTATTATTCTCATAGACTATAACTCTCATAACTAAGGCGATAGCATTTGACTCGTTTTTGAACAGACCTTCTTTCTGGTTAACAAACTCTATACTTATATAGGCACGCGACTATGTATCAGCATATTTCAGCAAAACTATACAGTAAAAGCCGCTGTAATAGTATAGAGCTTTAATGAAATAAAACCTCTTTCATAATTTGTAATAGGTTTTATTTGATTCAACTGATATATATGTTACAACAGCAACGAGTTCGAGACTTTATTCTTTTCTTTTTTTAAAGCTGCTGTATAATATGCTACCGTAACAAACGTATTATAACACGGAATATTAGTATACTTTGTTTGATCCTGATCTATTTGACAATTACATTTTATATTACTTATTATTGTCATTTATTATACTTATATCTATTACATCTTATTTATTTTTTTTTCTTATTCAGAATGCATTATTGATTTATATCTATTTGTCATAAATTTATGTTTGATAATGCATCATATCATCGAACCTTTACAAATTTATACTTATTTCTTTCAATTACTTCTTTCTGAATTTCATCAATGCAAATGCTGAAAGCTACCAAAAAATTTACCAATTTCCAAAATTACCAATGACTGTATTATTCCTAGTGATTTCTTATAGAAATAAATGCAACTCTAATCAGTGTTCCTTGCAATAAATATTTTGGTTGTACTTAAATGAAATACCTATTAGTGTATAAATATTTCAAGGTCATCCCTATATTTGAGTCATTTCTGTTGTTCCCACGCAAAACGTATTTATCGCATCCGTAGTATGTATGCAATATATTATTATCCCGCTGAAAAACAATTAGTATTTTAATACATATCCATAAGTAACGGTGGTCATACACGTTGTGGTGAATTTCATGAACTTTATTTATTGTTTATGGTTTTTTGTGGAAATTTGTGAGAATCTGTTGTTAAGTGTTAATGAAAATGTAAGTAACATAATTGTATATATATAAATAAATCAACTAATTTATTGTTAAGCGCATTCACCAACAGCTGGAGCAATTAGGCATTCTTTTTTTTTATATTTTGTTTAAGACATAAGGTCTCTATGGAAAGTGCGAAGAAAACAATAAAGACAACACGTTTCATTTCCAATACAATACATAAAGTCCTAGGGGGTAATTCTACTAAATAAATTTTGTTTAAATCGAATCGAAAACGGATCGAAACCGAACGAAATTACAGTTTTTAATGGTTTTCCTATTCTACAAAATTACATACGATATAAATCCAGTTCTATTTTAGCTGGAATTGTATCGTATGTCACTTAGTTTCTACTAAGTGAAACTAAGTGACTTAGTAGAAACTAGTAGTTTCACTTAGTGAAACTAAGTGATAAAAACTGTAGTTTAAACCATTAAAAACTGTAGTTTCGTTCGGTTTCGAGCCGTTTTCGATCAGTTTTCGAATCGATTTAAACAAAATTTATTTACTAGAATTGGCCCCCTGTTCGGTGCAAATCTGAAGCTATACTCTTAAAACCGCTATTAAATATATAGGAATACCTAGACTTAAAGAGTACATGTCAAAGTAATAAAATGAACCAAAATAGCGCTACATCGCTAACAATCGCTAAGATGTCGTATACTATGGCTAGAGTTATAGCTAGAGGAGTTAGGCGCTTTGCTGATGGCGATAAAGGCCACGGTATATCGAATATCGCTTTTAAAAGTGCAAACCCTGACGAAAAATTCTTCATGCGTCTTACAAAACAACAAGGTTGTAATGTTATATTTGATCAATTATACATTCACAATGCTATACTGGAAAATATTGTTAGTGAAAAATGCTTAATAAAGCCACTTTGTCCCTGGTACATCTCAATCCCATATCAGAATACCACGGACAAAATTAATTTTTAAATATTTTTTATCATATGTCATATATTCCGTGATCTATAGTTATTCGACGTATTTTCCGTCATATACGCTCCGATCCTTTTTAAGATTATAACTTTTGATTTGCTGCATTCTGATGAAAAAACGATGTTATTGAAAATTCCGCATTTTGATGAAATTATGACTAAAGATATTTTATGACGTTTGCTCATTTTTTGTTTCTCCCTCTCAGTTCGTAGATATCAGGTGACATTTTGATCCCAACATAATTATTTTTATTTTCTAAGCCATTCTGATTTAATTAAACCCGTATTACGTTTTAACGCTGTTAATTCTACTACAGCGTTTTGCTGTACGACGGTACTTAGGCAGAACAAAGTCTGTCGTGGCTATGCCGAGGCTAGCTAGTCCAAAATGTGATTTAGAACAGTCATAATAAAAACTGGTGGTGCGTGGGACGACCAATAATATTTTATCGGCACATTAAGCGACTGTTCAAAATATTATTTTTCCACCGTGAGATACTGCCCCCTTATTCTGGAACGCAATCACGACCGATCGAAATTGCAATTGTGCCACTTTGCACCCTTTATTGATACACTAGCATACTCTGGCGCTAGTGTGCCACATCAAGAGCACGGCACAATTGCAATGTCGATCAGTCGCGTTTGCGTTCGAGAGTAAGGAGGTTAGTCCAAAAAATAAAAACTAACCTGCGTTTCTGTAAAAATCCATACCGAAATCGAATTACGAATCTGGATCGTGAATACACTAGTAGTCGAGAGAAGTTATTACTTGAGAATATATTTTTACCAAATAAACAAAAATTTTATGGAAGTAAAAGCTGTTAATAGTTAGAATATTATTATTATTAGCTATATACAATTCTTATTGAAAATATTTTCTTAAGTTGTAATATTTTTTCAAGTAATCACTTCTCTGGACTATAGATACGAGTGTTAGAGACCTGGGGAAGGATCAATAAATTGAATAACCTTTACTTGTTTTTCGTTTTAAATCAGTTAAATATTGTTTGTAACTTTATATCCCTATCTTGGTGATATGAAGAAAATATATAATGTATAGTGATCATACAAATACGTTCTACAACCATTTATTTGAACCGAATCAGATTTTTAAACTCGGATAAAAATAATATAATGGTTTTAAACTGTTTTCTTTCGTTTTAAATCGATTAATTGGATTATTTTCAATTCTATACATCCATAGCCATAACAGTGGTGGCATTAATAGACGGAGGATGATAAAGAACAATTGAAGTTATTTAACATCATTTATGTATATAAATAACTCCGTATGGTAATTATTCATTCATTAATTTATCCAAAAAAAGACTAAAAAAATACATGTCAAAGTAGTAACATGATTTCAGAATTATCATGCACAAATAAATAAATAACTTCAAAAGAAAGGCATATATTATATGTATACTCTGGTAGTAGGGTAATATATATTTTATGCTTATATTACTTTATATTTAAAGAGCGTAGGATTTGTCGCCGATAAACTGTTATGAAGTTTGGCGAAACAATGTTTGTATATTTTTTTGTATTTTATCATGGTCAATAAATAACTAAAATAAAAAAAACGATATATCGTTAAAGTCGCTAAGATGTCGTATTCTTTAGCTAGAAGCATGACTAGAGAGCAAGGCAATCGCATACCTGTGGCTGGTGATTTCCTTTAAGATTTTTTTTAAGAATATTTATTTAGCTGTATTGTAAATGCAAATTTGATAAAATATTATAAATAAATTACCTTTTACATATAATTAACGATCCCGGTTTATTCCTCAGGCTCCTAAGGCCGGTGTCTGTGGCCGGCGTGATGGAGCACGCGCTGCAGCACCGCGAGCGCGTCGGCGTCAGCGACTTCGTGCTGCTCGAGGACTTCCGCTCGGAAGAAGCATTCATCGACAATTTGCGCAAGAGATTCCGCGAGAACATTATCTATGTAGGCCATTTCTCTACTATACATTTTATTCATCATCAGCCCTGTTGTTATGTCCCCACAGGACTCAGGCCTTCCTTATAGATGGCTAAGGAGAATGGACCATAAACCTCAACGCTGCCCCAATAAGATTAGAGGATATTGACGATTGTTATTGCAGCCGGGATCAACGGCTTAACGTGCCTTCCGAAGCACGGAGTTGCTCTAGATAATAATTTTTTGATCACCCATCCCGTGACCGACCCTTGCAAAAGTTGCTCAACGACAATAATCGCGGGCTGCCGCGCTTATTTACTAGGCCACCGAGCTACATAGTTAAACTTTATTACACTCTATTGTATTTATTAAATTTACACATTGCTACATTTCTCCGTTAATGTTATTAAAAATTAAATGTGTCTCAGATATGAAAATACGCTCCCTAGCACAAATGCTGCCAGATCTAAAATCCAATTCAGCGCTAGAACCAAAAACGACCAAAATAAACTGTAGATTTCACAAAAATAGCATAAGGCGTTATTATTATTTCGCATCAAATTGACAACATTTTTCCGTTCCGTTTCAGTTTTCACCATCAATGTAGAGATATTAATATTAAGGAACAAAAATTTTTTATTTTTTATTTTATTTTCAAAGGTGAATCAACAGTTACATAAAATTAAATAAAAAAACAATATTAAGAAACAGATAACCAATTATAGACTCACACATATAGATACAAACTACAATAAGGACACAAACCAGTGTTACCACTATGTTTATCAAACAATTACACATATTTAAATAATAAAAGAAAAAATACGTATATTAATCCCTTAATCCCTCCTTAATCCCTTAATCCCTCCCTTAAAAGCAACTTTACATTCATAGTGTAAAGAAAAATTTGTAATAAAATATAAATAATAATTAAGAAAACTCCGTTTCTTTTATAGGCAGGTACTATGAAATACTAATTTCATATCTGATGGCTAATTTAATATTAACTTTCTCCTTCAGACTTACATCGGTAACGTGCTTATCTCGGTTAATCCATACAAGAATCTACCTATCTATACGGAAGAGAAGACTAAACAGTATTACAGGAAGGCATTCTTCGAGGCACCTCCACACGTGTGAGTAAATTGACATTGAAAGTCGGAAAATTCACTAACGTTCTCTTCCTCGAAAACCTTTTTCGATAAGATTCTATATTTATTTATAAAAAAAAAAACCAGCATAATCTAATGAAAACTAACAGATGGGAAATTATTGTGTTTACTAACTAACACATATATTCGTGGCATAAGAAGGTTGACGGACACCTAAGCAAACTCCTCATCGGCGCTTCTTTCTCTTTTAGTTGTAATACCATAATACAATAAAAATACCTCTTTTTCTTAACTTATGTGTTGCAACATTTCCTTATATCAGCCTGGATAATTTTTGCCAGGTAACACGGCTTGTGAATCGAGTCATTTTTCAACCCTTTGTCACTTATAAAAGTTTGGGAACATGTCAATAGCAACGTGTACAAACCTATATAGCACATTTAATAACACCATGATTAGCGTTGAGCTTAAAAAATTGTTTATAAAAACAAATTAGCGAATTGTTGAATTCTAAACCTTAATTCTCCTTGTCTAAAACCTAATAGTGACGAGAAAGATTCTAATCTCTAATATGCTAAGGTTTAATGTAGATTTAATCGTCACATATTTAAGGAGATTTAGGAATATGTTAGAAATGTATCAGTATAGAGTCCGGAGAAAAAGGTTTTAGCATTTTTCCACGAGAAAACAATGTTATGGAACGTCTGACCAAACAGTTACAGAATTTGCTTGATCTATTAATAACGCTTATCGAACTGTGATACATCCCTTGCTCCAGATTAACACGAGATATACAAACAATCAAGGGTCTGCCAGATTATACGAGTATTAACTTTTGATTATAATAATGAAGGATACAGTTCAAAATAACTATGTGCTGCTGTATGTACGCACGGTTATCATTCAATTAATGATCTGTACATTTCCAGGTTCGCAATAGCCGACAATGCGTACAGATCGTTGGTGTACGAGCACAGAGAACAATGCATCCTCATTTCAGGTACTTACATAGATTAACTGATCGACCAAGAATAATTTCCGTCTCCTCATTTTAGTTTCGCTGATTTTATAAAAATCAATATTGCCCTATCGGCAGCTAATGCCACTCACAATCTTCTTTACTAAGGTTTATACTACCTATGTAGGTCTTATTTATTTATTAAACTTTATTGACCAGTAAAAAATGGTATAAAATTATTCATCTGATATTCTACCCCAATTAAAAATATATACATCTATATTTTCATTGAGAATAAGATGTAGAAAGATCAGATCCGTTGGTTCTTAATTCTGAACGTATCTATTCTTTCAAATTTAGTGCTAATTTAGTTGTTATAGAACAGCAAATAAAATGATGTTAGTAGTGAAGTAGTGTGTTCTTTATTTATTAACGAAACAAAATCGTTTTTATCAGGTGAATCCGGTTCTGGTAAAACTGAAGCCTCTAAAAAAGTCCTCGAGTACATCGCTGCTAGGACAAACCACTTGCGCAACGTCGAGAACGTCAAGGACAAACTCCTGCAAACCAATCCTCTGCTGGAAGCCTTTGGTAATGCTAAAACAAACAGAAACGACAACTCGAGCCGCTTCGGGAAATATATGGACGTTCAGTTCAACTATGAGGGAGGACCAGAGGGAGGGCATATTCTTAACTACCTCTTGGAGAAGTCCAGGGTGGTCAGTCAGATGACCGGGGAGAGGAACTTCCATGTGTTCTACCAATTACTGGCTGGCGGTGACGAAACACTCATGAATAGATTGAAACTTCAAGGCAGGCCTGAAGCTTACAAGTATACGACAGATGTGGTGAGTGTTCTTCATGTAGTAAATTCATCAAAAGTTGATATCATCAATATGATAAATATACAAAAAGCATTAAACAGTAGCTATGGTTTTGTCAACTTTTAGAATCAGAATTAATATGTTAATAGAAAGTAGATTTTTTTTCCAAATTCCCTGTTCTTATGCTGTTAATTTCATTTCAAAAGTTAATTTCAAGAGTTAGCCAGGAGTATTTTATATTGCATAGCTCAAAAGTAATTGTTATATACTACTGTTTTTATTTATTATTTGCGAAGGAAACCCAAATACATTCTTATACATTTTTCTTTTAGGCAGTACAATCAAGCCAAAAAAATACAGACGCGGATCAATTCCGCGTGGTAAGAGAGGCGATGAAGGTGATAGAAATAGGAGAATCAGAACAATTAGCGATGTTTGAGATCGTAGCGAGTGTGTTGCATTTAGGCAATGTAAAGTTCGTGCAAAATGACAAAGGATACGCAGAAATACTCTCGCATGATGCCAACAGTGGAAATGTGGCAGAGGTAAGGGTTTTATACAATATTGTATAATAAATATTGTATCTATTAATCACGATATTCACATGTAACAATGTTGACCCATCTTTGGGCGAATGAATAATTTAACCTCAGATGGGCAATCTCAAATTGCTACTAAGTAAGGTGATAAGAGAATGCATGAGAAAAAAAGTTGAGAGTAGGATTATGAGACGGTCAAATATGATATCCATACGAATATTATAATGAGGTAAGAGTAGATTGTATGTTGACATTGAATATTGAACTACTGAACCAAATTAAAAAATATTTCTTCTGTCATCTGTGGGATGCTATATCAAAAAGGTTAACATTAATACATATCTTAAAGACGAGTGAAACCCTCAAAAAACGTTTATTGAATTCTGACTGTTAATATTAGGTAGTTTTCACTCTTATGTTGTAGAAATGTGAAACAAAGCAATTTCAGAACCTTAACATAGATTTTCGCTAATATAGGTAATTAAAAAACTTTCAAACTACCACCATGATCTAAGATAAACCAACTTAGAATTCGGTACACAGCATAGAGATTTAATAAAATAAAACCTACGTCAAAAGGTAATACTATAAAGGCTTAATTTCATTAAACCTCTATTATTAGTTGTGTTCAACGTCGAGTTGAAAACTGAATTTATTACATAATAGCATATTTAGAACTTATGAAATGATAATATTATTACACATTACAATGTTCCACAAACTTTTGATTACTCGTATGAATATCAGAAATCTTTATAGTATAAGCACACTCTAGTAAACGTATCGCGTCGATTCGCTCGTGCGGAATTCCACAAGGCGCGTAACTAGGGCCATTGTTCTATATTGTTTATGTAAATAGGTATAGACTTACTTCATCCATATTGTTTCATGTTAAAACACCTTCCTAAGCTCCTTATTGAACAGTTTGTAGCGATATCAATAACTATAGCCTATTCTTTCGTAAACATAGAAATGTAGGCAATTCACACTTACAACTTGTATAATTTACATTTTATCATAAAAATAATTGTGTAGCATTAAAGAGTCAAAGATTTGTTTTTCATATAACTCTTTGACTTATGCTAGGTAGTGTTATATGATCAGTGTTTTTAAAAGTAAAGTAAAAACCAATGTAAATATAGGTCTTGATTCAAACATTCTGCTCGAGACACATAATAATGATAACAAATACATTCCAAATGAGTTAACATCACCTGCTGACGTTATCACCTTTACGTGACTAACGTATAATTAAAAAATGTTATCGCCACAATTAATCAGGTCTATTTTATTATATACCCATGATATTATATAGACATTAGACTAAATGTTTAGGTATAAAAAATTATTTCACACTGTATATAATCAGAAAAATCTTGAAGTTACTTAAAATTTCTAAATGGATCTTGAACCGAGAAAATATTTAAAAAAAATCGATAAATGCAGTCAACTAATCCTTATATTAAACAAGAACAACTAGTCTCATTTTCGAGGCATTAAAGTGTAACAAAATATTTGGAGAATTAAAGCTTTCATCTAACCTAACAAATTAGGTATGATATATAAGTGTTGTAGTGTACTTATGTAGTGTACGCACAAAAATTGTTATCATTATAGAACTACAGTGAAACAAATACAAGGTCGTACCGAACGTGACTTAACAATACATTGATTAATCTATGGTGCTACCGAAGTTCGCGGGGTCAACATCTTGGATGTAAAGCGGTATTTACATTTACTACGCTGCGCCACGCACGGATAAATACTAATTTCCATTCATTTCGACCTACATCATAATTGGAAGATTCCAAAGTGCTTTTAATAAACTTTTTTAAATTTATCATATTTGATCTGTAATAGCGAAAAATAACAAGTGCTTGAAAAATTCGTCAGTTAGGTCCTGCGTTATGAAATTATTATGAAAGGTCATAAGTTCGGTCCCTTCTCAGAGTGTCAGGGACTAAGTGGATTTTTAACCATTTTTCATCAAGAAAGCTTTCTTGAATTTTTTTTTTAATTTTTACTTTTCTAAACTGATTTCTTATTTAAATTACACAAACTTATCTGTTCTTTGATGTTAATTATATTACAGAAACTATTGCTAACTTTGGAACTATTATTATAAATATAAATTGTTTTACATTTTTTTATAATTATTACTGTAAAACAGATAATTGTCAGCCTGAATTATATAGAGAGCCGCTGGCAGAAAGCTATGTAGTCAAATAAAACTTTACTCTACGGATAGGTCGATTTGCTTAACGCGCAAGACGGGGCTAGTATAACCACTACCATACTAAATTTACGAAACTGTGCCGCGTGTGGTGAAGCGGGAACGGCTATATGTAACCCACACTTTATTTAACCCGGGATATTGCTCTTTATGCTAATGAGGTTGTTCACTTCAATATTTTATCTGAAATCTTGTGGTTACATATATAATCGCATAAAGTAGTTTTTAATATTATTAGTACAAACTACTTAACTTATATTTGCTTAGATAATTCAATATTTTTTAGTTAAAAATAAATAACTAGGGACGATGTGAATAGTATTGATAAATAAACGAAATTTAATAATTTATACAAACCAGCGTAAATAACACAAGACAAAAACTAATCTAACCAAATCAAACTTTGAGTTTGTTTTAACGTTATTCCAAAGTCATACGTAATCAATTAAATAATCCTCTATATTAAAATATTATAGTTTATTTCTGTTATGTTAGATATATACAATTTAATACGCTGTTTTACAGGACTAAACTAAAACTTACATCGTCATAAACATAGAGATTCTGATTTTGAGTCTTAAATTCGCACGCTTATCTTATTATCTTAAAATTCAAAGTCGTGATATTTTGTATGTGTGTCACGTGACTTGAAACACAACCCGCCATTTTGTGACGTCACTGTGGCAACAGCTGTCAGATTAGTCATAAAGTTATATCAATTAATTATAAATCGAATTCATATATAGCTCTATTCTTAGCCCATTTATATCTTTTTATTTCGAAATCGATCGTTAGATGGCATTGTTCTTGTTTTATTGACATCTTTTAATCTTCTCTATACTCTATGTATCTGATTTTCGCACAGAGCTAAGGTTTTGTGTACATGTCATAATGACGTCATGAACATGGCGGACAGCGTTTTCGCGGGTATGAATAAGTTAAAATTTTAATATAATTTTAAGGCAATAAAATGTGTTTATTTTTCCGAAATATTTGTTTTATGGTTTTTTTTATTAAAATAAACAGTACAAGTATTCTTTCAACCAGAGTAGAATACCCTATTTTGTTGCACTAACATTTGTTATAATACTAAAAAGTCCATGGCAGAAGGTCCCAGTTCTTCGACAACAGAAAACACTTGAATTTTTATTTCAATGAATAATTATTTTTAGTTTTAATACCTTCACTATTATGATGAAAAGGTGGATTGGGTGAAAGGAAAGAGTTGTTTTATATTCTACAAATTAGAATAAGGTAGTTTCGACTTTGACTTCATCAATAAATAATTTATCTTCCAGCTTCTGAAAGTGGATACTCTAAAACTCCGCGAAGCACTAACCAGTCGCACGATTGATGCTCGCGGAGACGTCGTCAACACACCCCTGGACCAAGAACAGGCGCAATTCGCCAGAGACGCGCTAGCTAAGGCCATTTACGATAAATTGTTCAGCTGGCTCGTATTGAGAATCAATTCTTCATTGACACCAAAAGAGAAAGACGCGAGGTCATCGGTCATTGGCATATTGGATATTTATGGATTCGAAATATTCCCTAAAAACAGGTACTATTATTGTAAGGCGAGTTTGGTAAACGAACTTCTGAGTAATCTCAAGCATAGATGGAATTCAAGTACGTATTCCTTTTTGAGAAACCGCTGATTTTGATTTTGAAAGAATTGCATTTGGCAAGAGTTAAAAAGCATGAGTTGTGAACGCTTTAGATGATGTTACCCGTAGTCTGCCCAAGCAATAATAGAATACAAACTAACTACTTCTATGAAATTTAGTATTTTATTTATCCATTATTGATCCAATTTTATATGATAAATAAATCTTAATGTTCGTGTTACCAGTTTCGAGCAGTTCTGCATTAACTTCTGCAATGAAAAACTGCAGCAACTTTTCATCGAGCTAACATTGAAGCAGGAACAGGAGGAGTACTTACGCGAGGGCATCGTCTGGGAGCCTGTCGAATATTTCAACAATATCATTATTTGCGACCTTATCGAGGCCAGACATAAAGGTGATTTTTATTTTAATATTTTTTCTGAACTCAGTGTCTTACGAATTATAAAATAGTCACTAAAATAACATTACATATATTGCTCATGAGTCAAGTTATGTTAAAACAGAAAACCGAAGTCACCGAGTTAAAAATTAAATCGGCTGAATATTTAAATCTGGACATCAGATGTAGCAACAGAATTAGATGAAAATCGTGGAACTGGTGAACTATTTTACATAATTCTTTGAATGATTATTTTGCAGGTATAATCGCTATTCTTGATGACGAGTGTCTACGACCAGGAGATGCCACGGATGCTAGTTTCCTCGAGAAACTAACGCAGAGTTTGGATGGACACCGACACTACAAGTCACACCGAAAGGCTGACTCCAAGACACAAAAACTCATGGGCAGAGATGTAAGTCTTCAAAAATTCGATCATGCTGCCGATAAAGTCTTTCTAATTAGGGCGTTGGATTTTTATTTACGTTAACTATTGACTATTTATCTTTTGGATAAAAAAAAAATACAAGGATTGAAATTGATATACAAAAAGTAAATGACGATTAACGCCCGGTTTCTGAATAGAGAATTAAAAGTTAAGACGCGACAAACTGGAAGACTTAAACGTCACTTAATCGGGTTTTTGTTTCCGATTTTAATTTTTTTGATGATCATTTGATAGCAGACTGATAATACTAGGACTTTTTGACTTGAGAAACGTTAAAAAAACTAAATTTATTAAGAATAGTCAGTTGAGATTTTGTACTCTTCTCAATTCAGAAACCGGCTGTAAGTTTAAATGAATATCTGTGCAATCTTCATCATAAGATCAAAACCAATTTGAAAATCAAAAAAATTGGATATCGAAATTATCTTTTTGTGCAGGAATTTTGTCTAGTCCACTACGCAGGCGAGGTGACGTACAATGTAAGCACTTTCTTGGAGAAGAACAACGACCTTCTGTTCCGCGATATCCAGAGCCTCATGGGCACTAGCGGCAACGCCGTCGTCCATGACTGCTTCAAGGTAATTCATCTCTTTAAATATAATCTACAGGGCCTAAAATATTTACATATAAAAAACACTATAATAAAGTCTCGAATTCAATATAGGAGTCATATGGTTAACGTTGATCAATTTAATAATTGTAAAATTTAAATTACAAAATTTGTTTAACATCATGTTTTAATTCTGTTAGAAATCATGTACAGTAAATATGGACATGACTGAAGAGTTACAGAAGAGGAAACGAAGTTAAGAAAATGGTGATTTTAAAACCAGTGTACCTCAAGGATTTGTATTAGGTTCATGGTTATTTCTTTATAATAATGAAAATTATGTTGACAGGAATGCAACCTGAGAAGCAAGAAACGTCCGGAGACAGCTATTACGCAGTTCAAAAACTCTCTTAATGAGCTAATCAAGATTCTTAGTAGCAAAGAACCTTCATACATTAGGTGTATCAAGCCCAATGATTTCAAGGCACCTAGTAAGTATTATTTCATTTAAAAAATCCAATTAGAGTAATTGTTGTCAATTAGATATGAAAATAACTTAACAGTTTATTGATTGACGAACTAGACCGTTAATAGTTATAAATCTATTAACGGTGGCAACTATTAGGCTCACGTGTCATAAAGGAAGATTTTCATTGGAAGAATGAAGGAATATCTTTTTTAACAATTGTATAAATAAAATATATTTTTTTAATTCGCAGTGCAATTCGACGACAAGTTGGTATCGCATCAGGTGAAGTATCTCGGGCTTATGGAGAATCTGCGCGTGCGACGCGCCGGCTTCGCCTACAGGAGAACTTATGAGACATTCCTAGAAAGGTCACTGCTTTTTATAAATAATTATATCTTGCAGTGGTTTCCAAAATCAATTTAGCTAATAGTATTATATTGTTTCTTTATTTATTTATTTGTTTTTGATAAATTTATAGGTACTTTATGCCTTTTCATCTTATCCAATAATTAAATCGACTTTATTCATTGTCTTACCAATAGGTAGAAAGTACTTACTTGGTATAGATATACAGTGAACAACATTTCAGGTTATACACTTGTACCAAATTTATACCTTGATTTATCGTGAGTAGACATCAAAATAAACTGCGGAAATGTGATATTCTAGTGACGTGATGTTTTACTGAATAAAGTCAGTAATTAATGTTATTTATTATGAATAAAGACAGTAATTAATATTACAACTTTTATTTTAGATACAAGTGTTTGTCATCGGAAACATGGCCGAACTACCGTGGCGCCGCGCGCGACGGCGTACAGAAACTCGTCGAAGCACTCAACTATGAACGAGAGGATTACCGTATGGGCAAGTCAGTACAATAGTTATAATAACTGTAAAAGTGTATTGAAATAACCGCATATCGATTATTTTTTTAAAGAAGCCCAAGTTTTTAACGCTTTGATTTATCCGAAAAGATTTCTATAGGACGAAAATAAATTCCATATAAAATATTTTAATACTACTCTTCATTTAATCTTAGCACAAAAATCTTCATACGCTTCCCGAAGACCCTATTCGAAACGGAGGACGCGTACCAGATAAAGAAGAACGACATCGCCACCATAATACAGAGCAGGTGGCGCGGATACTGGCAGCGGAAGCAATACCTCAAGATGAGGCAAGCCGCCATCGTCATACAGAAGTGGGTCCGGAGGTTCCTCGCACAGAGACTGCGCCAGAGGAGGAGGAAGGCCGCTGACGTCATCAGGGCCTTCATCAAAGGTAACCAATCCCTATGAGTAGATAGGTCTAGACTCCTGTACAATAAAACAGTTGATAAGCCATAGTTGGCGCAACTAAACAGGGTGATGAATGATACAGGTGGGCGGTTAATTGTGCCTGTAAGTGTATCAAGTCCATGCATATGTTTCCTGGTCTCGAACTAGACCAGATCCAGGAATACCTAGACCAGTAGCAATTGAAATTACAAATGAAATTCAAATACTTCAGTTTACTTATAGAACGAAATCTGATGGCTTATTTATACTTTATTTGTATTTCAGGTTTCATCACCCGGAACGGTCCGGAGACGCCGGAAAACCGTCGGTTTTTGGGCATAGCGAAGGTTCACTGGCTGAAGCGGCTCTCCCAACAACTCCCCAAGAAAATCCTGGACCTCTCCTGGCCGCCATGCCCCGCCACCTGCCAGGCAGCATCCAAGTAATCACATACAAACCAGACTCACGTAACACCAAAAATAAAAGCGATATAAATGGGATAGCAATGTTAAATAATACTTTCATGAAAGCTCATTTAATTAAATTATAACTAAATTATAAACTAAAAGTTAAATGCTCTACTGTTGACTGCACTAAGGATGGAATCGAATAGGAAAAATGGGTAATATTCCACCGCGCAGGTCCATTACGGATTGGTAACATTTAACGACTGTAGATGCAGCCGAGACCAACGGCTCAATATGCCTTGAGCAACACAGAGAAGTTCAAGATAAAAAATCGTCGAGCTCCTGATGAAGACACTCATATTAATAATAAACTCGACCAGCCTGACTTTTTTTGCCCACGCACAGTCTATATAATTTTAAACCTACAAAATTAGTAACTAAGGCACATTTCACAGGGAGTTACATAGGCTACATCGCGCGCACTTGTCCCGCAAGTATCGGCTCGCGCTCTCGCCTGCTGACAAGAAACAGTTCGAACTCAAACTTCTTGCAGAGAAGATCTTCAAGGGTGAGACAAAATCACATCGGTATATTATCACGTGTAACAAAAATTTTAGAAACTGTCGATGACGGGCACATTATTTTATACATAAATAGAATATAAGTAGACTCACATCTATTAAAGTCGTGCATACGCACAGAGTTGCTGTAAGCGTTGTAATACGTCAATCAAAGAGAACAATATTAAAAAATAGAGCCAGTCCGTGACCGACAGTACACGTCACGAAATTATCAGATTTTCCCTCCCCTTTTTTGCCTTCCATTTTTTACAGAGGAATGTAACAAAGAAAATTAAATTTATATGGAAAAGATTGTAGAAAACATTTTTTTCTTTTGAGCGAAATTCTACCACGTAGTTGAATGGATCATAGATCCCACTTACAAAATTAGTATAATATTTCTAACATAAATTGGTTAGGACTCTATCCCCAGAATAGAAAAGCCCAAAGGAAATTTTCTTTTAGTCTCGTTTATCAGCAGCTTATACGACATCAACCAAACCAAAGTTAATGCTTATACTACATTAACTTCGGTTTGGTTGGTGTTGAATTCAATCCAAATGCATTTAAAGTTCAATACGATTTCAATACAAATAAATATCGAGTACATTTGATTCCAACTGTATCTAACAAAATAGCCATTTACACGCATTACTACTCAAAAGAAGTCAATATGGTTAGGCCTGAGGCTCTCTCCACTAGTAAAACCTAAAAAAGAAATGGTCTTCAACTTCTACACTTGACAAAAAATAAATCAATTATGTTCTTAATTATTTTATTTCTATAAGGCAAGAAGAATAGCTACCCCAGCAGCATCGGTCCTCGTTTCCAAACAGACAGATTGCGGCCGGAACACCAGGTGTTACGGAACTCGTTCATGGCCTCGCCCTCCTGGCCTACCGGGGAACAGCTTATCGTGAGAAATATCTATATCTATCAATACTTATGTTTACATTTATATAAGATTTTATAGCATCAACATTTACGCAATATTTTCTGTCATGGTTGAAAAAATTGTCGATCAGGGCCTGTTACTGACGCGACGTACTGGGGCGCGACCGCCTAACTCATGGACGTGACTCTGTTGATATTTTTTTTAAATTAAATATTTTTTATTATTTACATATTTAAACAATGCTGTTGGTTGTCTTTCAACCAGTTGCACAAACGTCCATTAAAATTATCATTAGTTTAAAGCGACATTACCCATACAAATTTGACATTCATTAGATCTTAATGACGCCTTTAAACCTTAATGGACGTTTGTGCAACTCACCGTTTGTTTACTAAATTATTAAAGTTAAAGGAAATTAACAAAATGTCGAATTGATGCAAACAAGGCTTTTTCGAAAAGAAAAACAAACCAAAATGTTTGATAAAATATATAAATAAAAAAAACAATTAATTTTAAGAATATAAACAGATTCATGTGAAAAACCTATAAAACGTAGGTTATAGCTACGACTACGGCTACGTCCATGAGTTAGGCGGTCGCGCCCCTGTTTTTAACTGAGATTTGTTATTTTTGCTGTTGATCATCCATGTTTAAATAAATAAACGAGATTTTTAATTATATACGACATTCCTAATTGCAGTATTCGTGTGAAGTAGTGAAATACGACAGACGCGGGTACAAGCCCCGCGAGCGCACGCTGCTCGCGTCGGACAAGGCGCTGTACGTGCTGGACGCGTGCGGCCGCAAGACCTACCGCCTCAAGCATCGCCTGCCGCTCGACAAACTGCGGGTAGTACTCACCAACGAGTCGGACGGGCTGCTGCTCATCAAGATACCGCAGGACCTTAAGAAGGACAAGGTAATTGAGTCTACAGTCTTGTCGCACCGTGACTGGTTCGGTGCTCAGGTGTTGGTAGAAAATGAAAGCCGACTAGGCTTGATAAGTACTATTTAAAGTGTGAATAGATAAACACTTTTCTGGGTTTTATAATAGAATTTAGTAGATATTTCGTATAGACATACGTTTACATGTTTCTTTACTGGTTTATATGATTAGATTTCATAGAATGTTCTCACCGGATAAATTTTCACGAATTAACATTCAGAAAGAGCATATCGTGTTACTCAAAAATTTTAAAATAATGAATAATATTGGGAAACCATATTAAAAGAAAAAAAGTTCGAATGCGGGAACCTAGGACAAAATAAGCGGTGTGGTACGGACTCACCGTTACAGCACAATGACATTTGTGCCTACCAAAGAGAATTTAAACACGTCATCATCATCACATCAGCCGGAAGACGTCCACTCCTGAACATAGGCCTAAACAAAACAAACACGTGCCTACAGATAAATATCGTAGTTAACTAAAATAAAATTGGCTAGATGCATAGATTTATTATTTATATAGATGGATTATGGACTATACATTTTTGAAATGGTATAATCTTAATGGCGACATTCAATCTTTTACGACCCACAACATAAGCTACTACATACCTTTCTTTTTTGAACATATAACATTTTCATTTTGTGAAAACGAGAAAAACTGTGTTCGTGAGTTTTACTTAAATGTACTCCATCTTTTAGATATTTAATAGAGGCTAGATGAGGCTAGCGCAAGCACAATAGCAACAAGTGAAAAATAGGTATACGTAATGCAGTCATTGTATGAAATTCTCTGTTCGGCAAAAAATTAAATATACCTATCTAGAAAGCGAAAACTAGTTTTTTGGAAGGTCTCTGTTCTCCCTGCCTACACCACAAAAGATGTGACTTTTTAATTAAAAATCTCATTGTATTAATAATTTCTGTTGCAGGGCGACTTAATAATCGCAGTATCGCACTTGATCGAGGCGTTGACCATTGTTACGGACTACACCAAGAGACCGGAGCTGATAGAGATCGTTGATACTAAGTCGTTAGTAGTTTAACTCATTTTTTTTTAATCACTATTATTTTACATAATAATACCACATTTACTTACACCTACAGTCCTTTTAGTGTTTTAGAAGCAAAAATTGTAATACATTTATCAGGTAGTGGCGGAGTATAACAATAAGAGTAGTACACTTCTAACGTGTCCTAATAGAGGCCGATTAAAAATCGAAGAAAAATATTACTGTTCACTATGATATTAATTAAAAAAACTGCCGTAAGCACAAGTGAATTTTCCAAACTTGTTCAACTTATTTCGGCTATTATACACGAGGCCCTTTGCAGAAAAAGGCTTATCCAATCTCTGCATATAGGGTTCAATATTACTACAGACAATGTGACGCTTCCCTTCTATTCTACTCCAAAAGGTGCAGGATTTTACCCCACAATCACTATAGTTTTTCACGAGATGATAAAACGCTAGAATCCCCATAATACTATCATAGAGTGACTAAAAATTCGTCATAAATTGCAGCATCGCGCACGACCTCGTGAACGGCAAACAGGGCGGCACCATCGAAGTGACCAACGGACCGCAACCAGTCATCCAGCGCGCCAAGAGCGGCAATCTACTCGTCGTACGTACCGATACATAAATAAAATACATCCATCACAAGTTACACTCTGAAAATCCGAAACAAAAGTAACCGCATACCGACACGTACTACCATCAGGACAATGGTGGCAATTCTACGACACAAAAAACTAGACTTTTAGATTCTTAGCAGATTTTCACGTGTAAATGAACTCGAGTCTTGAGAAATGGCCATTCTATATCTCGGTCTCGCCCTCGCCTGTTTCTAGTCTTTAGACTTGATTATGAATGAATGAATGAAAATCTTCATTGTACCTACATACCATAAATGAACAGTACACAATAATGTAACAGACATGGCAGCCTTATTGCTAAAAAGCAATTTCTTCCAAGTAATCTTATTTGTTACGCGGGATATTCGTCAGGTCAAAAGCGTGACCAACAAATCTTAGCCCGAATCGAAATCAAGTTTCTTGATTAGTTACCAACTTTCTTATTATTTTTAGATTACTTGAACTCTGTTTTATATTTATGTTTTTTTATACACAAGGAAGAGAACTGAAATCAACTTACATTTTTAATTTTCCAGGTTGCTACTCCCTGAAAGCGGCCATCTTTAACAACATCAAGCACAACGAATGACCTTTCATATGCCTAATGAATTTGAATTATTTAGTATTTCTGTTAGAAATTATTCTATTTCATCAAACTCTCCGTGATATTAAGGAAAAAATAACTAACTAATTTCTTAACTGCCATAGCTACTCAAAATACAATCAACAAAACCGTATTTAATTAACTTCTTATATTTTTTATAAATTTTCTATAGTAATAAGTATTATATTTATGAAAAATTATTTATCATAAATGTGATATAATTATGTTAACGAGATTTACGTACAAAGTACTTATTACACAGTTTTTTTTAAATATTTTGTATGCCATAATTTAAGTTATTGTTATTAATTTTGAAAAATGTTGTGTAATATAAGCGATGAATTAATAGAAGCATTGAATTTGTATTTATAATATTTATATCTTTAGCATATATCATTTGTTTCTTATATTTATAAGCTGAATCAAAGGTGCATAACTTTAAAAGTAGTTTCTTTTCGACTAATTAGCGAAATATGTTTACTCAAACAGAAAATTTCATAAAGTCATCGTAACTTTGAGTTATTTTTGGTTTAGCGGTGACAGTTGGGAATTATATCATTTTGGTAAATAAGAAATGTCTCGCTTTCATTTTTCGGCCCACGATTTACAGTTATTTATTTATTTGCAGTCTTTAAATGATAATTTAACAAGAGCCCTTTCACCGCTAACTGACATTTTGTGCCAGAAAGTCAATTGGCCATAATTTATATATATGCTATAATAAATATACAGGCTAATCAGTGCCTTATTTTTAAGCCGGTTCCTGTAAAGTCATTTTAATTAAATATAAACATTTTGATATTACATCTGAAATAAATTTTATTTCTACCTCCCAGTTACCAGTGTTTACAACAATAATAAAGACAATAATTATAATTCATTGTAGTTTAATTATTTTTAAAAAAATTAGGTACATTTTTACAATTGTATTTTTGTGATAATAGCAATCCAGAGTTGCAGTGATAGACAAATCATCACTTTCAGTCTTAATTTACACACAAGATCTCGATCTCTCGCAACAATGTTACACAAACACAATTTCATAAAAAAATTAATTATCTAAATTTCGTTAATTATCCGTACTAATATTTGGTCTACGCGACTGAACGCCTTTACAGCTAGTTCCTAGCTTCAATGTTGGTTACAAACGCCACGGAATTTACTAGAAATTTACATTTTATTTTAATACATTTATCATGAATGTTATTATTATTAATATGCCAAATGTAAAGCACATAGGGACCGACTATAGGCACTTGAAGTCTAACATTAACATGATAAATTCGATATTTACAAATAATATTATATACACATCCCTAGCAAAATATATTGCAAGTTAGACGCGTTGAATCTGAACAAGTTGCGAGATCACTGCAACCAACAAACAGCCCATCCAATGCACACTTTAAACAATTATACATTATATTATTTGGCTACAATTACTGAGACTGTCCCAGAACTCCGGATTATTTGTAGACAACGTCGCTTCTTAATTTTATATAATACAAAAGACGTTGTCTGCCCAATCATATGCCTACGGTTATTTGATACAAATACGACATAGGTACACTCGAGAAAAGTGGCGGTCTGCCACCCATAGATTACTTAAGACTCATTACCTATTCTACGAACCATAATTAATAAAGTCTATATATGTAAGCGGCACACCGCAAATAATCTCGACTATACATCCGAACAATGTCCTTAAAACTGAATTTGATCATATATCACGTGATAGCCGAGTATCTACCAAAGAAAAATTGCCAAATTTGATGTTGCCATAAATATAAACATTTACAACTTGTCTTTGGTTTAAACCATCAATACACACGATCAAAAACTTTTTATAGGACATACGTTATATCATTATAAAATTCTATGACATTCACACTGAAGTCATATGTATATACAAGTTATTACATAAAGTACTTCATGGAAGATTTAGATAAGCATAGAACAAAGAGCATTGCATGACCAATGGTGAAAGTCCTTCCCATTCAACATGGTCTCAAAACAAAGATAACAATTAACATGATGATATTATATTACTTATCATCGCACGTAAACTATAAACAAAACTCTATGCACCGCGCCGGCAAAGTCCCATATACATACAAATTACATAAATAAATGCCAAATGTGAGGCGAAACGCCGTCAAATTCATAATAAAACTAAAAATTATTTACAATACAATCGCGCATGTTTTCGATTATAACATGGACTAGCTTATTATTAAAATGGTTTTTTTTAAATAGCACAATCGACATCAAGTCAGGTTACAATGTTTCTACAATCTATTTTAAGGCTTAAAATATAGATTATAAGTTTCAAAATATATTACAGAAAATATCTAGTAACCTAATTTGCTGTCATGTGTACTGTATATAATACAGAAGCTCAAAAATAACAATAACAACAATTGTAATAGAATCTTGGATATAAGGTATTCATCGAGTTCTAAGCCCGTTTTTATGACATAATAGCACTGCAGACTGGTTTTGCTGGCAATTTATCTGTCAACCTGACATTCAAGCTATCATTTGACGTTTGACAGTCGGAACACGTTATACAGGGGGGGGGGGGGGGGCGCTGACATATTCACTTTATTCGTCATTTCATCACAGATACGAACTCGCAGAAGGTCTATGCGTTAACACAATCGCATAGTTCACTTAATTATAAACGGAAATTTTGCAAATTCTGACTTTTATCTTGTAAACATAAAAAAAAATAATTATCTCGGGCTCCTCCGTGCTTCGGAAGGCACGTCAAGCCGTTGGAATCGTAGGTATACCACTAACCCGCACATGACCCCCGTCATTGGGCATAACCCGTTCTCGATATTCGATTCCATTATAGGGAAGGCCTGAGCCTCACCAGCAGTGGGAAAATTTAGGCGATATTGATGTTGAAAAACCAACCTTACCAAGCATTTGGACAAATTGCTTGTCTTGGATGGAGGTCTATATGAAAAATATAATTGGTATAGTATGTACATACCATAACAATTATAAATAAACCCTTCAATTGCTAACTATTTATTTTAATCCCCTCCAACTCTGTATGACGCATAACTAGTGAAATTAACTTTAAGTTTTTGGAAACAGTTTTTATATTAAAATAAAAATAAAGCAAAGGCAAGTCTTGTTTGTTGATGTTATGTTTTAATAAATTTTATAAGTAAATAATATAGGTAATTATATCCGATTCTAATATCCTGAATAAATTCATCAAAAAACAAACAAAAATAATATATCCCAACAAAGGTGAGGTTATGCATATTGTGATAACGTATATCCATCTACACATTTATTATTGCAAATTACTACTTATAAACATTTATACAGAGTGCACATTTGCATTAATTTATTGCCGATCACTTTGTACTTTAGACCTTGCATTCAGAACAAACTAGAAACCGCCATCGTTACTACCAAACAATTTAGATCGACTTGAATCAAACTAAAGGCACATTCGAGTCATTCAAGTACCTAATTACATCTTCGCTTTATTATATTTTTAAGCAGTGAAGATTTATTATGTAAAATCATGTCATTTTTGATTCATATCAGAAAATAGGTCGGACGCCTGGTTACAATAATTCAATTACGCCTGGTTAAACTAACTAACGGCATTCTTCATTCTGATAACTTTAATAGTAGGTGTTCCAACTTTTATAACACAAGGTGGACAGGTAGGGTGCACAAGTATCAATTCAAATACACAACAGTTTCAATTTAAAGTCTTTATTTAATTAGTACATAAAGATAGACGGTTTCCAGTTCATCCCGTGCAGTCAGCCGTAGCGTCGCGTATCAATGCAGTGTCCAAGTGTTACAATAACATAAAACAAATAACGTACTTGTTCTTATTACGATAGGTACTATAATAATATTTACAAGGCGCGTTCATAATTCAGCCGGCTCTCTGTATAGATCGATCGGTTAAGCTCGACGCTTTGGTTAATACGATAGGGTGTTGGACACCGTATACAATCACAGTTTTCGTGTCTTACGTGATTTTATTATACTATGAAAAACGATTAAAGGGATTCTTCACTTCCGAATATACATTAACTCGACTTTATAAAATCGAGTGATTTTTTTTTTACAATGATAACTTTGGTTATTAACCTACAGTTGGAATCCCATTAATTTATTTCAAGCAACTTTTAAAGCAAAATAAAAAATATCGTAGGAATATCCACATTTTCTATATAAATACAAAACTTACGTTCGACTAGCCCGTCAAACACCCTATTTTGGTACGAGCCACGAATCATACCAGATACCGCCCGCCGTAGACGCGGTGACTACTCAATCTGGCCGTATAATATTCGGCGATCAGTCTAAAATTGTTATGCGGGTATTATTTTGTGCATAAACGTACGTGCTAATCATCAAACGCGAGACAAATATCTTTTTTGAAAATAATTTTGGCGTTATATATCTATCTATCACAATTTATAAATAAATTTCTAACTATTCACCGATAAATATACAAACGTAAATTCTTTATTAAACATCGTGCGTCCGTCGTATTAGGTACAAATGAGTTATACAATGACTACCACACGTCGAGTTAACAACATTCACCGCACCTACAGCGTTCAGTACACTCGGTGTAGTTAAATATCAAACTCGGGTAAATCACACCTATACTCGAAACTGATCTATAAATTTTACTCAATGGGTAATTAACATTCTTTATGTTACTATTTTCCAAATCAAGACCAAATTAAAACCCAAGCGATCAGAGCTAAATATGACGTATAACATGGCTGGCACTTTAGCAAGTAAGACTAAGTAAGTCCATGACCTAACTATTTTGCAAAACCTGTCAAATCCACAGCGGTTTTTCTTTCATGCTCCGATATAAATACATAATTTTATCGCATAATCTTATTTAAATATTATATTCATGTTTTCTTACATACTCCTATAAAAATCGTTGTTCACTAAAAATCCGAAAAAAAAACATGTATCAATAGCCAAAAACATGTTTTTGTGATTACCCATTTTACCTTCTTTCCCCACATACCGGATTTTGCTATTTAACTACACAAACGTACAATTGCGTACACAGTGCCGTGTACACGGTGGACTACTTGACCTGGCCGACGGCCTCCGGCGGGGGCTCGGGCTTGAACCCGTCGGCCTTGTACTGGTCGGGCTTGTAGTCGTACGGGTCGGGCTTCTCGTCGGCGGGCGGGCGCCGCTGGTGCTGCTGCTCCTGCTCGCGCTGCTGCCGCCGCCGCTGCTTCGACCACAGCTCGTGGCAGTCCTGCCACGTGGGCAACTCCGGCGCAGGCATTCTGTCGCACAACAGACGGTTCGCTTTTAACTAGGGTTGACTATTCTCGCGGAAAAATAAGGCTTTTTAAAATCTAGGTATTAAAATCTCTCGGTCTGGCGAACAAGTCGACTTATTAAATAAATTTTCGACTTATTTGAATAAGTGATATGAATTTGATTACTCTATTTATAAATAAAATTCATATTTTGACAATAGACCAAGAAATTAATTAGGATGGGTATACCAGTAACAATCAAAATAAGCGATATTTTAAAAGAAATTTTGATATTGTGACCCAATTATAACAACAATCATTGCAAAAAAACGTAACATAGTCCTTGTCAACCGTAAAATCGTGTAATTTATTCCAATTTTCTAAAAAGCTGTTCGGTATCTTTTTATTTCAAAATAAATGTAGATAGTCACAATGTTTCTAAGGTTGACCAAATTATATCAGAAAATAAATACAATTTATTTTAATTAGGAAATTTATATTTTAATTAAATAACAATCAACACAACTTTTATATGTCTACAAGTTTCAAGTAATGCTTAAATGCTAATAATATAATCTTTCAATATATCAACGCCCTTCAGCGACAATAGTCTATTCAACTTCCTATGAGACAAAATGTAAACAAACAAACCAATGTTTCTCAAACTTTTTTATTGATGTTTTACGTAAATAAAATTTGTTAATGGGACAAATTATTGTATGGTAGGTATGCAATACAATAAGCTTATTTATTTTTCAAATAAAACTAGCAATTGTAAGAGTAAAATAATTTTATTCAGAATCTTCCCCGTCTTCCTCTGAGGAAGATGAACAGACTATAGATATTCTTTTAAAATTTCTTGCCAATTTCTGAAAGCAGTTTCTGTTACAAGACTTAGATATATGTTTATAGATTCTGCATGACGTGCAAGTATATCTGGATGTCGCTTTAAGAAACTGGATAATAATTTTCTGCCTGGTGTATTATCTCGAAAGGTCGATTCTCTTCAGTAATAATTTTCTTAATAGTGTCAACTACGATTTCTTGATTGACTGGAAATCCATTTTTTGTCATCGCTATTATCCAAATTTTTAACAAGGATTCTTCTTGCTTGGTCAATATAGTGGAGGGTCCCATTTTTCGTTAAACAGGATACTTCTGTTTCATTTTATTTATGACGGTAGTGTGCGGAGTATTATATCTCGTCTATCGCTTTTATGAAATCTTCCTATTTATAATTGAAAAACTTTCTTTTCGGCGGCATTGTGTCTGTAAAAATGTAGGTGGTCAATTACTGGAACATATTCGTAGTATAGATATGACCAGTAATTAACCACTGGTCTACAACAGGAATATTGTTGTATTTAAGCGATTTTTAAAATAATTGATTACATAAAATTACATGATTACTAAATAAATATAAATATAGAAGACAAAATAAACAAATTATCAAAAAGCTAAATCACCAGTAGTAGACCAAATGGTGTATTATTGGAATATCATTGATTTCATATTCCATTAGTTTACCGATGATGAGTGTTGACTTAAATTGAGATTTTCAGATGAAATAATACGTAAGATCATGGTTTTACACATCATATTACTCAGTTAATTAAAAATAAATAACAAAAAATTTAAAAACTTACCGTCGGCGTTTCGCTTACTAATATGGCCGCCCGAAACGAAATAAACGATTGTTTCGAATAATATGTGGCTAAATGAAATAAGTAAAATATGAAATACAACTGTGCACAAATTTCAATTACTCATGATTTTATTTGTTATCTTATTGATTACAAGCAATTATAGTACAAACTGCTAGCAGTGTATAAAATACAACTTTAGATTTTGTTTTCAATTACTTTTTCTATCTCCCGAATTTCTGTTAAACTGAGTTGGCAACCCTGTATGTAACACGTCCGCCGATGAGCAGAATCAGACGCTCTATTCCAGTGATTCTTAAACTTTAATCATTAGTGACCATTTTCTATCTTGTCATGGCAGCCCCGGACCGAGGAAGGGAGCTGCTTTCAAGTTTTCTTATGTACAAAAAAATATTATGCGTTATGCTCATGTATCTATTAATAAAATACACATAAAAATTGTTTTCGTTACACTTTAATTTATATTAGATTAGCACCGATTAATGTTATGCATTAAATTATTATTTGCTAATAATTCCAGTCTGTTTAAAAACTACTTATACAGACTTAGAATGTTGGCCTTCATTATCTTTCCAAAATAGCTGCACTTCCTTTAGCCAAACAATCTTCAACAGTCAAAGAAACACCAAACAGAAGTATGTTAAGATTCACCTATCAGCTACCCCATTCATGAGTCTATCACTCTCGATGAAGAGTCAAGAATCAAGCTCAAGAGTCAGAGCTCTACTAGAAATATTAATTATTGCATATAGTTACATGGGAAGACTCAGCAATTGGCTGCCATGTTTTGGAGTCTGCCTTTATCAGCTAGAGAGTGAGAAAAATAAAAAAAGTAAAATTAAACTCACTGTTCAGGCACCACGTTCTTGAGCCAAGGACTCTTGAGGGCTTCCTCTGCGGTAATTCTTTTATCAGGATCTAATTCCAACATCCTGTCGAGAAGTGTTAGGGCGGCGGAAGGCATAAAGGCGAACTGTTCCCGTACACATCTCTTGTGGAATCGTTTAGGGCGGAGCGCCCCCCATAATGGCAAGTTCACGACGTTGGGCCAAACGCCCGGCGCCGGAGTCCCACAAACGCGTGATATCATCTCCAATTGCATCATCTCAACGTTGGCCTGTGAAAATTACGCATCATATACAGGGTTAGATATATAAACACTTTAGTACATATAAAAATAACAATTTACAGAGCCATAAAATGTGGTTAAAGTGGGCAAAGATGGTCTTATCGCCGAAAGACTAAATGACGTCATAATCATTTAGTAATGGTAATTTCTTTAACTTTTTTAACTTTAACTTTATTTTAAATGAAGACAAGTGCAAAGAAGTTATTTAAAAGATAAAATTAAAAAAACTAAAGGTCGCGTTGCTGTGAAGCAGGAGGAGTAGGGGCGAGAACAAACCACTTGAAGCAAACGGCTAATAATCATAAGCAAGCTACTTAATAATAATGATGTGCAGAGTAATAAACATTCGAGCCATAAATTAAATATTATTTTTTATTAAAGGTAAAAATTACCTAGTTAAGTAACATTTTAACAAAATGTTTTGTATTTATTCTTAAACCTAGTAGAACGAACATTGTTATTTATTATGTTGGCTATTTAGTCCAGCGAGATTGCTAGTGTTTTACAAATAACTATGTTGTTATCTAGTTGAAGAATTTGTTAACTTAAATATTTTTAGATAGTAAGGGTGTGAAACCTTTAGGTGTTTCAATTCTTCTTGATCTATATGACAAAAAAGGATAATAATTGTCGATTTTGTTGGTATAGTTCAATTCTTTAGACAATAAACATCAGTCAATCACTTCACTCAATCAATAACAACTTTAAAAGACATTGACACAAAAGTTGAAGTTAATACATACAATAATAAAACAAATTCCTCTTAATAACCTCAAAAAAATTACCTGGAAAAGCGGATGTTTGAGGAAGAGTTCTCCTAATATACATCCCATGGACCATACATCTACTGCGGGCCCGTATCGTTCTTCACCCAGTAACAGTTCAGGCGGTCGGTACCATAGAGTGATGACCTTATTCGTATACGGCCTCTGTCGATCCTCCGCTGACCACAGACGAGCTAAACCGAAGTCCCCGAGCTTCACTTCGCCCCTGCAAACATTTCAATAAAATTAATACCTCTTCTACACCAAGTAATTGTTTTGGCAATGGCACAAATTAATGTGTACTTATTATTATATTCTTTATTGTAAATATTAAAGGTCACTTTTAATTCATCAAAACAAACATTCAAAATCTATTTGCATAACTAGAAACGATCAACGTATACTACAAAACTCCATAACAGGTTTATTATCAAAACAAAAATGATATATATCGAATTTATATACTTACTTGTTATTCATTAATATATTACTGCATTTAATGTCTCGATGTAGGAAATTCTTCCTGTGGCAGTATGCAAGTCCATCCAACAGTTGTCGCATAATAGACGCGTTGTGGGATTCCGTGAAATCTACCATCTTGGATTCTAATAGTCCCATCAGATCGTGATCCATGTATTCGAATACCAAGTAAAACGAGCCTTTGTCCTGTAGCAATATGTACATTTATATAAGGGGATCAATCGTGTATTACGTTAGATACGTATACGCAGAATTTTAGCAAATTTAATGAAGAACTTTTAAATTGCTTACTTTTTTTAAATATGTATATTCTAAAATACTGTAAAAATGTTACAACCTCACATAATAGAGATTGAATTCGAATCCATGTTGAGATTAAAATCTCATCATATACCATGTGTATTTTCTTTGTATATTTAAATCAATACTCATACAATGTATTTTATAATAAAATAACGTGTTAATACTAATAAGTTGCATATAAAACAAGTATACCTTGCGGAAGTCCATCGCGTCCTGTTTGTCTGTGACGATCTCCCGCAGATTGACGATGTTCTTGTGGTTGAGTTGCCGCAGGATTTTGATCTCTCTCACCGCTGTAATAGGGAAGCCCTCCTTCTCGTTTTCCAATCGCACCTTCTTGAGCGCCACCAACTGACCGGTGTTCTTATCGCGAGCTTTATACACCTGACCGTATGTACCTTCGCCTATTTGGGTGATCACCTAATTGAAAAGATCATATATTCTTATTTGTTTTATATCCAAAGGCTACATCCCTAATTAAGTTTATATATACAAGTAATGTGACAGTATAATGAATGTCAAATTGTGTGCGTGATGTAGCTATAAACTAATGAAAATTTTAATGGATGTTTGTGCAACTAGTTGAGTGATATTAAAGTGTATTTAATAGCGGTGGTGTAAATGGGTGTAGACAGTAAATAAAAATAAATACTTTTCTTCCGATAGTGTTTAATATACTTATTACCTATAATAACATTTTTATGCTTATTATATTTATAATGTTACTTAAATTAATTAAAAAAAACGAGTGGCGTCACACCCCTCTAACTCATATCATAACTTGGATAATTCAACCGGATACATAGAACGATATTGGTTTGAAAGACTCCAATGACAAAAGTGGTGGCAAATTTTAACTTGTATGAATAAACTTTTTAAATATTGTTTTTATATATAGTTAATGAATATCTACAGAATAAAAATATTTTAAAAATTTGTCTACACTCCTATTAGTGTAGGTAGTGTGATAGTGAATTGGTGCCAGTGTTATTGTGCATGGCAGTGGCGTGATAGTGTATTGGCAGTGGTGTAATAGTGTATTGGTGGATGTATGACAGTGTATTGGTCTTGATGTGATAGTGTATTGGGGTGATGTGATTGTATATTAGGCGTGGCCTGTTAGTGTATTGACGGTTTTATGATAATTTATCGGTGGTAGTGCGATAGTGAATTGACGGAAGTATGATAGTGTATTGACGGTAGTGTTAAATCGTATTAATGGAGTTGTAGTGATGTATTGAGCGTGATGTAATAGTGTATATTTAGGGACGTCATTAGAGAAATGTATTTTGGTTTGGCATTAGTGTGATAGTGTATTGGCGATGGCGTGGTCATGTGATATTCGATTGTGTTATACTGCATCTAGAATGGTGTGCTGACAGTGTTTGGTATGTAGTACCTGGAATCCATCGACGCATTTCTCGCCCCAGTCCTTGGCGTGGTGGGCGGGCGTCGCCACCGCCACCACTTTTGAACCGCGTCGCTTCAATATCCGCGGCCGCTTCAACTTGCAACCGGCCTATTTTAACAATTAATTATAAATATAATTTCAATATTATATATTCAGTCGAAACTGTTATAAGCACTTGTGAAAGTCCACTGCTATACCGTCGTTTCGCAAAACTACAGCGCGATACCTTGAAGAACTGAGAAGAACCGGCTGGGTTAACAGAAAGGACAATTTTTCTTTGAAAATTTAATCCATCAATTACATTCAAATTTTCACGAAATACAATAGAAACCAACTATTGTATGACTATTATTTACTTTTCTTATTATGTCGTAAATGGAATTTTAATTACATGTTGCTTTAAGATAATATTGAATTTTAATAATGTTAAAGAACTGGCTGAAAAATTACATTAAAATTGACCAACACTATATTCTATGGAAACTCGTAAAGCAACCATTAATTTAAATATTATTAAATTAAAAAAAGTAGGCAATAATGTTAGCATACTCACGTTATCTCTGGCGGCGTTACGGGAACTGAACACGTGCGAGTAATGATCCCGACGGGATGCGGGCGGCGGCGTGGACCCGTCCAACTCATCACCACTCAACTCCTCAGAACCGGGGATCACTGTAACATAACCTCATATTACAGTAAGTTGCCGTTACGCTAGGAACAAACTAACGGCCATCTTAGTTCAGATTTCGCTTCAATTTCAGTGTGCAAAAAAAGGTACCAAATAATATCTTTATAAATCAACGCTTTATCGTAGTACTATATAACAGATTGCGGCACATTGACAATTGTTATTGAATTGCATTAATGTTACGACATAAGTCATCAAATTCATATTTAGTAATTAAGAAGAGAATATTAATAATAAATCCCTAAATAAATGTAAAAAGTGAAATAATCCCAAAAATATATTTTATTTGTTATCAGTACTAAACACAAATTTGTATACTGTATAGTAAAAGTAATTGAGTGGAATATACTTTAATGTTTAAACACGCTTTGTGATGCTTCGCTTCCACTTCAATGAAAATTGAGCCAATAGACCCAATGGGCTTTTATGACTTTTTCACTTTTTTTTTGACTATATAAAAAGTATAATATGAAGAAAATTTAAGTATAATCAAACATCTTTATAGCTTAGTACATGTAGGAATTACAGTCATACAAAGCGCTAACACTAGTTATTGATAATGTAACAGTGAATAAAATAAGCTATAATATCACTAGCATAATAATCATAGCAACTGCTATTTAATACCGAAACAACACGCCATTTGTATGGAGAAATGTTTCAAAATATTACCCGGTGGCATTGGTAAGTTCATGATGCCTGTCCGCTTCTTCTCAGGCTTGTCTGGTTTCTTGACAGGGCTGGGCGATGGTGTGCTCAGTGGACTGTCGTTTGCTAATGTTTTTAAGTCTTCCACCTGTAACAACATTCAAGATTTATAAGATTAATGTTTCTTGTGAAATATATTTGATGAATCCTTATTTGAAAGTTCTTTTTTTATTAGAAATAAATTATATAATGTTATACAGCAGATAAGACTTGTTTAAATTGTTCGTCTTTTTTGTAGGTGACTAGCTTTCCGTCAGCGGCTTTGCCCGCGTGGTCTTGTATTATACATAAAAACCTTCCTTTTGAATCACCCTATCTATGAAAAAAACCGCATCAAAATCCGTGGCGTAGATTTAAAGATTAAAGCAAACATAGGGACAGAGAAAACGACTTTGTTTTATACTATGTAGTGATTTCTATCTTAATTATAGTATACTACCACATTTTTTTGTATTGTTTTTATGTTATATTGTTGACCTATTTATTTTATTTTAATTTATTTGGGACACAAAAAAGTCAAATTACAATTCAATACTTAATTGTAGCATTACTTATAAGGTCAATATTAGTTATCCCCATAAAATAACAAAATAATCAACTTCATTTGAAGGTAAAACAATATAGAGAAATGTAAGTGGCCGAGCGCATCAACTGTAACCAATATTGCTATTAAAAATGGACACTATTTAATATAAAATATTGCAGTATTTTGCTCTAGTCGTTCTTGTAGCTAAAAAACATCCAAAAACTAACCTAAAAAAAGGAAAATTCCGACTTTGGCTTCTAAATGCAACTGTATGAATATAAATTATTAGTCTGCTGTCATACCTGTGTATTGGGTGGCATGGGCAGTTTGGTAAGACTCCTAGGTTTGGGCGGCGGTGGTTGCGCGTGAAGTTGGAAAGTGCTGTCCACTACACTCGTGCCGGTCGCTGCTAACGCTCCGCTCGAAACGCTCGCTCCGCTGGTCGCGAGCGGTCGCGCTGGACTCATAGGTTTCTAACGAACATTTTATTTCTTTTTTAAACACTAGATAAACAGCATATCTAAAAGAAATCTGGCCAAAACCTCGTGACTAATTCATATCGTATATAAGTCGTGGCCATATCGCAGAGTTGATCATATCAAGATCCGTCCGGTCATTTCATGAAACGGTTGTATTTCATGAAACGACAACCTAAAATTGATCATATCATTTAAGTTCATACGTTTAATGATATGGCAATTCCACATTTGGTTACATCATACGTTAGCGTTATCATTTTGTGGTCTGAAAAAAAATACCTCGAAATTTACTACGATCGCTACGCTTCGCCTTAAATATCTAACCTACCATGTGACCTTCACTAATGAATCATATAGAAAATTCAGTTCTCAAAAGCTTTTATATCTTCTAATATATATTTTTTTTATTGTCCTCTGAAGTTAAATCAAAATCCTGTCTTTATCATAATCCTACGACATATCGATCAAACTATAGAATAACATTTGCAGCCGCACCTTCGTACTACACTCCTACAATTATCTCACTAAACTTAACCAAGTAATTGTTTTCCGGTGCTTGGTCACCCTACTTTCTTCAATTTCTTACATAACCTAAAAATTCAAATATATCATGTTTTATAAAGATAATGCGAGATTAGCGCCTCTAACTGGGACTAATGTAACTATACAATATACTATGTTTTAAAGTTATATAAAATTAAAATCTCTTTGATATATATACTACAAAAAAAAACATATATACTTGAAAAGTAAAAGTGCTAACTCCATAGACAATATAAAGAACTTAATATTATACTAAAATATTGAAATAACACTATAATCAATATACCTCGGCGAGTTCCGTAGAAGACACTTCACCGTTGACATCAGTAACAGGTGTGGAGGCAGGAAGCGGAGCTGAAGCGGGAGCGGGCGCGGTGGCGGGAGCGGGAGCAGGCGCGTTAGCGGGTACAGGAGGAGGAGCTGTATCAGGGATGGGCGGCAACGGGTTTGAATCGGTATCGGGCCCGGGCATCGGAATATCCACCACCTGTTCTCTACTCTCTCTACTTGCGTCCTCTTTCTCTTTCCCATTCTCGCCGTTTTCTCTTGACGCCTAGCAAAAAAAAAATAATCCCAGTCAATAATAATTAAGTGCCTCTGGTCTACGACTTACACGCATAACAAAGTCGAAACAGGTCATTCATATTTACTTACAAGTAAAATCAAATAAATCATAAATAGAAAAAAGCAGTCTCTTATGCCAACTAAATTAATAATAGATAAAAAGTGCACTAACCTGCGTCGAACTGTCTGCAGTAGCGTTGGATAGCTCATCTATGGTGAGGATCTCTGGATTATTTATGGAAGTGTTCGTCGACAGAGCACTCTGTGATTCCTCCTCCTTTTGACTTAATATCTCTTGAAGTTTCTGTGCAACAGAAGAGATATATCAGTTTGTTTTTAACTTTCGCCCCACTAGTTCTCAAAAATAATAAATGTGACCTAATTACTTTAGCTCTCTTTTGTTTATCTTTGACCAGTTCAGCGAACAGACTGGTGTCGCTGATCTTCTCCTTGAAGTCTATCTTGCGCTGCAGAACAGTGGTCGGTGGGCTGGGCGACTCATATTTAGTTCTGTAGAACAAAACAAGTGATGAAACTCTTCATAATATAACACATGTCGAAGCAGCTTTTTTTACTACTTTAATGATATATTAAATATATATCAATTAATATAATTATATATCAGTATTTCAAGAAAATAAGGTTATTACTTGACATGACAGGATTTGATGTTTCCCCAAACCTTATAACTATTTAATTCATAACAAATGGGTGATACCTGTTGTTTACATGCAGTAAAATTACTCAATTCCAAGCGATACAAATTCTGACTAATCAGAATGGTTCAAGTGACATCGCATCGGTCTACACATTAACTTTTATTGGAAACCCATCTCATATTTTACACCTTAAATAGTTAAAAAAAAAGTTCCAAGTAAAATCCTATGTTCGGTCGTCATCGGAATTATTAAGTCCTCTGTATGCAAACGATGACACATGACGCGTCATACAAGTAGAATTCTACTGTAGTGTAGTTGGGATTGCCTTCCATACTCTACAGAGTATTGTACTCTATATTATGTAGTCGTACTCCATAATACTAATGGAGGAAGGAGGAAACTAAAATATTTCTCTTTCGCTCTTTTATAAACAATGTTTATTATACTAGTGCCCGTCACGCATATAATACATAGCTATTTATCGTAACCATAAAAAAAACAAAATACTTTTTTTAATGTTTCAATAAATGCAACTCTTATTAAGTCCGAACTCTTTATCTCCTTAGTAATGAGAGATACTCCATTGGCAACCTGCTAAGTGTAATTTTTATTAAGGTCACTTTTATTTAAGCAATAAAGCTTAAATTAATAAATAAGGTGATAGAGTAAGGCGGAATTACTAATATTATAAATAGGAAAGATTTGATTCTTTAATAGCATCGAACAGGCACCGAAACTACAGGTCCCATTAAAAAAAAACACCTACGAGTAGTTTCATCACACGGGGTTGACATAGGCTATATTATATGCGTGCAAAGTCGCGGGAAAACAGCTAATCTAAATATATATAACTCAAAGGTGACTGACTGACATAGTGATCTATCAACGCACAGCCCAAACCACTGGACGGATCGAGCTGAAATTTGGCAAGCAGATAGATGTCATGACGTAGACATCCGCTAAGAAAGGATTTTCATCATTTCTATCCCCAAGTGGATAAAATAGGGGATAAACTTTGTATGAAAATGGCTGAGACTTTGCACGCATAAAGCTACTACGACGTAAGCATCCCCTAAGAAAGGATTTTCATAAATTCCACCCCCAAAGGGATAAAATAGGGGATGAAATTTTGTATAAATCTTCTTAGATTTTTGACTGATTGAACTGAAATTAAAGATTGAAGCTACTATGATGATGACGTCCACTTAAATAGGATTCAGATAAATTCAACCCCCATGGGGATAAAATATGGGATGATGGAGGATGTAAATGTATTAGTTTGAACCTATCGGTACCTATTGGAACGAATAAATGAATATTCGTTAGAAATGCTGCTCAAAGTAACTTTACCACGCGGACGAAGTCGCGAGCAAAAGCTAGTAATATATAAATGAGTAGTAGACATTTGTACCTGTGCCGATCTCTATCTCTGTCAGTGTCGCGGTGTCTGGGACGATGCCGCGGCGGTGACGCAGTGGAGCCGCGCCGCCGGCGTGACCCTGAACGGCGCCGCTTCAAAGAACTACGACTGTGTGACCTAGATGACAATAATAAATGTCGTTACAACGCAGGATACACGTTACAACAATAACAAAAATAATATCATAGGAAAAGTAGCAAATATAAATATAAAAGTATCATTAATATAAGTAAAAGACGTCCTGAACAAGTGGTATGGGAAAAATATTTTTGGACGATTCAAAAGTGCTTGTAACTAGCTTACTTAAATAAAACATTTTCATTTCATTTCATTTCAGTAAAAATCTTAAAATAACTTAAATTTTCAAAATTCCGCCCCTCTAAAACTAATATTATTCTCTGCATGCATAATAATTCTCCAAGTTCTGCTATGAGTAAGAGGGGCGTGACTTCACGCGCTGTTTGCGGTCACGTGACAACGAGCATAAAATATTAGTTTTTTTATAATTAATTTAAGCAATATTATAAATATAATAAGCATACAATCATGATAATCAATAATAATATTTTCGTTTGCTGTCTACAATTCAGGGAAGGTCAGTGCAAATCTGACGGAATATCAGTCAAGCGTTCTGACATTCTGCGACAGAATAGATAAAAAAAGACAGAATGTCAGATATCCCTAAAAGAGCCAAAATCAAATATTCGCTTTCAAAGTTGTGCTTTCGAATCGTTACATAATTTATCTGCTTACATTTGCTATATAGCCAAATTACAATCGTGTAAATAACGTTTTATCCTTAACAAGTATAAGCGTAATATTTTATTTTACCTTAACGACTTACCTATGCGATGGCTTGATTTCACGATGCCGATCGCGATTGCGACTGTGGTGCCGACGACTGCGACTGCGACTGCGGCTGCGACGCCGATGAGACCGTTTCGGTGTGTATTCCCGCCCACGAACCTCGTGCACAGGCGAGTCTGAGCGTTGTAATTTATCTTTTATTCAATCGAGCTAACTTGTGTAATGTGTGGTGAATTTAATATGGTTTATAGCAAATATGATTTGATTTGTGACGAATGTGATGCAACTTGTGACGAATGTGATGCAACTTGTGACGAATGTCATGTGATATGCGATGAGTTTGGTGGCGAGTGCATTGCGAGTGATGAATATTGCATTTTTTAACATGTACTATGTCTGTCTCACTTCCTCACCTGAAACCATGATAGGCGATTGAGGCGCCCTCTCGTGCCAGTAATCCCTACGACTGCGCTCGTACTCGGGTTCTGGGTCCGAGTCTATCGTCACCGTGTCATGGTAGGGTGGTACCGACGGAGTGTGAGGCGTTGTCGACTTCTGTCTTCGCCTATTTACACACATAAAAGACAATTGTAACTCAAACATTAATATTTGACGCATTTAATATGTGATATATAAAAATCAAGCTAAGCTAATTTTTATTTGAAAAGCCATAGAAATATATGTTTACCTCTTTTCACTATTATTGAAGGCATGAAACAATAAAGGTTTTATGTTATTTTATTTAATGCTAACAGTATTTTTAAGTAAAAAAATTAAGTAGAGTATTGATCTAACAGTGATTCATTGGATTGCACTGGTAATAAGTGTATTATTTTGTGTTACTATGGTGAAATGGCAATAATTTTCAATATTTTTCATTATGCCAAATGAAGTACATATTACATCACATCTATGTATAGAAAATTATGAATATTGAATTATATTTTAATTTCGAAATTAAGACTATTTTGATAAAGATTATGTAATTTTTAATGCAATAGTAACTAAGTATGTAATATAAAATAACACAGTAAACATTCAATATTGACGTTGACACTCTCCATTGAATGCATAATATGTAGTTTCAATACTCAGTTTTAAACATTGGTTACATTACCATTGTTTTAAAATACAAAATGTCTTTAAATTTATTCCTTGCTTATAGACCATATCCTTAAACAATAGATATCATGAATACTAAGACAAAACATAAATTTCAACAAGATAAAAGTTCAAAGTTCATGTCAAATGCATAGTGCATTATTATGTTTTGTCTTCACTCTTGAATTGATTGTATGCTGGTACATATTTGTTTAAGAAAAAATAAAATAAAAAAGAAAACATATTGAATTTGTAATTAGATCAAAATATAATAATGTAACTCACCTAACAACTATTGGAGATCTATCCCGATGTGGAGAAAAGGGAGGCATCGGATTATGGTGTAATGATGGTTCTCTATGTAGAGGCGCACGGTGTCGCGGCGACAAGTCGTGCCTGTCGCGCAACAGCGGTGGCGTCGTCGGCGACACCGGCGAGCATGAGCCGTTACGGAGCGGCGACGACGCCTTCTCCCACTCACTGATCGGCACCTGTTCGTACCGCTGCGGAGTAACGCGCTGCGCCTCCGCCGGCAGATTGTCGTCGGGCGACACGCTCTCCAAACTCGCAGACCGAGACGCATGCCGACTCTTCTTCTTCTTCTTTTTCTTATCTTTCTTCCGCTTCTCTTTCTTCTTCTTATATCTGTCCTCGAACTCTGCCTCCTCTACATATTCGAGGCCGCGGCGCTTCCTCGAAGCTGCCGAAGAAGAATCATGCGTGAGAATGTAGTCGTCGGCGCGGCGGCTGGTCGTGGTAACCGATATGGTCTTGTTGTCGACAAACGTTCGGATCGGGTGCGAGCGACGCGTGCGGTCTAGGTCGTCGGCGATGTGCCTCCCTATAGAGCTCGCCTCGCTCTCGATCTCGCCCGCCTCCGGGGCCGAGAGCTCCTCTGAGCTCACATCGGAATACTCCACCAGAGGTTTGACAGAGTTGATGGTAGCATATGATTCGTGTGTACCGCTGTGACTCCTGTACTTCTTGTGCAAGCGCTTCTTGTGCTTCTCCTTGTGATGCTTGCTGTGCCTCTTATCGTAGCTCCGTTCCATTGCCGACAATATGGCGGTGAGCCCGCCCTAGTTATGCCTTTTCACATTACATCAACTGTAACAAATTAAAATAGTTTTTTAAAGTAGCTCAATAAATTGGACCATTTGTTAAATTCTTCTAATCTACGCTACTATTTCGATAAGCAGATAAAGCTAATATTAATGAAAAACAAAAAAAAATTAACCATTTTTACAAACTAATGTAAATTTATATGGAGTTATAAATAAGCACAAGTACAAAATGCTCATTGTTTTATAATTATATTAATTATACTTAAAAATGCATTAAATCTATAATTAAAAATCACAATAAACACACACTTCAATACTTATGATCATTAGATCATAACTTTATGAATGAATATAACCCTAAACACCAATCTTTGTTATTATATGTGTACATAATTTATAGTAATTGAATAATTTATATCTCAATTATTTGCAAAATAAGTAACTTTAACTCACTACATAACAATAAACATATAATTATGTAAAAAATGAAGAAATTCAGTACTGAATCAAGACAGTTCCAACAATGCACATGTACTAATCGTAAACTGTTAATAACACAAGCAAAATGTAACATAAATATCATCAACATTTGACTGTCAAGAGTTGACAAAACGGTCCACCATGCAATCTTCTGGCACTTCATCAACTTCTGCTCCAGTTGTAGATCTGTTGAGTTTAACCATAACATAAGGGACTGCAACATACTTAAGCAATGTTACATATTTAATTGTCAAAGGAAAGAATCCCTAAAGAAGCATATTAATTGTCCACTTGGCATTTTGATTTGGTAGTAACAGAAACCTAACTTAATATGAATTATTATAATTTATCAGTTTTTAAGCAGTTTTCATCAAGAATAAATATGAATCTTTATTAATTTTAACTAAAATATTTTTTGCATACCATAGAATCAATGAAAATATCTAAATCACAAATCTTCCTATATAATTGTTATGACAGGTTTGTTGTATGTGCCCATTCCAATACACCGACTAATGTTATAGTCTGAAATCTATAGTAATATTATAAATAGTTAAGATTTGATTGTTTGTTTGTTTCCATCTAATATGCTCTGAAATGACTGGACTGATTTTAAAAATTCTTACCCCAATGGGAAGCTACATCATATGCTGTGAACATAGGCTATTTTTTATCCCAAAAAACAGCAAATAAAGAGATGAAAATGGGAGTGGAAGTTTGAATTAGGAACTAAAACATTACCATTGTTTTAATCAATGTGTCATTATAATTATATCCAAGTCATGATATAATTCGATATACAATAAAAAGTACCCTAGGGACCATGCGGACAAAGCCACTGGTAAAAAGCTATAGTATATTATATAATCACTACTAATCTATATAATTTTAAATACAATTAAATCTTTAATTAAAAATGAACTTTGAAACTGATATCTAGCTAATCAGGAATATATTTAGCCAGTTAGTTAAGTATTATGAATCGAATGATAACTTATAACCAGCAAATTTTTAATAAAGGAATAATTTGACAGTAAACAGCTGATCTAGAACATAGGTATTCATTAGAAGCAAATATATCCTTTTTTGTTGACTGTACATGGCATAATAAATTATGCATGTTAACAGATACCGCACAAGGTTAGATACAAAATAAAATAAAACAGCTAAACAAATATTACCAAAAAAAACAGTTAATTAATCTGCTGACGCTACTCATAAAATGCCATGCATCAAGATCTTATTTAAGAACAAATGTAGAAGAATATAAAGAAGATATACCTATGGGATATTTACTTATATATCCGATTTATATACAAAAAGAAAAATTTGCAAATTTATCGTCACATAGAAACACAAATATCGCGTCACAAAGAAATACAAAAACATGCACATGCTAAGAAAATAACGGTGAGTACTTACCACACTAATAAACGGACGTGCGTCGGACACTAACACTTTTGAATTATTTTTGCAATGTATTTTATTGTGCAAGCTAAGGATCGATTTTAATTTGCAGTTTTTACTCTTTAGATTGACTTTCTGCCGCCAATACAGTGAAATAATTAATATTTATGTCTTTTAAAGACTTATTTTGCTAATCATGATCATAAACAGTGCATTATTCATCTAATTACATCGGATTCTTTTTAGGAATTCGAGAACGTCGATTTCAACAATCAGTCGGCCATTTGCTTTTCTTTCATCATTTTATAGTGATGTATGAATCATTTGTCACATGACGTAAAATTCTTTTATCGATAGAATATTGATTAAAAAAAATAGAAAATAATATTTTTTATACTTAATAAAAATAAAGCACTCTTAATGAGAATTTATGAAGAGTACAAATAGCATTCAAATTAAGGACTCAACTGACCGAAATAACTAATTTTACTATCCACTAATAAATATATAGTTAGCAGGTGTTTCAATTTTGTTTTAATAATATTTGATAATGCATGTCTTATCCAGTTTTTATTATATTAAGTATACTATATACTTAAATTATATCTATTTTAATGGTTCAAATACTCTGACAATTAACTAAACACTTCCAATCCAATATTTGAAAATATTCCAAAATCATAATTGCACACACAAATATATCTAAAAAAAAAATATTTTAAATATTCAAACTACTTATCTAAACTATATCTTAGCTATACTAAGTAAAAAAATATCCCCCAGATTATTGCCAACAGGCAAGGTGCCCACAAGGCTGCAAGCGTTTCCTATATATATCATAATCTACAACAATTAACCATTCAAAGTAGGCCCAATACTTTATTTATATGTGAAGCTATAAACCCAGTTGCATAAACGCCAATTAAGGTACAATTACAACTTAAGATCTTATGAATATTTTAATTATAATATCACTTTACTTATAATCGTATTTGCCAACCTTCACCTCTTTTTTCTTGTACATTCGTTAGTATTAATTTCCTTTAAAAAAACTTTAGTATACAAAACTTCTTAAAAATGACCGCAAGTTTTTAAAGTTTGTACATCTAATTTACGGCGCTTATTTATTTAAGATACAAAACTCAAATAGATGAAATAACCTCTTAATCATTAGTTCACTTACACCCGGTTTCGGAATTGAGAATTTAAAGTTAAGAACGTCTCAAACTGTTCTTAAACGTAAGGCTTTCGTTCCCAAATTTTAGTTTTTTTAACTCAAGCATAAATACTTATTTTACTTTACATAAAACTATAGAATTTTAGTTTAATTACCGTAGTAATGATTTTTAATTTTTGAAGATCATATCCTTTTTACATTTATTTTTGTTACCTTTTTTTATGTTTACGGATTTTTTTTTATATATTACATACTGAAGTAAATAATCTATAAAAATTAAATTATTAATACGATAATCATTTCAATTTATCGATAACTCTGTGCAACACTGCGTTGGCAATCCAAAGGCAGTCCATCGTGGATGATGGAATAAACAACATAGAATGTTCCTCACGCGTGACGTCATACGCGCGTAATTTAAAATAATAACTTTTGGTTGTGCAAGTATCAGATAATTTAAACATTATTTAGATCTGACGACGAATATAAATATATTAAAGCGCTAATTATATTCTCTTGGAGTATTACGAAACCTCAACCTCTCTACAAATTTTCATATATATAAAAAAAATCTAAATTCTCATGAAAATTGGATGAAAGAAAGTGGTCAAACGTCAAACTGATATTTCGTCAAAATAATTGTCTATGGATACCTAGCAACGTATTCATATGGCGGCGCCAGGGGACTATATGCCCAGTTGGCCGAGTGCAGGAGAACACTGCCATAGATTAATATTGTATTAAACACTGCGAGGGAGGCCCGAGGGATCAGCCATATGACAAGCCCTAGGAGACCCAGGTGGGAGGACCGGGCAGTGTTCTTTATACATATACACGGACGGTAAGGGGGAGATGATTACAGATTAGCGCATCCCCTCCGTCTGCAGACCGGCATGCAGGGCAGACCTGCCATCCTGCCACCCTGTGGTATTATGCCCAGAGACGGTCCCCCGTTTCGGAAAAAGGCAGTCAGATACCCTGGTCTTTTCCTATCCATGAGCGACCAATACTAAAGTCGCTTAACAGTGCTTTCGAAGACCGATAGCGCTAACCACTGCAGATTCGAGCTTCTCGTGTTAATATGTGTGTAAGTTTCAATGTGGTCAGTCAATCATAATCAAGTCTATAAATACATGCATTAATTTTGTGTATTTGGGTGTAAAAAGCAAAAGCATTATGAGATTACAGTGGACCCCCGGTAATCCAGCCCCTGTCTAATCCGGCGCCACTTATAATCCGACATGTCCGAATATTTTTTGGGAGATACGTACTGCATGATTGAACAGGTCACAACTTGTGCGCGCCACCATTTTTTCGCTCGACGTGTAGGTTTTGTTTTGATTCGAATTGCTTAGTTTGAATTTGACTACAGGTGATAGTGGTCCGCGGCCTTGCGTGCGCGCGTTCATTGTTTACCTACTGTTTATTAATTGTGTATTACGTACCTAGTAATGTCGTCACAAGCCCACAAGCGAAAGCACAAAACTGACAATTAAAGAAAAATCTGATATTTTAGACCACTTTAATCAAAATGAATCTTTCAGTTGTTTGGCAAGTCAATACGGCGTAGGCCGATCTACAATTTATGACATTAAAAAAAATATATGAATATTTTCATGCTTCATAAATTGATTGATTCAATTTTTTTTCATAATTTCAAATTATTTTAGTACCTACGTAAGTTAGTTATTAATTTTTGTAAGTTCTAGCATTAATCACTTTTACATTATATTAAAACATAAGTTCTATATTATGTTATTTAATTTTCCTACTAGATTCGACATACATAATGAAGTATGATGTGTACTTCAGAGTACTTATAACATATAGATTCTCATCACTGATCTGTAATTTGTCGAATTACAAGGTACTCCTTTGTAAAAAATCCGAACTATAGGGGGTCTTAGAAAGTACTCTATAATCCGACAAATTTGATGGTCCGATACTGCCCTGCAAAACATTTGTCGGTTCACCGGGGGTCCACTGTATTTATTAAATTATATATTACGTTGATAGCAAGTCAATGCAGTACATTAACGTAATATATTGTATTTTGTTTAACTTTTTTAATAAATTAATGGTTACTAAACATGACTAAATAACAATCTTTAAAAAGTTTTTAAATCCATTGTTACTGTTAAAATTTCGTAACCCATTTAATTTAATTTGATAAAATATTTTAAAACTCTTTCACTAATTTGAATTCTGTTTCAAAGTGACGACTGAATTCAACTGAATTTTCAGCCATTTTCTACTTCAAGTATCTATTGCTGAGATATTTTTGTTGTATTTTTTATTTGTTAGAACACTGTAACAATAATTTGATTTGAACACATACAAGCACATCATCCACATATTACATGATTCCATGGTAAATATTTAAATTTACGAGTACAATGTTGTTATTTTGAAAAAATACCACAAGATGCATTTTGATGAAAATTTTGCCTAGTTTATGGAGTTATTGAATTGAAGATGCGAATTATTTATACGTAAGTAATGGCTCTGACACTTAAAGAAATACCAGTTGAAAACGATTCAACAAATAGGCTTAATAATAATAAATACTATATTTTTGTAATTAATATTAACGAAATTTATGTACATTAAATTGACACTATACTATTGTCTCCACAAACATTTTTAGTTTAAAATTTATATTTTTTTTATTATTGCAATATGAAATAACGAGCCACAGTTGTAGCTATCCCTCTCGGTTCAGATAAGCTTTTTGTAAGAAAAGTAATGAAAAGTCCTGTTTGTAATATATTACGTCCATGGTTCGCCTATCTAGCGTACATGGACCATTTTGAAGAGGGATTTTACACTAGGTCGGTCATATTATGTGAAATTCCTTTTTTTACTGTGGCAACACCTACAGACCAACAGTTTGCGTGAGATTTGCGTCCTCAGTGTAGATGATTTAGATTTTGTTTTTTAAAAATAGTATCCTATAATATTATTAAAAATCTAAATGCTTTGGCGATTAAAGGTACTTACACTATATTCTGAAAAAATATTTATTTTGTCTTGGTTACGGAAAGTTACTTACAATGACCCCTGAGTTCACGGTTGCATTTGCTTGCGCATCGTGATATTACCCAATTTGGAAAAGAAATTCCAAACATTCTTTATTGTTTACATTGTTTACAATCTTCGGGCCTAAATTATATACCTCTGACTATCGGATACAGACTCGATGTCGGCACTAAATTGTGCTGTATGGTTATGATATGATGGTAATTTCCAAGTGAAGGAACCTATGTGCAGCGTGGTGACACTGCTGATGCTGTGAATTGTAAATATGTAAATAAACATGGACGATATAAACGTGAAAATAGAGGAATCTTTGAAGGACCAGTCCGTCGCGGTGGATTCTCCGTCTGTGGTGATTGGCGGTGATGAGGTGGATCCATTGGCAATAGAAGAAACCGTACCAGGCGAGGATAAGGTGGTGGTAGCTGAGAATGTAGTCTCTGAAAAGGATAACGTGGGAAGCTGTGATGAAAATACCAAAGATGAAAAATTAAGTGAGAATGTTGCTGAGGTTACGGATAATTCAGTGGCTTTACAGGCTGAAAAGATAAAAGGTAAATTTAATTGATAATGTCAGATTTCTACCCTCATTATTTTTATGTGATAACTGTGATATTGATTATGTGGGTATGATTTTAAGTAAGTGTTAGAGGAAAGAATGTTTTTTAATTACTAAATATTTTTAGAAGAATTATTGAAAGAAGACAGTAACTCATTGGGGAGTGCAGAAGAGGTCATAGGAAAATCACAAATACAGAATGATACAACTACACAAGTAGAGAGTATTGGACCAGCTAATAATAAATCTGAAGAGAAAGAGTCTGCAGTTGAAACTGTTAAAGATCCCGAAGTTATTGTTCAGGTATAAATCAGGTCTTTTACGTATAGGGTTAAAAAAATAAAATGTTTACAATAAAAGTATTTTTCTTTCTTTCTTTACATTATTGCAAATAATATGTATAACAATGTTCATATTATTACAGTAATTGTTTTAAACATAATATTAATTTAAGAATTTATTTGTTTATTAAAGTAATTCAACAAAAAAATTGCCTAAATACACTAAATAGTTCATGAGTCAATTTAACAAATCTCACTAATTCGGCATGAAAGGGTTTGGGTGCTTAACTGCAAGAATAATAATTTGAGTTCAGTACAGTGTACATAGATTACAAAACAGATAAATTGTCTAACTATACACAAAAGCAATGTTTCAGTGAAATCTAGATTCAAGATAATTGAAGTTTTGTACAAGTATCTTTTTTTCGATGGTTTTTGTTGATTAAATTGTTGCCTGAATATTTAATTTTGAATTTATATATTATATTAGTAATATTTTTTATTGAAAAAGTTAAATATGAAAACTGTGATAGCACTCACTGCTTAGGAATCATACATTTAGTATTTGAATTACTGCTTTTGTTTTGGTCACCCATTTTATGATTGGCCCTTGAGAATATTGCTTAACTACAATATTGCGGACGGAAGGCACTAAGTGTTGCATTATGTATCTTCTTTTTGGGGTAATGTTACGATTATGTCTATAAATAATTAATTATTATTTAACATAGCATCTCCCTTCTGGACCGATACAATCACAATCACAACCGCAGCCGATAGTAGCTTGTCCTCCTAAAGAAGAGCCTAGAAGAACATCATTAGACAACTCAAAAAACGAATTGAAAGCTGAGCCTGATGTAGATATGACTGATGTTGTTGAGCTTGAGGAAAAAGCTGAAAATAAGGGAGAGCCAAAGCCAAGTCATAGTAAGATACAATCAGTTAACGGAGATGTTGCAAAGAACCATAAGGTATTTTTTTATATAAACCAATCTTTCTTAAATTATTTATATTGTAACACACTTAGAATAAAATAGTGGAAGGTAGTATGTGGGTCACTTCGATTAGGTCCTGGTTGCCTAATTTCACTTGGTCACAATCAGCAAGCGGCTTAAAGCATATGTGTTATGCTTAAAGATATGACTTCACTCATTGTTTTGATTGATATTTTGCCAAGCGAATTAGAATTACTCCAGAACATGACGACATACATTTTGGTAGCACATCTGTCTCGCTCACGCTATACTCAAGACAAATTGATTTATCACTGTCATTTAGATAGTATTAGAATTTTACATTAATTATTTGATTCTGAAGCATGAGTTAGGTAAATGGTGGTTGTTTTGAAGAATTATAACATGATCTTAATAAAAATTGAAGCTTGTACCTTTTCAATAAATAATTCTAGCTAGAAATTTTTATATTAACATACTGTTGTAAGTAATTTCTTATTAATTTAAATATAAACCCTTAGGAAGACAAGTCATCAAAAAGACGTATCAGTGAAGAAGTTGAAACTGAGTCACCACTCAAGAGACTCTGTCAGGAAGTAGAAAAGACATTTCCGCAACATGATACCATGATAAATGACTATATACAAACAGCCACCAAAAACAATATCGATGAAATACAGAGGCACACTGAACAATTGTTGTCTGAAATACAGACGCTTCGGGAACTGGCACAGAAGAAGGAGCAGGAGTGGAACAATATATTGCACTTAAAAAAAGTAAAAGAGGAAATATTGTTGCGACTATTGAGGAGAAAGCAAGTGCTGTCTTTCGAGAAAGCCGCTGAGGTGAACGGCTCAGATAGAACTGATCCGTTTGATTACTTGAACCAAGCGAAGAATTTAGCAATAGATAAGAGCGATGAGATATCAGGGCTGGCGATTAAGCAGCCACCTTCAACGATCAATCCAATGATGCCTACACCTGTGATGCCTGTCACAAGTCATTTTAACCCTATGTCCGGTTTGCCGCCACCCTACGACAAAGCGGCTCATATGCAGTCTATGCCGAAGCCGGTGTTCCCCCAGCCAATGATGATGGCTGGGCCAATGCCTGGCTTCCCCAGAGATATGAATGGCCAATTGTCAGCAGGGTTCAATATGCCAATGGGTCGACAAGGGCCTACTAAAGACGTGAAGTCTATTATAGCTGACTACAGACAGAGAAATCCTGAAGTGACACCCCGGCGTGGTAGACGCATGAAGTCACTTCTGAACCCGAACATGATGAATCCGCCGAGACCGATCGCACCGAAAATGGATAACATGAACAGTTTAAGTAATCTCAATATGCTGTTCAATAATTTGGATATGGTAAGTAGCTTTACCATTTTATTTATCTAATACTAGACTTATCAGCCGAGTTCGAACATCGGTTTAACATTCAGCTCTAACCAAAGCAGAAGCAGTCGCCCGAATTGCGAAAGGTCGTGGGTTCGAATCCCATATCAGAGTGCCAGGGACAAGGTGGATTTTATTAAGTATTTTTCATGAAGAATATTTCTCTAAGAATATTTCATTGTATATGGTACCAACTGATCATTTTTTTTTCAAAAATCTTCACATAGAAGTTATGGCATCGTGTCGTGTCATTAACCTTTGCGATCGCAACGTAACGATTGCTTTCAATGTCGAGACTGCATGCCCAGGTGTACTTTTCAAAACTGCTATTACTCGTACGAATTAACATGACATCTGGAGGTCTAATCTATTTCTCCGAAAAAGAAATTTCGTCTTTTTTCATTTTTCGATAATTTATAATACAACGGAGGTTGGACCAGACAAACATCAGATCTTCACAGATATGATGTATGTCAGATAAGCTAATCCAATTGTAGGAACAATTCGAAATGTTACAGGTTTTTGTTCAAGGACGATTAGAATAGGCCCTCAGAAGTCATGTTAGTTCACACTAGTATTGGGTATTTTTATTGTTACGTTTGGCTTTAACGTGTCTCTCCAGAGATCCTTCAATATGACACAACATTTATTGATTTAATTTGTGTTTATGATCCTTGACCCTGTTTGTCGAGTGCCAATATTACGATTCATAGCTGCATATAATAGCCATTGTACTTTTGATAGCACCTCAGGTTATAAAAAACTGTCATATTTCTTTACTTCATTTTAAATTTTAATACATTAAGAATCACTGGATAAATTAATAATTTTTTCTTATCAAGAGAAAACAATTATTTCTTATCCCTTACAAACTATTTATATGTTTTTTAATATAAAAATGTTTGAAATTCTCGTGTGCGTGAAGGTGAACATTAATATGCGTGAGTTACAGGCACACGCTGCATCTTGTTAATAACACCAGCTTCCTCATATTTCCCACAAAAGTAGGTAAAAAATTTATTTTTAATGGATCAATAACTTATTATATTATATAAGTAATAAAATAATATAATACAGTTTTTGTGGGAAATATTATTTTTAATGTTTCATTCCCAAATTATTTTAAAGAAATCTATCTACAATAAAACAATTTTATCCAAGTATGGCTTCATAAATAATAAGACTGATTTTCAAATAAAATAATTCTTCTTCAAATAACTTTATTGCAAGCACTTTTGAATCATCCAATAATTATTTCTATATAACTACCATACCACTCGTTAAAGACGTCTTTTGACTGACTATACCAACTCTAAACAGAGGTAAAGATATTTACGTAAAAGATCGTGGAAAGTTTCTTCGCATTTTATATAAACATTCAAAATATCTTTTAATAAAGTTTTTGTTTTTGAGGCTTTTGATAAAAAAAAACCGCATTGAGTGATTTGCAAGTCCTCGCATGATGTTAACCTGACACTGCCTAAAGAACACTGAAGAGACCGAAAAAGGCAGAAATCTGAAGGAACAAGGTCAGGACTATATGGCAGATGCATTAATACCTCTCAGCCTGCCTGCGTGGCAAAAGGTCATGATGCGTTATCATGATGAAAAACTACACCCCTTCTATTGATTAATTCTGGCCGCTTTCTCTGGTCCTACCTAGCGGTAATAGCTCGTAATTTAGCCACAGTCTGTGAAGACTGACTGATCTTTGACCACGACCTTTTTCGCATGTTCTTGTCGTACGTGATCCACTTTTCATCACTAGTTATGAGCTTCTTGATATCGTAAGGCAATTTTTTTATTTTAATTATTAATTCATCTAAATGGACACTTGAAGTTTACGTACCGATGGTATGTAATATTTTTAATAGATTCCATTCTTTTGAATTCCTGAACATTTTAAAAGCGTAGACTTTAATTTTCAAATGCGTAATACATGTTTTGCTAACAGTGACAGTTTTGGACATTGAACGAGCGTTTTCAACTTACGGGATGACAGTTACACCATATATTTTTTGGGATCTATGCGCTCTGACACTATATCTAGACCAGTATATAATTGTAATGAGTAAGTGAAGATTTTATTGGTGATGACGTGTTTTCGCCTTGGCCAGATCACGATGTATGTCAGACTAGTTCGCCCGTTCAAAGTTCAAATTTGTTATAGCTACAAATTATTTGCCTACCGTAGCACGGAGGAGCTCTAGATCATACATTTTTGGTCACATTGACCATCTGGATACAAATTATAATATGGGATGACGACGGGGTAAAAAAAAAAATATATTTAGTCCGTCAGTCAGATAATAGTAAAATAACATACCAATTTTTTTTTTCTTGAAATTAAACAAGAAATGGCTTAGATAATAGGTATTGAAGTTGAGGAGTGGGGGCATACGAAATTTAACTCAAATGTATCATATAAAAAAATACGTATTAAATATTCTTCAATAATCTTCCTGACGGACAAACAAACAAAAATTTGTCGTCATCCATAATACCTGTCTGAAATAGCTCAAATTATTTAATTGACGCAAAAAATATATATATTTGTTTCTTGCTAAATCCATACAATTTCGATTGCAGAATCAAAAAGCGATGCTAGAACGGCTTCAACAAATGCACGGGCTACCAAATGGGCTGTCCTTCAAGGATGTGCTAGTTCAATTCGCGAGTATGCAACAGAGCTCGGGTCTGATCCCTAGGCCGCCTGAGACGGCCACGCGACATGACCGGCTCGACCGGCCTGACCGACTCGACCGACCGGACCGACCTGACCGACCTGATCGACCGGAACGACCAGATCGACCCGAGCGCGCCGACCGACCAGGACCCGATCGGTCAGACCGTCGCCGCGACAGACACGAGGAGCTCGCGCCGAAATCGGCGGAGCGTCTCGCGTCGCCGAATCCCCGCCTCCCTCCACCGCCGCCATACCCAGAAATATCACTATTACCTGTCACCACAAGTCAGGAAACTGCACAACAGAACTCCTTGCTCCACGGAATCCTTACTAAGGTTAGTTTTTTTTTTAATTAATAATTTGAAAATTAATAATGTTCACTTTTGCATATTAAGTTATGATCCATAGACATAGGTGCTGTAACCACTTGCAGTTAAAATTTAATCATATCTAGTATAGAATATAATAGACTCGCCTAACTGTATATATTGCAAGTACAGTCGGCGTCAGATAGATAGTAATGTCTACTGTGACTTAACCGTCTGATTAGATATTTCATTTGTAGGTTTCACATATTTACAGAAAATTCTATGTAATAGCGTATGTGTATATATAAATAGATTTTTGTATGATTACGGCTGTTTGACGACGTCTGTATGTTAAATTTAATAATAAAATGATACATAGTATGAATTTTGTATTTATATTGAACTCAAAATATTCAGTTTAATTGTCGCCGCACAGATGTTTCTGGATCTAAAGTTAATTTTTACTTTTCTGCATGATCAGAACGCACTTGTAAATTCATATAAGATATGTATAAAGCTGCGTATAGACATATAGGCTCTTATATCGTTACCTAACTGTCCAAGTCGAGCGGCTCGCATCGCGCAAAGCGCAAAAATACGCTAGGACTAATATAATTGTACAAAAAATATACTGTGCTGTGGAACTCTTAATTATCCAAACGTATTAATTACAATAAAAGTGGCAGCAGAAACTTGAAGTGACATTGCGGGACATCAACTTGCACCGAAATCGCGTGACGTCACATTTTAATAAAAAGACACGTTAACGTCATTGTTGCGAATGCAACCAGTACTCAGTTTTATTGGAATGTGTCGTCACGGCTCTAAATGTCATTTGGCGGATTGTTCTCGCGGGCAATTGGAGTTATGGATAAAAATATATTTTTCTTTATTTAATTATACTTTTTGGAGAAAAATTAATCTGTAAAAGATAAGTTTTAATATACTTTTCCTAAAATAGTCAAGGAGCTAATCGACTGACTCGAGCTGAGCCGCGACGGCTGGCGCGCTCGCTGTGTGCCGCTCTAATATCGATATCAATGCGCCACGTTCTAATGTCAATGCGCAGCTTAAGAACTAGCCGAATCTATATTGTTGATTTGTGTATTATGTGTTATTATGGTAAGCTAAGATACAGCTATAGTTATATAAAAAATGTGGTGCATTAGAATCAAAATTATAATATCTTATATAATGGAGATTACAATGTAATTGATGATATATTCACTGCCGCTTTACATTCTAATTATTCCCTACTTATTAAAATAAATCAATTTTTATAATGCAGACACATGAATCACGATATGGATTCGCATATTGTTACTTAAAACTATACTACCTCCATATTCTGCTTCAGTCCATTAATCAATTTAATTTACCAATTTGACGATATGTATATTTATTATAATATATATTGATTAATAGATATTGTGAAGCTTTGGCGCTGCCCGTCCTACGTGAGCGACCTGGGTGCTATTTATAATACTAAATATGCTTTACTTATTTTTCGGGTTTATTGTTTAGAATTAAGTTAAAAAAATATAAAAAACGATAAGCTGCTGTTTACCATAAACTAACCGCCCGCTCAAACCTTATCCTGTACGTTTCCTGGACGTTTTTTTGTAGTATATGTTACAAATTAGTACCTAGAAGGTTAAATTTCGATGCACGGCAAATGCCGACCAATCAGAATATTCAAGTAACAGTGGGCGATTCACCAATATCGTGATTGAGTGTGACAGCTCCTAATGCTATGTATTTTAAACCTTGTGGGTATTGAAACAAGTGTGACTATAAATTTTAATCGTGCGGTCTGTATTGGTAAATCCGCTGTGTGCAAGCGAAAATTCACTATACGCTATATTAATTGAAATTTACTGTACATCTTTTAAACCTTACAACGTTTAGTGTAGAGTTTAATTTAAATTGCGGCAATTTGACATTATGTTTTAACATGACGTACAACGTAACGACGTAACAGTTGTGTGTACAGAAGTATATGCCACTAAATTTAAACAATTATTTAAAATGTATACTACAAAAAAAAAACCAAGGGTATGTGCAGGAGGTGTTGTAATTGTTAATATAATGTATATATTTTCTAATCAAAAAAGGTTGTGATTTGTGAAAGTACGCGCGTCGCTCACGTAAGGGAACGTACCCATATTACGTGACTAGTTCAAAGGAGGTATGTCTGAATGAGTGAGAGAGTAAACAACACGCTTGGTTACTAGGGGTGGGAGAGTGCTTAGTTCGTTATCTTGTGAATATCTCGCGTTTTCGAGCGAGCTGCATTCAGCGCTCTTAATTATTTAGTCGTAGGTGGCAACACAGGATCTAGAGGTGTTGAATTCAAAACCATTAAACAAATCATAAAATTAGGTCACGTATTATGAGTGGGTTCCCTAACTAGCTTGCATCCCGCTTGAGGTCGCCACTAGGACGCAGCGTCTGTCGCCAACGTTCAAACAGCTTGAATGGGTGTTGCCAACATTCCAGCAGGCGCCCCCTGTCTCTCAGAGTTACTCACCGACTTTGGCTAAACTGCTCACGTCGCCGGAACGGAAACAGAGCGCTTCAGCGTTGCCAACTTTCGGTCAGGCCAAGGTACCACCTCAATGTACAACCACCCCATTGGTGTGCTGATTGGCCTCGATCATTCCAAATTCAAAATTTAGCTCATAAGACTGTCAAATTTATTTTGTTCTTTAAAAAGTTCAGGCTTCTAGTAGAGCGGCTTTAGACACAGTTTTGTTTCTAATTATAGTACGACCAAATATAATAAATATTTCTTAAATTTATTTTCAATATGAACTTTTTACATAACAAATTGTATTGATACCTTTCTTTATTAATACTATTCAAAATTTATTAACACAAAGATGGCAATGCTCATTGTTATATGAATTATAATGCCACTTCATTACCACATTACTTACTTTTATAATTATTAGATATAAGTAAAAACATATTTATATCTTTGTTATGTAGTTTAGTCGAAGAATAAAAAGGTTTAAAATTTTATTTAGTATGTATTATAATTCTATTTTTCTACTGTGTAAAAAATTAAAATTATGTGGTGTACAACCATTACATTATAAACATCTACAAAGTTACAAACAAGAAAAATTAACTATATTATTATCATTTTAAGTGGAAACTGTCAATTGGTGTTATTTTTGTCAACAAAAAAAACACCATTCAATCCAATTCCAAAATATCGGATATTTTGATATTTATTATAAATATCATATTTTGCTAAACCTGGTTTAATTACATGGCAATGAGAAAAATATTTCATCTTTTTTCCAATCTTGGAAAATCAATACATACATTTATTTATTTTTAAAAGCAGATTTAAATTTTTTCTTCTTACCAATTCGTTTTCACAGTAGCATTAATGATTTATTCATCGACTGAACGTTAAGTTTTCAATGTCAACTACAGCAGCAGAAAATACTAATACTAAAATCTGAGTTAGTTACCCCAGAAGTATCAATTTCGTTGAATCGATGTATAATGTAAAGCCATGTCCGTTGCTGTTATGTTTCTAATAAACTATCAGATGAGGAAGTGAATTTTATAGACACGAATCTTTAACTGAAGTGATTGTTAAAATTCTGATTTGGCATCTGGTGGACAGCTGATTCTGTATTCAATATTAGGTTGTACTAATGATGGTATAAATGAGGAGTAAGCAGCAAAGAATATATAAATTACACGGGTTTAAATCCGTTCCATGTAAATTAATTAATTAAAAGCCGTGTCCAAAACTGCAATTGACATTGAATTTGGTGTATATTACATCAAAATTGTACTACCTAATCTGATAGTTATCGACGCTATGTTTCTACACAGCGTCGTAAGCTCTCATAGTGGGGTGTATGAGTACACATGTAATAAATATATGTATGCATGTTCGTATAGAACTGCGGCGAGATCACTATAACGCCGGTGCAGCCGGTGGGCGTGGCCGTGCCCGCTCCCGCGTCCGCACCCGCCGCCGCACCAGCGGCTACCACCGAGTCGCAGCCTGACAAGACCGAGGAGGTCGTCCAATTGGTAAGTACAATCATAAGTAAAAACAAACCTTTACACAAATAAACTTATTGATAGTGTTTGTGATCGCCAACATTTTTTTTTTACTTACCACCTGTTCAAGAAGTCTTTTGGCTGATAAGAAGAACGAGTGAAAGAAAGCTATTGGCGCTTACAAATGTAACGATATTTACAAAACCGTGTTATTGCCAAATCAGTTTTAACAATTATTATATCGAAGAATATTCTTAATGAAAAATTCTTAAAAAATCCATTTCGTTCCTGGCACCCTGAGATGGGAATCGAACCCACGACCTTTCGCAATCCGGGCGACTGCTCTCACCGCTGAGCTACCCAGGACCTAACAGGACTGACGAATCTTTCAAGCACTTGTTACTTTTACCCTACCTCAGAGCGTATTTTCATTAAATGTTTATTTATTTATTTATAAATGGTACACAAACAGATCATAATCAAAAGAGAAACTTACAAACATATTTTAAGTATTTAGACTAGACTATAATCTAAAAAAGTGCACACAACATGAACAGTATTAACTTACAACATGAACAGATCCTTAAATAACTTTTATTATACAGTAAATTGAAATATTAAATGGTGTTAATGTTATAATTATAGAAATTTGTCTTTTTTTATATTTTGATAATTTGTTATTGAAAATATCGACTGTTCCATCATTACGATTCGATTCTTTATATGTACGACACATTCTTACGATCGGGTTATAAAAAGACGTATTGTTTTTGTGGACTACTTCATCAATGTGGACTGAAGAAAGTAACCTAGGCGAATCAATAAGCGAATGCATTATTTTATGTAGACAGAGGAGGTCATTCAGATTCAGAGTTCAGGCAATCAGGCACGCGGAGAGCTAGTATAAAATATACAAGTTCGTTGATTTTGTTGGTCTTTCGCGGGGTGGTAACGTGCTCTGTGATCGTCAGGACGACGAGGAAAGTCCCGCGTCTGAGGCGTCAGAGGGCGCGTCGCCGGAGGGTTCGGGCGGGTCGGGGGGCTCCGCGGGGCGCCTCGTGATCGACGAGGGGGGCGCGGAGGCGGAGGCGCCGCTGTGCCAGGGCTGCCGCCGCCGCGACGCGCAGTTCGTGTGCGCCGGCTGCGCCAACCAGTGGTACTGCAGCCGCGACTGCCAGGTACCGCTGTCGTATATACAACTATTCTATTCTATTTGTCGTCGAATGTTTTTTATAATTTTTGTCACGCTAATTCGCACGAGTAGTAAGCCGAAACATTTTTAGCGACGCACTAATTTTGATATTGACTTACTGTAAATTACAGACATGTTTTTACTATTGATAATTTAATAAGTGTGACCGAGTTTTATTGATATACTCACAGTTTGATTGCTAAATATAAATATTATGATCTGCTTACTGTGTACATCTAATTTTCTTTGCTCATTCAACTCACAAGTGTTCTGTGCTCCCGTTTATTAACTACAAGCAGCGCAGTGCGAATCTTAGTATGAGCTTGCTCATGGTCGATTTAATATATAGTTTTGTACAATATTATAAGTTAATTTTTTTGACATGTAATTATTATTAAAGAATTCTTTATTACTGATATTATTTTATATAGACTATTAATAAACATGCAAATGTGACGTCAGAAATCTACTAACGTAGTGGGCACACACACCTTATCCCGAATTATCTGAATATTTAATAACTTCAACTTTTCAAACCTTAATTTGTCTATATTTGTAGGTCGCGGCGTGGGATGAACACTCGGAAATGTGCTCCGGGTAAGAGCACCCGTTCCCGTGGGACGCGAGTTCTCCAAGACGTACCTTAAGTAGTGTCATTTGCCTTATAACTAGTAGAACGAAATAAGCGAATCTCTATATAACTTCTCTTTAGCGCTTCGAAACGAACTTATTGTTTGTGCTGCGCTATTTGTGTTTGAGAAGTCGATAAAAGTTATGATCGTAACAATCATATAATATACCTTCTTTTTTATTTTCCCGTTTTTTATTTGAGTTGATCTGTGAACGTTTCTTAAGTTTAATTGACACGTAAAAGGCATAAATTCTGTTTGTAATACGAATAACCAAAGGTGTTTTTGTGATAATTTGTTGCTTATAAAAAAAAACATGTACGGAAGGGGCAGATTTAATTGTGTTGCATTGAATACAGTTTCTAGAATTCATGCAAAACATTTCTTTATGATTTATATCCGATCTATAAGGATTTATAAATTTCAAGTATAAAACTGTAATGAACTGTTGATAATATTTAGAAAAATGGCAAGAAGAAGAATAGTAATTAAGAAGATTTTTGAAATTCAGTTAAAAGTGATTTAGTATTCCGTTTTGCCCTGGATGAATAAAGATATGTACGCCATCGCCTTTACACTTGATGTATTACAGAATTACAAAAGCTGGCGATATACCTATTTTATGTTCTCAATGTACTAGTTTTCACTAAGTCATACAATTTCATACAAATGTGTGATTATTTGCGTACAACTTTACGAGTTTTCGATCAATGCCTGAGGACAAATAATATTTTTGTTTACAGTTTACTAAAAATGACGCATTTGCTAATTTACAGCACATTTTACAGCGGTACTTATAAATTTCATGTTTTGTACTATCGAAGTATATTTACTAAAACATTACTATGGAAATATTATTTCGTGCAAACGATCGTACTAAAAACTAGTATTTGTAATATTGGTGCATTTTCTTTAAAATTATTGAAAACTAAAGATCTTTAATAACCTTCGTTCGTTTATATTTAAAATGTGTTGTAATATAAAAAAATACTGTCTAAAGCATTTAAATAATCAAGAGACCTATGGTTATTTTCTGGCGCTATTTCTTTAGCGTAGTGATTATAGTAATAATTAATGTGTAACATACTGATTTGTTTCCGCATAATGTTCCTAAATTTTTGATGTCACATTTATGAAAAAGTCTAAATATTTTAGCATAATAATAATAATAAATGTATAACTTGGTCTAGGAAATTGTGGTTGTGGCGTATACCTGGATTTATTATAAACGATGTGTGTTTGGTGCACTTGAGGTAGTCGATTATTGTCTTGAATGCGATTTGTTATTAAAAAACCCTTTAGGAGTATTCAAATATTTTTATGTAATATCCGAAAATTAAATATCAGACCGTTTCTTCCAGTATCATTTGTAAATTCATTAATTTTTGGGGTGCAAACTTTTTATATTGTCCATGTTTTATAATCTTTTCTGTGGATAAAAACTTCATTATTGATTGAGACCGTATTTTAGATAAAGTCTTAAAATTAGTTATACGTATTTTCAGTTAAAAATATTACAGTGTCAGAAAGAAGTGGATTTTTTTTTGTTTTATTATTACGAAATAAATTTTTTTTTGTATTCTGCTTGATTGGTATTTTCGCCCTCTGGTATTTCTACGTGATTGGTATTCGTTTATATTGCTAATTAATTCATATTACGTATACTGAAATGTTGCACTTAAGAATAATTCGACTTACATTTAAGCTGCGTGCAGGTGATGTTAAGTCATAGAAAAAATCTACGCTTGTTCGAAGCACACTGTATGAAACGTTACTCGGTAGAGTGTAGGGTACGTGCATGTGTTGTCGCATCGTGGTTTAATTTCGAGAAAAGGTAAATTACCTTATTTAGCCGTTTGGGGTTGCAAGAAATTTTTATAGTGAAGAATCAGTTGTCATATCAATAGACTAGTTGACAACTTTTTTATTATTTCATAAATAAATAGTCCATTAACATCTGAGAAATAATGTCGAAGTAACAGCATGTCTGCGACTAATAGTTTCGGAGATACGGTGCTGTGTTTGTAGAACTGCTGCTAGTTGGCCGAAAACACTCCCTACAAATACAAGGCACTCAGTGACGTCACACGGTGCTACAGTAGCGAAAAATGTATGGGCGTCTGGACTTTTTTCTAATATCTTTGTTATCTGTGCGTTTATGTTTATAGCTGTTATAATGAAAGCTGTAACATTCTTTATATCTAATTTAATGCCTTATGTATTTTAGCAAATTTTTGTAGTAGATTTTCTCTACTTTTTTTAAGTTTTCAAAGCGTAATATTTTCCAAATCAGTGACTTAAAATTTGTTTTGTTAAACATTTATAAGTTAAAATGGTTCATATTTTTCAAAGATATAACAAAAACCTGTATTTTCACTTGTAGGACACAAGCCTATTATATCAGAGGATATTTTTGAAGTAATCAATTTTATCGTTATGAGCGACTTGTCAAGTCACGTCCGTTGTCTGCACGCAGCCTTATATGTAATACTACCCGATCACCAAATGAATACAAATATCATATGTTCGTACGATCTCCAGTGTGTACTTTAGTCTCAAAGTAATTAATATAAAAAAAAACAGTAAATTAGTGTTTCTTGTAAATGACAAAATTGTTAACTTCTACGAAATCTTCGCTTCCTCCGTTAGGCCATTCCTTTAATAATTTGATGCTATACGTATAATAAAGCTATGTTATAGCTGAATTTTTAGTATTTAACAATTATATTGTATTCGCGAGTGATTCTGTAAGAGAGTTCTGGATTATGCTTTTGTATGATACACCAAAAACGATTGTCTATTTGAAATTATTCAATTAATATGTTAATATAATATTACTCGGCAAACTTTGATTGTATGTATAGTCGACAACACAGGCTATAAAGGTAAAAATTTGTCCATCGATTTTAAGCCTTAATGAAACCTGACGTACTGTGGGACTGTACATTATATAATAAGCTGTTCATATTTTCGTTAAGATATATACTTTGTATTATTCAACAATGTTATATTTTAATGCAGTAACTGTATGAATAATATACACATTTATAAGAATTAATATAGTTATTATATTTGAGTAATTTAGCATTCACAATGCTATACTAAACATATTCTTAATGAAATATGCTAAAAAAATTCACTCGGTCCTTGGCACCCTGAGGATGGTATTTTTTTAAGCATTTTATTTTGAATATAATTAATATAGCTTTTGATTCAATCATTAGAGAACTTTAAAATTATTGTGTTATCGAATCATTAATCATGAACCAAGTATTTTGTGCCTTTTCTGTATTTTAAGTTGCTCTTATTTATCTGCGGTGTAATTCAGAACGGTGTGCCTGAAGAGTGGATTATGAGTGTACTACCTATTATAGTAAGTTAGTTTGTAGTATACATAAAAACTATATTATATGATTATGTGGAGATTCACAATATCAATCGGAATCAAATTTTGAAATCAATTTATTTTGTAATAATGATAATGGAACGATTGACGCTCGAACATGAATAATTTGTTGTAAGTACATACGCATTGGAATATATTAAATGTATAATATCAGAGCTGAGATATGATCGAAATAAATGAATAAAAAAAAAGCTGTGGTGGGGATATTTCGCTACCCCTTCCATTAACTCCCTATACATTAGTTTACAATAAATGTTGCCAGACAGATTTTTAATTTATTTGACCGATACCGGCTTCTGCCGTTTATTAAAATGTTAATGTAAATAGAAGAATATTCTACTACTCTTTGAATGTTGACCTTTTAAGCTGGCCTGCAATAAAATATCCGTAGCCAGAAAAGCAAGCGAGTATTTTTGTATGTGGCACTTTATATGTGATACAAAATTAGTAAATACAAGGATGTTAAGTAGCATTAAAAATAATAATTACGAATTCTTCTTGTTCGAGCTAATTTGGGTCGATATACGCATTGATTTGATCCTTGTGCTATAAGATCATTCGTTTCCCGTCACGCGGTCCGGTCAGTCAGTGGCGTGGTCGACTCTACGAATAAATAGAATAATTTATTTTCTACAGTTGTAAATGTGACTATAGTATTATATTTATGAAGCGTTCTATATTACTACACGCCCCCCCCCTCCCCCCTCCGTGCCAAACAACTAATATTTCACACCAAATTCGTTTTTCATTATTGATGATTTTTGACTAATGTCGGAGTTTGATACAAGATATGTTTTTTTTTATTTGACTCTTACACAGAAGACTTTAAAGATGATTTTTGTTCAACGATGTTTTGTGATCGTTACGTCTCTTAATGTGATCAGTAATTACGTAATGTATGCGGCGTCTAGATACAAGTAAGTCCGCTCTGAATAAACGCTACTAATGTAATAGAACAATTAAAATCGTGGAGCGGTGTGTTTCGTCTATAGTTTTATTCAAGTCGGACTTGCGGAATCTTTGTATCGGAATTTATATATTTCTTTAATTTAATCAAGAACTGATTTTGAAAAATAATGACCGGTCATTTGGTCCTTCGAGTCCAGTGACGTCGGAAGTGGTCCCGCCGCGCGTGGTTACTTGTACACCCGTATTCAGGAACTGAGCAGCTGTATTATTCTCTATAACGCTAGTCACGTGTTTTGTTACCTATATATAACTGTTTATGTATTTTGTAACTTATAATGATGTTATATAAGAATGTATTAAAAGCAGTACTGTCTCTGAAACCTGATTAAAGTGTTTTATTTCTTCGTTCTGAATATAATAATAATGATATTTATTGATAATTCCATATTACAAAATTCTCTTATCCTATTTGGTTGTCACAAAAAGAATAGATTAGTTTTTATTGAATAAGAGGATAACGTTGACAGCTGTTTTAGTATGAACTGTCACAGCTGTCAGCGCCCCCACCTAAGGCACATAAATATTACAGGCATTTTTATTCTTAGAGAATTTGCAATAGTAATTATACAAAACCACAGTACTATTTTAAAACAACTATTATTTTAGTAATAAATAAAAAAAAAAGAAAAAACAAAAACAAACATTCATTTTTAGTTCTTGAGAATTTCCTCTGTATCCATGAAGCTAAATTTTAGAAGCCAACTTCGAAGCTGTTTCTTACATTTATGCAGTGTGAGAGAATATATATCATTAATTTTATTGATCTTATTGTACAGATAGAATATTTTAGTAGGAAGTTTGGCGTTTAATATATTTTCTATCTAAATCAACACCCGAGAATTGTTATAAAACAAGATTTTGATAATGCTATCAAGTGATATATCCTCGGGTAATAGAGATATGATTATTATTTTATGGCCACTTATTTTTTGCGTATTCAATAAATGTAGCATGACGTTGCACCTTTGCACAGAATCTACGTAGCGAGTCAAATTTAATGCCAGCTAAGCCATTTAAACAAAAATATACGTATATAATAGTTTTGTGACTGACAAACTGAATAGAATTTCTTTTTTCTCCTATAGAGATAGGGAAGCTGTTTCTAAAGTGGCTTTGATGAACTCGAGGTCGACGTGACACTATATGGTGGTATAATCTTAATGATGTAATGAAGTAGGTATATTAAAAATGTAGTATAGAGCGACTAACCGACTAAAACAATATTGAAATCTGTCTATAACTTTGAAAAGAAAACATTTCTTTAAGAAAAAATATCGTTTACTTAATGTGTGTATTGATTAAAACTAATAATAGAAATGTCAACCTAACGAAACAGATACATCGTGTATCCACGCAGTAAATCAAAGACGTACACTAAACAATTTGGAAAAGTATTCTACAATCATCACCACCAGCCCTTTTACGTCCCCACTGCAGGAGCTCAGGCCTTCCTTATGGATGGTTAAGGAGGATGGGCCATGACCATGCGGATTGGAGGGTATTAACGACTGCAAATGCAGCCGGGACCAACGGCTTAACGTGCCTTCCGAAGCACGGGGTAGCTCGAGATAATAATTTTTTAGGTCACCCATCCCGTGACCTTGCGAAAGTTGCTTAACGACAACGATTGCGGGCCGCGACGCTTATCCAGTTCGCCACCGAGCTACTCATTATATTCTACAATAATAAAACTTTAATACGAATATAATACGTTTAATAAGTCTCTTAAACAATAAACAACATCATAATATAAACATGTACTATATTAAATTTCAAAATTAACATGAGTCTTATTAATGACGTTTAAATATTAAAATTAATGAAGACAAAATGGTGAAAAACATTATATTCACGTCAAAAAAAAAATTACATGCATTATTTTTTTATTTTCAATAATAACATTGTAATAACGATTTAACCATTTAAATTTTCAGAAAACTATTTACGAGACGCCGCATAAAATAATATTACGGGTAAATGCATCGTCAACTAACATTTGAGGTGTAAACTTAAATGGTTATTTACTATTGTATAATTATAATATTACAATTCTTTTTTCGTACTTCACACAAAACATTTTAATAAATGACTAGGGACAGATTCACACATCTAACAACATTATTACATCAAATTTATATTGAAAACCACCTTATACAATGACGTAATATTTAAAAAAAAAACGGAAACTGACGATTTATGACAAAAAATGGGAAATTTAGTTTTTTAACAAATTACTTAACTTTCTAACGAGTCCTATCATATTAGCCATTTGTCCATTAGCATCATTCATCTGCTCTCAGCCTGAGAACTAGGCCTTAATTCTGATAATATTATTATGATTATAATGGCATCATAATGGCATCTCAATTAATTGCCTTTTACCATTTTACTATCCACCTGAGATCCAATATTATTATAAATCAATAGTAAACATGTAAGTTTGTTATTTTGTGATCTAGAAACAAGAATTGTCAAAGAGATTTATTAAAGCGCCCATTGACTTATCGTGATAATGTTAACATAAGCAGAATTAAAGCCATGTTCACCGCACTCACTGTAAGCACAACTCAAGAGTGGCATTATCATTTCTATTACATTATTATCATAAGAATAAAATGGCGACGGGCTACTAATTATGTACCTTGCAAAACGCTATAATGAAAAAATATTTTCATCAAGACATTAAAATTCAAACGTACCTAATTAAATAAAATTAGTTGACTAGGAAATACCTAATAAATAATATATTTATTACATTCATTAACTTTGCTATTAAAACAAATTATGTATAATATAAAAACTATACAAAAACAACAAACTTCGTAAGGGGATGTATACAATAGAAATTTTAATGGAAGACTGTAGAAGAAGATGTAAAGATCATATCACATTTACGCTGCACGGCTCCAACCAGGCGATTTAACTTCAATATATATGTATTGCCGTTTTGAAAAATGCTTTATAACATCTACTTAATGGTCAAGTTTAAATGACAAGTTAATTACTGGGTTGGAGCCGTACGTTTAAATATGCTATGACCCTAACCTAGTTCTCTGAGCAAAAGCAATAATTTATATTACATTTCCGCGTACACTACTTGTTTAATAAAACAACTATTCAACTTCTCAAAAATGTTGTAAAAGAAAAATTGTAAGTAAACGAAGTTTTTATAGCGATAGATTTTTTGCTATACCTGACTGAACAGGGTTACAAATGTCTCTTATAATAATATAAACACGATAAAAAGTATCCAGAAACAAAATAGATTATATAATTTTAATATTCCAATATGTTCCCAAAGTTACTACAATCAATAATGTCTAATTAAGATAGAAAATCTTGTTTTTTTTTTAAATATTTTTAAACATTTTTATTTCAGAACGAAAAATTTTTATCAAAAATTTTAGTCATAAGGGCATTCGACCTGTTAAACAAACATACTTTTTATTTCGAATTAACAGGTAAATTAAATGTATAATCCAATTACATCTGCTTTTTCGGAATTACAGAATCTACATATACACAAATTATGGAGTAAAACCAATTCAAAGCATTGTTAATCTGATATTCAGAAATTTATTTTGTTACTTAAAGACATGTGGGGAACCCACTATATGTACATACAACATTTCATATTTATTTATATATATTCACCACTAACATAAACATAGACATTTCACATTCACGTAAATAGTTCATCATCATAGATTTTTTAAACACTCTGGTAATTATAAAAAGAGTATATACATAAATTGAGATATACTCTCTGTTCGAATAATTATCTGAATTTGTTTCAATATTATATTTTTAAAATTGAAAAATTAGAAAATGTAAATAAACAAATTTTATTCGATTGTGTTTGTAAGATAGTGAATATATTTAGTTATTTTTAAATCGTGTACATTATTGAGAGATTTATTTTCATCATCGCTACTGCCATAGACATTTAATAAAATGGTATAGGGTATAGATTATTGTGCTATAATGTGAATATTATTTCTAGACGTTCGGTGGGATGATGACGTCTTAGCAACAAGTTATACAAATCTCACCTCATAGCACCTTTACAGAATTAAAATCTAGAGGTAAATTTAATAATAAATTTTCTACAACTAATAAGATTGAGCAGTTTCTTTGAACAGTTTCAATAGAAAAAGATTATATGTACACTCTTCGTAAAAAATAATATTACGATATCGAACTATATATTTATATACTGTGGTATGACATTTTGTTATATTGTACATACAAATCAGATTATTTAAATGGCAAAGTTTTCGTTTGCAATTTTAAACTCTACTGGCAAAGTATTAGAGTGAAAATTCAAATTGACTGTCTTATGTATTACACAGAATAAGTCCTGACAAATTGTTAAATTACTGGCCTATTGCTGTATTGAGATCTTTCAAAAACGAGTGCCGTGAACTTTTTATGGAACCAACCATAAAAATATTTATATTTTAAATGGAGCCCAATACCGCCCTTAAAATAAGGCATATTACGTAAATTTTGGTGTATACGGCAGCACTAGCACATACAGTAAAACTTTTTGGAACATTTCGCCTATTGGATATTGATTCTTATCCTTAAAAAAAACCTATGCATTTACCATTTGCTCACTAAACTTTTGGGTAGATGTTTATAAAAGACTGTTTACTATAAGTGCTGTGACCTGGCGATCGGACGTTCCTTCAACTTGAAATACGTCCTATTAAACTAAGTATAGACAATAAAGAAAATTAGAAATAGGTATTACCTATAATTAATTATACAGGGCTACTCGCAGGGCTAGATAGCTGGCATCATAAACAACATTATATCTACGAGTTATATCATAACTCAATACTTTGAACAAACACGATTTTTTAAGTAAAAATTTTTCAAATTTTTTTTTTTGTTATACGCGTAGCTTGGATAACAAATTTAATATTTTACAAAAGCAAAATGTAGCGAAAAACGAATAAACTTTAGCTAATTGGTCCTGCCAGGATGTTGCACGTAACCCTGTATATTTAATATGACGCACACTATTCATTAAGAAGCTTTTTAACGTATTTGAAAAGATCATATACCGTCATAATCAGACAAATTCAAATAAGAATAATTTGCGCATCCATACAGCCAGTTGCACAAACTTCCATTCATTAGTTTAATACCACAATAGCCTTACAACTTTTCAAATAAAGAACATTCATTAGAGTTTAAAGTCGTCATTGAACCTTAACGGACGTTTGTGCAATGGACGGTTAGACGGCAGCTGTTGTTAATAAAAAAGTTTCACATAAAAACTAAACGCGGCCAAGATTTAAAAGTTGTCTTATTACTTAAAAACACTCGGCTGAAAGTTCTGTCGAAATTCATAGAATTCCCACATACGACTACGTCTAAAATAAAAATCCATAATTCATATTAAACATATCAGACTTAATAAAAGAATTATGAACGAAAAATTATTTGTTAGAAAATTAAATCTCATATCAAAATGAATTAAAAAAAATAACTTTCTACCTTCTGTAATAAGATCTAGCCGTACAATTAAAGTACCATGTTAATGAACAAATAAATGATTATGAATACAAAATCTGACGGCACGAATTTCTTTTAATAGTTACGTTCAGTTGCACAAACGCCCATTATGATTCAATGACGCCTTTAAACTTATTAATGTCAAATTTTTATAGGTAATGTCGCTTTAGACTAACGACAATTTTAATGGACGTTTATGCTACTAGCTGTTAATTATTTAAATATTTCAGTAAAATGTTACGGTGTGACTGATTAAATAATTATTCTTTCGAATGCTTTCTTACACCCGGTTTCTGAATTGAGTACCTATTTAAAATTAAGCACGTTTCAAACTGCACTTATACTAATTTTAGTTTTTTTTAATGATTAGTTGACAGATGATAGTTGATAGTTTGATAAAAAATAGAAGTTTTGCCAAAAGAAAGTTGTGAAAAGAAGAAATTAAGTTATTGTGAGTAATCAGTTGAGACTTTTTACTTTTCTCAATAGGGTTGACGACTTATTTTTATTCGTTAGTTTTAATTAGTTTGAATCTACCGTCAGGTAGATTTAAAAAAAAAATTCATAATCTTTAAATTACGACGTTACATTGAGTTAAAATGTCACATGACGTCACGCTTTTGTACATTTTCTACAAAACTGTGACATAGCGAGCCCCCGCTTCTCAAATTTAATGCTATTTAAGCTATTTCTTGTTAAATCGAAATAACAGAAAAAAAATACGTATCTAATATTTTTCTATTATCCGACGGAATAAATAGAATTCCTTTTTTTTTACCCCGACGTCATCTGTATTCAGAAACCGGCCGTTAGACAATTAACAACAATTAATTCTTGCATACGTTACCTTTCATTAATTTAACACATCAATATACAAACGACATCTACTTACAGAGTCCTAACAGGTAATATAAAATTCACATTTATTGCAAAAACAGAAACAATATGTGTATATTAATAGATTATAAAATATTTATGTATTTTTAATGATTAGAAGCTCGAAATTTATAAGGTATAATTAATATAGAAATCGACTTGGCAAGTCATTTCCTATCACTAAGATAAAATGTGTTACAGCACAGTCGCCGCACGGAGAGAATTTCGTTCGTTGACCTTTGTGCTTGCTAATAGATATCGTAAACATTTAAGTTTCGTTTTACTATGACAAAATTGGTTAGATGCACCTGCGCGAGCGCAATAGTAATATGTTTGGGCACGAGTGCAAGAGATGTATAAGGCCGGATTATTGCACGAAATTTTCTATTCTCGACCACGCTACGTCTATTAAATATTCAGCAGTGGTGTAGCTAAGAGAGACTAAGATTTGGATGTGGTGACACCCGAAGCTTACATCAAAGCGGGCGTCAACTACACGCGTATAATGACAAACTCGAGAAACGCTTTGTCTACACTAAATGTCACTTTCCTCAGGTCGAGAGTGTGAGATCGTATGGGCGCACTCGAGAAAAGTGACATTTGGATGTTGACAAAACATTCTCGAGTTTATCACGTGATGCGTGCTAAGATTTTTGAAGTTGATTAAAAAAATATCAAAGCACTACACATTGTAATCTTTTCTTAAATATTACGTAAAGTTTCATTACGGTATCGGCGCATAAAAAATATGAGCGTGTGACACCAGAATTTAACGTGACAACACTGCTCTCAACGCGGGTGACAAAAGCAAGTTACACCACTGATCTGTGACTTATCGAAAATAGACATGTACAACATAACAAAACATTATTGGATATTTCCTTCGTTGTTATTACTTGTATAACTTATTAATTACTTAGGCAAAATAGAATATTACATTGTATATAGAAATAATTGATTTATGCCCAAATAATATTTACATTAGAAAATAAAGTAAGTATAAAAATGTTTTTATTAACGTATAAAATATTAATAAGAAATATAATTATAAAAGATATATTTAATATTATTCGAAATTTTCATATAAAAATAGATTTTATTTAATAATTTCTCGAAACGAGATTGTGTCTATTAAAATCTACAAATGGCTATAAAACTAACGCCAAAGGTCATATAAATTATTAATAAGGCAATTCAGTATTGAAATTGCCAGGAATTATCGTTTATTTTTTCCCGGTAAAAAAAATATGAAAAACATTATAGGCAAAAAGATCTAGCTTATACAGCCTAATTTGTCGTAAAAAAGGTAACGAGGTGATCTGAAGTATTTTGACCACTTTTTATATATTAATAATATTAACACTACCAAAATTCCTATTGAAAAACTAAATTAAAACCAATCTAATCTTTTACTTTGGCGCTAGTATGCGAAGTCTTAAGTATTTTTTTAATGAGTAGTTGTGTTTATGAACCTGTGGTCTTCATTTGACAATATAGACAACATTGCTGTCTCGCTCTAACTGTTCCTCTAGTTGTGGCTGCGAGATACCCCCCTGGCAGCATAATTCGTCGAGACACACGAGGCCGGTGTATAACCGCGCCGGTGATTGGCTATTCTCGCTCAACGTCGACGACGCGTCGTCGTTCTGAAGCGTGATTGGATACTGAAACAAAGGAAATATATTATAAATATAAACTGATTGTGATTGCTTCCGTGGCGGAGTCGGAATTCGTCTTAGTTTTTTTGTTTTTAGGGAGTAGGTTTCGGAAATACTGATCCGATTATGAATATTCTGTAACCTACGGGAAGCTTTTAGTTAACAACTTTTTTATTCTATAAATACCTATAAATGTTCATTGATATATGAGACATACTGCAGAAGTAACAGCATGCCTGCGGTTAATAGTTTCGGAGATACGGTGCTATATTCGTGGAACTGTTACTAGTTGGCCAAAAACGCTCCCTACAAATGTAGCGGATGGTAGTTGGCCGAAAATTCATATTCATCAAACATATGGACATTCGGACAATATTTGTAATTTAATTTTGTTATTTCTGCGTTTATGTTTATAGTTGTTATAGCGAAAATTGTTATAAATTGTTGTAAATCCTTATTGTTTTCAAAGCGTAATATTTTTCAATTTGTGTAATAAAATTTGTTTTATTAAATATTTACAAGTGAAAATGGTTCATATTTTCCGAACATATAACATAAACCTGCATTTCCACTTATAGGAAACATCCCTAGACAAGCAAAGTTGCGGGAAAACATCCAATTATAGTATAATAAATAATATTACCCTTTAATATAGTAAAAGAATCTACTAACGTGACCGTGCTTTTAGCTAATCGGTCTACTGTCCCTTCAAGATGGCCGCCTTTCAGAGTACTTTCGTAGTTGACTTCTAATGATTGTCTATTATTATGCCATTGTAACACAAATGCCGCCACTGCTACACTGAGCGTGTTCTCACCTTGTAAACGCGACGGATCAGTCCCTCGAGTACGCCGAACAGCACAAGTTTCCGCTCGTTGATTGCAAGCTCCTGCGGCCTCATGCGCCGGCACAGGTCGCGCACGGTGCTGCCATACGTCATGCCCGCGTACATACGGAACAGATCACTCACCTTTGGCAGCTGTCGCGCTAAACATTAACAATAAAAAAACACATTATTACCGTCATAATATGGGGAACAAAATGAAAGTGCAGCAAAGAAGAAAAAGTGGTAATTCGCGAGCGACAATGGCAGAGATGGTGTGTCAATACAAGCATGGTTTCGCAGACCTCGATTTTAAGTGATTGAGCTTCGATTTTAAGTGATAAACATAAATTAATCACTTAAATTTAAGTTCGCAATTTAGTTAACTACTTATCAACTTAATCCGTGTAAACCAGTCATAAAGAGAGCAAACTCAAGAGTGGCTATCCACACTAAGGTATTACTAGTCTCTTACTCGACTACTTGACGTCATACGGAACAATATACCGATTAATATATAATATAATAAAACAGGCGATCATTTCAAAATGCAACCACATACTTGAAATTTGGTGAAGTATTTGTTTAGTGAGGGACTCTAATCTTTAGATTCGTTCTTAGTATTTTTTTTATACCAAAATTGTTATGCTTTATATAGTTTTTAATTGTTATCTGGTTGTCGTCATTAAACGGAGTGCATACTTTCAGTTTACATGATTAATGATGTCTGTCCTTAGTATTTGTGTACCTCGCTCGATTTTATGTTAGCGAGTGACTCGCATCGCTCTCTCGATCCGTAAATAATATTTGTGTTCGGCTCGCTAAGGGACGGGAGCTAAGGGACTGGCCCCGGGGCAAGGCTTTGTCACCTTGTGTGACTTGTGTGGTTTTGCCGTGATAGAACTTTATGTAACACAAAATTACACATCACGGTCACGTTTAACAAATATTAGAATCCCGGGTGAATGTCATCTACAGGTCATTCAGTCAATATTTTTATAAACTAAAAAAAGAAACGCTTCTTGACTTGAACATTACTGTAATATATACATACACGATCTAGCGCAGAACTCTACACACTGCCGTTGTAAGCCCGGACACCTCGTCAGTTGTCTTAACTTTGGTGTCGCACTGTACACCTGTAACGCAAATAGATTTAAATATTTAAAGTTTCGTGAAATTATTACAAAAAAAACTGAAACCCAAAAGAAATTATAGAGACTAAAAGCAATGATTAATCGTCATTATTAACTTTATAATATTCCTACATCAGGAATACACAGCCATCACATTTAGCATAAGTATTTAGATATGCAAAAATTTTAGGCAACGATAAGGGTTCACTCGTACGTAAAATCTAGTTCGGTACAGATACGCCATAGGAAACCGATACATTCTCCGCCTTAAAAAAATAAGGTGAACATAAAATAATAAATGTTCTGGTCATTTGTTCACAAAAATATAATTCAACATCGTTTACTCAATGGAAATAATTTGCCATCGATTACACCGACTGCATAAAACCTACAAGAAACTCTGCAAAGGATTGTATATTCACTTTATTTCGCCAACGATAAGTCAACTCAACAGAATATAATAGTAGGTAAATCATAAAAAATCCATATTGTTATTAAAACGTAGAAATTGAATAAAATAATCACATGAGATATTTTAGTTTTACAACGACGAATAGGTACTCACGGCACAGTACTGGAATATGGGGACTAGGGTGACCACACCGTAGTACACTAGATTCTGGACGCATGCGCGCACCAGACTGATCTCCACGTCTGTGAGTGCTGCTATCTTCGATACGTGGTTGAAACCGTCTATGTACGGTAATATCTGAAACAAAGGTGTATTTGAAAAATAACCGTTCTAGACAAAGGATTGGATGACACTTTTACCATAATACAACAATAGTAAGCCCACTTGTATTCCGAATAACTATACCTGTAAAAGTTGCATTTTTAGTGTAACTATGGAATTTATTACAAAATTATGTGTACATAGTATTAAGCAAAGTCGCTACCTGTCTTCCTGTCTGTACGCTGAGCTATTTCAAAATACACAACGGATTCCGACAGAGTGATTCAAAAGAAAGGTTTATACTTATAATATAGTAACCACGCGCGCAAAGCCGCTGGCGTAAAGCTAGTTCCCTATAACAAGTCCCTGTTCCCACTACATTATTTACTAAAATAACTACTAAACTACTAAAATGTTAGGCTAAATTGAAATAAATCATTCGTTATTTACTCTAAATTACGCTAAATGCAAACATCAATTCATCTTATTGATTAATTTTAAAATATATTTAGTTTCGTGATAAATCGATATTCACCTAAAGTAAAAAATATTCATAAACTTGCATCTTGATTCAATATAATGGACGCAAACAAAATGCTAACCGTAAAAACTTCGATATAGCAGCCGATAACTAAAAAGAAATATTGCATTATGGATAGTCACGCCACTAGGGTTGCCAACAGTAGCTTCTAATATATTTATATAAAAAAACTTAAATAATTATGAAATACATTATGTATTGTTCATAAACGATAGGGAAAAATTTTTTTAAACATTTTAATATATATTATAAAAAATGGACATTAACGACCAAATATAGTAAGGGTTAAGAAATGAGTTATGATTTACAGTAACAAGCATTATATTAGTGCAGTGATTAGTTTTTTCTGTATAAAAACTGATCTATTTACCTGTAACTTGCGTGAGTTCATCAAGGTAATTCTATTCATAATTATGATATAATAAAAACATTCCAAAAAATAAAAAGGTGAGGTTGGCTAGTGCAGTACCTACGTACTGTTTTCACTAGCTGTCCTCGCGTTTGGACTGCGCCTCCACTTACCATCAGGTGGAGCGCAGTCATTTGCCCTCCATTTTATATAAAAAAAAAAATATAAAAAAAATATATATGAACTTGATATCAGTGTGACCATATTCAGTATTTTAATACTTTTTCGGTATATTTTATCGACTTTTCCAAGCATCAGTATTTTTGTAGGTATATTGGCGGAAGTCAGTATTTTTTGGTATATTTTGGATAAAAAGTTATGGCAACACCATAGCGAACGTCTCCGCGAATTTCTGCCAGGGAATTTCCCGGACTTAGTCTATTATTTCATTCGGGAGCAAAGATCAGTAAGTTATAGATAGGACATGACAAGCGTCCGCCGAAGTAAAATTATTAATAGTATCGAATCATCTAATACGGTTTAAATAAAATGAGTTTCTGTTCTGCACTTAACTTAATCTTTGAAGTTATTCTTTCGATAAATCGGGAATTTCCCCTTTGTAGTACGTTTTTGTCATCATATAAATAGAGCGCTTTCCTTTTGTTTTTATTTTACTTGACGCATCCGTCCGGAACGAAATGTCTAGTTTTCAGCAAAGTTATTTGGCTAAGTGGGAACAAATTCCGGAGTTTTCTTCGTGGCTTTCACGTTATAAAGATGACGAGTACGCCGCCTTTTGCAAAGCATGCAGTGCGAATCTCCAAAGTAGATTAGCATCTATAAAACAACATGCAAATAGTGAAAAGCATAAATCGAACTTTAAAAAATATAAAGGACAGTCAAAGGTAAGCATACATTGATATATATAGCATTACTGTAGCTAAAGTCAAGAAGTTCTGTTGTTCAGAACAACTGAAGATGTTTTTATTAGTGGGTGGTCTATGCTAACAATTTTTTTATTTGTTTCCAGGTTGATAAATTTTTTAGAAAGGTACCACTGAAAGACGAAGTCAAGAAAGCTGAACTCCGTTTTTGCAGTTTTTTTGCAGAACACAACATCCCGTTTAGAGCTATGGACCATCTTAGTGAAATTCTAGTAAAGTGTTTTCCCGACTCCAAAATTGCGAAAGAATTTTCCTGCAAGAGGACCAAAGCAGCCGCTATAACTTATAACGTTTTAGGACCCGAATTTGAAAAAGATATGATTGTAGACATACTTCGTAATGCATCTCCGTCAGGTTAATCAGTTTGTTCAATTGTAATTGACGAAAGTACAGATGTTGCCACAGTCAAAGTATTGGCGATAGTAATCAAATACTTCTCTGAAACTGAATGTACAGTAAAAACCAAATTCCTTGTTTAAGTTGATTTAAGTGGTGAGACCGCAGATCATTTATTTAATGCTTTGTCATCAAAGTTATCCGAATTAGGTTTAGATATAAAAGATGTGTTGGGATTCGCTGCTGATACTACGAATGTGATGTTTGGTCAACATTCTGGCATTGTTGCAAAAATTAAAGAAGTGAACCCAAAGTGCTTTTTCATAAAATGTGTTTGTCACTCTGCAGCATTAAGTGTTAGCCATGCTTGCAAAATACTGCCTAGAAATTTAGAACAGATGATAAAAGAAGTATATGGATATTTTTCTCAAAGCAGCAAGCGTCAAAGAGAATTTGCTGAGTTCCAAAATTTAACTGACACTGAAAACCATAGACTATTACGTAATTATGATATAAGGTGGCTATCGCTTCATGCTTTTTAGTAGAATAATTGAGCAATAGAGGGCACTGCAGTTGTTCTTTCAAGACCAATACTTGAGTGATCGCATTCTATCATCAGAAATGTTATATAATTTTTTTACCAGTGATATAAACAAATTGTACTTCTACTTTTTAGATTACATTTTGCCGATTGTTAACAAATTTAAAATAATTTTTCAAGGCGACTATCCGTGCATTGAAAAATTACACGATGATGCATCTAGTATGTACTTGTCGATTTTGGGTTGCTTCATGAAAACTAATTATATCAAAAGCACGGACAACGTATTTACGCTAGACCCAAAGTCTACTATAAATTATTTGCCATTAAATGATATGTACTTAGGGATCCGAGTGGGTCAAGAATTAATCAAACACAGGGAAAACATAAACATGAAAGAACAAATTGCTGATTTTTTCAGGTGCCAATCTTTTTTAATTGAGTTGAGCACACAATTAAAATCACGTTTGCCTTTTGATAATAAAATTTTCCGAGAACTGAAATTTCTCGACCCACACACTGCCGTGAATAAAGAATTTCGCAGTTTAAGAAATATAATAGAAACTTTCCCATACGAAGTACAGCCAGAACAAATGCAGTTAATTGATGAAGAATATAGAACCCTTAAACTTGATCGCGAAGTAAGTGATTTGTTACAATCTTCGAGTTCTGACTCACCCCTTTCTTGTGAACAATTTTGGGTGGAAGTTGGGAAAATTTCTAATAGTGATGGCACGTTCAAGTACAAAAATTTAACTGCATTCAGTAAATCTCTTTTATGTATACCGGTATCGAATGCTGCATGCGAGCGCATATTTTCACAGATAAATTTAATAAAAACGGAACAAAGAAACAGATTTATAAACAAAAATGTATCAGCAATTTTACATACAAAGCAAGGTGTAAAAGATCAAGGAGGTTGTGTTAATTTTAATCCCTCAAATAGAATGTTAAATACAATTCTAACATTTATTGTGATGATTGATTAAACTTTAAAATTTTAAAATCAGTATTTTTATTGGTATATTTTCCCTGTTCAAGTTGGTATATTTCAGTATTTTTTTGAGGTGCTTCGGTATTTTCGTAAAAAATAATTTGGTCACACTGCTTGATATGTAACACAAAAAATGCCATTATTAAAATCGAAAAGTTATTTTCTAAATTCCAATTGAAAATTTTGTCTACATCACCAGTAGTCCAGTACGCGTAGCATGACAAACTCGAGAATCGCTTTGTCTAAACTCATTTGTCAGTTTCTCGGGACGAGAGTGAGATATAGTATGGGCACACCCGAGAAAGGTGACGTTGTACGACGAGTGTAGACAAAACGTTCTCGAGTTCATCATGCTACGCGTTCTGTATCGCGTTTAAAGTCCTTTAAATATAAAATATGACAAGTATATTTTAATTGTCTAATGTACAATCTAACATATCTTTGATGAGATGGGGCTCGCACTCACAACTTTCCGTTTCCTTTCTAGTGGGCGCTCATTAGTAGCAAAAAGTAACAAGTGCTTGAAAAATTCGTCAGTTCTGTTGGTTCTCGGGTAGCAATAGTCATAGCACTCGCCCAGATTGCGATAGATTGTGGCGGGTGGTGGAATTTTTTAAGCTTATTTCATTAAAGGTATTTATCAGCTTTCATTGTGTATGCAAAATTGATCAAATATAATAATTGATTAATGTATTTAAACAAAATGTATTGTAAATTTATTGGTAACCCTGATGCACGCATACTCCGTGTCGTGCGCGGGCGCAGGCGCTTGGCAACAGCAACGCATGCGTGCAAGTGCAACGGTCTCAATAATGCAGTAGGATGATAAAACTATTACACATTTTTGTACTGACGTTGTGATAATGGAACAGTTTAAATGCCGGTTTAGATAATATCATGGTTTCATACAAAAAACTGAAATAAATAAAATATTCTATCATATTTATTTCAGAAGTCTGTCTGTTTGTCTGTCGGTCTGTCAGCAAGCCGTGATGAGCCGTGATAGTAAGAGAGTTGAAGTTTTCACAGATAAGGTATTTCTGTTGCCGCTGTAACTACGAATACTAAAAACAGAATCAATTTTATATTTAATAGGGAGCTTCCATACAACAAACGCGTGCAAAAAAAACCATTCATGCGCAAGATCAACTCGCACTTGGTCGACTTTTTATTTAGATTATTATTGGCTAAAAAAACTATAGAATATACAGAAGACATGTTTAAATTAAGCCCTTTTTATTTGTTACCCAACAGAATGACATTAAAGTAAAAGTTATTTTGTACATTATTGCGCTACCGTAAACGCTGACTTTATGAGCGAAGAAACACATATGTACCGATCATAAACTTTTGAGCTTAGTCGTAGTCTGATAAAAAAGATTTAATTAATAAAGTCACGGCAAATTATCAACACAACAACATAATGCCATTTTGCATAAATGCAAATACAACTGTTGTACTTGTATTCTTAATGTCAATTATATTCGATAAGATTGTCCTCGGGATTATCGATAAAGACGCTCAAACTATTACAAAGTATGGTAAGGCTATTCGAGCCGTGTTTATATAAGTAACAATATCATAATGTGTTATCCGAAAAAACATTATCTACTTCCACAAAAGTGTATGAGCTATTTTTAGGTAGGACGACCCATATCAATCTTTTTTACATTATTATAATGGTATGGATATGCGTAACGTTTAATGAAAATTCAATATCAGGCAATTCAGTGTAGGCCAGAGATTTTCAATATTTAGAATATACGATCTGAAAAATTCGAGGATTAGATACAAAAAATTGCCATAGAAAAAAATCAGCCATAGACGAAAAATCGGCCGCATACAAAAATGAAATGGAACAAAAAGACTTATATTTATTACTTTTTTATTTAGGTACTTATTATTCGTTCATTGACATTCCAAAAACAGCATGAAAAACTAGGTTTTCCGGCAGTTTGTGTAGTTTGAAAGAAATATTGTGTTTTGCTGTAGTGAACCATGTGGATCCGTTCCTTACTCTAATCTTTTGCCGGCAATCTCTAAAAGTGCGACTTCACGAACCCTCTAGGGGTCGCGACCCACAGATTGAAAAACACTGGTGTAGGCTGTTATATCATTACCCAATGACGTTCAACATTTCCTCACTAAAATTATCTACATAAAGTTTACTCTCGCAAGGAGCATGTAGCATGTTAGGCTCTTCTTTATTACTCAACAGAATATAGAAACAAAAAAGTTAAATAAAACAGTTTTGTTACCCGACTGCGCGACGCAAGGGAGGGTAATGTGTTTATCAGTCTATGAATGTATGTATGTTTGTTTCTATGTGGCGTTTTAGAGATCAAATGCGTAGGCCGATTTTGATGATTCTTACGTCAATCGATTCGTCTTAACCTTGCGAGTGTCACTAAAGACATGAAAGTAATCAAATTTCACCACACCGACAACCAGACGCCATTTTGTCAAAATGAAAAAACAAATTGATGGACTATGTCAAGTGGGGTATCGTTGAATAGGTATTTTAAAATCATTTTTAGGTTCCTTACATCATTTTTCATTTTAAACAATAGTTTAGGATATATAACGGTTTAAAGTTATTTAATAAACGATATTATCTCCCTCAATGAAATGACTAGATTGCGAAATTTACCATCTCATAACGAAGTCAACGAAACGTAACTAAAAAGTATAAAATAAAAATAAATAATTAAAAAAAAAAACAAAAAACCCGAGTGCGTAAAAACGAATTTTTAAAATTTTTCACCTATGATTAGCTAAGCTACATCATACGAGGTGACAGATGTCATAGGCTATATAATTTACGCGTGCGAAATTACGGGAAGTATTTAAAAAAGTTCTTCAACTCCTTACGAAGCTCTCGTGAAAGTCGTAATACCGCTTAAATCGATCTGTAAATCTAGGGCGGATGACCTTGTACTGACGAGAACCGGCAAGAAGCTTATCAAGGGCCGAGTTATCCTGCAGTTGTATCGTAATGTACTGGAACATTACTACAATAGAATTAAGTCAACATTTAAGATTATACAAAAATAATAATAACAACTCTAAAACAATATTATACAGATAAGACTGAGAGAGGTATCGATTGGCGGAGTAATAACAGAAAATAAGTAGTATTTTGAGCAGAATGTTGACAATTCGACATCTACTTGTCAAAAAGAGACAATTAGGCGCCAATTGAAAATCAGCGTCAGGTTTAGCAACCTGACAGTGAGCAGCGACGAATTTTTTTGCATATATATTGTAATAAACTGATTGTAATTGGTGATTATTATAAAATGTTTAATGTCTTTTTGTTTGTGCACCGGAATGAATACATTTCTTTCTTTCTTTCAGAAAAAAGAAAAAAAAAACAGGCCCAGAGCGAGTCGGACTCGCGCACGAAGCGTTTCCGTACCGAAAACGAGCAAAAAATCACGTTTGATGTATGGGAGACCCCTTAAATATTTATTTTATTCTGTTTTCAGTATAGCGGCAACAGGAATATATCTACTGTGAAAATTTCAACTGTGTAACTTTCATGGTTCATGAGATAGACTGGTGACAGACAGACAGACAGCGCTTAGTAATAGGGTTCCCGTTTCACCCTTGGGTAACCCTTAAAAAATCCGCAAATGCCCAGCGCTAGGCGCCACACAATACATGTCCTAACTTTAAGTCGTTGGATGATTCCTTGTCATTGGTGAAACGCATTTTCACCTTAGACAATGCACAAATATTTAAATGTCAGATTTAGGCGACTCCTAAGTTTAGTGAAAACGAACATTAATCGACTTAAGACTAAGGTTCACTCAATGTTCCCAAGGTCTTACGTTTAAAAACAAAACAAGCTATAAACCGACGCATGGACACCTAACTACCAGGGAATAGTACGTACAGTTGAGATCATTTTATAATGGTCACAATAGACCAAGAATGAATCACGATTGATTTTAGCATGTAAACAATGTTTAACGCCGTTGTGGGTGTTTTACAAGTTTTACGAGTTCGCCATATTTTCACATTTATTGTATACTAGTCGTTTTCCCGCGACTTTGCCCTCGTTAATCATATTTTATGTCACCCGCATACGAGCTTATTCAATGCAATCAAATCTTAAAATAATATAAGTATAGATAAAGTAATATATCCAGAATAACCTGTAACAACAAAACGTGATATAAAAATTCTCTATAGAAAAAAAAAACTACCGTTAAATACCATTTTACATTATTATATTATTTTTTAGCACGTAATCATTTTTTCGAGTAACAATATAAATTTTATGAAAGGCAATTTTTATATCAAAACTCATTTAAAAAACTGAGCTCAGCGATGTCACGATAAAACTTAATATATATATTTTTTATTCTGGCTCCATTCGATTGAGGTTTTAATCATATTTCAGTGAAAAGGGAGACGGTATTAAGGAAAAAAATATATATTAACTTAATTATAATACCTACCGCAGAGAAAAACTTCGAATTTACCGAAAATTCTTGAATATATTCTGGACAGTTATTTTTATAAACTTTTATAATTTGAGTTATTGGAAAATCAAGAGTTTATTTATAAATAAGGCAACATAGAATAAATTTTTGTTTCAAAATACCTACTTAATTCATATTTTATGGGTTGATGTCAAAAATTTTGTTCAAAAAACGCCGATTAGCTCCTTATTATGTAACTCTGAGGACAACCAAAATATATTGCTCACAGATCTCTGTAAAGCGGTCATACGAATAAGTGATTAGGCATATATTAGGATGACTTTTCTTTAAATTTTTAACGTTGAGTTTTATTACCTAGTCGTTATTCCGTCTTAGGGAAGTTTCCGCATGCTGTATTTCAAATAATGAAATCTAACAGCATTTATAGCCCGCTTACATCGGCCGATAATGTCTATATGCGGAATGTGGGCGACCTTTAAGTAGTCATTTCATTGGTAGATAAACTAATGGGCGACTAATGAAAATAAGCTAACCTAAATCACCCGCACCCCGAATGTGAACACCCCATATATCAATGAAATTGAATCATTAATGACTCTATTAAAAATCTTTCTTGAATTTTAAATTGTATGATCTAAGCCTTAGATTTGTGATTTTGTTTTAATATCAACACGTCAATAATTTAGATTCTAAGGAAACAAAAGCACTTTTTTTATTGTGGCAGGCGAAGCATCATGCTTCAGTGGTCAAGACTCTGTTGCTAGACAACAGTGCTCCTATTTTTGAATCACTCTCTTCGTGTCCGGTACACGTTTTTTTTCTATATCCTTCCTTAAGTGAAATTTAAAATAATTCTTGTGATTATCACGTATTATAAAATATAATATAAAATAGTTGACTATACGGCAAATTATTCATATTTCAACAACTTATTCTCAAGGTATAGCCATTTTTCTCGCCAGGTTATTATGTTATTAAATATAAGATAACACATAAATGTTACTGTTATCTTAAGTTTTATTAGCATTAGTTAGATTTACCTACTTCATTACCTTATTATAAATTTTTTTTGTTCATATTAAAAACAATTTTAATATGAACAAAAAATAAGGAACGGATTTAAATGAAATTTGGTATATGGATGATAATTATAAGACAGAATTAACACAGGCTACTCTTACCATTTAACGGTTCCCTAAGGACAAATGTACTGTTAAGTCCTCGTGTACCTAACCCATGCGGACTATGCCACTGGCGGAATGCAAGTGATATCATCATCATCATGATTGTATCAAACATAATTAAATCATAAAATAGTTATATTATATATAAATACGTTTACAAACGAACGATTCAATAATACTACTACTGGCCTTTGTGCGTGCTTCTACAATGACTGACTTTTTCTCTTAATCTTGTCTGTGAATAAACATATAATATATCGAGAACCTATCTCGCGGGCTCAGTAGGAATTCCCTACACCCCTCCCTTTCCCCTTGTGATATTTCGTGATTTTTGACGAACCCTCTCACTTTTCGAGCCCCCTTTCGAGCCATATTCAGACTTTTTCATCACCCACGCAATCCAATCTCCGACCCTTGCAAAAGTTATTTAACATCAGAAATAGCAAATCAAACTTATAAACTATTCAGTTCTAAGTATAGCGACTAAAAATAATGTCTATTTTTAATACCTAAAATTAAAATATCACTACAAATTACAGATTTTAATAAGGTTTTCATTAATATACAGAGTGATATAAGAAGGTTTAAATGTATGTAAAATACAGTACCACGCGAGCGAACTCGCTGGCGGAAAGCTGGTCTTTAATAATAATCGAGCTCCGATATGTCATAACGACCGTTGGCGTTGTTTTTGGTTTTCCTAAATACTTTATTATAAGACCTAGGTCTTGACTGATTAACATCAATAAAATTAATCGAAAGTCAAAAAGAATTTTTAGGTATCCCTCTGCCCTCCGAAGTTTATGAATAAACATAGATATTGAAATTATCGTTATTTCATGTCGTTACTGATAAAACTGTTTCCCAATGTCATTGATGTTTATCTTATAGATAAAATATTTTGAGAAAAACGACTAATGATTATGGTCATATGAAGATATCCGAGACAATGATGAAGCCGCTTAAATTTTATCTCTTCTGATTTCCTTTTTCTATATCTGAACGCGTAGTATAAGCAACTCGAGAACGTTTTGGGTACACACAAATGTAACTTTCTCGGGTGCGCTCATACGATATCTCACTCTCGACCCAAGAAAAGTGATATTTGGTGTAGACCAGCCTTTCCCAATAACGTGATAACGCCCCCTTGTGGGCGTTGCAGGTCTAAGTGGGGAGCGGTATAAGACCCAGTAAATGCGGTCGTTGTGTAGAGGCTTAGGAAGAGTTCACAAGAGATTTGTGTACTACCTACTGCGCTTAGGTCTCAAGTTAACGCTTGTGGGTTATAGCGAGTCTCGTTTAGAATAAATGTTTGATATCCGCTAATAAAGCTCACAATAAATAATTTAATTTGAAGTTATAGTGATTTTAAGAAGCCGCAAAAATGGGGACACTAAAAAATTTTTTATTCTCCAAGTGGGCAGTAGACGAAATAAGTTTGGGAACCTGGTGTGCTTTCAGAGGTCTACTGTTTCGCCACCGCGGGCGCTACGAACCTAAAAAGAGGTTATTGCGTGTCACACAACCACATTACAGCTTTATGAAGACAAAAAACATAGATTGTTATTCATTTCTCTTTGTTCACCGCTACTAAAATAAAAATACCAAGAAAAAATATATATTTTTAAATACATTATCTACAAAATACGCATAAAATTCGGACATAGGACCATACTAATTGTGGAGAATGTCAGCTGGCGTCCCAGTGATCTTTATAAATCGGTAAGTACTCTCGATTGTATATTAGAGTTCTATCGCGTGTACTCTAAGGGTAATGTAATGCTTTTAGTTAATATTTCCATTACGCTCTTATAAACAACCCGCATTATCGATTAAGCTACCGCGTGAGGTCTCTGCTATTTACACGCCGCTTCACCACAGTTTAATATCTGTTAAAATTATTTTGTTTCGGACGCCATCTTTTCTCACTTGCATGTGTTAAATTTTTTTTTACTAATAGCCGACAAAGCCGACTACTGACAGATTCGTCAAGTTTATCCATTAATCTATCTTTATTCGTTTGAAGGTGATATTGACGAGTCTCTGGCACAATGACGTTACTATACGCTTTTGTTTTCGGCTCTGATTACCTTCAGCCCAGCTACAACTTATGACTCTATCTTTTGTATTTGCTTAAAGGGAGCCGAAAAACAAATCCGTGACGTCAAATTCATTGTGAATAAAACATATGAAGTCCAAATAAAGATTGAAAACGCATTTTGGTAGGATTAACATTTTTATGCCAACATAATTACCACTTACACCCACTAAGACTCGGCGCAGTCAATATACAAGTAAAATTATTTTAAATAATTGGCGCATTGCTTCTTGTAATACGACATCATCTGCCTCATTTGACTGATTGACAGATCTAACGATTTCATCTCATGTTCTCCTGGTCAATTATACCAATAAGTTAGGTCGATTTTTTGTGAAAATTCAAATATAAAACTAACATTGATGTTGGAGATGAAAACAGTTATGCGCGTTTTCACTGAACTTAGGAATCTCTAGATATTGCTTCATTTCTTTATGTGGTTTCTACATTTGACTAGAAACCACATAAAGAAATTAAGCAATATCTAAAGTTATGATATTAGTGTTGCGGCACCTTGCGCTAGGCATTTACTTATATGACAGGTCATAAATATGTCAAGGGATAAAAGAAAAAATATTTATTTCAAATTAAACTAATCTGGTTTTAGGCAATTCGTAAGATTAAGCGTTTCCTTGTTAAGCTATGCCTTGTTCTAGATTAGTGAAAACGGAGACTAATGCCTAAATATATGTGATTATGACAAAAGTATGTTTATGAGTGTTCGATTTTTATATGCGTTTTGGGTGTGATATTGTTTGCATATAAGAGCAACTGAGAGAAGTAAGAGAGCAGGATTCCCTCCACTAAAATGGTTTAGGGTATGTTTTAGGACATTTTTAATGAATGCAAAATATGATAAACATTGTATCATGTTGTCATTTCTTCGATCGAGGCCCTGTCTGATAAAAAATTCAAAACCTTTTTTAGATATTATACTCTTTTCAAAATTAACCTTTTTTTCTCAATATTTTGCTTTACTTACACAATTGTTGTCGATTTCGATGTTTTCATTTACTTTTTGTACATACATAAACTTCGCTAGACTTCTAGTCGGGGCGATAAGATACTGGTATCAGTGTTAACACTTCAGATTAATCATATCGGGTACAATAACCTTCTTCAATATATTTATTTGAGGACTATACCTATACATTTTTACTTCAAAATATCCATAATGATCTCTGAATACATGTCACGGGAGCTACCAGACATGCTTGAGTAATTAGTCAGTCCTCCAAGATGTCCTTTCCTCCTTTCACTACTAGTAATAATATAATAATTAGAATTTTGAATCGGGCAGCTCAATAGTCAGAGCAATCTCCCAGATTGCACAAGGTTGTAGGTTCGAATTCGATCTCGCTCACTTGGCTCTGCTGAATATTTTTCATTAAGATAAATATCAATGTAGATCAAATGTAAATAAATAAATTCTTAATAAAATTATTCCTTATTATTAATACAATAGCGTTACGATAAATTAATGTCTTGGTAATACTATGTTTTATTAACAGGAACTGAGCCAAAACCAAATTGAGGAAAGCTGAATCAAGTATATAGAAATCTAATCTTTGATTTTTTTTTATTTGTAATGATCTCAACCTTGACCTCAATCTAGCCCTTCTTGGGCAAGATTGAGGTCACGATTGAGATTTACGGTGGGACGAACTTGCCCAGAAGGGATTTATCCACTCTAATAGTGTTATAGGTCAATTCTGCTAATGCCTTCTCGATAGAACATAAGATAGATAGAAATTATACTATCTACCTGAAGTCTACCTACAAATATTTTATTATATATCTGTCACCATTGACGGACTTCAGCCCTGTGATTCTGTAAAAATCCAAACACGAATTCGAATTCACTTCAAAAGCGGCATCCGCTCATACTTGAATTGGTAATTACGTTTCGTGGCATAAGTGAAGTGAGTTTCGAAATGAAATGAGAATAGAATATCTGAGACACGTATAATCAATCAATCAGTTTTGTTTTGTATTATTAACCAAAAATGGAATCATTAGATTTGCTTCACATAATGACGTGATATCGAATTCGGGTTCGATTCGCCCTGCAGGTAGATAGTGCAATGGCAATATGCAAGTAGTTGAAATTCTATTGAGATGCGATTATAATGTATATGTCGTCGGCCGATCGTTGTATTGGCCTGATCGTGATATGCCCGGGCACATCGAGATTCGCCGACGCTTTCATGAAAGTTGGGCAGATCGACGAGAATAACATTGTTGTCGATATTCCCAGCTCAACACTGGCCGGATCATGAAACAGTTGCATTTCACGCCGTTAGAACTGTTAGAATTTGTAAAAACGTTTGTGTCCTATATTTGCAAGAATTTTCGTAACCTATTTTTGAAAGATCGTTTGTATTGGTTTATTTTATAACATATGAGTTAGGTTATATTAGTTTATGATAAACAACGCACGAGCCGAGCGAGCGAAGCGAGCGTGCCGCGGCAGTGGCCGGCGAAGTGTCAAAAACTAATCGCTTTTGTTGAAGGAAACATATTTAATTTATAATGCTACATAAATGATATTCCCTAGTATGGCTGGGCAAATCGTCAAACGATGATCGTCGAACGACATAGCCGGTGAAGAATGGCTAGATCATGAAGTGCCGGCGTATCACGATGTGCTTGGGCATACCACAACCTGGCCAATACAACGATCGGGCGACGACATATACCTACATTGGCCTGTTAGTTACAGTAGACGCTCCTTATTCACGGCTTCATTATTCGAGGGTGGCATATTTGTAACCGAATTTCTTAACTAAAATCTTAAAACTCGATTAAAATCTGCGTAATCGCGGGTGTAATCAGTAACATAAAGGAATTCAGTCTCGTTTATTAAAGCATCGCCATCTTTTAAATACTTCGGGCACATGTCAAGTGACTTTTACAACGCCTTATAATTTTTGCTTCGTTGTAGCATTCATAAAATACTTTTAAAAAGGTAACATTATAAACGCTACAGTTACTAAGTTATGAATCTGATATTAAAGATCTTTAAAAATTGGAAAGAAGTTAACGAATAAAATTTTTAAAACATACGTATTTAAAGCTGACAAAAAGATTGATTTTAATTGGTACTTCTTCAATAATCTTACCTCCATTTTATTTATTTTGACATACATATTGCATTTATTTAGCAACTGTTGAACGTATCCCATATTATTATATACTATACTCCATTCATTATAACATTAGAAAAAAGAGGGTCATAGAAGCAGCAGTGCACAACATTTTATTATCAAGATAAATTTAAAAATATATTCATTCGTTATTAAATTATATGTTAGGTGGTCTGAAAGAGTTGGGCAATTTTCCATTTTTACGATATCTCGGGGTTGAGATGAGGCCAGTATTTTATAAATTCATCTTTTACTCCCAAGCCAACATGGAACTAAAACTGAAAATATATGTCTGTTGTTTTGATAAATTCTAATTGTAAGTGTAATTAGTTAGAATATTCATGAAGACATTGGAAAAACTGGACGACGCCTGCACCGGCATCGTCCATATTTACCAAAACTTAACAACAAAAATAAATCAATAACAACTAAATCACGGAAAACGGCAAAACAACAAGAAAGGCAGTAGCATTCACAATGGATGACAATCCCAGATTACGTATTTTCACAATTATGAATACATTATAGTCTGACAAAATTGAAAAATTGTACTGCCGAAACGTTTGAAGGGATTAGGCAACGTTTTAAATTTGGTAGAGTTATAGTGACATGAGAATCGTGCCGAAACTATCCAACCCTGCTTCTGTAGGTTCTTTAAGATGACCACTTTTTATTATAATAGATTAAATCATTTAAGTTAGTTATATACTCATAAATTTGTTTAATAGATAGCTTAAATGACAACGGTTAAATATAGCAGTTTATATTTAAGTGGACATGTAGCAAATTAGCCGTCAGTCTTAAAAGTAACATGATTATTGATATTTTGTCACAAAGTGTTACGGGTTCGGTGCTTGGGTCAATTAATAAGGCTGCTTAGCTTGAGTATATATTTATTAGTGAAATAAGGGTAATAATAAAAACTGTAACAAACAAAAATAAATTTATAAAAACAGTTCGTAAGTTACTTAACTAATACATACTTATCAAATAAACGAATACATACCCCTTGTCGGGCTTCTAGTTAACTTTTGGATCTTCCAAAATACAGATTACAATTTAGTAGTTACATATGTTATATAATTTGTATCACCATATCACATTATTTATCACAATAAATGAATTATTTTAAAATTACATAGTAAAATTTATACCATTAATATTGTATTGTATTATAATTTCATCTTGTGCATAGGAGAATTTCTTACGAACTGACATCCATAAAGAGTATAATTGATTAGTCAAAATTTGAAATTACGAAAGACGAGTAATAAAATGAAATAATGTTGAATTTCAAAAGTAAAAAGTTTGCATACTGAAACCTAGGAAAACAAACGGTGGCATGGCACACCGTTACAAAAGTATACCATAAAAAGAACCTTATTTAACTTCTGTCTAATGCTATAATGAATGGAGTATAAATGCCATCCCGGATGCGCGTTTTCTGTATTCGCGGCATATTTAAGAAACGTATCCTCCGCGAATAAGGAGCTTTTATTGTATATGCACTCACTCACTACTGTTTTAGGATAGGACAGTTTTTTGCGTGAAACACGAGGTTAGCGAGTAATTCCCGGGGATTCTTTTTATTTTTGCCGCCACCCCGCATGGATGTAATCTTATATTACGTCTATATCACCCCGTCCACAATAGTTTTGGCTTATGTTCAATTCATACAATTTTGTACATTGTAATATAGAAGTAGAGATTAAAATTTAAAGTCACTGTAGCGTATTTAATAACGAGAAATATAATATTTCGATGAGATATGAACCATTAAAGTCGTGGATTACAAGAGGCGTTGATAAATCAATTAAAAAAAGGAATAAGGGAGTGCACAATAAAGTGAGATAACGTATCTGCTTCGTTTTTTATAATTTGTAGTCAATATATATGTGAGTCAATCGCTCATTCGTGTTATCTAAGCTACGAAACGGGATTTTTCCAAACTTATTTAAGCAAGCAATTGTCATTCCTATTCACAATCGATCTATAATTGTTCCCTAACAATTATAGACCAATTTGTCTATTGCCTTCTCTAGCAATTTTTTTTGAAAAATTTGTTAACATAAGGTTTTGCTTTATCTTGATAAAAATTTGTTAATGCTTTACCTTTATAAAAATAAATATATTATAGATATTTAAATAAAAATCAGTTTGGATTCAGAGCAAATAACTCCACAGAGGATGATGGCCTAGCCCTAACATCAAAAATTAATCGTATCTAGACAAAGGCATGAAATGTGCAGGTTTATTTCTTGACTTGCAGAAGGCATTTGATACGGTCTCTATTTCTGTGCTTTTAACTCGACTACATAACATTGGTATCAGAGGAATACCCCATTCTTGGTTTAATGATTATTTATCAAATAGAACTCAGATAATACGCGTCGATCAGCATCTGAGCGGACCAGCTTTTTGCAGTTATGGAGTTCTTCAAGGGAGCATTCTTAGACCTAGTAGGTATATTTTTAATAAATATTTATGTTAATTTAAACTGGGTAATGCGGATCAGATCATGTTTGCTGACGATACTGTAATTTTATTTAGTGGGTCAAATTACGATGGTGTACAGCAACTTGCCCAAACGGGATTATGTAAGGTCACTAGTTACAGCTTACTTTTCAAAACGAAATGTGTATGTTTTTACAAAACAGCTCTATCACTCGAAACTAAACACTGATTGTAATTGTTCAAAACTTAAAAACTTAACCTGCATAAAGTATCTTGGGGTTTCATTGATAGCAAATTTAACTGGAGCAAACACATATCTCCTTTAGCAAAAAGGCTGAGAAGTTTTTTATTTTTGTTCGAAAACTTAAGAACTATTCTGAAACATGAACTACTTATACAAATATACAACGCCTTGTGTCACTGCTTAATCAACTATTGCATCTGTTCATGGGGTGGGTTGTAAATCATTCCTTATTAAAATTGAACGTGCACAGAGAATACACTTTCACAGAGAATACACTAAAGGTCACACTTTCCTTGCCTTATAGGCATCCTATGATTGATGTATACAGAAAAGCGAAAGTTTTAATCCTACATTTTGTAATGTCTTACTCGCTACCACAAGATAGCATGTCCTTTTAATGTAAACAAAACACATAATTTATTCAAATTACCGCTAGTTAAGAGTGTTTTTTGCCAAACGCCACTATGATTTCCAAGCCCGTCTCTATAATAAATTCATCAAGACTATCAAAATTCAAACGGCCAACAGCTTATATCGTTAAAGCAGGAATGGCTAAAAAATTTCGATTATCACGAATGTGAAAATCTAGAGTTGGTCATACACACACACACACACAAACCTAGTTGCAGTTGCATGGTTGAGCTGCTGTCTGTCTGCTGCATAAGCTAAAAATTAACAAAACTTAGAGGGGACTTACTCTTGATATATAGGGCAACCTAATTTAGGAGTTTCTCAGAAAGAATTATTAATATTATTATTAATGTTTCCATTTTATTATATTGAAAATTGCCGAATAAACACAAAAAAAAAGTTTAGCCTTTGTCTATGTCATCTCTTATAATTATATGTTTTTTATACAGTGAAAATTGATAAATGTGCGGATAACAGTGGGATATATATGATAATGAGAAATCTCAACCAAATAATTTTCAAACTACATTCAAGCATTCTTAAGCTCTGGTAGTTCTTCTATCAAAATGAAAAATCTTAAAACTGATTGCGAGTATATTGGTTCCTTTATTATGTTCTATCTACATGAGCTAATATTGGGTATTAAAATAAAGTACTATAACATCTATGATATAGGGAAGTTATGAATGTGTGCATTTAGGCATTACACACACTTAAATACATTAGATATAGATGGTAAGAGTTTCGTCACGTATAGTACTCGACCATTTATCGGCGGCGACACGTGCAGGTCGTTAATTAACGATCTAGATGAGCAGTATTACAGACCAGTGGCACGAGTATACTATTATCATTAACATGTTATACACATTATATAAGGAAAAGTTTATCTGTCTATAATACTAGCTGTTTTCTCGCGTCTTTGCACGAGTAAATTATAGCTCATGGCAATCAACCCCGTATAATGTTGTTATCCTTCGTAGGTAAAGAATTTTTAAAATTGGTTTAGAAGTTTCGGAGCCTATTCGATGCAAAAAACAAAAAAACTCTTTATAAAATTAGTATAGATAAATTTCCGTCAGTGGCCCTATATTATACATATGAACCTTCCTCTTGAAACACATTTAATATACAGATTTTTATATTTAGCGCCAGACAATTTAATACGAAATTTTCAAAGGATGTGTACACCAAAAATTAATTACTTTCCATTTTCAAAAGGAAGAAACAAACCGTTTTATTGTTTGATTCTAAAAATATTTAATGGTCTCGAATCTTCTGTTTCAAATTGTAGAAAAAAAAAAAATGTTTATTTCAGAAACATAAAAAAACTTAATAGCCAATTAGTTTTACGATCTATTCAAACCTCAGTAGTGAGTACTTTGCATACTAATATCTATATGTATTATGTTACTAGCTGTTTTCTCGCGACTTCGCTTCCGCAATTTACAGCGAATTTAAAGTTGAGCACATTTCAAACCAAATCTTAAATATGATTAAAACAGGTTTTCATTTCCTAGTTTTATCAAGCTTCTCGTCATATGGTGGATGACCAAAAATGTATTATCTCGAGCCCCTTCGTGCTTCGGAAGGAACGTCAAGTCGTTAGTCCCGGCTGCATCTGCAGTCGGTAACACCTCTCAATCTGTACCGGGTCCGCGTGGTGGTTGGCCCATTCTCCCTACTCGATTGGATTCCATTCACAGAGAAGACCTGAGCCCCAACAGTGGGATGCGATTATCAGTACTTCCTAAGTGCGGGGACATTGCGATGATCAGGTCGGTGGTAATGATCAGTATTTCGGAAGTTTACCCTTAATATAATATTAGATAGATGGGTTTAACTTCAAAAAGCCAATGCCAAACATAAACGCGAAACCTTGAGAAAGATAAAATATTATATAAGTTAGTATAAAATACTAATCTTTAACCGCAACTTCGTCAGTGTTATCAAACAGAATAAGAATTTTTCTCTCCATATACCCAACTATAAAGATAGTTACATTACACATAAAATATTATCAGGAATAAGGAATACTCCTTACGGATACGAATTCGAAATACGGACTCGGACACATTTTCTCGTTTATAATATCAAAAAAGTTTTGTTTCAATTCACAAAGTTTAAATATGTGTGAAGTTCACATATGAAATATATGTGAAATCCCCTTAAATATATCAAAGGAAACATATACATATTCGAGGAAACACATTTACCCCAAACGAGGTTTCTTTTGAACTTAATATTTTAAGCAAGCGAGCTTTATATGTGTATATATGATAAATAACATTTCAGTGGAAATTGTAAGACTTTCGTTTAATAAGTATGTATCAGTTTAATTTTTTATTGCATTATTAATTTTCGCAATAAAATAATAAACATTCGTACGAGACTTTCGCGGTTGTTATATAATATTTATATATCTATAGTTAAGTATCTAAGCCGATCACAAAACAGTGTTTACTACTGACAATGAAGTAGTTAATTGAATACTCTATTACATCAACAAGTGCTTCGAATACTAAAAAGCGTCCACAAATCAAAAGAGGTAGCGATTTTTAAATTGAAGTGATATATGAATCAATTTTGGCAATATTACTCGGCACTAGATGTTTCTTTGAAAAGGATATCAAATATAATAATAATCCTAGTAAGCAAATTAAGATACTTATAATTATATTGACCAATGAAAAACAGAACAGGCAATAAACTCATTGCTAATAGCAATCTTTACTAAACAAAAATGCGCCGTAAAACAACAAAACTATTAAAAGTCGGTGTAAATCTAACGGAAAATCCGTCAAACATCTCACGGACGTACGAATCGAGCAATAATTGTTAGTCAGAAACGCTCCGCGACCGACTATACGCGACGCATCCTCCGTTAGACATGCACCGACCCCAAATGGTCGGATTATTAGTATTCGAGTTTCCATAACCTGTTTGCATTACTGCAGAACTACTACATTAAACTACATACAATATATAATTATCATAACTTCATCTTGAATCTGCTTTGCAACGTTATCTTATAAATAATGAAAATATGCTATTCTTATGATAAATTAAAATACTTATGACTTGGACCATTTAATTTAGACATGTTAACACAGTTTCCGTTTTTAGCAGTCGTGGCGCTAACGGCGGATTCAAGGACTAAAAATTACGTCATATGTTTACGGAATGATGAATAAGTAGAGATTGCGTGGATGAAATATAAAGAATAATTAAAAGCTGACTAAAAAGCCATCGTATTGTTGAATAAATAGGTTGAATAAATATAATTTTCGGGTTCAGCTACTTGACTAATTGTTGTTTAGCCTTGTAGTTGAAACGATCAAGCAATTTAATTCAGTTGAGTTTGATCTATGGAAATTAGAAAGATGAAATCATATAATTTTAATATTATATGGGTATTTCAATAAAGTTAATTTTTTTTTTAACAACTTATAAGAATTGTTTAGGACAAAATCACATATTTTCAACGTGTAAAAAAAGCAGATATTAATGAATGATTCATATCTTTAGATACGAGTGCATAAAGCGATCAACATATCTATACTAATAGTAATACAATACAACACAGATTTCTTCATTGTTAACATGACACGATCGATACAAACTTACAAGCAAATAAACAACGTTATAATAACAATTGGCCTCATCGCTTAAAGCTTAAAAAATATACAGGATAAAGATTTAAATTTTTGTTTGTTTGTTTGCATCGAACAGTCTCCGAAACTAATGAACCCTCAGACTTTTTATTTGGTCTGAGAATGAACCTATTTTTCACCTACGGCAAGTTACATCATAGTCGGGTGCATACTACAGCTACATACATAGGCTATAATTTACGCCGGCGAAGTGGCGGGAAAACAGTGCGTTTACTATAAAAACAAAAATTAAGATAAGTGGAACTTTTGGCTACGCACAAAGGGTTCCCTACAAATATGAGATTAATAAATTCGATTTCATATGTGTAGTTCTCACATATTCATCAATATTCAATATAAAAACAAGTGTCATATTTACATACAGTAATGTAAATATGACACGTGACATTTTTTTTAATGAAACTGAAAAATTGTGATTTTTAGTAGTAACTTTGTGATTTTTATTATCAAGAAAATTTTTCGAATTCGTGTTTTGACTGATACACATTTCTTTTTTAAATATGTAATTTTCTTATTTTGATGTTATTTTTTTGCACAAAACTAGTTCAAATTTAGTGATTAACTCTTAAGCATTATACAAATCATTTGTCCGGATAGAAAAATCCCTTATTAAGTTCTAAAACCGTTAATTTTAACTTAAAAATTGTTTTAGCATTTTATAGGGTTCCCTACCCAAAGGGTAAAACAGGACCCTATTGCTAAAACACCGTTGTCCGTCCCTCTATCTGTCTGTCCGTCTGAACCTTGAAAGTTAGACATTTGAAATTTTTCCAGATTATGTATACAACAAACGTGATTTTTATGCTTGTTTTTATAGTACGGAACCCTTTGCTGAGTGAGTCCGACTCTCACTTAGCCACTGTTTATTCACATAACGTTATTTACGACGTTTCTCATAGTAACAGCAAGTTGATGGGCAGGCGACCACTTTTTTTCCAAAAAAAAATCGTTTAAGGTAATTTAAATTCATAATGACTAACACAAACTTGCAAATACAGCGACTTGGAATGGTCCCAGAGTAGTCACCTTAATATTCACAAGAGATTACAATAAATTAATAAGTGTTGATTATATTTTAACGCGCACTATTCATAAGTGAAAATAAAATCTGAATCTAGATCACACATTGCGAAACCAAAAGATACATTTAGTTTTTTCTGGATATATTAAAGAGAGATATTCACATTTCTTGTCGGAGTTTGTTTCGCCAGTTACCTACTCTCAGACAAGACTCCCAAATTTGGAGCTGGTGGTAGTTAACGGTAGCCAGGGGTAAATAAATAAGTCAATGTATTTTTTTTAAATAATTTAATTTAATAAATAAAGGATTTTTTTTTTATTGAGAATGTGTTTAATTGTATTGGTTTGAAGGTAACTATACTCTTAATTAACACGTAACCTGTAAAGGGTTCCGATACATCAAAACTAAATACAAACGCAATGAAATCGTTTGAAAGTTGTTTCATTTATAAATTAATACGTTTTGGACGCGCATGCCGTATTCGTTTACAAAATGAGCCTCCATTTATGGGATAAGATAATTTTGCAACAGAAATACATATAAATAACTAATGTTATGAATAGGAAAAGTTTGTAAATTTATTAGGGGGGGGGGAACGTAATTACCAATTATACCGGATTAATTATTACCGGATATTATCAATTATAAACTTTTTAAATAGTTTTAAAATCATAAATCTTTACCATGTTAATACACATCACCCCCACACAGGTCCAGACAGAATATCAAATGTGTTCTGTGAGCCTAAACTAGGGGTGGCCAACCTGCGGCATGCATCCACATGGGACTCTTTCGACGTAAAGATGCGACTCTCAAATTCCATTTACAAAAAAATATGTTTCTGAATGAAACTCTTGCAAACGTGTAATCCATTCATAGTTGAGTACCCATTATATAATATTACTATCCATTATAGAATTTATTTACCATGGTTGATAAATTCTCAATCATAACTAGCATTTACTTAGAGGTGGAGCAAAAGTAATTAAACTCTATAAATAAAATGAATTTAAAGTTTGATGAAAACGTTATTTCGATTATAACCTTCTACAATTCTGGCAAATATTAGTTAAATCTTCAGTTTTTATTGATTTGTATTATATATTATTTAGTTTACTTACTTGATATATCTAGCTCCTCTAGGGTCTATGACTGAGGGATAAAAATGTCGTTTATTTTAAATTAAATCTCAAATACAATATGATTGAATATTGACTCAAAATCTTATGTGGTTCTCCTAAAATTGATATATTTTTGTGATCTTTTTCACTATTTCATTTTGGCAAGGTTGCCGACCTCTGGCTTAGACATATCACGCGCACGAAGCATGCTGCACACGCAGCAGTGCGTGCGTTGAGACTAAACTTGTTCAGTGTTCAAATTTAGAATTATTTATCGACAATCTAGCTCTTATACATGAAAAAATATTATTGGAATTATTCTTGGAATGGATTCTTGGAAGTTTATTTGAATATAGATAATTTTGACTTTTATAAATAATATTTTTTACCGATATATTATATTTAAATAATTGATTAATGCAATGTTAAAAATATCACCATCAGCCTTGTTACGTCCCCACTGTAAGTGAACCCCTTCCTTATGGATGGTTAAGGAGGATGGGCCATGACCCTCCACGCTGGCCCAATGCGGATTGGAGGGTATTAACGACTGTAAATGCAGCCGGGTCCAACGGCTTAACATGCGTTCCGAAGCAATAGTTTTTTTAAACAATTTATGGTCACCCATCTCTTGACCAACCCTTACGAAAGGTGCTTAACAACAACGATCGCGTGCCGCGGCACTTACCCACTACGCCACCGAGCTACTCATGTTAAAAATAATTATGATCAAAATAAAAATTAATGTAAGTACTACCTACATCAAATTCTATAATGCATTATTTTCATAAATCGTCATTCCTTTTGTTATTATTATTAATTAATGCGTGAGTTGTTTCTCAAAATAAATAATCTTGTATTTTTTTTATAATAGAGGTAATAGAAACATAATTAAATAGAAAATATATTCTCTATATATAAAAAATAAAATACGATTGACAGATCCACTTTAGTAAAGAAATGGAAGCGGGTGAAAAACCAACATTTGCTTTACGGTGTGATAAAGTTGTTAAATTTATCACACATCTGACTGACACTAATCTAAAAACATATAATATATATTAGATATACATAAACGACATTGTTTGTCATTGACACGAGCGACCGAATAATTAAATCAGATGCAAATCAGAATTTATATACATAAAATTCTTGCGTTACCATGTGACTGACTAACAGACAACGTACAGCCGAAACTACTGAGGGTAGAAAGTTGAAATTTGTAATGAAGATTCCTTAGGGAGTGTAGACGAGCACTTTGTGAGGATTTTTGAAAATCTACTCACAAGGGGCTTAATTAAGGGATGAAACTTCGTTACTACAGGTGCTAGGAGTTTCAAATTGCGGGTTCTTTTAAGGACGAAGATGCTTACTAAGATGGGTTTTTACGAAATTCGACCTCTAAGGGGATAAATTAGGGGATGAAACTTTTTATGTTTTTTTTTTTCATTTCTGAGCTTAAAACTAGAGCACTAGGCGAAGTCGCGGACAAAAGCTAGTTAAAGATAATATACGTGCAATAAAAGTATAACGAAAAATGTAGCCATCAGCGGCAGCGGAACTAACGAGTTAATTCAAGCCCTGATCGACCTGTCATACTGACATATCATTCAGGCCTTCTTTTTGACGCAGATCAATCAGATGCGGCTCCAACAATTGTTAGAAGAAAGTAAAGAGGGTATATCCGATTTCATAGGTGATAAATAAAGAGTATGGATGTATAAAAGAGTATTATTTATTTTACATTTTAAAAAGCATAGTCTATTTTTGTTACGATGATGCATCGTGTAACACTGGCACTAATATAATAAACATTGTGTATAAAATATTTAGCGTGTAATTAAGCGTGCTAAATTTGTGTTACAAATTAGAGAGAACGTATAAACGGTATAGAGTACAATACTCTATTTTTAGTATAGTTTTCAATCCCAGAGCAGCTCCATAATACAGAAGGTCGAGATATCCAAACTATTTGTAAGCATAACTATTTACGGGTACTATATGTTTATCTCGGCACATTACATATTACAATGATTGTTGTAAAAGTGACAGAAGGAATTATGTTACCTATCTGGCAAACTGTCAGTATTTGAAGAGAGATTTGACAGCCAGTGCATAATTTCACCGATGTGTTGTGCCAAATGCCTCTTAAGTGAATGTTGGTCTAACCTAAAATAATGCAGATTTCACGTTCATCTCCTATGATATAAAGTATAGGTAAAAGTACTGCGTACTGACATAAGCATAACAAAATTATAAATGGATAAATGAGTTTCTAAATGTCTATGATATGATAAAATTATGCAAGCTTACTGCTGCGTAGAGAACTAGCTCAGTTAGCAACTACATAATCATTTCAGCGCATTTCCATTATACCATAGTCCATACGCCACAGTTTTACAAAGAACATTGGCCAAAACTACTTTAGATTAGACAAATTCAAGACAACAATCAATCGTGGACGATGTTCGTAAAACGCCAACACGAGCTTACCGTTGTGGGCTCATTTATATTTTATCTGGTTCCGTAGTTTAAGCATATTGTGTTTTAGCGAAATACCACAATCACAAAACATCCGGCACAAATTACCGGATTAGCTATTACAATGATTACATTACAATATAACAAAAACAAAAACTATTTTCATACCGTAATATAGAGAATATGAAGTCACTTTCTAATTGACTTCTCTGTATAAAATAAAAAAGGGCGAAAAAAGCACACCTTGCTGTTTTTCTTTTTACTCAATACAAGGTCTTCCGCCGTAGATTTTCAAACCGATGGCATAGTATAACCAGCCGATGGCGTAGCTTTCAACATTCACAAGTGCTTGTCTGTTACAAGAGTAAGTCTAGAGTGAACAAATGATATTGAATTTGAATATTTTATTTGTGCCCATCCAGTAAAACTATTTGGTCATAGATAGTATAGTGGAAACATACTCTGTGTTATATTCGTGCACTCTGCCCGCCATGCTGCGCACGTTTAGATTACTTTAATATCATTTATAGGCACCAGTCACAAGGACATCCTGATTTAAAAAAACGTAGCCGTGTTGCGTTATTAAATTTTACGATTATACTAAAAAAAGCATGGCTAATTTTAACTTCTTTTATATCATACAACTGTATTAAATTAACATACACTAGTTTCGTATATTTATTCGTAAATTTTCGTATAGCAATATACAATTTTATTTTATTCGTATTATTAAAGACTAATTTCCTTGATTACGATAATTATCGAATTTAAAAATTGAAAATTTGTTTCCATTGATTAGAAGACTCTTGGAGTGATTTAAAAAAATCTTTATATATATCATAGGCGGGTGACATAAACTATAATTTATATAAAAGAGTTTAAGTTTTTACGAGCTACAAATATTACTGAAATATTATTAGATATTAATAGAACACACTATCAACAGAGCGCTGCGCTAGAGTAACGCCACACGGCTATTTATATAAATTGTTTTGAAACAAAATTGAAGGGAATGAACGGGCCGATATGTGTTTACAACTTTACGTTTTCGTTTCGAGGTTAAGTTTTTTAACAATACAGTTTTTTTAACTGACAAGGTCGAAGGGATTTTTCCGAACAATAATATAAAGTATTATTATAAACATCAAAATAATATAAATAAAAGCATACTTAAAATTACTAAGTACAAATCGAAATGCATGATTTGGTGTAATAGCTAGTAATTGTAATATGGTGTTTCTTCAGTGGAAAAAAAATGTTTTAATTAAGAAAGAAAGACCAAACTCTTTCTTATTACGTATTAAGGCTAAATAGCAAAATTATAAAAAATAATAACCCTTAGTATAGGGCGTAATTAGAAAAACTTAACTGGAAACTTTAACGATGGTTTATCTAGGAACAGTGTTGAAGCAATAGCGAAGTTATGCTATCGATAACAAAAGGTGTCCTTGAAAAACAGTCACACTATCGATAAAACTATTTAAACTCACGGCTTTCTTTAATACTTTAAATACTATCGCTAGTTATACTACTGCTTAAAATTGATAGTTAACTATGCTATCGTCAGGATGTTTTCGCTATAAGGTCAATTTAAATCTCAGGAAAGGTCCGTCAAGCGAGTCACGAAAGTATGCGTATTACGCGACGTCTCTCCCTTCAGATATATGCAGAGACATATGTTTTTATAACTATCGATAGCTCATCTACACAACTACCAATAGTTATTGGTCAAGGGCGATAACAACGAGTGAGTATTTAAAAAACTTAGTGTCTATCGAATTTTCTATGAATGTTACAAAATTTCATTTTAAATGTTAATCTGTAAAGAATTGTGTCAGGCATATAAGCTTAGGGCTAATAATAATTCAACTAATCTATCGCTAGGCTATCGCTAGCTTTACAACACTAGTTTAGTACACAAAAAACCTAATGTAACATGACCTTCCTCAGTTAGATAAATAAAAGATGTTCTAACGACACCGTTCCGTAGGTATTTAAAAACATTCGAACAAACATTCGAATGAACTATTTACTCTACAAATTCGTTTGCAGGAAGTAAAAAAAATGGTTCTTTATTATTACTATATAACGTATTGATAAACACTCTTAACATTACCAGTCCCACTTTAAATAACATAATAACAGATAAACCCGTCTGCACCGATAACTGAATGAATGTAAACAAGCAACCAAGCTACTGATAAATTAAACGAGTGTACAGCTTGTTCGTCATATAACGTTCGTTGTCCACAAATCATTGTACAGCAGACTGTATTCTATACAGTAATGTATAACGTACAAGATGATCTCTTCGTGTTTGTGTGAAATAATAAAGTTACCGCTTGGCAACAGTTTGGCAATCACGAGTGGTGGAGCTCGACTGCGACACACTTTGTAAACGCAAATCAACACTCAATATTCATAATAATTAAACGTGTTATACTTCTATATATAAACATTAAACATTGTTTCATAGAGACTTGATAACTGACCTATAATATTATGGAAAGGCTTCTACATTACCAAGGACAACCACTAGTATCACAAAAAGAATGATCGACGTCGATTGTTGCGTATCAAATATATAATAATCCAATGATATATTATTGTAATAATCTATTTCTGTGGATAATAATGTATAGAATATCATATATAGGATAGATTTCTATGTATGCATTGAATGGGCTCCGAAACACTGGACCGATTTTAAAAAATATTTCACTCAAGGGAAGCTATATCGTATGCGGACAACATTGACTAAAATATAAGGTATATTATTACGCGACCATGCGCAGTGTTTAAAAGGAAGATAATAGAAAAGAGTAAAACTATGAGTCATCACAGGGCACATCGCTCGCAGGACTGACGGCCGTTGGGGCGGTAAGGTCTTGGAGGGGCGACCGCGTACCTGGAGACGCAGTGTTGGTAGGACCCCCACAAGGTGGACCGACGATCTGGTGAAGGTCGCGGGAAGCCGCTGGTTGCGGGAGGCACAGGACCGATCACGTTGGAGATCATTGGGATAGGCCTATGCCCAGCAGTGGGCGTCTCTCGGTTGATATGATAATGATGAAAACTATGTGAGGAATGATATGAAAGATGAGATGAGATGAAGAATGGAACGAAATTAACGCAGTGTATGCTTTTCTTAACAAAAACATTCCCAAACTCGACATCGAGCATTGCGCCTTCACAAGCCACAGCATAGAGCTTTAATTAATTAATATGTTCTCTTTGAGTTAAATATCGTATATTTAAAAAGTCCAGAACTAAGAATGGTGTCTCAATAGTTTAAATCAAAAGCAAGTAACGTTTAACAACAAACAAGAATATATCTTGGTAATATCAGCAAAAAAATATGCTCAGTCCTATTGTTTAGAGATAATAATTTTAAAGATAAAGAAAAGAACAATGAAAAACAAATTCACAAGTATATCCGTGCAGTTTGCAAATGCTAATTATACTTGAATAGAAATGAGCTAATTACAAAACTTATGTGCTGTAACATAATCTGTTGCCTTCCATTTTCGGTAGTTAATTTGTGCGATTCTAATAGTTCAACTTCAACCCAATTTTATATTTAAAGACATGACGTCAAGGATAATAAACGAAGTAAACATAGAAATTAGGACATATTAAGAGTGCTTTATGGCGCCTTAGTTAGTCTCTTGGTATGTGATGCGGAAGTTTTTTTTTCTGTGTAGTAATCTGCAATCAGCATTGTGTGCTTCAAGCAGGTATTTTGAGTGTATTATCATTTGTAGAGTGTGTCCTCCAGTGAGAACAGCTCTTCGTTTTTATCTTCCATCAAATTTGTTACAAGTCTAGGGTATCCTTTCTTTTAAGGTGCTTATTGTAGCTTTGTTGCCAGTTCATTTGGATGTCGTTTCAGTCTGTCTGTGTAATTTTGGATTTCTTCCTTCACAGTGTTCATTCTTAGATATTTGTGGATTTCTGTGTTGGTTATGTACCACGGATGCATAACCAACACAGATTGGGTGACCAATAATTTTTGTGTTTTTCGAACTTTCCGTACCTCAAAAAGGCACATTAAAAGGTTAGTCGCGGCTGCTTCTGCAGTGGTTGCCAATCAACAGTCACTTCGCACTGAGCCTCCGTGGTAGGTTATGGCCCATTCATTCTATTCGATTTCATCCATTGAGAAGGTGTCTGTGCCCCAGCAGTAGGGCTTTAATAGCCTCGCGATGACGATGATTAAAACAACTAACGAGAAAGGCAACATCAAGAAGCCTGTCGATTTAGGCACAGATATGGCGTCTCGGCGCGGATTATATTGGCATTTATTTTTAATTAATTATTCGTAAGCCATTAACATAATTGTAAAACCGTGTCTGGCATTGACAAGAAATTACTGGCATATTTATTAGATAAAAATAAGAGTACTTTTGTCAACATGTTGTCGAGAAAAGGTTTTCACAAAAAAAAAAATATATATAATGCGCCCGTACATTTTTACTTATAGGTTTAACAACTCATTCGTTTTATAGACAGTTTTTTATTTAATGATTTTAACACCCTTATAAACTGTGTACTATTTTAATCTTTTGTTTCAATCAGAAACAGGCCCGGCTAGGCGACAGCGTAGGCGACTCCACTTGTATAATGGACGACATTAAAAACAATGGCTAAGGTCAAACTGTTACAAATAAAAATAAATCTAGAGCACAGAAGGCGTCATTTTTATTTTCATCAAATACGCGTCGACTTCTCTTTATATAAATGTGACAAAATGTTATAAGGTAATGTCGCCTAATAACGCCCACTGTTGGAGTGCTTAAGTAAAAGAAAACCAACTAGAATACGGCTCAAATACAGGTGGTCACCAGCTGATGAATAAGGACAGAAGAATGTTATTTTAAATATATTTCAGTCGGATTTGTGGAACTTGAGCAGTCTAAAATATTGGGCCTTATTAGGTGCTAGTATCTTAGATTTAAATAAATTAAGTTGGAATCGACTTTCTACGAAAACGAAATAGCAACGTCAGGACTCTACTCGCAGTCAAATTAACTATATTCCTAAATAAATCCATAAAGAGGTACGAAAATTATCCGTAGATAAATCTTGAATTTCCGAACATTATTGAGAATTATGATGTGACCTGTTTTCCCGCGACTGGCCCGCATAAATATCAGCTTGTTCACTCACGCATGAAGCTTCCCTTGCAAACAAACAACCAATCAAATCTTTCCTCTTTATAATATGAGCGTAGAAATATTTAGCAGATTATTATATTTAGATTAATTTTGCATTCACAATGCCTTAATACAAAATGCTTAAAAATCCACTTGGTCTCTGGAACTCTGAGATGGCAATCGAACCCGCAATCCAGGCGACCGCTCTAACCACTGAGCTACCCAGGACCTAAGAGGACTGACGAATCTTTTAAGCACTTGTTACTATTCGCTACAACAGAGCGTATTCTCATCTATGTTCAGGGACCAAGTAGATTTTTTAAGCATTTTGTATTTAGAATTAATAGCAGATATTGGAAAATCATCACATGGATTTTGAAATGCTATCAAAATTACATAGGTCATCATAATTTTAAAAAACTCGAGTTTTACGAGTTTTGTTCTTACTTTATTAGAAAATTAAAAATATACTTTTATACATTGCGTAGGTAAATAAAGTGGCTTTTAACATTTATATTATCAAAATCTGAATCAACGAAGATACCAGAACACCCAAACCGGAGACAACATAGTAAATATCATTTTGTTTACTGATCCGCCCTGCGATTCTGTAAAACCGTGAAACAAGTGAATTCGAATTCACTCAGGTGTCTGAATTCACATTCACGGCACCCGCTCAACCTTGAATTGGTAATAACGTTTTGTGGCATAAGTGAAGTGAGTTTCGAAATGACATAGGAATAGAATATCTGAGACAAGTATATTCAACCAATTATGTTTCGTATTTTCATACAAAAGAATAATGGAATCAATAGATATACTACACTACATGACACATGAGTGAATTCAAATTGGGGTCTGGGTTTTTACTGAAGCGCAGGGCAGACCGGGAATCGACTCAAACTCGACCTCAGAGGTCGCCGTAGCATCACGTTGTTCGTAGTATTGAAAATCGATAGAAATACATTGTAAATATAGAATCAAAGGCTATTAATTTAGCGGTGATTGTAAGAATCTTTAGAGCAGTGTTGATGCTATATATTCTATAGACTATCGAAATAATCGGTACTGCTCAATAGAGTCGATGAAATCGATATTCGTAAATCGGGCGATAGTGTCTCGATATAGATTGACTTGCACTTCAAAAATTGTAATCAAAAGGTTGTATTTAAAAGAACATAATATTAAACTTACCAGTTTAATTACAACTTAGTAATAATTACTTAATATACGAGGGTCAAACTGAAAGTTCTTAGAAAATCAAAAACTGATTACATTAGCCAGTTATTAGTTTTATTATATCTTTTCAAAATATTGTCCATTCACGTCAATACACCGCTGCATGCGATGGAACCACTGGGAAAAGCACTTTGCCCACTCGTCCTTAGGGGTCTCTTCAATGGCATCGCGATACGCAGCCACCGCTTCTTCAGCATTCATAAACCGCTTTCCTTTAAGTTTTTATTTAATTTTTGGAAATAAATAAAAATCACAAGGCGCGAGGTCGGGGCTATACGGCGGGTGACCCAGTAATTCAACGTTTGATGTCGCCAAATAGTCGATCGTTCGCTTGGCGGTGTGCGACGAGGCGTTGTCGTGGTGAAGGAGGATCCTACTGCGAGGTCGTTTCTCTCGAACTTTTTCCAAGACAAGTGGCAAACAATTGGTAGTGTACCATTCTGCAGAAACTGTTTTTTGATCCTCTAACACAGGGGTGGGCAGACTTTCACTAATGGCGATCTATATCAATAAATTGAGACGACAAGCGATCGACTTGCAATAAGACAATATTTTTTTATGTTAAATCGTTTATTGTAGGTATTGCGCACATATCACTATTTAAATATACTTTTATTTACAATTAAAGAAGTACAGTTTCTTATTATACAAGTTAATAACTAATAACTACTAAAAATAAGTATGAAGCCAATCACATGAACTAAGAGTGTTTTTATCAGTTTTCGGGCCTCTCTGGACTGATTTACTTAGAGGTCGATGCATGGCACTGCGTATTTTCTGCTAATTTCTCATAGGAAGGCACGTATTTAGTAAGTGCCAAACGTAAACAGGAAGACAAATGTTCGTCGGTAAGTCGATTGCGGTATTTGGATTTAATTATTTTCATTTCAGAAAACGCAGATTCGCACAAATACGTCGACCCAAACAAAGCAGTTAATTGCTGTGCGATTTGTTGGAGACTTGGGTATTTTTCTTGGGTCAAAAGAGACCAAAAACTGATATCTGTTGCTTTGGCTTTTAGGTGAACATCTGAAATGATCTGTATCATCTCGTTTTCGAGAGAAGACAAATCCATGTCAAAAGTGTTCGATATTTCAGAAGCAGTAATTTCAACATCCACACAAGAAAAAGGATAAATCATGAAAGTAACAACGTTCGTCAATTTTTGTAAGTCAGAAAAACGTCTTTCAAACTCGCTGAGAATATTTCCAAGTTCTGTTTCGTATTTATTATAATTTATTACGGCGCTTGTTTTTGCTTTCAAACACGCAAAATTTTTCAAGTCCTTTTTTTTCAGTTGGTTGATCAGAAGCTGCAATTTACTTTTAAATGAGTTAATTGTGCTAATCATGTCCATAATAGTTTTATCTTTCCCTTGTAGCTCCAGGTTTATAGAATTCAAATGACCAGTCACATCAGTAAGGAAAGCCAAATCACACAGCCAACTTTCACTTTTAAGAATCTCCGTGTCATCACCCCTTTGATCCAGAAAAGAAATGATTTCAGGTAGTAATTCTTGAAACCGTTCTAAGAACTTTCCCCGGCTCAGCCACCTTACGTCTGTATGGAGCAATAAATCTGTGTGCTCAGATTCGCTGGCCTCCAATTGCACTTTGAAGAGGCGTCGTTGCAAGCTTCTGGCTCGTATAGAATTTACGATCTTCATAGTGATGCTCATCACATCTGCCATGTTCAGTACTTTCGAACACAACACCTGCTGATGAATGACGCAATGAAAAGAAAAAAAAGATGGGAAGTCTTCATTAGCTCTGCACAGTGCCACAAATCCATTAGTCTTTCCAGTCATTGATGGTGCTCCATCTGTTGTTATGCACACTAGTTTATACAGAGGCAGCTCGTAGTTTTTCGCAAAACTTAGAAAAGCATCGTATATGTCTGAACCGCGAGTGGTTTCTTTCAAAGGTATGATTGTTAAGAACTCTTCTTTAGACGACGTATCTGGAAATGCCATCCGAATAAACACACATAGCTGGGCAGTGTCAATCATATCAGTGGATTCATCAAATTGTAAAGAAAAGAATGAACATCTCATAATATCACTTTTTAGCTTTTGCTCGATATCACTGTTCATGAGCTCAACACGTCTAGTTACAGTCCGACGAGACAACTGGAGCTCTTTTATGGCAGACATGATTTCAGTTTTATTTTTAAAGTCGCCAAATAATGAATTTGCGCCTTCGAGAAATGCTTTTTTCAATACCTCGCCATCTTCAAAGGGTTTTTTGTGTTTTGCCAATATATGAGATATTTTGAAGGACGCAACTGTCGCAGCTTCCGATTGTTTACTTGGCCTGGTAAACATAGCTTGCTCGGCCTTCAAGCTACCTTTCAGATCTTGAACTTTCTGACGTCTTATTTCACTTTTGAGAGGAAAATCACTTTCGTAAATTTTATGCAAGGATTTATGATGCCTTTCTAAGTTGCCGCGTTTAGGCAAAGCTACTGAAGCTCGACAAACAAGACAAATACACTTGTCTTTCACCATGGTAAATAAGAATTCTTCTTCCCATTCATCGTTGAAATGATAAGTTTTACTTTTTTTTGGCGCACTCATTTTAAATAATAGTTACCAACTTCACTCTCTCCTTTAGTTACCCTCAGTACAAAATATATTCATGAGCAGCACGAAGTCACACGATCACGAAAGTTATTGGGAAACATAAACAAGTACAGAATCCAGAATCACGACATGACGTCTCACCGAAACCAAAATCTGTGCGAGACTGGCGAACACGTGCCGGCCGTCGGCAATTGTCAAAGCAAAGTAAATCGGGCGGCAAGCATAAAGCTAATTCGCCGCCCGCACAGGTCAAAGGACGCCGCCGCGCCGTTTAACGAGCCGACACCGGCACACGTGCACAGTACAGCCGCAAATAAATCTGGTGCCTTCTTATTTCATATCGACATTTTCGCAGTGAAAGGTTGTTTGTTGACAAGTATTTTCTTCTTAAAGTTACGCGCGTGTAAAATAAAATGTTTTTTATGAACGCACTTTAGATACTGGTATTTTGACTGGTGAAAAGACCACTGTTATTGGAATTAGCCCAACACGTCAGTACATTTTTAGGAATGCGATCGACCATAGATTCCCTTGCGATCGACCGGTCGATCGCGATCGACCGTTTGCCCACCCCTGCTCTAACACAATTGTTGCAAAATGACCTATCCTTCCAAAGAACGAGGCCACCATTTTTTTTCCCGCACTTCGATCTCTCTTCACTTTAGTTGGCAACTCCTCGAAAGGAAACACCCACTGAGCAGATTGTCTTTTGGTTTTAGGATCATAACAGTAAATCCAGCTTTCGTCACCTGTTAGTATGTCGAACACAGCATTTGAGTCGCCTCCGTTAAATCTTTCAATCATTTTACGACACCAATCCACACGATGGAGTTTTTGAGCCTCAGTCAAATTATGAGGTATCCACCGGGCGCAAAGCTTCCTGACCGCTAAATGTTCGTGGAGGATTTTGTGCACTTGACTCATACCGATGCCTAAGCTTGTCCGAATCTGTTGATAGGTCACTCTTTTGTCAGTCTCTATCATACGCCGCACAACACAGATGTTATCTTCAGTCGTCGCCGTAGAAGGCCGTCCCTCACGTAAATCATCAGTGATATTAGTGCGACCACGTTTAAACTCATTAAACCAGTTGTAAACAGTCGCACGAGATGGGGCTTCATCGTGAAAGGCCAATCGTAGTCTATCATAACTTTCTTGTTGACTTAAATGACATCGAAAGTCATAAAAAATCATTGCACGAAAATTTTCTCGTGTTAAATTCATGATGACGTGACACAGACAATTTTCAATTTGCCGCCAAATCGTAAAACAAATGACAAATGAATGAAATATATACTCAGTAATATTGGCAAAGAGTTATATTTTCAAATTTTAGAATTATTTTTTTATTATATTGTTTATAAGTGGCCAGTTCTAAGAACTTTCAGTTTGACCCTCGTATATACAATTATCATCAGTAATTTTAATCAATTTATTTGAAATAATTTCGTACGCGCTCAGAATATTATTCTCGTTTTCGAAATGTAGTTGTTCAACTACTTTTTAGGTATGTGTCCATTTCTGGTTTATTTGCATAATCTATTAGTATAAATAAACTAAATTTACTCGAGGTCGCTTTATGCCAATAGATAGTTGGTACACTTAACATTCATTCTGATTTAAAATTTGCTACTTGATTTCTAAGCAATGGTTCTAATTCTGTTACACAAACTAGACTAAATTTAAGTTTCGTCCTGTGAATAATTCGTTTTTTTGTTTGGTTTAGAAAGTGGAACAACAGAATCAACACCACAAGAGAACGTTGTGTAATATTTATTTTATAATTATGATAGTCAATTACAGAGGCGCTCAATGGCGGAAGGCACGTTAGGCCATTGGTCCCGCCTACATCTGCACTCGTTAACATCCAACAATCCGCACTGGGACCACGTGGTGGCTTATGGCCTATGGATTCTATGGATAGGGAAGGCATGTTCCCATCAGCCTATTAATAGGTTGATAATGTTGATATTTCGTACATAACACCTAACTTTGTTGCACAGTGATAAGTACTACATTTGAATAATAATTAGTTAAACAAACTCTGAACTCGTTTGCACTCGTGTTGTCGCGTTGATAAGGAACTTATCAACATATTTTATATAACATGTCAATAGAAGTTACAGGACGCAATAAATACTGTAATAATGTATATTCTACTGCAGTCATCGCCACGTAAATTATCTTAAAATTATTATCATCACCATCATCATCACTAGCTCTTTTACGTCCCCACTGCATGGGCTCAGGCCTTCTTATGGATGGTTAAGGAGGATGGGCCATAACCCTCCACGCGAGCCCAATGCGGATTGGAGGGTATTAACGATTGCAAATGCAGCCGGGACCAACGACTTAACGTTCCTTCCGAAGCACGGAGTAGCTCATGATAATAATTTTTTGGTCACCCATCCCGTGACCGACCCTTGCGAAAGTTGCTTAACGACTTATTGTTATTAAATCAAAATTATTTCTCATTCGACCTTTTTAAGAAGACGGGTATTTAAACTATGATTAGAGACACATCTGCATGTTATATCGTAGTGTCGTAACAGAAACATACATATATGTTACATACTAACGTATGAAACAACATGATACATCAATGTGTTTTCACCTGAAAAATGACAAGAAATCATCAGAAAAATATCCGAAATGTTAAAAATTTACCAAAATTGAAAAGTTCTGTAGCTTACGCGGAAATGAAGAAAAAAGCTTTAGCGTCAGTTTCTTAGCTGGCGTTCTATATTTTAATTTTTTTATAATTAAGCACGGTAAACTAGTACACTAGTTTCATTAGATAGTGGCAGAAAGTTTAATCTATCTCGAAATTAAAATGGAAACTCTGCTGAAAGATATTAGCGGCCATCAGTTTTAATATATGTGCATTTCACTGAACTCCAGTCCCGAAATAATATTAAAATAGAGAACGGGCGAACGAACTTTTTATTGACACAGCTAAAATACAAATTTACTTACCACCAAGTCTAGACGACATCTCGTTTTAAAGCGAGCAACGCCTAATACTATATTAAAAAAGGCTAACATTCGTATGCAAATCTTTTTTATGGGATTGATTTGAATAAAATCTTTTTTATAGGCATCTCTTTTTGAATTAACGTTTCTTTTTATGAGTTTTTTATTTCATTTACCCGTTACTTAAGTTTTTTTTTGTAAAACAAATCATACAACTGAACTTTAAACAAGTGGTGTTTTTCTTTAATTGATTTTATTTTTACACCCTATCCTAGTAATATTATAAATGTGAAAGTTCGTAAGTATGGGTTTGTTACTCTTTCATGCAAAAACTACGGAAAGGATTCAGATAAAATTTAATAAATGGATAATTCTAAGCCTGAATTAACCTATAGGCTACTTTTTATCTCACCTTATTTTGGGACCACGTGGGAAAAGCCGCTGCTGGCGGAAAGCTAGTCCATAAAAAAATAATTGTAAAACGTAGAATGGAATTCCAACCGTGGTATGTCGTCTTTATATTGATATACAGACGACATACAGACGTTACGACAATATAACTTCAAGTGTGTTATCGTGAATAAATAAAGTTCTATTTATTTTAATCACACGTCCGTATTACTAAAATTATCTATGGCATGAAGATATAGATAGATCTTGACACGCCCGATCCGTTGCGGATTAGGCAGAGTGATGGCGTCGCCAGTGGCAGATAGTGAAATATAACATGCCAGCTTTCCGCCAGCGGCTTCGCCTAGTTCTTGTATTGTACATATAGACCTCATTTTTCAATCACTCTATATATTTACAAAAACCCGCATTAAAATCCATTGTGTACTTTAAAAGATGTGAGCGGAAAGACCGACTTTGTTTTATAAATGATATGTAAGACATCTCAGGAAGTAAGATTTTCACGAAAAAAGTAACATTATACTATTTTATGTGGAAAACGATACTAATACTATACAATATGGCACTTTTTCACAGTTTTTGACGTTACGACATCCTATTCTCCCTTTTTTTTACGATGTGAAATGTATTATTTCACATCCAACTTCTCCAGCGTGGTTATGTTGAGCTCTTCCGCACAGGACCACAAAAGAAGGCTGAAACCCATCGATGTCCCTCTGTATGAAGATGGTGCAACGTCTAAGGGGCCATCCATACATTACATCACACGTTAGGATGGGGGGGGGGTCGACGAACTGTGATATTAGAACAGAATTTGTATAGACAAACAGGTGACAGGAGGGGAGGGGGGGGGGGGGTTAAAACCACGAATTTTGTGAGACGTAATTTTAAATCATGAATTTTGTGTGACGTAGTTCATAGCACAATCTCATCTCATTTCTGTCCACCTCTTGCAGGGCGGTTCCTCCTGCAAATCTACCATATTATCTCATGAATGGACGCTTCGATTTTGTCTACGACGACACCGCAATATATTCATTATTCATTTAGATATGTATATTTTTAATTTATCTACGTAATTTGATACCACGGCGTATAAGTAGATACAAAGTGTATGTCAACAACTATGTATTGTATTGGGACACTCTTGGCGATTAATAAAACATTAGTGCTTCCCATCCTAGATAATGATTTATTGATGCCCAGGTAGACACGTTTCAGAATTTTGAAATATTAAAATGTATATATTTGTATTTTGTATTATGTTATTGATATTACTTCGTTTTTTTATCTCTACATTATTTATGATAATTTTGTTGCTTCGTAACACTTTTAATATTAATGTTTTACAGAAAATGCGTGTAGCGTGAAGAACTTGAGACGCGTATTGTATACGTCTTCATCTCACTTTTCTCTAGTATTCGCCTATACAATACTTCACTGTCAACCAGTTTCTCGAGTCTCTCGAGTGCGTCACGTTACGCGTGCTAGTGACTGCTCTACCAACTGAGCGAATTAAAAAAATTCTCAAGTACTTGTTACTGTCGATGGTAGTGAGCGGGTAAGCCGTTATGCTTTATGTTGATTGTGGGACTTTCCATCCACACGGACCCACCCGAAAGCTAGTCGAAACGCCTTCCGTGCACTCTCTTTTTTTTGGGGGAAGTGCCTGGGATCTACCAGGGAGTGCTCCACACACAGCCCCCGTTCAGGTCAAAGGTGCATCAGTCTCCTCCCAGACAGTCGGGGACGTTGATCAGATGGTTGTCAATCATCTGTAGAAGAAAGAGATGCTCTATTTTTATCTCCCCCCTCCCCCCCCCGCGCAAACATCGGCGGCGTCTGTGACGCAACCATCGCTGATGACAAACTATCAGCAACCCGTTAGCGTTTATCAGAACTCGAAAAACGCTAACGAAGCTCAAGAAACGGCTCGAGAGTGAGATATGCCTATCCAGTCTCCCTCTCAGTGCCGCTATTTTGCCTCTCTCGAGTGTCTAACGTTCATCATGTTGCGCTAGCGGAGGGTACAAATTATCCATACGTGCACGATAAACTCAGGAACATTTTGTCTACCTATACCCGAGTGTCACTTATATCGGCTACGTCATACATCTCGCACTCGACCGGAAAACATTTGGTGTAGACAAAGCGTTTTTTGAAAGTATCATGCTACGAGTGCAGTTGTCCACTCTCTAAATAAAAAATATTGTCTGGGTTTGTCAATATATCTATCTATCTATATCTTCACACAGTATTTTCCCATCATATTTTAATTGCTCAGATTCCAAATTAAGAAGCTATACAGTTGTACTGTGGAAAACAACGAAGATGTTGACACCCAGACTTAAGACAATATAAAAAGTTCATTTTCTACATTGACTCGACCGAAAATCGAACCCGAGACCTCAGAGATGACAACACCTAAAAACGAGCCCCTCGGAGGGCGTTATAGCTGTTTACAGAATCCAATCAAAACTAAATTCATATAGTCTATGCCCACAGAATCGCCCACCATTGTCATCCAGATTTAGAGACTATTTGTATGCGGATTGGTTATGCGATTAGTTCGGATCACTGAGCTGCCACTTTAAACATTCATATACGCTCACGAAACACGTTAAAATCGATGAGAAATCCCCCATTACCTGGGGTGGGTACCCCTCTGCTTTTATTGATGCACTTTAATTGCAGAATTATCATACAAGTGACTAATAAAAAAATCAAACCTTTGTTAGTGTTGTTGCTCCCAGCTCTATTATAGCTGGTTTACATGGATTAAGTAGTTAAGTAAATTGTTAACTTAACTTTGAGGGTAATTTTGATTTATTTGTATAGGTACAATACAAGTATTTTTCGACTACTTTGAGTCGACTTAGTATAAAATTTTGTATTACTAGTATAATTATAAACATTTATCACTTGAAATATGAATTTACCTATTTATGTAGTTAACAAAAAAACCAATAATGGAAAACCGCATTTTACAATATTCAAAAATATACCATTAGGTATATATTTTCTTCTATCATTCTATTCCTTATTAATAATACTGTTCCTTATTAGGTTTTAAACGTTTTTAGAAATGGAATATGTAAATAAAAAATGGGGTAGATATTGTAATTTATTGTTTCTTTTTTTTATTATAGTTTTGGATTATTTTTTATGTTGTATGTATTTTTAACATGTTTTTTTATATTCACTAAATTATGAAATTATGAAAGCTGATAATTTTATTTATTTATTTTTTAATAAAGCATGAATTTTGAACCCAATCAAAATTATGTTTGCCTTGATTTTGTCTCATGGTGTTGTGTACACATGTCATTGGAAGTGCAACTTGACATGCTGCATTGTTATGTGAAGACTTATTTATAGATGTAATTGTACTTCTGTTTGTGAACAGACAAAAAAAAAACAAACAAAAATACTACTTCCCAAAAAAAAAGTTTATAAAATCCGTTCACAATTCACAATAAAGATTCAGTCGCATTGAAAACTGTTTTGAAATCGATTTGAGATCGTATTAAAGTTGTATCTAACATCATTCTTCTCATGAACAAAGTCTCACAGTAATTGCGACTATTAATTGAGTAAAGTGACCTATTTCTTAATTACAGGTGTCCATAGCAACACTAATGGATAAAGTGTGGGTCGAATTCTGTGAATTATTGTGAAGATTTTGGCATCAAGGAAATTGTCTGGTTCCGCCATGTTGGAGTCATAAGTCAAAAAGTTTTATAATTTGATTTGTATGATACATGTACATATAATAGCTTAATCAATTCTGTAATCCACTTGTTCCTAGGGTAATCTGGTAACAAAAAATCTAATAATTAGGACAAAAATTCAAAAATGATATAAGACGTATTTTTATTATTACCCTTTAGTATAAATGATAATGTCCCCACCGTTGAGGCACCAGAATTTTCCTATAGATGGAGAATGCGCCATAACCAAGCGGGTCCGGTGCGGATTGATGGGTGATAACGACTAGCAGATGCAATAGGGGCCGCTGATTTAACGTACTTACATACCTTCCGAAACCCTCCGTGCTTACTTTATTTTAAATTGCAGATCGAACTCTAACCACTAGTCTTATTCGACCAAGTTCGTCCTTCAATTTATGGGTATAAAGTAATAAGTCTTTTAATATCTCCCTTAGTAAATTAAAGAAAACTTTAGTAGGTACTTAACTCTTAAAAAACTCTTAACTATATAAAAAAAACTAAGCTGATTTGTTAATGTTATATATTATTATCAATACAATTGTTTAGTGAAAACAAAGCTTTTTGTTTTTTTTTTGTCTTCTTAGTGAAAAGTTTTTGGTTTTTAATGCAATTAGGATGTTAATTAGCAAAAAACTTTTCACTAATTCTAATTAACATGTACTGGACTTTTGTGTTTATGTAAACTATTATAACGTCTCTCTTTTTAATATTATGATAGTAAAACGATGGCACATTAGTTTACTATATATAATTATATAGCTATATATAATTGTATCTTAAATTACAATACGTTAATTGTTGTAGCCACAAATCTACACAAACAAATTAAATTAGAGTGTCTGTTTGTAATGTTAAAATAACCGCTTTACCGGTACATATACCAAAATAACATTTTTTGTCTGTCTGCCTTTCTTTTTGTTAAGGCTAATTTCTGAAACGGCGAAAAGCTTATGTAATAAAAAGTAAGTTAGGCTACTTTCCGCGCGGGCGAAGTCGCGGGCACACCTAGTAAACATTTATTTATTTAGACAGGCACACACTACAGGTAACAATAAAATTAATGTACATTCATTAAATAGTAGAGTTCTAGATTGTAAAATATGTATGCCCACCATTAAAAGCACGATAATACTTAAGCAAAGTCTGCACAATACAAACAAATACAACAACATTAGCAATTGATATGAGCACGGCCTTATACAATAAACAAAGAACACGAAAACACAAATCCTATCCTATTAATAATAATAAAAAAGTTTCTTTGTTTGTATGTCCGTCTATCACTTCTATTGAACGGATGTATATGTATAGGGTATTAGCTGACTTAGATAACAAGATACCTTGTATCCCACTAAATAGTTCCCTAAGGACCTAAATAGTTCCCGTGCAAAGCCGCTGGCGAAAGCTAGTTAATATTATAAATGTGAAAGTTTCTTTGTTTGGATGATTGGATGTTTGTCCGTCAATCACGCCGAAACTACTGAACGGATTTTGATAAAATTTGGTATACAGGTAGGGTAATATGTGATTTAGATAATAGTATACTTTTTATCCCACTAAATAGTTCCCTAGCGACGCGGGCGAAGCCGCTGGCGGAAAGCTAATAAAATATATTTTTAAATTACATAACAAAATTAATAAATAATATACTTGGGTAGCTAAGCAAAGTCGAGGTTGTTGACGACAGATTTAAAGGCAATTAATTTATTTACAAATACATCCAGATCATCATATTTAATTGACAATTCATTACATTATCGACTCGCGAACAAATGGAAAATATAAAAATATGAAAAATAATAATTTACATTTATCATTGATCAATTATTTTAAGTCTATATCTGTTTTACAACGAACGACCATTGATTAACTGTGACAGTTTTATATCTGTTTTTTTTTTTCTAGTAAATAAGATTATATTCTATTTTCAATAGCAACTGGGTGTAATAATCAAATGTCATTATTACACGTGTCGTCTGGTAGACAATAGCGTGACCCGTTCTATATCATTATCATAAAGATAAAGAAACTAACCGGTACATTTTGTACGTTAATAATTTTCTTCAACACATTGTTTATTTTCACACTACGAGAAAGCGCGCAGAAGAACTGCTAAATTCAGCACTAGTGTATGTAACAATAGTGAGTCAACGACCTGTGCGTGAGTATAAACAGTATTGCCGGCATAGCGACAGTATGATTATCGATAAAGATATTTATCGATAAAAATCAGTCATAGTATCTATGCTATTAATAATATTGAAGTAAGGTACTCGTCGTGTAGCTCGGTGGCGTAGTGGATAAGCGCCGCGGCCCACAATCGTTGTCGTTAAGCAACTTTCGCAAGGGTCAGTCACGGGGTGGGTGACCAAATAAAATATTATGTCGAGCTATTCCGTGCTTCGGAAGGCACGTTAAGCCGTTGGTCGGGACCTGCATTTGCAGTCATTAATACCCTCTAATCCGCATTGGGCCAGCGTGGAGGGTCATAGCCCATCCTCCTTAACCATCCATAAGAAGGGCTGAGCCCCTGCATTGGGGACGTAACAGGGTTGATGATGATGAAGGTACTCGCCGTCTTTTTTGACCTTGGTTTTATTCGGGATCACCACAATATTCATTGTATATGTCTTCCATACTCAGTCCCCGCCCTTCCATATAGGCAAACTAGACAACCGACGTAAGCGTTCGTATTTAAGGAGTTGCATGGCTTAATCTGCTTTGCTTAAATTATTTGACTAATGCAGTACCTTACATTTTAAATTACAAAATTCTCAGACTGGTATAGTACCTGACCTACGTAGTATCATTTTTTGTCATTCATTGGTAATGGTAAACCGCACTCTTTCATCGGTGCAAATACCTACATTAGTCTTTTATTTTGTTGTGATTTTTTTATGGGCGTCGCTCCAATGATTTGCCTAGGGCGCCAAGTTTCATTGAGTCGACCCTGTCCATACTAATCGATCAGCCGTCTCGTTGGAGTGTGTGTAACGGAACACTAAGGAGAGACTTAAAAAGTTTCTAATTTTTTTTATAACTATAAAACTATGACAAATTTCTCACTACACACAAAGAGTGTGAAAGTAGCTAGATATTCTTCCGATTCTATTAAACATTTTTTAGTTAATATTTATTTCGTATAAACAAGGTTAGGTGGGTTTAAAACAGTGATCGGACATTTTGTATGTATCCTCTACGTATACACCAACCCATCAATACCTTTTTTTTGTTAACGCAGGGGAAATGCACCTTAAGCCTTAAACCAGGGTTCCTCTTCCACCCCGCCTTCAAAAGGGCAGGTTAATGTGGAAGCCCTACCTGGTAAAACCCGCTGCGGTTCACCTCACGCGAATGGAAGAGTCCGGTATCCAGCAAGAAGGGCTCGGACTCAACCCATCAATACCTACACTCCTTTCTTACTATACGCGTACGTTTTTTTTTATTCTTCCTCTCATAATCACATTTGATTTGTTACAAGCAAATCAATGTGCACACGAAGATAGTCTGATCTCTCTCAATTTTTCTGTAGCAGTACGATACTATCGATCAATAATGATAACCACTAAAATCACAATACTAATTACATTCACGAACAAAATGATTTGATGTAGAACGACTCGTAATCATTACTCTCTAAACGACTAATAGTACGGTAGAATTGTCGGTTATCGACAGATCAAATTATCGATATTCAGCAATCACTATCGATAGTTGGATAGATAGACTATCGCCATAACAACAGCACTGTACGGAAAAGGATTTGTAGTGCGCCCACGCTAAGAAAAATGCGAAGTGTAGGTACAAAAAATCTTACTACCAGTCAGTAGCTAGTAATTGTTTACAAAAAAAATCACTAATCAATATTCATAATGTTCTTTTGTCTCGCTTTCCCATCGACAAGGGAATAAATCAATGTGTTTTAGACTAGTTACTTGCTGCAAAATTCAGGTACACAAAACTCGGGTTTATTTAATCGAATCGAAGTTAATCGCTCGAATAACATTTGAAAGCCCTTATGGCTTGGCGAAAGGGAAAGTAACACATACGGACCACTTTCAACCTTTAATGATAACAAAACATTTGCACGAGCGAAATAAACAAGAGCTAAAGGAGTTTTTTCTGATACCATTATCACTAGGACGTCTAAAAATATCGTACCTATTGTGATATCATGTTGTAAAGTAATTATTTTGTAGTAAAGCACTGTTTACTAAGCAGACAAATTATTATATAGTGTTGTTTCAATTTAAACTGTTGACGATATTTACCCTGTTCACTCTTGAGCCAAAAGGGTGGTAGGTTACGAGGAGCGGCTTAAGTGTTTGTTTTATTCGCAAATCTTTTATTCTTTTCTTTCTTATTTTATTTGTAACGAGAGGCCTTTTCTTTTTGCCATTAATTTTATAAGGCAGCAAATCCAAAACTTTATGCCGCCATCATGTTTTTCTGTTTCCCAAAGGTTGACTGGTAGAGAATGCCATTAGAGTTAACTCCGTCTCTTATACCAATTCAATGGTCAATAGAGTTTGTTAAATAAATCAATAATCAGGGGAGTGCTGGAGACTAGGTGAATTTTATGTGTCAATTAATAATGCGTAATAAAATCCAGACACAATATCTTTTTACTTAGCTTATCTTTTGCTATAAGAGCTTAAATTAACATTATATCTAAAGCCAATGACAGCTGTCTAAAGTTAATTCAGATACGCGCTAGACAGGACGCTTAATGTCAAAATACCCCACCGACGGCAATCTTTTCTGTCTACAGAAAATTATTGAACGTCTGAACCTTGTTGCTAGCCGACCATTTAATGAAGGCAAAACATTTTATTACATTTCTCTACAAAATATAGACAATGGTTATACCAATACATATCCACCATGTCGTGTGTTAACACAGATGCTACAATGATTCATGTCATTATAAGAACAGCTGGTTATAGAACGAGACTACATGCTCTTCTAAAGCGAATATTCATTAGGTACGTACACTTTATTAATAAATAACACAATAAAAGAATGTGTGTGTTTTTGTTACACCTGTGTTGCGCTTGAAATTGATATGAGGGTGGTAATTATAATTAATATGTGCGAATATTATTTTGAAACGTTATTCTTTCTGTGATAATGTAATAATAAATTTTATTTATTACGTTTCATTTATTTAATTGTAAAAAAATATTTATTTTACCGTTGTTTAATTTATATTCAATTTAATTTGTCTATTGTAATTCTGATTCAGAATTATATGTTTCTCAACGTGTTTTTTTAAGACAAACAAAACAAACAATCAAAAGAAACAAGCAATCAAATCAAAATTATAATTAGAAGACGGGCTCTAATTATAATTTTGATTTGATTGTTTGTTTTGTTTGTTCGAATAGGCCCCAAAACTACTGAACCGATTTTAAAAATTCTTTCATCTAAAGAACGTCATGATGGTATAATAACTTATGCGAGTGAAGTCATTTTAAACAATTATAATGTTTAAAATAACAAGTTAATTTCGCAATAAACACATGTTGGGTTTTAATATATATATTTTAATTTCGTAATAACATACCTATTTGTTATGTCTCGTAAATAAATAATTAAGGACTCCACGATATAAATCACTCGATTCTAAACAAACTAACAGAATCCTACGCTACTTTGGTCACGACTAAAGTGATGAAAAATTTAGTGGTAAAGAGCAGAGTAGATGAAGTCATGTCTCTGAGGTTTCCGTTGTACTGGAACGACCGGGTAAAAGGACTGTCCAATGCATCTTTGGGCATTTATAGGCACCGAACCCAAAAAAAGACCCTATTAGACACAAGAGCGGAGTCTTAAGAATGAGCGGAGTCTTAAGACTGAGCGGAGTCTTAAGACTGAGCGGAGTCTTAAGACTGAGCGGAGTCTTAAGACTCCTAATAGACTAATAGCGGAGCGGACGGTTAGCGGAGTGAGACGCAATAACTAATCGTCAAAGTAAGACGAGGTTAGTATGACGATTACCATAGCAACGGGCGCCCGAATAATTTTTTTTTTTGGAAACGTCGCCAGCGTTTGTTGATACAAAACCGGCTACGCTAACAATCCGTCGCCGTGTGAGGTGTGGCCAGTGTTGCCAGATGCCTTGAACCTATTATCTGTAGTATGAACTGCTAAATTCTGTATACTATTTTAAAACCTGTAAAAATTGTATATGGTCAAAGAAATCGAACCACATTTTATGCTCATAATCATCATGCTTCATTTGAAAAATAAGGGATAAGTACTAACGTTTGATTGCCGTAAATTAAATAAAAGTATACACTTATTCCAAAAAATAAACGTTTTATTTTAGTACTTACGTAAATATAGATTAAAACTCAGATTTTGCAACACTTATAATTACAGATAGTTTTTCCAGAACCAGTACTTCCAATCGAAAGATCTGTGTTACGAAATGTACAAAAGGCAAAGTTTTAAGACGCTGATAGATAATCGTTCACAAAAAACACAATATACATCCTTATGGTAAAAGGTTAAAAAATCCACCAACACCAGGTACTCTGAGATGGGGATCGAACCCACAACCTTCCGCAATCCGGGCGACTGCCCTAACCATTGAGCTACCCAGGACCTAATAGGACTGACGCATTTTTCAAGCACTTGTAAGGTATTTTTCGCTGCTACATTAGCGTATATTAATTGATGTTTAGACAATTCATCTCTTCAGGCAAAACTCTGTATAAAAATCTGTATCAAGGTCTAATCTGTATTATGCACTGAAACTCTGTATAAATACGGAGAAATCTGTATATATGGCAACACTGGGTGTGGCCGGCATGCCATCTTAATGCCACATAACTGATAAAATCTTTTAATCACTTTATATAATTACCTTTAATTATATATATTTTTTATATAGTTGAAATGAAATATATTAGTCGTTAAATCGATCCAAAAACCTACTTAGAATCTTTGCGATTTTTTTTTCTAACAAGCCAATTAATTGAATTTAGGTTTCTGTATTCAGCCAACCTTCGATCATGTGTTTAATTTTCATAAAATGTTTTTTATTTGCCAAATATTAGCATAGGCTTAGAATGGTTTGTAAGTTCGTAAAAAGTCGCCTTAACTGTTAACCTTATTTAGCACTGACTTGGTTAGTGGTGAGGTCCCACTGGTCGGCCACGAACGAGTGCCTGCTGTAGAGGAACACGGGCACTTGGTGGTCCTTCACCGGCGCCGGGTCACTGTTCACCCGCACCACTGTCAAGTGCGTCGTCGTAGTACCCACTGCCGACATTATATATTTTCAATGGTGACATAAATAGCTAATCGACTTGACTGTACATATGATCAGATCTTTGTTACAAACTGGGTACGACACGAAAAAATTTAGCAACAAAAATTATAGATATCTATATTATTCAAATCAATTATCTATTGGAAATCTTATTTGCCTCATTCTAAGATATTAAATCGATAAAGTACTTATAAACCAACTTATACTTAACAGTTACTTCGTAAAAACAACTCTTAAAACTCACCGTAGAATATAAATTGGGCTAAAACATCCATGTTAATCTATCCATAGATACACATTCTGTATACTTTCTCACAGCAAGCAATCGTTAAAATTGAAATGAGAACTAGAGTTAATTAAAATCTCGGGGGATTATCTCATTTATATACCTCTGAAGTGTTTTATAATATCATTTTGTAACTCAATTTCATTATAATATGCTTAATAACAAAATCTCAAACATAATGAAATAGTCTCGAGAGGGAATAAAGTTAAATGCTGTAATCACCCTTTGAGAGATAATCTCTTTAGCCTGACAACGGCGAAGGGTTGTTGTCACTACTAATAAACACACTACTAAACTAATACTATATAAAGTTTCGGTCATAACCAGTGTTGCCAACCCCGAGTAACTACAAAAAGACAGTCGAGAGCTCACCAATTAAAAAACAGTAGGTTAAGTAAAAGAAGTATATTTCATACTGTTCTCGTATAATTAAAACAATAACATACCTACTTTTATTAGTTATCAGAACATCAGCATCCCAAAATAAAAAATGAAAGAAAAATCAAACGAAATTAAAAAAAATAATTATTTTCTATTTTCCATTTTGATTCGTATTTTCTGATGATTTTACCTACTTTACTTTGGATTTCTTCATGTGCCTATCTGTGGATTAAAATTAGTAGTAATCAGTTTTTTTCTGAATTTATTTGAAATTTCGCATAGTGTAATAGGTGGCGCTGAACGCTAATTGAAACAAAACGGACATCGATGTGAAAACAGCAAGTCTTGTGTGAAAACAGTAGGGTTGCTAACGCTGGTTATACATGTTTTATTATGTTGCCTTGTTGTTTAATGTCAATTACTAAATTAATCAAATCAATCAATCACCGATAGGGATGACGACAAATTTTTGTTTGTTTGTCCGTCAGGTAGAGTGTTAAAAAATATTAAACACGTATTTTTTTATTTCTTTCGTAATCATAAAATGACGGCGTTACATTGAGTTGAAATTTCGCATGACGTCACGTTAGAGTACGTTTTCTACAAAACTGTGACGTAGCGAGCCCCCACTACTCAACTTTAATGCTTGTTATCTAAGCTATTTCTCGTTAAATTGAATAAAAAAAAATAAGTATATAATATTTTTCTATTATCTGACTGACGGACTAAATAGAATTGCATTTTTTTACCCAGTCGTCATCCCTATTATGAATTAAGGATATAAACACGGCAAAATAAGTTTACTTTCAAATAGTTATATATAACAGAAAACAATATAATACCAATATCTAAAGTGCATACTGAAACTAAAAGACTACTGTTTTTAAAAAGATGAAGATTTTCATTAGTTTCAGTTCAAAAACAACGAATCAACAAGCCAAAGCGATAACCCTAAAATATCATGTTGGACTATCAACAGTTATCAATATACAGTCTAGACATTATCACATCCTTCATTACTTGTCATTATTATTAGAGTTCGCACCTACCTAATGTCGGTTATCTAGAGATGCTTTGGCTGTAGTCTTTTATCTTTTCGAAGAGAGATATAACATTATTATTATTTTAATAAAAAGAAACAGATTACCTTTGACCTCTCTATGGCAAGGATGGCGGTACAAAACAAATAAAACAAACAAAACAATCAAAGTCCCAAATTTCTCTCTGAAACCAAATAAGTTCCACTTATTTTACTTATAACTTATTTGGTTTCATTACTCGGAGAACGTTCTCTCTTAATTTCAGATGGTTTTCATAAAGCTAATAGGCTTTAACGAAAAAAGCTTTGTTGTGTGATTTGCTGTTATTTTTTTCATTTTAGAACCTATTTGAGCTTACCAAAGGTTACGGTAATAAAGCGTAATTCAGAATTAACACATTATATCTATAGTCGAGCAGAAGTAATTACTTGAGTAAAACTTAAGCAAATATTTTTTTAGTTAATAAAGAAAAAATTGAATGGAGTAAATTCTCTAAGTTACAATATTATTATTACTAGCTCTCCGCCAGCGGCTTCGCCCACGTGGTCCCTAAGGAACTATTTAGTGGAATAATGAGCTAATACCCTATCTGTATACCAAATTTCAACAAAATCCGTTCAGTAGTTTAGGCGTGACTGACGGACAAACATCCAAACAAAGGAAGTTTCACATTTATAAATATTAATAGGATTCTTAATGTAAGTAAACACTTATTCCCTGGCACTCTGAGATGGGACTCGAACCCATGACCTTTCATAATCCAGTGCCAGGGACAAAGTGGACGTGCTAAGCATTTTTCTTTAAGAATATTTTTCGGTATACCATTGTGCTACTCCATGGCATTGTGAATGTAAAATTAATCAAATATAATATTATTATTAGTTTTTGACAGTTTATACTTGGTTAAAAAAATTGCTTAAATTATTACATTTTCTTAAGTAATTACTTTCCCGACTATAATTACGAGCGTTAGAGCTGGTGCGGAACTGGTTATAAATGCGTGGCCTCTTGTCGATCGCAGAAAAGTCGACTTTGCACCCCCGACAGAAATTGCGTAGTGTTCTCACAGATAAATAAGTGCGTTAAAGCAAGCGTCTCACACCCTTACCGAAACGCATGACAATTTACACTGGCCATGCGAATAAACTACCATGACATTACTAGAAGGATAATGCTTCAACAGCCATTAGTACTATATGTATTAATTTGCAGGGTAATGGAGCCATTAGACGGTCAATCTGGAGTCAAATCAATCCATGATCTTGATTAGATTGATTGTGTAATGAAATGATTGATGCCAGATTGAAATGGATCCATTCCCAATACTATCCAGATAATTTGATTTTTGTAATTAAGCCACAACTTTATTTTATTTACCAGATTGATCTAATGGCCGGTTAACGCTCGCGGACTGCATTAGTAATGAAACAAATGAGAAAGAAATTTGAAAGTAAGTGTTGGTGTAAAGGCAAACAGAAGCACACTCCGTTCATTCAAATATGTGGAAAGAATGTCTGATGAGAGAATAGAATAACATATTTGGTATACAACATGAGAGATGAAAGATGTAGAAGCTAGTATAGGTCAAGCTACACGGTTAAAGATTTTCGCAAGTTGATCGAGTTTTGTCTGAAAGGTGATCTTAAAAACCATAAAAACCAGCGAGTAGATACGATAAAAACCAGAATGATACAGTACCTGTAAGTGTGCACATCCGTCTGCTGTTAATGTCTTGCATGACCTGCCTCATCAAAACGTTCAGTGCCTTGGCCTCGCCAGAGGTAGACTGTTTGGACAGCCACTCGGTCTCCAACTCCATGGACAGCTGCAGCAAAGTAACCAAGCTAAAGAGATCGGATAGTTAAATCGAATGATGTAGATTTTCTTAGTTCAATGTGTTGATGGTTGTCTCTGTACGATCAAACATCTCCTGAGGATGCGCTGTGAGGGAACGGAATAAGTATAGAGTAATAGTTGGCAATAGTTTTGCGATTTATAGATAAATATAAGACGACATACCATACATTTGATCCCAAATTAAGTTGCTCTAAGAATTGTATTAGGAAAAGCCAAAAAAACGAAATTCCAGATCCTACATAGCCCGAACGGATATTGAATCCCGGACATTTTTAAAATATAAATGAACCGCCTTTTAGATAAGCTTTATTTTTCACATCAGATGATTTTATTTTTCTAAATAATTACAAATTCTATTTTGTTTTACAAAGCTTTTCACTTGTCTTTAAGCTAATAGAATTTCAGACACAATGGAAGTAATTCTTGGAACGTGTAAATTTTTTCCTTGATAAAAATATCTGTGAAAATTAAAGCAGGATAAACGAATTTCAAAGTACATTATCTACGATTTATAAGAACAACTGTACTAATTAAGGACTTCCACAGCTGCTCGATTAAATTAATTGATAGAAATTAATATTGTCTATACTAATACCTCCGTAGCCGAGTGGTTCGCACGCCGGTTTCAAGGTGTCGCCATCTCTGAGGTCCCGGGTTCGATTCCCGGTCGGGTCAATGTATAAAATGAACTTTTCTATATTAACTCGGGTCTGGGTGTTGTGGTACCTTCGTTGTCTCAGATACTCCATAATACGGGGGCTTTAGCTACTCATCTTGGAATCTGAGCAATGTATGTGATGTTGTTAAATATTTATATTTATTTATTCCTTAATATTACAAAGAGGCAAGATTTGATTGTATGTTTGTTTGCATTGAACAGGCTCCGAAACTTTCTGGACCGATTTTAAAAATTCTTTCACCAGTGGGTACCTACATCATACGCGGGTGATATAGGACATGATTTACGCGGGCGAAATCACGGGAAAACAGTTAGTAAGTCAATATATTAGCTGATTTTGACATCAAACTGATCGTGGAGAGCAAGACTCTCCGTTTTGTTCGGCATTTAAATCCTTCCACTTACGTATTGTATAACAGTTTCGTAATTTTTTCGTTAAATAAGTTTTCTACTTGTCCGAAGTAAATAAGCAAGCAAGTCCCTGTTAACTTTACTCCATTTGTCAATTCACAAATACTACGTAAACTTTTCTTTTGTTAACGCAGGAGGAATACCTTTAGCCTCAAATCAGGCCCCTCCAACTACTGGCTTAAGGGATGAAACGATACGAATAGATAGATGTACTTACTCGATACTTTTCATTCAATACGAAGTACTTTTGAAATTAATACTTGAGAACCGAGTAACAAGTAGTATTGTGAAATATTTGTATCGGTATTTGGTCGGTCACTAGCTGAGGTGTGACAAAAAACTCGCGTGCATAAAATGGTTAACTCTGTGGTAAGGTGTCTAAAATCTGTATCATGAAAAAGTATGAAAAAGTCTCACAGGCATCTGTATCATGAAAAAGTCCCACAGGCACGGCGTTACTGTCGCACGACGAATCATTGCCAACCCCTATTTATTTTATGTTGTTGGATATTTATCTAGAGAGGGCACTGCCAACAAAACTTTGAAGCAATACATAACTAGGGATTTTAGGAATAGCGCTCGGATTTTAGGGATTTCAGTTAATACACTGTTTACGGAAGAAACAGAAGCAAGTCTAGGCATAAAAAGTGATGCATATAGTTTTGTTGGCAGTGCCCTCTGTACATAAATAACTACATAAAATTAGTAGGGGTTAGCAATGCTTCATCATACGACAGGTACGCCGCGCTTTTGGCACTTTTTCATGAGACAGACTTTAGACACTTTACCATACCGTAAAGTCTGGTGCACGCGAGTTTTTTGACTTTCCTCAATGAGTGACCGACCAAGCACCGTCGTCGTCACCAAAATACTTGGTATTGAAAGAAAAGTATCGAGTAAGTATTTGTATTTACTCGTTTCATTTCATTCCTACTTGGAACGAAAGGGTCAAGATCAAAGTAACGACGAACGAAAGATAAAGAATGATCATGGATTTGATAGCAGTGTTCATAACATCGCTGAAATGTCGTATTCTATGAATAAAATCAAGGGTCGCACCCCTGATATAACCTCAATGTACCTCACGCAGATCCGGTATCTGTATCCGGAATCGTGCGAGGAAGACCCGGGCCCAAACAACATTTGATGACCGACCCCGTACCCATCCTTTTGGGGGATCTCAAAAGGAATTGGGTCGCCGTCTGTGGGAAGGATAAGAGTTGGGTAAATAGCGGCCTTTCCGTAAAATTCCATGTAACCTCTACTGAGTTATTTTATAACACACTAGCTCTATCTCCCGACTTCGCCCACGTGATTATAACCTATATTACTCCGCGTATGAAATAGCTTCCCATAAGTGAAGAAGTTTTTAAATCGTTCCAGTAGTTTCCTAGTATTTTCGGAACGCATACATTTGACGCATACAATAAATTCATTCCTATTTATAATATTAGTATATATAAAGAAAGAAAAACATGGTACACTCACGAGATATTCTGTTAATTTCTTTACAAGCGGCTCCAGGTGCACAGTTCTAGCCCAAGCGTCACACACGAAACACAGGTTGAAATAGAACGCGTTCCTCGCGTACTTCTTGTTGTCTATCCTCACCGGGAACCCGAGGATTTTGGAGCCCAATAAAGTCCTGTGCACATGATGATTACGATTAGTAAGAAACTCTGATCACTTAATAAATTTATTATTTGACGTGGTCGTGCGATGCTGACAGTAAAGTTTTTCCTAGGATAGCATAGGCGTCACTCGGTTTGTACAGCGGCTTTATTGTCTTCTATATCTATACACGAAAGAAAGTTTCTTTCCGCTGTTCGTACGCTCAAATCTTTTAAACTTCAAAACGGAATCGCTGAATAATAAAACTTACTTAATAGGTAACATTTAGAAGTTACATTTAGAAATTTAAAACAGTTTTACAAAATAATGTAACAATTGGCAGGCTTTAAAGCGCTTTCTTCTAGTCAATCATGGAATGGAGAGAGAAAGAGAGAGAGATAAGAATTTATGAAGACGGGATTTATAAATGTTATCGATAACATTATAAAGAAAATATGTTCAAATAATCTTAATTCCAAATTGACAACAAAATAAGTATCCATGCATAAATACAATATACGTAATACGCAATATAAATACACACATGCATACATCTACACATATAAACTTACATATACATATATATTATGCAAATCCAGGAATAGTTATAGTCGGCAGTGACAGGATATTTCATTGTGCAAAGTATTCTTTCGAATTCCTTTACGTTACTTTTAAAAATTTGCAAAGATTTCGCTCGCCTTATAGAAACTGTAAGTGGTTTGTCATTAAGTTTATGACGTTTAAGCATCTGTCCGGTCCATTAGTCTGAATAAACATTCGTGTTCATCACAGAAACTTTGCCCTTTGCAGGGTTCAGACCAGATTCCTTGTGATCTGTAGTCAAGGCCGGATAGCATTCGACTAAACGATTGCATTTAAATAAAACAAAATATGGTTTTGTACTGGTTTAATGCAAACGTTGAAGACGTTAAAGCAATTTTTTATTAATTGATCAAGATTTATGTATCGACTGATATATCCGTATTTAGGGAGTCATTTTAATTAGTCGATGCAGTCCATTTGTAAAGCTAGATTGATTTTGTAATCAAAGGTAATGACAACGTTTCGAAAATACCGGTTAATAAGGATTATTAATGAAATTTTTCGAAAATACTCGCACAAAGCGGAATCATTTAGATAAAAAACTTGAAGACCAACATATTTTTTTAAATCTAAATAATTAGAAAAGTGTAACGAAACAGGCGTCGACACAATTCTCCGACTTCAATAGTAGCCGATAAACTTGTACGCCGGTTTTAGGGTGTTGTTGTCTTCGTGGTCCCAGGTTCTATCTATTACCGGTCAAGTCGATATAAAAATGACCTTTCTGTATTGTCTCGGGTCTAGGTGATATGGTACATTTGTTGGTATTCAGACTTCCATAATACAAGTGCTTTATTTGGTGCTGTGTTGTCTAATATTTCATTTATTTGAATATGTAACTAGTTAATAACAACAGTTTAACATTATTTGGTTTGTTTGGATGACTTTTATGGTAAATTTTCATTGGTGGTCACCGAGGTCGCCCACAATGCAGTGCTATCAACCAATGTAAATGAGGCAAATATAAGTCAGATTTCCTTCCAATATTCTTATTATAAATGACGCTTCTGTATAAAAGAAAGGGACAGAGCTATGCAACAATGTATAAATGAACATTGCATACAACATCCAATGTAATAAGGTACATAATAAATTAAAGTTTATTTTACTTATTTATTCAAATACACTTGTTTGCTTACAGTAAGTACTAAAAAGCTAACAAAGTAATAAATATTAAATGGTATAAATTATGATTACAAAATTTATTTAAATTTATATAATTATTAATTTTTATAATGTCAGTTACTGTTATAAAAACATTTAAAGTAGGTATAGGTATAAAGTTGTTGAGTTTATTTATTGTGGCCTATCTTTTAGTAGCTTTCATAACTGAAATATTACACTAATGTATGATTTTTTATGAGTAATCTCATGTAATTCTCTTATTTCAAAGAGAAATCATTCACTTATTCTATTTAACTTCATGCACATAACACTACCTAACTTAACAATATTATAATTTTAAAAGCATAGCTATTTATCAGATAATTAATATAAAACAGCTGATAAGATAGATAAAGTGTAGTTTCGAAAATACAGAAGAACACATAAAGATTGCTCAGGAATATTTTAATAAAATACAGATATTAATCATTATGATTTTTTGATTACATTTATTATATAGTAGGTAAAATTTTAAGAGTACTTGTGTAAATGTCCAGAACTTCAATTTCATTGTAAATAAATAAAAATGTCAACAGAACTTGGCTTAGTATATTTATAAAAATTTTTTTATAATTAATAAAAATTCTTAAGAATCCACTTTTTCCCTGACTCTCAGAGATGGTCCCATCTCAAAGTGCCAGGGACAAAGTGGACTATTTTAACATTTTTTATGAGAATATTTTTTAGTATAGCATTGTGAACATAAAGTTTAACACTGTGTTCTACTATTCTATTTATCAAATAAAAGGAGTTCATATTATCCTAAAATTATTTTACCACATGAAGTTTGTAAATAAATAACTATATAAGGTAAATAAGTTGGCATGCCGTAATAAACAAAGATTTAAAAATTATGTACTTACACTGTCAAAGTGCATCTCTGTAATTGAACTTTTGGTATTATATAGTGGCTAACTGTGTCGAAAATATCTTTGGATATGTAGTTATCTGGCACTTGACAAGTGATTTTAGGTCCAGCTGTAGGATGGAATTCACACAAGAATATACAACGAATAGGCCCTTCTTGGCCACAACCTTCGTAATATTTAGCATTCAAATCCATCGTTAAAGTTTTATGATACTGATAAACAACACAAGTTTCTCTAAACACAACACTCAATAAACAATTGTGTTTTTCGTCAAAACGTCAATTATCACTAAATACTAGCTAAAGTTTAGATTTAATTTAAATATCGACATTCTATTAAGATTCCGCATTGTTATCGTAAATAGTTAGGCTTTAAATAAACACAACTACCTCTCTACGTGTGATAAAATCAACTGAATTTATTTTTCATTACCTAAATTCTGCTGCTGATTGACACATGAGATTGACATTTGTTTTTTTTTTTTTTTTTTTTTTAATTCGTTCCCTTCGGAACAGGCTAAGATCATAGACCATGCTGCCTTGTCATTAGTTTAATTGTATTTCTTTGTATTTATAATAAGATAACAAGTCTTTAGTATACCTATAATAACTTTGTGCAGTACTAAAAATAAGTATTTACATAAGTAAAATATTCCTATGTGAAGTCGAACGTCAAAAAGATAAAATAAAATATTCAAATCTATTCAAATATACAAGATAAAATCAAAGAGAGCATCATATACAAAGTACTCTTTGGAGACCATCTAAACTATTCTAAACTAACTGAACATATTCATTGAAAGACACCAGTCAAATATAAAAATAAATTCTAAAATTGTTAGAAGAAAATAAAATTAGAAAAAAATGTTAAATAGTACCAACAATCAGAGCATAACTTAGAATAATAACTAAAAACCAAAAAGTAAAGTGAACTATACCAGTCCTATTCTTTGAAAATTAACAGTTTCTCTTAAAAAACAAAAAAATCAAAATAAAAACAAAGACAATAACAACAATCAAACCTTATTGGATCATTTAACGTGTACACCTAAATTTGCCCAATTGTGCTTTCAATAAATTTGAACAAAGGTTTATAAGTGGATGTATTTACAAGCAGATTCGAAATGGAGCGCGGTACCAGTTCCGGACTATTATATATCTCAATCAGCTCATCCATCAGCACAAGGCGCTGGATGCCAAAGGATGGGCACTCAAAGAATATATGCTGCAAAGACTGTTCTGCTTGAGTATCGCAACAGTCGCAAGAGGAACTACGTGCTATATTTAGTCGATAGAGGTGGTAGTTTAGACGACAGTGACCGAAACGAAGCCTCAAAATAGTTGTGTAAAATTTCCTATTAAAGTAAGTCTTACTTTTGCAGAACCAAGGTGTCGAATTTACAGGCACATTAAAAGAAGCATACCATAAACCTTTGTTTTCTATTTGTACTTTAAAATTCCAATGCTTTTTCCACAAATCTGTTGATCTGTTTTTTAAAAGAGAAACAATGTCAGTATTTGGTACAGTTACATTAAGACTATTGCTGGAATCAGGGATAATATTTGAAGCGTTGGTTATAAATCTTGCCAAAAAGTCAACTTTTTCATTTCCAACCACACCTGTATGTGAAGGAACCCACAAAAATGAAACTTGAATGTTATCCACAGAATACAAGTCAAACCAAAATTGTTTGATTGAAAAGATAAGGTAGTTTGTATTGGCATTGAACTTATTATTTTTCAGATTTTCCAAAACACTCATGCTATCACTAACTATTACCCACTTACGACATCCATTATTTTTATATTTAATGTGTTTTAAACCTGCAAGGATAGCCAGGGCCTCTGCTGTAAATATGCTTGTATTAGGATTTATTTTGAAACCTGTACCTAAATTCAATTGCCCATCAAAAATTGCAAATGAGACAGCACACTCAGTTTTTGAACCATCTGTGTATAAAAACCTATGACCAGAAAACTCAGAAAGTTTATAACTAACATCTTGCTTAGAAGATAATTTATGATCAATGATAATATTTATTGCAGGAAACTTACTGTCAAAGTCTCCTTGATAGCAAGGTAGCAGTTCTGATTTATGGATTTGGAGACCATCAAGATAATTTATAAATTGGGAGAAACTATGGAGAATGTAAAGATTACAGTTTGAAGTGCATGAATTTAGCAAGTTTAAAAAGAGGTGATTATTTTTCTTTGTGTATAGTTTTAAAATAAATCGTTCTTTTAAGTATGAAAGTCTTATACTTAAAGGAGGTAATCCACACTCAACTTGTAATGAATTTATAGGTGTACTTTTATATGCTCCAGTTATAAGTCGCATACTTTTATTTTGAATTTTTTCTAGTTTGTCAACCAGTCTATTATCACCAGAAAAACATAGAAACCCATATTCAAAATGACTGCGAATAAGAGATTTATAAAGTATCAATAATATTTTGGGATCAGCTCCCCAGGATGTTCTGCATAATGATTTTAAAATGTTGAATGCTTTGTTGGCCCTTGAACTTATAATTTCAACATATTTACTCCATGATACATTGTGAGTAAATACTACTCCTAAAAACTTTGCCTCACAAGAAACAGGAATAGGGATTTTGTTGTAATATACATTAGAGGCTGAGTTATGAATTTTTCCAAATACAACATATTTTGATTTGAGGGCATTGATATCTAAATTTAAATATGAAAAATAATTATATAAACCTTCTAAAGACTTATTTACAATATTAGTAATTTCTGTTAAATTTTTTCCAGATGCATACACTACGAGATCATCAGCAAACTGTAAATTTTTAACATGAGAACCTAGTACCAGGTTTAGTCGTCTAATATACAAAATAAACAATAAGGGAGAAAGAATTCCTCCTTGACAAACTCCGATAGATGCCTGTCTAGGACCATATAGTTTGTAATTATGTTTAACATATACTTCCCTTTCTGTCAAAAATTTATGGATCCATTGAATTATTTTACTTGGAACTCCTATACAAGCCAATTCAGAACAAAGAATATCAATATTTACATTATTAAAGGCACCAGAAACATCAAAAAATACAGATAACAAGAAATTTTTACTAACTAAGCTATTTTGGATATCAAGATGAAGTTGGCTAATGCTTTCACGGGCAGACATGCCTCTTCTAAACCCAAATTGATTTGCAGGTAAAATATGATTTTGTTCCACAAAAAACTCTAGTCTTTGTTTTAATAACTGCTCGAAGATTTTTCCAACACAAGATGTAAGTGCGATTGGACGATATGAGTTGGGATTTGATTTGGGCTTATCTGGCTTCAAAATGGGTACTATACAATCGGACTTCCATGAATCGGGTATATCATTATTTAACCACAAACTATTCAGAATGGACAAGAAAATTTGAAGACTATTGTCACTGAGTCTTTTGAGCATGAAATAGGGGATGCCATCCAGACCAAATGCTGTATCCCTTCTGGAGCGAATAGCAGACGACAACTCTTGAAATGAAAATGGTTTAATCAGATAGTTATTTGAAGGAATCATATTATCAACTATGGGAAAACTAGAAGTGTTATGTACATAATCTGGGGTATACTTTTGTAAAAATTCTGGGATCCAATCATCATCACTATTGTTATACAAATATGTTTTATTAAATTTACGCATGAATTTCCAGATTCGAGACAAAGGAGTACAACGATTAAAGGAATTACACAATTCAATCCAGCTATTATTTCTCTCAGTTTTCAAGGTAAGTTTTTTTAAAGCTTGTAGCCTTTTGAACTCTATATATGTTTCATTAGAAGGATTATTTTTAAAATTTAAATACGCCATTTTCGATCTTTGAACTGCTTCAAAACATTTTTTGTTCCACCAAGGCAGAATTGGTGTTTTCGTAGTACGGGTATTATTACTATTATTGATAGACGCAGGACTAGTAAATGGAAGGGACCTTTCTATAGCTAAATTCATGATTTTACAGAATACAGAATGAGCTTCTAATGGTGTATAATTTTCTAGTTTGAAAGTTGTTAAAAGGGACTCAACATTTTGTGTATACATTTTCCAATCGACCATTTTAAAATTAGGGTGGATGGGCAAATGTATACCGCGATTATTTGAAACAGAACTTTTGTTGCCATTTTTACTAAAGAGGACTTTGATTATTATAGGAAAATGATAGCTGCCAAGTGGATCATTATGCACGGACCAGTCACATGAAAGAGCCAACGACGGAGAAACTAAAGATAAATCCAAAGCATTAGAACGCCAAGTCATTGAACCAACTGTGGTCACTTCACCATTATTCAAGAGAACTAAATTATTATCATCAATGATTTCCAGGACATCTCTACCTCTAGCATCGACAGAGTTACATCCCCAAGAAGTATGATGGGCGTTAAAGTCGCCAGCAAAAATCATTGGTTTTGGAATTGATTTTACTAAACAGTCAAATTTATATTTGTCAAAGTTTGGAATACAATTTGTAGGACAGTAAAAACTAACAATGCTTAATTCTTTGTTATTTATAGTAACTCTGATGCAAATGTTTTGCAAACAGCTATCATAATAAGTAATGATTTTATTGTAATTTATATTATTTTTAATTAGAATAGCTACACCATTATGTTTGTTGCCAGTATCATTTCTTTCAATTTTGTATCCTTTAATGTTAAAGTTCTTATTAGGTTGTAACCAAGTTTCGGATATAATAGCTATATGAATACTATTTTCATAAAGAAATTGAGTTAGAAGAAGCCTATTACTGATAATGCTTTGGGCGTTCCATTGCATGATATTAACTGTATCCATTATTTGGAAGGAGATATATTGTTTCTGAATGATTGATGTAAGATTTCTTTTATAGTAACTGAATTTATGGGGTTGTCCTTTTGATTAGAAATGAGTTTGGTAATTGCTTGTGTGAGAACATTCATGAAAGTATCTGATTTTGTTAAATTTTGGATCTGGGTTTCTAGTGTTTTAGTATGTAAATGTGGGAAAGACGATTCATTAAAGAGTTCCGAATATTTAGTAGTTTTGGATTTGATTTTGTTTTCTTCAATTTTTATTTTCTTTTTAGGACATGTATTGGAAATTGCAATATGATTCCCAGCACAATTTGCACACACTGCATTTGTAGGGTTTTCTTTACACTGTCTATAATTATGATTTTGTGTACAGATGGAACAGACCTCCGCATTTCTGCAGAATTTTGCAATGTGCCCAAAACGTAAGCAACGTAAACATTGTTTCACTGGTGGGATGTATACATTAACCTCATGTCGCCATGAATCGAGGTAAACATACTGCGGAAGTTCCGTGGAAGCGAATGTGACTGCTACTGTTTGTGTGGGCTGATAAGAAATTGTACCATTTTCACATCGTACTCGTCGCATAAAACGCCTGACTTGTATAACGTTTCTGGAACTGCCTATTAACGAAAAAATTCTTTCATTTGAAAGACTCGTTGGGACTGAAGTTAAAACTCCGGTCACCTCAGAGTCCGACGCTGGAATTGTGCCTTTTAAACCTAGTTCATCCAGTAGCTTTTTATTTTGAATGAAGACATTTGCATTATTCGATAGATCAAATGTGATTCCTACACGAAATTTGTTAATGGGTCGTAAGTGGAGTAATCCTGTGACACAGTGTTTACGTAATGCATTAGAAATAGCTAATCTGTCTTTATCAGTAAACTGTTTACTTTCTTCTTTGTGAGACAGAAAAACTATATACTCATTTTTTTTGCAATTTTCTGGATACTTTCTAGAGTACCCAGAAACTTTAAATATTTGATACTTCCTGGTGTTTTCTTCCTCTTCCGAAGAAGAGTCTGTTGAACTGATTCCAGCTCGTCCATCAGGTGGGTCCTTTTTACGCTTCTTTACGCCTCCCATCTTCTATTAATTCAATATTAAATTATATACACTCAAGTATTCTATGTTAAAAAAAACTATTACAAGTTAAAATTCAGCACAAATAGTGTTTGAAATAGAAGTTTAAAAGTATTTTTTCAAAAAGGGCGCCTTTTCCTTTTCGAAGTTCCCGCGCGAATGGATTGACATTTGTTTGACAATTATTGTTTTTTCTTTAATTTAAAAACGCAAAGGGTTCTTGAATTCATACAGCATTGTTTGCTATGCGTTCATAAAAAATATGACTACTATTTTAATAATGTTAATATTTCCGATATATTAATGTTTCTGTTTCAAATTCTTTCGAAAAATATATAATTCTACTGAATTCATAGAATACAAACTCGTGCAAAGTATTTTTTTTTATTTTATTGTAAAAAACTTGTTGTCCTTAAACATGGGTTTGACAGAATAAAATATACTCATTACTTAGACGATGCTGTATGAATCAGATTCTTTTGTCTAGAATGAAAAACAAAAAGTCAAGTCAAAACATGTTTTTGTTGTTGAAAACGTTTGTTTTGGTTTTCTTTTTAGATCCATTCATTTTAAAGCATGGGAAAACATGCGTACAAGTTGTTAATTGCTGCCACAGGAAGCGTCGCTGCTTTAAAAATTCCTGTTTTGTTAAAATCTCTCACGGAACTGAGTTCTAGTGACGAGAGTTCGTATAATTTTGAGGTAAGCACTGTACTATTTCAATTGCGAATAAATTGTTAATTAATTCAAGAGTGTCGACTTGTATGGTCTCAAAAATTATAGGTTCGTGTCATTGTGACAGAGCATGCGAAACATTTTTTTGACTTGTCAGAGCTGCCGCCAGAGGTTTTGGTGTATGACGACAAATCAGAATGGGACGCTTGGCAACAGAGAGGAGATCCTGTGCTACATATAGATCTTGGGAAATGGGCTGATATGATGGTCATAGCTCCCTTGGATGCTAATACATTAGCCAAAATGGCACAGGTGCTAATATTTCATATCTTTCATTATTTAAGAACGCAATGAACGCTATGATTTTTTAAACAATCAAGTTAGGCAAATTTTATTTAAAAAAATGTCATTTAGAATATTACAAACCATTCCATAAATTATCTCAGATTTATATTTGTATATAATTGTTAAAAGCCAGTGACAATTGGTTAACCGGCTCTCCAACCATATTTTCATACTGGATCCTATGAGGGCTAGGCAAAAGTACTGAGCACTACAAGGCATAGGTCTCGCACATCAGCGGCTAACTGTCAATATCTCCTGACATTTTTTGGCAAACTTTTTATATTATCTTTAACAGAAATCTGGGTCAAAACTAGTCAGTTAAAATTTCATTGCACTTCACTGTCAATATGTCTTTTATCTTCTCAATGTTCATTGATTTTTCAGAATCCTTTGTAATTTATAGTTATATACATTTATCACAAACACAAAACAACAATAAAAGCCCTTTAAGTATGCAAAAGTGTGTGGAATTTTCAGTTACCATTATCTAATTAAGATGCTTATTCCTACAAAGTTTATTTAAAAATGTGCATTTGATTTTCAGGGACTCTGCGATAACCTTGTAACATGCACGACTAGGGCATGGGATATCAGAAAACCACTTTTATTTTGTCCTGCTATGAACACAAGAATGTGGGAACATCCTATTACCAGTAAGCAAGTTGCATTGTTAAAGGAATGGGGTCACATAGATATACCACCCATTAGTAAAACTCTAATGTGTGGAGATACTGGAGTCGGAGCTATGGCAGAAGTGCCAGTCATTGTTGATACAATAAAAAAGTTATCTTCCTCACAAAATTGATTAATCTTTAATAACCATACTCATTGAGATTGACTTTAATGTAAATATGAAATTATGACCATGAGGTACTGCCTACATAAACTAGCTGCCTATGAAATCGAGACACTATAATTGATAAAAATTATTAATATTTCTTTAAAATTATTATTAACTGTAATATAGCTTTATTTTTTCTTAAATAGGTCTAGTAGTTTTTGATTTTAAATTAAAGTTTATTTATAATATAAATCCAATATCACAATATATAAAATATAGCACACATATTAATAAATGAATTGCATTCCCATATATCTTGCTCCTTAATAAACCAGAAACCATGGAGGGTATTCTGATACCTTGCCATACAGGTTTCTACTGAAACCTTGGCCACTCAGTCTCACTAAATTAACATGTAAATAATCTTACATCCCATATGTAAATTATCTGGTCAGTAATCAAAAAACGCGCGACAAGTTACATATGCAGGCTAAAAAAAGTCCATCTGATCCGATAAAACAGACAGTTTATAAACGCTACCGAAACTTTTTAACTGAACTCCAACACAGAATAAAAAACAAATATTATGAAGATCAGATTATGACTCATAAAAAGAACTCCAAAAAACTATGGTCTACTGTTCGTGATGTTTGTAATATTCCCGCCGAATATAACGACGCGTCTCCTCTAACTAAAATCAGCTCTGATTCTGTGAAATCACTTAACGTGACAAATGAATTTTTCGCTGGTATTGGCAAAACTCTGGCAGATAAAACCCTCACTAAACTTAACGTATCAGAAACAGAGCTCGCCTCAAAAGTGAATGTTTCAATTTCCCCGTCAACGTCTTTTTATATGACTCCCACTGACATTCGTGAAGTAGACTCCATAATAATGGGCTTAAAGGACGAGAGTGCCGCCGGTCTCGACGGCTTTACTCCAATACTAATAAAAAAAATTCGTATTATCATTGTCGAACCTTTAGTCCATATATTTAACCTGAGTATAAGCACGGGTGAATTCCCCGAGCGCTGGAAACATGCGATAGTGACTCCCATCTACAAAGACGGTAATAAAGATGCTCCTTCTAACTATAGGCCAATTTCGCTGCTGTGTGTTTTTTCAAAAATCTTGGAAAAGATCATCAACAAACGTCTTGTGAATTATCTAGAGGTCAATGACTTCATCTCGAATAGACAATTTGGATTTAGACGTAAAATCTCCACAGAAGATGCCGCTTCTCTTGTAACAAATACTATCTCTGCCTCTCTGGATAATAAAAAATGCTCTGTCGGAGTCTTTATTGATCTAGCTAAAGCTTTTGATACAGTCTCATGCCCAATCCTTTTAAAAAAGTTGGAGTGCCTTGGCATCAGGGGAATCCCACTCAATTGGTTTAATAGTTATTTATCTGGCCGCTATCAGTCCGTTCGGATTGATAAAGTTCATAGTAATACGCTTAACGTAAATTTCGGAGTCCCTCAAGGTAGTATTCTCGGCCCAACACTATTCACAATCTATATTAATGACCTTCTTCACCTCCCTGTACCCGGCGCAGACATAATATGCTATGCGGACGATACAGTGGTTCTCTTTAAAGATTCTTCGTGGAATGATGTGATGAGGCTCGCAGAAAACGGCATGATCCCTATCGCCAAGTGGCTTGATCGTAACCTTCTGACTCTTAATACAAAAAAGACAAAGTTCATAGCATTCCATAAAACAAGAACTTCTTCACCTAAGAGCTTGCCTCCATTAATTTTACATAAATGCAATTTACTAAATGCTACTTGTAATCACAGTACATACAGGAGTGTCTGTGACTGTGAGTCGGTGGAAAGAGCCGACTGGGTCTCATATCTAGGCATACGTATCGACGAAAATCTCTCTTTTAACCGGCATATCTCCCATGTCTCGTCACGAGTAAGAAAAATGATTTATATTGTAAAATCTCTCAGGAGGTCAGCACCTCTTGATATACTTCATTTGGTTTATATCTCGTTATGTCAATCTCTTCTGATTTATTGCATAGGTGTATGGGGCTGTTCAAGTAAGACCAGCTTCATCGAACTGGAAAGAGCCCAACGTGCAGTATTAAAAGTCATGCTCAACAAACCTTACCGGTACCCTACGGACACACTTTATAAGGAAGCCAAAATACTCCGAGTCCGACAACTATACGTGTGGCGAGTTGTATGCGCCCAACATAAAAAGGTTATTAATTCCCCCGATTACTATACGTTGGCTAAAAAGCGTATATTTAAGGTCCCCCTGCCAAGTGTTCGCACCGCATTTGCCCAACGTTTCCCTTTTTTTTCCCACCCTTATATCTACAATAGGATAAACCGTAAAAGCCCGGTACATAGTTTCTGCTTGCGTAAAGCTAAATTAGTTACCAAAAACTGGTTGATGAGTCTGAACTATACAGAGACTGAACACCTCCTTCCATCAACTGGCTGACATGCTGCCCTTATTCTTCACATCACACTTCACACTACACAACTTACACACCTTTGTACACCCAAATGAACGATCGCATTTATTGTTTACCTTGCTAAATTGTTTAAGAATTAATAATAAACTATGATCTATAAATTTTCCTAATGATCTAATAATTCTTTGAGTTAAGTGTGCAATGATTATTTTGTTTTCTTCTGGTGTTCACCTTCGGTCACTACTGTTCAGGTCTGCGAGCCTAGTGTAGTGATCACTGCCTAGCTAAGTAATTGTACGCTGTTTGGAAAATAAATAATATTTGATTTGATTTGATATTTGGTATTTAGAAAATAAATTACTATAGATTACAGAACAAAATACCAAACCTTTATAATATTAAGTATATGTTTAAGATAACACTTACTTGAGATATATTATTTATGACATAATTATTCTTCAGTATTTTATAAATAAAAATGCTTGCAGATTGTAAATGTATTTTGTTTATTGCATCATTAAATACTGGTACTAATGCTAGCATACATGCAATATGAACAAAACTATCAAAACTCTTGTATACTTTACATACAAACAACTCTATACAGAAAAAAACATTATAAACTTCTACTAAACTTAAAAACTCGTTTGCAACTACAGACGTGAAATCCAACTACACAAAATAAGTCTTTAAGTGCTGCACCAAAGATTTGTAGAGTTATCCTGAAAAGATGTGCCGGTAGTTACAATGCGAGTATAATAATAATAGTTTTTAAACATAATAACATAACCTATGTCATCAATGTTAAAAAATGAATGAGGAAAATCTGCAATTTTTCTCATTCTATAGCTTGTCGAACCTTATCTTTTTAGACCCTGTATTAAAGTCCAAGAGAGATTAATTTACTGTCATTATTTTGCAAAGCAACTATTATAAATAAACAAGCAAAATATATAAGCACCCTTTAATTAGACAATTTAGTTAATATTAGGATTTACAATTTGTGGTAAAATAAAAAAAGGGTTTTTTTTTTTAAGCTGGTTTTAGCACATAATTATTTATTTAAATTGACAGATACAGCTTGTGTATATCAATACTGTTATTAAAACTGAGCACTTACAATCAATATAAATTAACTATAAAATATTTTATTACAAAATAATTACATTAAAATTGTGTTGAGAAAAAATTAATTTTGTTATAGTACCAATTTCAGACATATATAAAATAATAACATAAATTACATTTAAAAATATATTGCATGCTCTTCTCTCAAGTAGCTTGAGTAACATAATAATACTATATTTACAAAAAACAAAACTGCCTTTCTGAAATTTAAACTTTTACAATCAAATTGAAGAGGCATTTATTTACAAATTATTTAATAGAATGGCCATAAAATCAGATCAGTTTATTCTGTGTTTGTATTTCTATTTATATTACTAACACAGAACAATATATATAATAAAAAATGTCATGCTAGAGATAAAAAATGCTTCATTGTATCACTTTTATCGCCTGATTTTGATATACAAAACCGGGTGAGAATAAACAACTATCACAAAATGGTATAAAAACTGCAGGTTTATAAATGCAAATACATTTAAACTTATCATTACTGTTTTAAGTTTTATTGATTCATATAATAATTATACATAGTATACACGAAATTTTATTTTATAAGGGCACTGATACATTATTTTAAATTACGATAAATCTACTATTGAAATTCTAAATATTTGTAAAATAGGTCGGACCGATTAAAAATTTGCGTAAAAAATTGTGCGCTTATATAAATCTAGCGGGACTAACTATAAGGCCCATATCATAGCACTGCTATAATAAAATAATATTCGATTGCCCCACATTGGGCTCCTATCAAAAGCTAAGCTTTCATTTCGTTTCAAAAATCAATCGTATATTTATAAATATATATAGTCCATAATAAAATACTGTGTACACTGTCACACGTGGAATGGAATGAATCGTAGGCGTATCAAATATAAAATTTCCGTGTAAAAAATGGGTCTTAAAAACATTCACAACTTCTATGGCAAGAGGCATACGTGAAACTCGAACCGGCCAGCGTTTCGGTTACAAATAATGTAACGTAGGCTCACATACAGGCACATCGTTCACACGACGGTTTCGTTTTGCTTATCGAACATGGCGCGTGTGTATTTCGTTATCGCATCGTAAGTAGACTTTATTAGTTCGCAGCGATCGTCCACTTCGCACTCGGTGGGCGCCACTTTATAAGGGGACACTTTAGATCTGCGTGCGACGTTCGGGTGCGCGTACGCATCATTCATAAAATCGGCGTTGTCTTCTATATTGTAAACGGATATTGTATGTTTCGTGTGCACCATACCTAGGTCTTTGCGTTTCCTTTTTTGCTCGTTGGAGGCGCATCGGGCGTTTATAGCAGCGACGGCGGCGTACACGTCGGCCGTGTGCCCGTCAGGCTCGTATCATACGTCTAATTCGTCCAAGCCTTTGGATAACCGGTGCGAGTTGATACGGCGCCGGTGCGACCGCCGGACGGCGTCCGCCCGCCGGTACGGCTCGCTACGGAGCCCGTGCAGTATGTCCTCGAGTGCACCGTTGTACACCTCGTCTTGGTGAAGGAGTTTCTTTTCGCCGACGGCCTGCGATTTCGTTTTTAATTCGTTGATTACAGCCTCCTGTAGATTATTAATACACATTAGCCGGTAATAGTAACGAGTTTTGATTTATTCACTTCGATGTACTACCGAAAAGTTAAAAAGCATCTAGTTTATTTTTCTTTTATTAGAAACAACTGATAAATTATTCCTGTTACAACATTAAAATTATAACGCTATAATTAATCGCAACATAATACACAATTGTAATATTATAATATATTCTTAAAACTTTACGTTTAGAATAAAATCAGATAACATGTCTAAGTTTAACCATAATTTAATAAAATATTATATCCAAAATCAGTTATCGGCTGCAATTTAATATTAGATGCATAAAATCTAATAATATATAAAAAAGCAAAAAAAAAGCCATAGGATAGCAAAATGAAAGAAAAACAATTACTGGGTTAATTATTAAAAAGACATTCCCTGTTAAATTCCATGCATTGTGCAGCATATAGGAGAAGGAATAGATTTAATCAACTGTACAGACAGGTATATATTTTTACTTAGTTATAAAAAAGGCATGATATACTAAAAATATATATTATTTGTTCCGTTCGATATCCGGAATCCATCTTGAGTCAAGCATCATCCTTTTTGTGACGTTTCCGGTCAAAACACTACCTCCCCTCTTACTTCCGGCGCCTGTGCTGCCATCTAGTTTGCGGGTAGCGAACCAATGACTTTTAGGCACGAACGCTTACCGTCATTATAGCGTCGTTTTTCGTGGCGAAAACATCGGTCCTACATAAAATGTGCACAAATTATACTTATTATTATATAGTTTAGTGTTAAAATTAAAATGAAATGAATATAAAATTAACCTCCCTTCGCGATGGAGCAACGGGACAGCGAAATAAACAAAGAAAACAGCATTGAAGCAGGCGTGTTTATTGTCTTCGAGCTCATCGAACAGCGTCGTCGGATTCCAGCTCGGAGAGAGCAAGTAAGGTACAGAGGCGAGAAAAACTGTAAGTGATTTGCATTCGATTTGTTACCCCAACCAGTGACATTTTTTGATAATGCATGATAAAAACTGGAAAACTAAATCCACCTGTGCATTTTTCCATAACAAAATAGCACATAGTATCCATACCAGGACCGCAATTATGGCAACTACAGCCACCATCACGTTCCCTACGACCCCACGGTCCTGAACAGTTCCTACTTGCAGCGGTTACGACTGGTGATAATTTTCTTTATGTACCTACTATAGTAAAACAATCAACACAAGTTCAAATAGGATTTTTTTTTTCTTGATAACGTTAAAGACCCAGTCTATGGTGAAACCAAATTAGATGAAACATGCTCAAATTAAACTATAAGTTGAGACGATTTGTTTCTGCTACAACAATTGATGATTTAATATAAGATCTTTATTTGCAAAAATAGAAGTCATTATAGTTAAATTTTATAGAAATGGTACAATCTACAGCATTAACAAATACCTTAACAGAATTAAAGTATGAATCAATTAGTTTAGAACTAGTTTACAATAAATTGCAGATTGATCTATTGCTAAAGACCTTAATGCACTTTGATAAAATCTAATCAACATTCAACAAGGATTATATTTTCCAAATATTAAGTGGCAGACGCACTGATGTGTTCAGAGCCGTGGAGAAGTTTTCTGAGGTGTCTTTACAGAAATTTTTGCCAAATTCAGAGTTCAAAGTCAAAGTCAAAATAATATTTATTAAAATAGACTTCTCTTTTGAATCGTCCAACATTTTTCCCCACCACTCGTTCAGGACGTCTTTTGGCTGATAGGAAGAACGAACAAGTTCTTCTTTGATAAAAGTATATTGCACCCAATAAACAAGGGGGTGCATAAAATGGTTGCAACTGCAAGTTGATTCAAGGTAGATTACCAGAAGTACATACCAATATTTAAATGGTAATGAAACCAGTTCATTAAACTTTAGAAATAAATACAATGCATGACATGACACATTGAAGGGGGCTATCTAATGCGATCTGTAAGTTTATGGAACAATCAGGATGTTCCAGATTGCATATGTCGGATCTTGGGCGAGTGGCTCACCAGTTCCAAGGTGTCACCATTTCTGAGCTCCCGCATTCCACTCTCGGTCATGTTAATGCAGATAATGAGCTTTTCTATATCGTCTCTGGTCTGGGTGTTGTTACCTTCGTTGTTTTAGATTTCCATAATACAAGTGTTTAACTATATCATTTGGTATCTAAACTATGTAGGTATGTGATGGTATAAAAATTATATTTTTATGCGTGGGATTTTAAGCCATCTTCAAATATCATTTGCAATGCTCAAATTAATATACTAGAGATTACAAAAACCACCCTGTTTTGTATCATTTTCTCTTCTAATGTTAAAGCCCGACAATTTTATTTAAAACGACACTGATTTGTCAAAATAAAACCTTTTCGACTGATCAATAATTTTGGTATTCCAAACATTCACATACAAAACGAATGGTTTACGAAAATATATCCGAGCCAAAAGTATTTTCATTTGAGTATTGCCGAACAACATCTGGTTCACAGGTTCTTGAGACTGGAATACAACAACCTACCTAATGCAACTGAAGTGTCTCTTTGAACTGCCATCGGTACTCAAAAACTTTGCTGCCTAGACCAACACAACAACTGCGTTACCACAATAGCAGCGCTTAGGGTGGTCTCTCAACTTCGAGCAGTGTGTGCTGGTTCTGAGCTTCCTCGGCGTTGCCTGATGCATCGTGACCAACATGGTCACGAGGTGCCGGGAAGTGCCGGGGAAGTCAGGGGTAAGTCCCTGTCGGAACCGAAGTGCCTTACGCTACGCATGGCACTTCAGCACGAGGCGACTACGCGTGGCGGTTAGTCCCTCAGACAGGCCCAGTTCCTAATGGGGAGATTCGACTTTGCCTCGTTTGTGATTCGAAGAGGGTGATTACACTGTCGCACACTGCAATACTACCATCGACAGTTGCCCAAAGATCACCATTACTACCGAATCAGACTACTAGACTCAGTACAGAACATTCAGCGAAGTCACTGTTTGAACCGAACGCTTCACGCTACGCATGGCATTTCAGCATCAGATTGTACAAGGCGGTTGGTCCCTCAGACAGGCCCAGTTCCTAATGGGGAGACTCGACTTTGCCTCGTTTGTGATTCGAAGAGGGTGACTACACTGTCGCACACTGCAATACTACCATCGACAGTTGCCCAAAGATCACCATTACCACCGAATCAAACTACCAGACTCAGTACTGAAAATTTAGTGAAGTCCCTGTTTGAACCGAACGCTTCACGCTACGCATGGCACTTCAGCATCAGATTGTACAAGGCGGTTGGTCCCTCAGACAGGCCCAGTTCCTAATGGGGAGACTCGACTTTGCCTCGTTTGTGATTCGAACAGGGTGATAACACTGTCGCACACTGCAATACTAACACAGCTTAAAACTATTACTACCTATTCGGATTACCAGACCCAGTACTGAATGACTTAAAATGGTAAGTATCTGTTGTACTTTCCAATAAATGCAACGCAAATCGCTCAACATCCGAGGACAGGTGCATAGGAAATCTGTTCGAGTGCTCAACTCGAGGCAATTACTCACGCGAGTCTTCATTTCGCGGAATACCTAGATGTAAATGCTAAGAGAACTGTACTGATTCCCGTACATAAACAAAGATGGGGGACCAAATCTAGGAAATTATTGTAATTATGACACGAACAAGGCAGATTCAGAAATTATGCATAGCCTGAATACTAAATCTAGCAGCCTAATGTACACCAGATGTGAACTTATTCCATCGACAAAAGCACACGTCATTCCCAGGTTCATGACAATGGATGTGACGGACGAGCAAGCTAATAGGTCATAACGCATGACGTCATCAGTGCAAATGCAAGCTGGCCTTGTTCAAACTTGATTCCGCAAATACTTTCTCGACTCCAGTAAGCGTCAAGGCAAGTAAGTACATTTTGATTGTTCCAAAATGGGACAAAGTGTCTAGGCTGACGATTTGATTCCGCAAATACTGCAATAGGTATGGCAACAGGTGTTCATCCCCCGAAATTCAGAAAATTTATTTAAAAGTCGGGCAGAATAAAATAAAATAAAGAAAATCTTGAAACTATCGAGTTAATGTAAAGCGACTATAAATATCTACTAGTAATAATTCTGCAAATAACAAGTGCCCGGTAGGGAAATTCTGCTAATGTCGGCGTAATGGTGGAGGGTCAATAGCGCTTCGACTACAACCCTTTATGACACATTTCTTGTTACTAAATCATAAAATAATAAATATATCTGTCAATATTGTATTGTTAAGAAGACATTGCACAAATAATATTAGACTTCAGGTATATAGTACATTGGAAATTTTACGTAGAAATTGGCAGAATTGACTCTATTTAAGTTGCTAGAAATTTAGCATAATTTCACAATCTTCAAGGTCGCAGAATCTATTATTTAACCCTTTTAACCTTTGAAGTATAGACACGAAAATGATTTTTTGTCTTATGGCCCCATTTTGTATTAAAAACAGATAATAGTAATTATGACAGCCAGGATAGAAATGATAAACTGACACAAATCATTCGATTGCATGTATTGGACACGCGATCAATTTTTGTATTGAAAGAGCCCCAAAAAGAAGTAATTTTCACGAGTTAACTACTCTGTTCTCAAAAATGCTAAATAGAAGCACATAATGTAGAAGATTCTTCAGGGTCTATTACATCTGCAGTTCCATCTCTAAATTGACTGGAACTGTTTCCGATGGATAAATTACTGAAACTGTAAACTGGCGCCAAGAACATACTTTTAGGAAGTCCTATCGAAAACTGATAAATCGGACAATCAAGAAAATTCCGATATCTATGTATTTACATTTTTATTATTCCATTCAATTCATTAATGATATTGACCGATAACAGATAACCCAATATTTATTTAGCTTAGATTACCGAAATACTTGAATAATTATTATAATTGCATTGTTATGTAACAGCATAATATATGTACTATGTAGGTAAAAGCATAATATACTTATAATATGCATTATTTTTTCTCATCAGACTACATTTGACTTTTTATACCTGCAACACATTATAGCGTCACCAATGGCACTCACCAGGAGATAACAAACACATCACTCAAGATGGATTCCGGATATCGAACGGAACAAATAATAGAGAGTTTTAACTACCAATAAAACTTACCTATTATTTTTCCTAAAGATATCCGGAATCCAGGTAAGTTCTACCTGGTGCATCTAGAGTAGGTATAATGACGGTAAGCGTTCGTGCCTAAAAGTCATTGGTTCGCTACCCGCAAATTAGATGGCAGCACAGGCGCCGGAAGTAAGAGGGGAGGTAGTGTTTTGACCGGAAACGTCACAAAAAGGATGATGCTTGACTCAAGATGGATTCCGGATATCTTTAGGAAAAATAATAGGTAAGTTTTATTGGTAGTTAAAACTCTCTATTATTATAGGAAAATAAACAAGTACAAGTATCAACAATATGTTAAACGTTATATAATTACATAATATTTAAAGAGAATATTACGTAAGTACCTAAGGGTGATTTTGCATTGTTTTTTTTTTGATGATGGAGACCGGGTAAGTCTGAAAATTGTTGATATGTCAGCAATATTTCTTACAAAACTTAACAGGTACTTATTTGAACCAGTTTATTGTACATTTATTGGCATATGAATAATTGACTAAAATTCTGATCACGTCTTCCCTGAAAGACGCTTAACAACAGTTACGATAATATCTCCTGTTTTTTTTATTATTAAAAAGCCTTAATAAGCAAATGGGTGTTTTTAATCCACATCCATACCCGCAATATGTGTACACTGCGCAAAACCTTGCATTATGCGATCATAAATCTGCGACATATAATGTTATTTTTGTCTGAACCTAAATGTCTCTTTATGTGTTAGGCCACCGATGTTACTTTAGCGGAATGGTGTAAACGCAAACATAACCTAAATAATAGAAGTTTTAAATAGAATAACTGGCCTTCAAAGGTGTCATCTAAAAGAGAAGTCATTATACACCCAGTTTCAGAATTTAAAATTTGAAGATGAGCACGTCTTTAACTGGGCTTAAGTCATCTTAAACATATTCATGTTGAATTAAAAAAAAAAAAAAACGAACTGAAAAACTGAAGTTATTCAGAATAATCGTTTGAGTCATTGTACTATTCTGAATTCCCAAACCGGCCGTTAGTCTAGTGAATTAAATATAGGCCATTTTATCGCTCAAAACTTATTACTTACTCTCGGAAATCCACAAAATATAGCTGCTATCTCAAATATAGGGACTACATATATTGGAGATCCTTCAAACGATTTGTTGATATATTTTACGATTCAGGGTCTAGCATCTACTTGGATTGTATAACCTCATGCTTTTAATTAAGATAAGAAAGCGGAGGTCTGATAAATTGTTCTATAGTCGGTGAATATTTCGTGAATCGGTGTACACATGCTTAAATCGCGTGTTGGTTATATGGGATAGCTTCCATAAACGTCCATGAGTACACAGGCAGCAATATCTGGTAATTATCCTTAATGTGTTTATAATTACACGTACCAAATGAAATAGAATATTTTAAGGAAAACTCGTAAATTATATATAACATTGTTTTATTATTGATTTCATAAAAATTCCTGTTCTGTGACTCATGAATTTCTCCACGTCAATCCCATATGAAAATAAACCACAATCACCAACTGCCCTCTAACATGCTTCCACTCTCATTTTTCAAAGATTTTAATTAGTCACTATTATAAAGACACTAAATTCACCACTTTTCATTTATACATTAATTGCTGATAGATGATTTACAGCAGTTCTTCTTAATTTATAAACGTTATTTAGTTTTTTTTTAATGTTTAATTGTTGCCAACTTATAAAATTAAAAACTGGCAATATTTTCTGTTACGCTTTTAACACTCTTTTTTACATAAAGTTAATTTCCGTTTAGCTTGTAAATAAACGTATTATTCTACTACATCAATAAGCAATCACTCATTGATAAAATCTTTTCTACAAAACTTTTAAAATAAATGAAATTTAAGAAATCTTTTTCTATATCAATCCTTTCTTATCTATTTACTTAATTCAGTAATGGCTATAGCTACTCTAAATAAAAACGAATCTGTATATATATATCTGTTTACAAAAAAAAAAGAATATACCAACTAAACAACGTTTATAACCTCTATCCTCACTCCACACACATCATGTTAGTACATTTAAAACACGCAGGTGAAGGCCCCCTTTGTAACTGGTCAACGACTTACTACTAATATATAAACGGTATGGACGGAGCCTACGTTACGTCGGCTCTATACCGTGCCTCAACTGGGATAACTGTTGCTGCAATAGGCCGGCGCTGACAGCCGCGTAGTTAAACCTCTGTGAGGAAATGTTTATGGTTTACCATCACCGCTACTGTACTTTTTGGTTTATTGACTATGGCAACATTGTTTTTTTCTACTATCCTTCTTTATAAGCTTGGCAAATCAAATTAATACTATATTGGAACTTCTATAAAATATTTTTTTCTGAGAGATAAATATCAATACAGATTTGGTTGAAATAAAAGTTTTGCAGTTAAAATAATAAAGCAATGTTGCCATATTCATAGTGCAGTGAAATTACCGCCACCATGTTATGTCAGTTTATCGATTTATTCACTGGTGATAAACTAAAGAAATAAATGAAAATATTGTTTATAAACATAATACTTCACTCAATAATTATTAGTAATAACTAAATGTTAAAAATACTATAAAAGAAGAGTGAAATATAATGAATAATAAAATTAAAATGTTATATTTATTATACTGATGTAGTTTATTTTTAATTATTAGAATTTTAACCTCCACCTAATGAATATCTGATCCACTCCATCAGTATAACTTATAAAAAATATTAGTAAAAAAATGTAAGTAAATACTCCAATTAAACTTCCGCGTCACTAGATATTAAAAATGCAGCGAAATACTACAAAAAAAAAAGTCTCCATTCACCGAAGCGTTAAAGACAGAGCGATTTAAAGCAAAAACCTAATTTTCTTTTTAATTTTCAATAACAACAAGAAAATGTGTATTTACAAAATTATTCGTTTCAATGAAAACCAATACACCAAAATAAAACCACTCAAAATGTGGGTAGTTGAGATAAATTTTCTTATAATCATCAAGTATACGTATTATTTTAATTGGTATACAATTTTGTCACCTTTTTACTTGCATATGTATAAATGAAAATTAAATATCTGACTACCCACATTCCTTTGAAAATACACGAACCAATGAGCCTATGAGCCTTATGTACACATGAAATAGTTTATGGTTATAGTGAACAACATACCTGTTGTTTTTTCTGCACCAACTTGGCTTTATTAGGATCTACAGTGTCGGCTTGTTGTGCGGCTTGTTCTAGCCTTCGCCTTTGTTCGTTCTCTGCGTCGGCTTGCTAAATATTTTTCAAAGATAAATAATTGAACATATTTTCTCATCGAATTATATTTCTTTTCAATAGAGTAATATGTTATTATTTAGTATTATAAAAAGTAATTTTTTTTCAATCTATACCGAGTTAGTTACATATAAAATGAAAAGTGAATCTAAAATATAATTTCCTCAGTACTGCTATATTTAGCTACCTGACAGTTATAACAATAAATTCTGAAATATGTTGAGAGAATCGCAACTTATATGTAAACTATGCAGTAACTATTGTTTTAAAATAAATTGTATTTTTTTAACGCATCGTGTGACGTCACATTTCAATAAACTAAACGTCAGTAATTTAATGCAACAAATACACAAGTTTTTTGAAATGATTTCACGGGGTAATTTAAATAAATGAATATAAATATGTTTCTCCTTTAATTAATAACACTTCGGAAAAAAATAAATGTGACAGCGGTTTAATATGATCATATCAAAGTATTAAAATAATTTTTCCGAATTGATAATTAATAGTGAGTTCAAATATAACATGAGTGTTACCTTGAACGCTCTCGTGAATCTAACGAGCAGCGAGAAGAAAGCGTTGGCGTCGCAGCCGCGCGGCGCTTCGCCGAAATACTCAACGCATGACGCGAACGAATCCTGCACGCACACAGAAACAATATATTACATCATGCAGAATGTCGCGGTTACATTATTTATTTTATAAATTGTTGAAAGACTAATAAGCTATACAATGAAAAAAAAACTATAATAAAAAAAAGCAAATTAAAAGTTACTAAAGTAAGCTACATTTTCATAATGGTTTTTGAACTCTACCCTCAGTGCATAAGGTCGATTGCAGTGCTCGACGGACTGTCGGTGTTCATATAAGTCTCACTTATCATTTACCAAACCTTGAAGTGCTGGATTGATACTACGAAAATAAATATATACCAAACGGTGGACCGACCAGTATCCTACACAGTCCGGTCAGTGCCACAAGCTGATAGTCTGTCAATGCCAATAGTCAGGACGGAACGTACTGACAGTAAGTAGAGAATTATAACTAGTGATATGCCGGATCGTTAGAAATGTATATCCGCGGATACAGATCTTTATAATTAATATATTTTTTTCAAGTTCCTCTAGTTTCACTGTGTTTGCTCGTGTAATCTAATGGATACACTTTATATGGTAGGTAGTACCTACTAGATACGCAGTATTAATTTACTTTATTAGAATAATCATTAATTCATTCTTTCAATTAGAATTTATTTTTGGTTTCCTCATCATTTCATAATTATAAAAGTGATCTTATAACTTTCTATTATATTGATCTCAGTACAATTATAAAAAATATTTAAGTTTTGGTTTTCTCATTTAATTAAAATTATATAAGCGATGTTATAACTTTCTATAATATTGATATCATTATAAAGATAGTTGATTAGTACCTTTGAGTTATGTACTATTGGTATAGTAACTTACTACGATAAATGTGTACAATATAAAGGTGCCAAATATTTGATTTGAAGAAATAAAAAATACTTGTATTGAACTTAATAGTTTGTTAAATCTACCTAATTATCTATATATAGCATCTCATCCTATCAATTGAAATTAATAAGTTAAAAGATCCGCGAGAAAAGAAATGGATACGGATCTTTATTTTTCGTCGGATATCCGGAACATCACTAATTATAACCGACCTTAAAATCAATAAAATCTTCGTCCACGTTGTGATGAGAGCTCTGTATATGTATGTACCTGCGCGTGCTTGGTCTCGGTGCGCAGCCGCCGCAGCTTGTCGGCCGCGTTGTTGAGGAAGTCCCGCAGCACGTGCGGGTGGGAGGCGCGGTGGGCGTCGCGCGCGTCGCACTCGCGCCGCACCGCCTCCATGCCGCGCTCCAGCTCGCACACGTCCGCCACCACGTTCTCGAGCGACACTGTACACGGTACACGCACGATATATACGAATTGACATTACACATGAAGGACAATTGTATTGCTCGGAAAATGTGATTTCGCCCATTTTTTATTTCGATTTTTAAAAAATTAAAAGAACTGTCTATTTGTAATTTTCTTTTGATCAAACGTTGAATTGTTCTGATCGAGATCTGCTCGGGCATATCACGATACGCCGCCATTTCTTGATTTGGCCATGTCTCATCCGCCATACCGTTCAACGCTTAACGTTTGCCCGTTTTGGAAATTAGAAACATGATACTGTATGTAAGAGCTACTAATTCATATTTTTTTTTATACTTATTTCAGCGATTGTGTAAATTATACCCATAAGACATCGTCCAACTTCAAACAAAAGTTGCAAACTCGGTGTGAATGCGTGCGCGGCGCGTAGACGTATGCACACATGAAAATTCAACCTCGCTCGACCTCTGTCAGTCAAGGACGAGAGATGAGTATTTTTCATTTGCCATGGCAACGATGGTTAAATACGACATTAAGTTCAGAGAAGTAGTTTTTAAGTCGTTCTGTGTTCCGCTCCATGAAGATCAAAGAAGGAAATATAGCTATATAATTCTAACTTTAAAACTGATATTTTCATACAAATTTTAACCACTATTTCACCCCCCTAGAGATTAAATTTCCGAAAACCTTTCGTAGTGAATGTTATCTCCACAAAAAACTCTACTGACTAAAGATCATTAATCAAAATTTAATAGTTTATGTTAGGCGATGAAAAATCAGTCACTGGATAAAAAATATATTTTGATTTGTATAGATTTATGTACTTTTATCATTATAAATCTTCTTAAACTTGTACTCGTAACGTATATTTACTTATATTTAGCAACAAAACAAAATTGAGTCAATCAATTGATTTTTCGTTTAATTTTCCCGATTCGCCCAAAACACCTGGGCATTTACCCATCACTGCTCAGGCCAATAAATTTTGTAGGATGACTAAAGTACTATGTGAGCAGAGATCAGCGATGCCATTTACACGGCAATTTGGGTATAGTCAGCAATAAAACACGGTACACGGCAGTATGTTCATTGCCGTGTTCTAAAACACGGCAATCCAATGGTAACTAATTTTTTTTTCAATGAGTTTCTTGATAGTCGATAAGTACTTTTATGGCACATCATTAAACTACACTTGACGCAGTCATGACTCTATGAGCGGGGTAATCCTGACTATTAATTGACATAGTTTCGCGCACGCTTCGTCCTTCGTAAAATAATTCATATTTTGAAAAGTACATATACATTAAGTGAAAAGACGGATATTGATCAAAAGTTTTAACGCAACCCCTTCCCTTCTATCCCTTCTACACGCAAATGCAGACTGAAAGAATATTCAGTGAGGTCAATTTAGTTAAAACAAAAACAATTAATAAAAGTATTACTTCCACAATAAATGGAACGCTACTAGGGAAGCATTTTGTTCGATCTCAAGGAAATTGTGTTAATTTCAAATCAAATAAGCAAATGATTGACAATATAAAGGACAAAAATAAATATAAATTTAATAAGGATGAGGACGAAATTTTTGAAATTTGTATGATGACGGTGAGGACTAATTATAGTTATAGTATAGTAATACAGTTTTTTATGACATATTTTATCTTCATTTTCAATTTATAATAAATAAAAATGTATACACGGCAATTTTGTAGTTTTTAATCCAAAACACGACAATCCAGATTCCAAAACACGGCAACTTAAAATTTGGCAATGGCAACCCTGTCAGAGATAGGCAACAACCCGGGTTTTCTCCTATCTCTGTATGTAAATGTAGGGGGACACAGCATAAACGTATTTAGCTGACTTGACATTTCTAGCTTGCGTCGGAGCACACTCGCTAGCGCTCGCCAGTCGTTCGTCATCACACCTCGCGCTAACTCGTAAACTATTTTCATTACGCACATAGTTTAATATACATATATTTGTAGTTTTTAATCCAAAACACGACAATCCAGATTCCAAAACACGGCACGGCACGGCACTTTATCGATGTATAGCATGATATATATATATATATATATCACAATATATATATATATATTATACGTGTGGAAAATAAGAAATTTCAGTGACAATCTTTTGTTTTCATTTGCAACCTTCTGGTAGGAGAGTTATATATTCCAGATAGTTAATTAAACGTAACGGACATTAGTGACACCGTGTAAGCTATACAAATAAAATAAATTTTAAATAATAATTATTTAAACAATAAAAATCAAGCAAATCGATAAGTACGTTGCTCTCGTAGATCTGCCATACTTTTAATCGGGCAGCACGTGATTTTCCTGGTCAAAAAATGGCGGCATATTGTAATAAGTTACATATTTAATAATGACACTACAGTGATATGTGAGTAATAAAAATACTACTTAATATACCACATACCTTGAGCAGCTTTATCGATGTATAGCAACTCAGTGTCGAAGTTCATCAGTTCAGGGAAGTTCTGCCTGATGGTGCCCACGATGTAGTGCAGTAACGATATACGTTTGTCTGTTGACTTCGTGTCCATTAACGTATCCAGGGATTGGAGCTTGAAACCGTACGCCGGCCCTCTCTTACTACTGTTCAGGTAGTTGCCGAACGCTGCAAATTATAGTTGATCGATATATACTCTCTGAATTTGATATTAGGTAGTAATAATACATTATTTAAAGACGGTGGTCGCAATTGGATCGTTTTCATTTAATTCATCGTTCATATGTAAACAATAACTATGTAGTATTTTTTGTTTTAAAATAAATTGTAATAAAACCGATTATGTAATAAACAGAAACGGGTGGCCATGTCGGAGCTTCGTGTGACGTCACATTTCAAAAACCAAACGTCAACGTCTTTGTTGCAAGTACAATCATGTTTATTAAACTACGACTTTATGGCTCGTGATGTCACGTGATTGATAATTTTGATAATTCCGTTTGACTGTACTAAATATGTATAGTTTTTAAAATAAATAAGAAATAAACAAAAGTAAACTTATCATGTTGAAATATAAAGGAGTACAATTATATTTGATTACATGTGACTGTAAAGTTACACAGATCCAAATTTAATTAGAAATTTTTACTTCAGAACGTGATACAACAGAAATGGCACCAATATTTATTTAAATATAATTATATATCGACCTTATCATTATCAACAGACTAAAAATAGTACCAAATTGATTTTAATTTTTATATGCATAGCAATCGAATATAGACCATAAAGTGAGGTTGAATACATACCTAGAATTATTTCCAGAACATTTCTCAGTTTCTGTGAAGATTTAACAGACGATGAGCCAGATATTATAGCGTGGATCTGCGGCGTAATAAGGTGGATGTTGTCGAAGAAGTTTCCCATGTAGCTCATTATGGACAGCTTCGCTGATATCCTCTCAACCTAGGTATAATAAAATAATTGCAAAATGAACCTAAAAGTTCAATAATTTTATAAACATGCCCTTATAGCTTTAGCTACAAAAAAAATCTCAAACCATTGTTTTAATATCAGTATCTCATATTCCTTTAAGCTTAGCATTAGCTTCCTAAGCATTAAACCAACATTTGTAATATAATAGTAACGAATTATGTACACTTGACCGCACGTCACGCTACACACCACCACCGGAAGCAGACCTCCTTTAGTAGAGAAGTTCTATACGAAATGCGGTCACTAAAAGGACCACAATATATAGTCTGACGTGCAGCCGATTGTACTACACGTACGAATTAACATGGCACCTAAAGGAATTTAATTACCCCGAAAATGTTGTCTATTTTCGAAAAGCTTATAAGACTAAAGGAACGCATTTTTCAGTTTATGATGCAAAGAAAGTAGGACCTGACATCGTCTCTGACGCACAAATAATCTTTACGGATATGATTTTAAAATTATAAAAACGACTTTTAATATTCCGAATTTTCGTTCAAGGAAAAGTAAAATATAGTAGTGTATTAACTCGTACGAGTTATTCATTTGATAAATTTTGAAGTAAGCGACCACCAAACTCTCTAGCCTTGATTCCAGCCACAGTAGGATACGACATCATAGCGATATTATATCGATATTTCGTTTCATTTTACTACTTTGAATCTATTGGTGGATAAATTTGGGATAAATTACCAAGTTGGTAACACTGCCATCAAATCCACAATAATCATTCTGTATAGTTCGTTCGTCGTTACTAAAATACATGTCAAACTATTATAATGAAACGAAATATCGCCATAAATTCGATAAGATGTTTAGGCGGTCGCACCCTTTGGCCGTCAACTTCTATAGTTAACAGTAAGTAATCTCCGATAATAGGGATGACGACTAATCTTTGTATGTTTATCCGTCAAACAGATTGATGAAAAATACTAAACATGTATTTTTTTAATTTTTTCATAGTCATTAAATTACGGCGTTACTTTAGAGTTAAAATGTCACATGACGTCACGCTTTGGTACGTTTTCTACAAAACAGTGACGTAGCGAGCCCCCACTTCTTAACTTTAATGCCTGTTATCTAAGCCATTTAATATTAAATTGAAGTAAAAAATATATGCATCTAGTATCTGACTGACGGACTAAATAGATTTTTTTTTTTACCCAGTTGTCATCCATATTTTAAGTGCCATGATAACGAAGTGGTTCCTCCTAATGTTAGTGGCCATCATCTTCAGCCCTTTTAGATGGATGATTAAGGAGGATGGACCATGCTCCTTGGATAGACCCTCCACGCTGGCCTAATGCGGATTGGAAGGTATTAACGACTGCAAATGCAGCCGGGACCAATAGTTCAACGTGCCTTCCGAAGAACGGAATAGCTCGAGATAATAATTAGTTGGTCACCCATCCCGTGACCGACCCTTGCGAAAGTTGCTTAACGACAACGAGCGCGGGCCGCGGCGTTTATCCATTACGCCACCGAGCTACTCATGTCACAGTACAGTGGCCATGCCACTTTAGAAACAATCAGACGATACCTTGGCTAGTTGCATCAAGAATTTATCTTCTTCAGTCAGCTGGTTGATGTTCTTCTTCTCCGCAACGTACTCTTTGTAAGCTTTCTGTTCGGTCTCTGTAGGAACCATCCGCTGCAGTATTTCAACACTCTCTAACGGCAACTGTTTGAGGTCTAGGTTGTTGATGGCTGCAATCACTTTTTCCACGGGCGTATCCAGTTTTCTTCTTGATATCGCTGCGTAATAAATCTTTATGGTTAAATGGTAACATAATAGAGATGAAAACTCATTTTTATTAGTTTATCCGTCAGGTAGATTCATGAAGAATATTAAATACGTATTTTTTAAAATTTTTTGCGTAATCAATAAATTACGGCGATACTAGTTATACATTTTCTACAGAACGTCACGCTTTTGTACATTTTCTACAAAACTGTGACGTAGCGAGCCCCCACTCAAACAAAAAATACGTATCCAATTTTGTTCTATAATAATAATAATAATTGTTTTATTAAAGGCAAATAAGACCCAATACTAATACTAAAAAATAATAATAATAACAATAATAGGGGTACCCAATTTAAAGTTTATTTGCGATCTATAATCTGACTGACGGACTAAATAGAATTTCTTTTTTTTTTACCCAGTCGTCATCTTTATTACATTGGATTATTATTACTTACAGTATAAAATGGGGAAATTGATTCTGATATATTTAGTCCCATAAAAAAATTGGGCAAGCAATTTACTGAAAGCCTTTTACCAAAAAAAATTGACAAACATTCAATTCAACGTGAATTCATACTATTAAAGTGCTCAGTAGATGTTATCAAAACATTATATGATAGAAGGAGAAGTATAAAAAGAAAACGATCGGTATGGAATCATTAGTTCCCGAAATCAAACTAGATGTCGCTACGGTACTTTCTTGATTTCTCCATAACAACCATTCCGGTTTTCTTTCATGTAAAAAAGTAAATTAATTTTCAAAACTCAATAAACAACTCATATTCTATTTGTACTTTTTCGTATTTGGATTGATATCTGAGGTTCGAACTTTGCAGATTTAGTTTTTTAATACGTTAGTTAAAAAGAATGGAAATAGCTATCTTTCGTTCATTCATTTCTTGCAAAAATCAAATTTGGTTATTGACACCATTTAGTGAGGTACTTTATTTATAGTGCTTTTTATTTCCTTATAATACTTCCCCATTGTATCCTGTACTTTATTGTGTCTGTTACTTTATTGTGTTTTATTCATTTACTATGATGTGTACAATAAAATCTTATTATAAAATAAAACAGATCAGGTTACACAAACGAGTGGTGGTGTTAGGGCAGGTACATACCGATGTTCCGTAGGCGCGTGTGTTCCAGCAGACTGACGGTGTCCGGCCTGCGGAACCTCTTGCTGGGGAAGGAGGCGAGCGTGTCCGTGTCCCTCGTGTCCGCGGGCGCGCACACGCCGCCTATACGGAACCTCTCCTCGAACTCGCTGAAGTTGATCCGGCGACGGGGCCGCTCCTCGTCCAACTCGTTGAATATCGTGCCGCGGACCTAATGAATAAATTCATTTATTTACTAGCCGATCCTGCCTAATTTTTTTCCTTTTTTGCCTTTTTTTTGTATTCTACATTATAACTTTTAATTATTTAACAAAGGTCTTTAATTTGGAAAAAAAACGGTTTAAGAATTTGAAAAAAATACTACAAAATTTTGCTAAAATACATAAGGCATTTAATTAGATAGATAAAATGTTACAACTTTCATTATAACAGCTATAAACATAAACGCACAAATAACTAAGATTGCCCGAACGCCCATACGTTTTTCGCTACTGTAGCACTGTGTGACGTCACTTAGTGCCTTGAATTTGTAAGTAGCCTTTTTGGGCCGACATCGTATAAAAATAGCACCGTATCTCCGAATCTATTAATACTACTTCTAAATTATTTCTCAGACATTAATGAACTCTTTATTTGTAAAATTCAAAAAGAAGTTGTCTACTTGCCTATTGTATTCTTATAATATTTCCATTCATAATTGTAATGTATGTCAAATAAGAGATACAATTTATTTGCTACTTTTTATATATTTTTTTGTGTAAATACTACAAATGTTCAGTTCCTTGTTGTAATTCTTGGTTGTCAACTGTTTTGTGCATTAAATTAATTAATAAATAAACCAAGTACAGCATATTGTATATTGAGAATTTCTATAAATATATTAGAATCAATTTTCTTTTAATAAATAATTTTCAAAAACTATCAACAACAATTTCTGAATAAACAGTATACTTAATTTAACTTTATTTTGACTTTAATCGTCCTTGATAAGTGGAAAAGAAGAACACGCTGTTCATGTATTAAATAATGCAATTTATTTAAGATTTTTGACCCGCTCCCCATGTAAGGCGCCGTAACGATATTCTGACCACTCCTCCCCCTCCATAAAGGTTACGTAACACTCAAGTGGCAATTCAAACCTATTGGTTTGCCAGCAGTGTATAGTTGGTTGACATTTTTTTGTCACAGTTGCGCTGGCAGGTCAGTATGAGAGTTTTTATAGGCCAGAAGCTGGTGACACAAATCTGCCTCTTTTGAGAATATTACGGCATGAACTCACTTTTATAATACCCACTATACCAATCTTATTTACCAACTTTGGGAGACGTCAATTCCCTATTTTTGTATTCAATAAAAAAAAAACAATATTTGAACATCCCTTAATCTTTTTTGTATTCAAATTACGCGGTATACTTTGATTGGATAACTCTTTCATTTTCTTTTCTCTCTCACTCAATAGTTACTTTGTCTTACCTACAATTCCACTAATTTCATTTTGAGTTCTTTCTAAATGGCACCCAAACAGTTTGACGTTTGATCTACAATAGGGATGACGACTGGGTAACAAAAACAGAAATTGTATTTAGTCCGTCAATCAGATAATAGAAAAATATTAGATACGTATTTCTTTTTTGCTTCAATTTAACACGAAATAGCTTAAATAACCGGAATTAAAGATGGGGCTCGTTACGTCATACCTATGTAGAAAAACTTACAAAGGTTGAAAAATGTCGCATGACGTCACATGCGAAATTTCAACTCAATGTATCGCCGAAATTTATTAAGTGAAAAATAAAAAATACGTGAAAAACATTCATTAATAATCTACCCGACGGACAAACAAACAAAAATTTGTCGTCCTCCCTATTACAACGCCGTCTAGCGGAAGCAAAAGTGGACCTTAATGATATGCGAGAATGTTCACATATGTTCGCACCTGGTTTGGTTTTAGAGCGATCCAGTTGAGCGTGGGCAGCTTGTACTTGGTGTCGACCTTCCGTTTGATGGTCATCGCGTCGTGCTGCGTGGGCGGCGGCATCTGCCCGGGGGCGGGCGGCGCGGGGGGCGGGGGCGCCAGCCCTCCTAACGATTATATTATTTCTTTTTATTTTTTTTAGCATTTTTTATTGGGAATATTTTCTTCAATTTAAAATTGTGAATGCAAAATTGATTGAATATAATGATTATAACTAATTTTTATCTTAATCGAAAGTTTTAAATATTAATATAAATATTATTTCGGCTGTCTAGATGGATTGCCTGAACATTAAAGAAGATGGTACGCTCCGTAGTAGCGAAAAGAAGTGCTTGAAGGATTCGTCAGTCCTCTTATCTCAGTGGTAAAAGCAGTTGTGCGAAAGGTCATGGTTTCGAGTTCCATCTCAAATTACCTCGGGGCAAAGTGGATTTTTTAAGCATTTTTCATTAAGACTATATTATACTTTTACGAGATTCAACTGTTATAACTAATGACATGAAAAACTATCGAATCAAATCGGTGGGTGGTGTTAAAAAGGTACTAATACTACAGATTACTAGCTATGCCAATGTTTGACATTATACCAATAAATTATGAAATATGTTATAAATTGGTAATTTATATGTAACCTATAACTATGTAATATTAAAAAAAAAAACTGTAAGTACATTTCAATAAACTAAACGCTAACGTCTTCGTTGCAAGCGCAACCAATACTCATGTTTATAGAAATTTAACATCAAGGCTTAAAATGTCGCGCAAGTGTTTTCGCAGGACAATTCATATGAATGGATAACAAGTATGTTTTTCCTTTATTTTATAATACATTATATTACATGCGTTTAATAAATCTGTTAGTAGTTTAATATGATCATATAAAAGATTTGCAATACTTTGTCAAAACCTCAAAATAAGCAATAAAAAATTAAAAAGCAATATTTATTTAACCCGTAAAATAGAATAAAATTATAATGTTAATATATTATGGAGTACCTGAAACACAAAGATTTTCTACATTGATCCAAGCGGAAATCAAACTCGGGACTTAAGCAACGACGAAACCTTGCACACGATGAGTTGGAGATCGTCAAAATAAATTCAATTTATTATTATTACTTAAACTAATGTGGTGACGACGACACTGACCTGTGAGTAGAGGCGGGGGCGGCGGCGGTGGGGGCGCGAGCGCGGGCGCGGGCGGCGCGGGGGGCGGGGGCGGCGCGGGCGCGGGCGCGGGGGCGCGGGGCGGGGAGGGCGCGCGCCCGTTGCTGAGGGGCGGCGGCGGCGGGGGCGGGGGGCTTGCGTGGCCGTTGCTGGTGCCGTTGCACAGCGCGTGCGACGATATCGCGCCCACTGGAATAATAAACCAAACGATATTGTTCGATCTCACTTATTCGGTGAATAGAGATGATGACTCAAAAGATGGTCACAAAATAAATTATATTTGTCTGTCAGTCAGAAAATTAGATACATATATTTTTTTTACTTCAATTTAACCATATAATAGTCATTAAAGTTGTTGGCTCACTATGTCACAGTTTAGTAGAAAATGTACAAAAGCGTGACTTCATGCGACATATCAACTCAATGTATTGCCGTAATTCATCGATTACACTAAAAATATGTGTTTCTTCAATAATATACCTAATGGACAAACAAACACAAGTTAGTCGTTATTCCTATTATGAAAACAGTAAAATATTATTAAATTCCAAAAAAAAAAAATACTCTCGTCGTAGAAGTAAACATCAATCCCTGTGTTTCTATATCGATAAATGCTTTTGAAGTTCGATTACAAATAGCAAATTGATTAAAAGATAAATAATCATTTGAACGAGCACACAGTTCCTACACCAATTGCAACATACATTATTGAAAAAATACGTTTTTTTTTTTTGGAAATTGTAGAAGTGAATAATTCGTATTTGGAGAAATAGAATACGTCTTCTGATTAAAATGTATTATGAGTCTTGTTTAAATGAGCGTAAAATTTAAAATCTCACACATTGGGCATCTGTCTCACTCGTACCCGGCGCGATTCAGACGCTTTGAAATTTAGTCTTCCGCATAGATACGTAAATAATTGTATATTCATCCAGTCGTTTCAGAGAACCAAACTAACAAAAAGTTTGTATATAAAAAAATATAATTAAAGCTCCTCTTACTTGACGCCCCTCTGGGTAATGACTTGGTAAGAGTTTCCAACTCTTGAACTTTCGATTCGAGCATCGATTGTCTATTTCTAGAGTCCTGTTGCGCTCGCCTTAGCGTCGATACCTGCAAGAACGATACAGAAATACAATGTACACTATTAACTGCTTACTAAGAAATATATTACAATGTAAAATATAATATTTAAAATTAAAGTAATTTAAATTTAAGTGAGGAACCCAATGACCTCGATCGTTATTTCTTTTTTAAAGCCTGCATTTCGTTAACACAACGATACGAGCTGCCCGTAGGTGGTTCATAGCACGTTCTTCCATCATGGTAGAAGTAATATTAATAGGTTATTTTATAAAAGATGACATTTTATATTTTTTGTCTTCGTATTTTCTCAACTCAATGACGCAGTCAGTCGCAGTCGTTCAGACCGCGATTTAGGGGTTAAACAATTCCGGTAAAGGTCGTTCATAGGATGGGTGACCAAAAATTTACCATCTTTATCTCATCTGCGCTTCGTAACGTAAAGCACGACGTCTAGTAAGCGAAGTGTAGTCATTTATGCCCACCAATCAGCACAGAGTCTATTTATTGAAACTTAATTTCACGCAAAATTATACAAATTAACTCCACATATTCGATTCAATTCCATCCATATGAAAGCCTGGGCTGGGTAGGCTGACGATGTGGAATTGAATGCAGCGGATCCTTTACTGGATTCCGGAGCCCCGTCCCCCCACTTCATCCCCAATTGAGAGTATCTCGTAACAGGTTTTAAAACGTACGTCAACCACGCTTCAATCTGTCCTTCTTACTCTCTCTCTATCTCTAACTCTTCTGGGTGGTTCGAGAGTCTTGGTTTAAAGGTTAAGGGTGATATTGTTAATATTTCTTACCTCTTCAACGACTTGCCGCCTGGCTTCAGCCAGTTGGTCTCGTTCGGCGCGAGCCTGCGCCAGTTCCGCTTCGAGCGTCGCCAGTTTACCTATCGCTTCCCTCTCTAACGCCGCCAGCCTCTCGTGCGCCTGTTTATTTTATACATATATTTGTTATTGCACTTACAAAATTTTATGGTTCTCGAAATAATTATCTAGAATCTTGGTATGAGCAAGTTATGGAAATAATTCATTTAGCTAAATAATACAGTATACGCCGAGTATGAGTTTCCACGTTGACTGACGTTCGCAATTGAATGTGTAAAATTGTCTCAAAACCAGCACAGCGCCTCTCGCGGTAACTAAACTATCAAAAATTACGAATTTTTGTACAAATATATAGCATTTATTCATACACACTCCAAAGTAGTCTCTATTAGAGTATAATATTTGGTAATATGAATATAATTCCGAAAGACGTAAAAAATCTAGATAAAGTCGGTATAGGCATACTTTTTCAATTTTTTACTCTTAGTACTCACATGGCCCAACTCATCCTCGAGCTCGTTGACCTTCTCTAAGGCGGCGGTCTTCGTCTCGCTGTCCTCCATGAGGGCGGCTACATCGAACACGTTGTCTAGATAGGCCGATATTTGCACCTACATGTGGAAACGTAGATATTATTAATACAAATCACACTAACGATATACAAATATCTCGAGCTCCCCCGTGCTTGGGGCGATAAGCCGGTTGATCTCGGTACTGGCACTTTTTGTTTTTTTACACGATCCTCACTAAGGTAGGAGGAGGGGGGGGGGGGGGGTATCCGGGAACCTGCAAGGAGAGCTCCGGAGCTCCGAATTGGCATCTGTTAACAGACCCGGATGGATATTTTCCAACACAAAACACAAAAAATCACACTTCTAGCACCCCCCTCTGAACTTCCGACTGAAGCTCATTCTTTTTCAACTTTATTATATGATTATTGCACCCTCTGAAATTGGCACCCGGGGCCAGTGTCCCCATTTGCCCTCCCTTAGAACCGTGCCTGCCTGCAATTACCCACCGATCCGATTGGTACGATCCGTAGCTGGTTATCCATAGGAAGATAAGTAACATTCGCATAGGCTGGGTGGATGCTAAAAATTAATTATATCGAACCTCAGAAGACACATTGCCGTCGCTCCTGGTTACGAATGCACTATTCAAATATCACCAATCCACACTGGACCCGTTGTCCCGGTGATTCTGTCCATAACAAAGACTTGTACAAGGGTACATTAATAGGATGATGATGATGGTTACTGACCTGCAGATCCTCGCTCTCGCAGTGTCGCAGTCTTTCTAAATAGTCGTCGAGCTTGAGCGCCGTGAATTCGTACTGCAGGTGTACACGGAAGTTCATATCCTCCACGGAATGTACTATGATGTTCACGAACTGCATACATGCCACCTGATACAGAAAATATCGTAATGTAGAAACTTCTCAATCAACTTCTAATGCATAGAAGCTCTAGTCTTTGCCAACCCTGGAGATAGATATAATCGAAAAAAAAAATTTTTTATTAGACGTCTCACGAACTAGCTCGGCGGATATATAAACCTCATATTCGCATTGGGCCAGCGTGGAGGTCATAAATGTAGGTCTGAGCTCCTTCAATGGAGACGTAAAAGGACTGATAATGATGAGACGTCTCACAGACATATTGCAGGTTTCCTAGTGACAAAGTAGAACTTCCTTGATATGAACTTCAGATGATCAAGTCAGCCTTTGATCATACGCTAAAGGACCTAAATTCAATAACAGTTGTATTAAGGTCAATTATTTACAAGGTAGACTCATAACGAATTTCAGCAATTAAATTTAATTAAACTTAGGTGTAAAATATAGAGTTCTAACGGCTAGTTTCTGAATTGAGAAAAGTTGAAAATCTCAACTGATTATTTTCCATCACTTAAGTTTTTTTTTACTTTTACTCACAAGTAAAAATCCTAGTTTTATCAAATTGCTATCAATAAATCATTAAAAAAACTCAAAATCAGAATCTTAAACCTGTTTAAGTGACATTTAAGTACTCATACAGTATAAGACATGCTCAACTTTAATTTCTCAATTCAGAAAGTAGATAAGATAAGATAAAAACACTTTATTGTACAACACACAACAGAAATAAATAACGAGTAACTTACAAATATTAAAACTATTGCACAATAGGCGGCCTTATCGCTTAACAGCGATTTCTTCCAGGCAACCTATACTGGAAGAAGCAATGATGACAATAATGTAGGTAGGCTGTGCGCGTTACAAATAAATTTAATAATATTAATAGAAATATAAATATGATAATAAAGTTACATAAAATAAACAAACATACAATGATAAGAAAGCAACATATCAAGTAGATTTCTGTTCATCTGACAAAAAGAACTTCGCAGCTAGAGATTTGAAAGACTCCAGCGTTTGGGCGCGCCTAACATTCTCAGGTAAGGAATTCCATAAATGGATAGCTCGCAGGGTAAAAGATTGGCTGTAAAATTGAGAAAAGTTAGGCGGTATGTAAAGGCGGAGATTGTCAGACGAACGAAGGGGAAGATTGTGAGTAGAGGAAAGAAACTTAAAATTCTCCTTGAGATATCTGGGTGACAATGGATTGAACAGCACAGAAAAGAGAAGGGATAATATGTGTAGGTCTCTGCGTCGGCGAATGGTCAACCAATTCAACTTTTGACGATAGTGAGAGACATGGTCATATTTACGCAGTCCGAATATGAACCTTATGGCGAAATTTTGGAGACGTTCTAGCTTATTAAGAAGCTCAACTGTAAGGTCTGGATAGCACACATCTGCATAATCGAGTATAGGTAGAAGTAGGGATTGTGCAAGAGTAATTTTGGTGGCAGTTGGTAAGAAGTTACGTAAGCGCCGCAGCGCCCCAGCTGAAGCAAACATTCGTCTACTAACTTCTGCAACTTGTGGTCTCCAGGATAAAGATTTGTCAAATAAAAGTCCTAGGTTTTTCACCGTATCTGTAAATGGAATCACTGTCCCGTCCAAAGTAATTTTCGACAACTGCCCGAAATCAATCCTGGACACAAAGTAAGGGCTGCCAATTATTATACACTGAGTCTTCTTAGGATTAACATTCAAACCAAATGACGAACTCCAGTTCACTATACGATCTAAATCAATATTGATCTTGCGGATAGCATCGTTCAAGTTATCAAATCTCTCTTGCGTATAAATTTGAAGATCATCAGCATACAAGTGGTAGGTGGAAGTTAGATTATGAGTAATAGAATTAATAAAAATGGCGAATAATAAGGGAGAAAGCACGCCGCCCTGAGGAACACCAGCAGACGTAAAGCTCCACTCAGAGAAAGAGTCTCCTATACGTACACGTTGCCGGCGTCCGTGTAGATAACTACGAAACCAGTCAATAACAGTTGGAGATATGTTAAGGGAACTCATCAAGCTTAACAGTATGTCAAAATCAACATTATTAAAAGCATTACTAAAATCAAGTAATGTTAATACTGTAAGCTTGCGCTTCTCCATACCAGAGCGAATGTCGTCGCCGATTTTAACTAAGGCACTCGCTGTACTGTGACCGGGACGAAAACCGGATTGGAAAGGATTTAATAGGTTATTTTTATTTAGAAATACACTTAACTGTCTGTTAATTAGACGCTCTAGGACCTTGGACAGGAAAGGAAGTATGGAAATAGGTCGGAAATCAGACATCGTAACTGGATTGGATTTTTTAGGGAGAGGAATTATCTGAGCTTCCTTCCATATACTTGGAAAAGTACTAGAAGCAATGGATTTGTTGAGGATTATAGTTATAATAGGCGTTAGAATGTCAACCAAAGGAAGAATCATGTTACGGCCAATATTGTCGTTACCAAGTGCTTTAGAGTCTATGGCACGAATGGTTCCCTCAACATCACAACCAGAGAATTGACTAAACACAAATGGAGTAAAGGCAGGAGTTGGCAGTGAAGAAAGGTATAGCAAAGTTTCCTCTTTGACTTTAGCGTCAAGAGGAGAAGCAGCAGAAAAATGACTGTTCAAGCAGTTAATATCCAAATCTTGATTTAAATTAACATTACGAGCCTTACCAACTCCTAGAGACCTAAGAAATTTCCAAACTTTAGCGGGATCACCGCTTTCCACAGATTTATGAATATGGCGTCGCTGTGCATCCCTACACACTGTATTGCAGCGATTTCTTATTCTATGATATTTGTCACGATTCATATCAGTTGGGTTAGACTTGTATTTAGCCTTAGCATGATTTTTTTTGTTCATCAAAGATTTGATTTCCTCAGTTAACCAAGGCGCAGGCAGGTGTTTCATTTTAATAGGTCGCAAAGGTGCATGACGATCATACAACTGGGTTAATGAATCGTTAAATAAATCAACTTGTTCCTCAACAGTCGAAGCGCTTTCGATGATAGACCAATCAATTGATAGGGCATCAGCACGGAGACAATTCATATCAATGCCACCAAAATTACGTTGCAGAAGAGTTTTAGGCTTGTCTTTGGGAGGTCGAATTTTATAAGAGAGATATATTAAATCGTGATATGAAAATGCATCAGCAGTGAATTGACCATGTTTGGCCACATGGTCAAGGGAGGAAACGATAATTAAATCGAGAAGCGATGGAGCACAATTTGGAAAGAAGTGGGTAGCATTTAAAGGAAGTATATGCATATTGCAAGCATTAACGAGGGACTTTAAACTATTAGAACGGAAATCGTCTTTTAGAAGGCATGTATTAAAGTCACCCATAATGATAGAATGGCTGTAGGAAGGAATGAGATCTTCTAAAAGTTTCTCGAAAGAAGAAAAATAATTTACTCTTAAAGATGGACTGTAGAAAACGCCCAGCAGAATTTTGGTGTGAGAAAGAGTAATCTCTAGAAAAAGGTGTTCTGCAGTATCTGGCGGAGGGGGTTGAGGAGATCTGCTGATAACAGTAAAAGGAATATGGTTTCGTAAATAAATGGCCACGCCCCCATGGGAAGTATTAGTACGATCGTTGCGAATGAGTTGAAAACCAGGAAGTGAGTAAGCTGTAGAGGGAAGAGAAGGATGAAGAAATGATTCCGAAACAAGTACGGCATGAATATTTTTATCAGAAAAAGTTACTAGAAAATCGGGATAGTGAGCAGGAATACTCTGTGCGTTAATATGTGCTATATTAAAATTTTTGGGTACATCTGATGTTATAGATTGGAGACAATTGTTTAAAGATGGAATACTACAAAAACTATCATTACTGTTCAATCCATCAGAGGAGGAACAAAGAGATAAAAAGTCTTGAGTATCATCATTAGCAGAATTAAGCATAATGTATGCTATAGTTAGATACTATTACTTATATATATATAAAAATAATATATATAAATATAATATATATATAAAGAGCAAAATATTAAGCAAAATTACATAAAATAAAAATCGATAAATAAAATTATGCGCATTAGTACAACCTACCAGCAATAAAACTTAACAGAAACGACTATACCAAATTTCAACAATTGCACAAATCAAAAACAATAAAATTGTAGAAAGAAATCTTTCACACTAAAATACTAAGTAAAATTACACAATTAAACAAAAAACAAGAACAGCATAACAAAAGCGTAAAACGGAACACACTATGAGATAGTAGATGTAAATTGACTGTGAATGACATTTTATGGTATTCTCATATATATACTCTCAAGAGTGAATCGGTTCCTTCTAGGCAAGCACGCCCTATCTTAGACCACTGCATTGCTTACCATCAGGTGATCTGTGGTCAAGTGCTTGCCTATCTAGATAAAAAAAAAAAACTTTTTAAAGCAGACTCACCATAAACTCTATGTGGAACTGGTCGTAGTTCATGAAATATTCCATGAGAGTGTGGAACCGCCTGGGCTCGGCGACCACTTCCTTGAAGTTGTCGAAGGCTGACAGTATGATCTGGTGGCCGCCCTTCACCAGACATATGGCCGCCAGCAGCTCCAGCACGAGGGCTTTGGTACGTAGCGAGTGGTGCACCAGCGAGAGCGCTATGCTGTTGATCGCTTCTCGGTGCTGGATCACCATGTTAAAGCCATACTGCGGACACGATATATTACTAGCATTATTTTTCACATCAAGACATAAAACAGTCATCCTATCGATTAGAATATCGAAACTATTACCAGTAGTATTGATACTATCGATAGTAATACTTCAGACACAAATGTTTGTCGTTACTTCTCTTAGCCCTACACTGCATGATTTTTTTTTTAAATAAAAAATCTTACCAGTTCATGTTTATGGTCTAGAACACGGGAAGTACAGGTAAATTGAAAAAAAACTAATAGTAATACAGAAAAATGTTTTTTTTATTTTGTTCCATATGTGGCACAACATGCAATGACTTACATAAATTTGCTTATTTAGAGGTGAAATAAACGGAAGCAATTTTTATCTTTGTTTAAACAAAGTTCGACTCTGCATTTTTCGCACACAACAAACGACTTTCCTTTGCAGCCTGGATACTTGCATCGCTGGCGCTTCTGTCCCCATATGGGGAAGTGTTCCACTCCATCAGACCTGACGTCACGAGTAGGAAGAATCGCTGAATTGGCTCTCATTCTTTTTGCCTCTATCAGATCACTAGCAGAAGACGGTCGGCCTCTTTTCTTGTTCATTGATGAACCACACATACAGAGGCTCTTTGCCACTTCAAACTTGAAGTCTTTCAACTTTAGCGGCGTAGCTCTTTGTCGCATCTCCCCAACTCTTCTGTATAGCAACCAACTATTTATGGTGGCTATGTCGAGGAAATGGTAAAACAGCCTCAAATACCACTTCTTTGTCCTCATCTTTATTTTGTACTTACCCAGGAATGAGTCCAGCAAGTCAACTCCACCCATATGCTGATTGTAGTTGCGAACAATTTGAGGGCAATCGATTTCTATATATTTCTTTTGTTTTTTACAAAACCTCCTTACTTTTTGAGTAGGCTCTTTTCCAACAAAAGATGAAGACAACACCACCGGCTTATTATCGTACCACATAACTGTGACGATATCAGTGCCATTTACATTGCCTACCCATTCCTCGGAATATCCTCTTTCCTTCTTGCTACTTTTTAGATCTTTCAATGATGGTATTAGTATAGATTTGCCTAGTCGTCCTTTATTCACGGTTCCCATAGAATATATCCCTTCATTGGCAAGATACATAATCAATTCAGGGCATGTGTAGTAATTATCGAAGAATAATCTGTAATATTTATCCCTGGGTATAGACCTTGCAAGCCGGATAACAATGTTGGCACTTGCGCCTAAATCAGGCTCATTATGAAGCCTCAGATCTGCGTTATTCTCCATCCCAGAGTATATTTCGAAGTCGTACGCAAATCCTCGATCATCACACAGCACCAACAGTTTATACCCCCATTTATGTGGCTTATTAGGTAGATATTGTCGCAGCATGTTGGAGGCCTTAGTCGCGCACATCTGCTCATCCACTGACAATGCTTGTCGTTTTGGTATAGCTTGACATTTTTTTTTTAGGGTTTCTAACACAGGTCTGATTTTATGGAGACGATCATGTGTTGCAGTACCTGCTGGTGACTGAGTGGTATTGTCATTGAAGTGCAGATATTGACGAATTTTTTCAAACTGGTTTACTGACATAGTATTTTTTATCAATGGCAAACCTAATTCAGTTTCCCAGTACATTCGAGTATGCGGCAGTGGGGCAATGCCCATTAGCAGACAGATACCTATGTACTTTTTCAGCTCTGTAACGCTTGTAGAAAAAGGCTTTGATGGGTTTTTTTGTACACTAAACTTATGCATTTCTTCTACGATATGACTTAGAAAATCATCATCAAAGAAGTACAAAAAATATTGCAATGGAGTTTCAAGTTCAGTAATCGGTGGCTCTAGATCGGTTTGCCCACAAAACTCATGGGTTGTTGGTTGGAAAGCTGTTTTTTTCCAGATAATATTACGCTTTTTTCTGGCGACGGGTGCAGCAGAAGTAGAAGCAGCGTCTTTTGGAACAGTAGACGCGGAAGATACAACTGTAGATTGACGTGTTTGCCAAACAGTTGATCTAGATGTACTTGGAACATCAGGAATTGATCCACTAGTATTTGATATATACTGCTGCATATCACCGTCACAGGACCCTGATAATGGTGAAACGTAGTCATATCTATTCGATAAAACAGATTCCTCTTCGTCATCCGTATCGCTAAACGTTTCACAAAGTTTGTTGATGGTAGATCGAATTACGGTTATGTCATTGTCACTTTCAGCGCCTGAGGAGTCTTGTTCATCTTCACTGCCTAATGGTATTGTCAAATAATTTTGGATTTGAGCACTGGATAAGCTTTTCTTCGCCATTATCTAAAAAAAAACAGCATCACACCTTTAGTGAATATACCTAATATTGTACCATCACTGCATGAAGTGACTCATCGGGAACATACAGAAATTGTGAAAATTTAGTATAAAATCGCGATTAAATCAGAAAAATATACTTACTTTCGTTCAGTTCACAGATATTTCTATATAAAAACAATTTATCCACTGTTGCATTCCGTAAACAACTATTATTTATTATTTTTGCAAATTGTATACGCACGGCGCGCGGCTAACGTTCAAAATTTTTAATTGAATAACTAACCGCGAGAGATAGTGCTGCCATCCGATTTCAACGAATGCACTAAATGGGTGCCAATGATTGTTGTCAATTTATTTGCGTAATCATAGATGTCGCTACTTGGTTCAAATCAGAAAAAACATCGATTTTATTGGTTGTACTATATAAGGGACTGAATGCAGTGTAGGGTTAAGTAACTAGATAAAAAGAATTATAGTGCTGAAAAAATTCAAATCGGACGAATCGAACTTTTTGCGTCTACAACACCCGCCAATTCGTACTGTGTGTGCGTGCATGTGCATGTGTAGTGTGTGTTTTTGCGTGTGTAGCTTGTTCTCCTTTATGCATATTCTTTTATTTTAAGGGGTTTTTATCCTTTTGAAAAAGTCAATCCCATCATTCCTTATTCTATCCTTGAAAAAATGTTCCAGCAAGGGCAACATTATTTTAGGGTTTAATAGTATAATTCACTAAGAATTTTATGTTTAATTGGCTAAACTAGAGCGAAATAAACGTCGGTATTATTATTCTACCTTATTGTTCATGATGGCGCGCATGCACATGATGCAGACGTGTATGTCGTCGGTGGAGGCGCCCATGTTGAGCCTGGCGGCGTGCCGGGTGCGGCGGCGCGCGACCGCCGGGCTGCCCGTCGCCTCCAGCTCCGCGTCCGTGCTGCGCGCGCGCCGCCTCCACGACGCATTCAACGTCGAACTGGCTTCCGCGCCACTCGTGCAGTCCGATGATGTAGTGTTCGCTACTAAGGGAAAGTTCAAACTTTAACATACAATGAATATTAAATAACAACGGTGGAATCGTGGATAAGAGCCGTGGCCCATAATCGTTGTTGTCAATTTTATAAGCTGTTGATCCCGGCTGCATTCGCAGTCGTTAATAACCTTCCCATCCGCATTGGGCCAGTGTGGAGGATCATGACCCACCCTCCTGAACCATTCATAAAAAAGGCCTGAAACCCCTGCACTGGGGACGTAAAAGGACTGATCATGATGATGATTAAACAACATCACACACATATAGTTCAGATTCCAGCTAAGTTTTCCGTATTATGAAGCATCTGAGACAACGAAGGTACACCCAAAAATTCTTGTTACCTACCTTGATTGATGCCGTCACTCGATTGGCTTCTGGCGAGGGCTATCCGCTGCTCATGCCTCATCATGCTCAGCCTGAAGCTCAGGTAGTCGATGAGCACGTCCAAACCCTGATTCTGTTCGTTCAGGAACTCTCGGACCCATCTTTGAAAAAACAGTTATTCATCTTGTAATAAGTCATTCGATATATCAACATTAAAAAAGGCGTAAATACGTCTGTAATTTTATAATAAATACATTATAATGATAAAAACTATGAATGAGTTCTAAAAAGATATTTTGACCTACGTTTCCCTTGTTTTGTGTATTGCTGTGCATTATTCTGGAGTCATTATTTAAAAAAAAAATATGATCATTAATAACTTACTCGATGTGATTCGTCCGTAACGATATTTCCAGATCCCTAAGAACTTGCGTCGACGTTGAATCGCCAACCATTTTTCTTTTCTGTATCATAAACAGATAAATATATTTCACAATGCTATACTTAAAAATATTCTAAAGGAGATAAATATATTATAAAATTCATGATCTCAAAGACATTTCGCTGTGAGTATTTATTTGAAGCGCGAAAAATATAACTCTCAATTGTCATGTACAGAAACTACCGCATATACTACTAACAGTTACCACAGTTTACTAATAGACTCGTTTTTTGGGATTGGGAAGTCGTGTAAAAGCTTTAATGCTTTACTTGCAAGTGAACTTCATACAGATAGAATAAAAGAATTTGTTGTTCTGCTATCTCTACTCTAGAGGTATCGCAGTTGCTCAAGCAGGTACGACGAGGTACACTTCATATTGTAAAATCCACAAGTCAAAAAATATCAAAAAGTAATTTCTGCACCGAACCAAGATCCATTTTGTGCTTTGCTTTCTAGTATCAATTCAATTTCCTAAATGTCAGGTTTCTTTCTAAAATCGTAATATGCGATGATTTCTACCTAAATATACAGACTTCTGAAAATTCTGGCAACTCTTCATATAAGCGGTGCGACAGAGATCATTTTTTACGCTTCTTCGTTTTAGTACTTGGTTGAGAGCAGACATATTAGAAGAGAGGCTGACAGGTTTAGTTCTTCTAAATATTAATCCAGGAATAGCCCCAGACTTACAAAACTACAATTTATTTTATAATGTGCGCAATAAAATTGTCTGTTATTGTGTACTATGTGCCCTCTACAATAGATAAGGGCATGTCGATATTCTTCACAAATAATTTTATGGGAGAAATTTACAAAAGCATGATATGTCATTTCGTCCCCCTTAACCTTCATAACTGCTTCAAGAACCACGTTATTAGCGAACATTAGTCTAAAGTGAAAGGCGATCACGACGTTATATTTTATCTAAGATGACCCTTATGGTTCTCGTATCAGATATATTCCAATCCTCATAAACATGCTGAGCAAACACACATTGCGTTGATTTAAGCATGGTCCTATTTGGTTACCAGAAAAAGCAACCGATACAATTTCGTACGACCGAAATTTAACCACAAAAATATATTTGGATGTCCTAATAGATTTTCCATCGCAAAAGTACAACAAAAGCTTCAAAACCATCACTTCATCGGTTTGATCACACAATCAAAGATAAACCTGCGGGAAACGGTCCCATGGAGATCTGCAGTTCCTTTGATGGTCACGTTAGAAAGGCTAAGAGTCCCGGTGACTCCATGACAGGTCTGAGTACACCTTTACGGGCTTAGTAAGCATGCATCTGGGAACCAACTTAGAGAAAAATTCATCTGGTCACACATCCGTTAACCAATTAGGACCGCACCGCCCCTTAGTTTACAAGTAATCACAAAATATTCCACAAGCTCTCATAGCCAGTACAAATAAACAATCACGAATTGGTACAAAGATTATTTCCCCTCGAGCATATATCTGATTTGTAACCGCAAGTGTGGCACCTTATAAGTGTGTCATGCAAACAATTCTCTCTCACGTCTGGACGCCCACGATGCATGTTTGGACCAAGTTATAATTCAAAAGTTTCCTTTGTAAAATAATTCTTATAACCATTTTTGAACTACAATTTCAGGAATATAGAGTTATTTTTCGGTTTCTTTTGTTCATCACGGACAACATGTTCAATTTTTGTTCATAGAATTATAAACATCTCGCACGCATTCCGCAAATAAGCGTCATAAGTAAATTCCCGTATTACAAATCAGGCAACTTTTCCTTCTTCCACAGGAATCAGTGGGAAATCACAGCCATTCACAGCTTGCCTGCACTATTATTCGGATTGATTAATTGATTGATGTGACGCGATTGGTCGCGTCACTTGTGTATTGTGCCAAGGCCTAGTACAGACACGACGTAGCTGAATATGACTCAGGTTGTCACACAGTACCTACACAAAGTGACCTAGCGACGCAGACTCTAGAGACTCGCGACCTATACTCTGAATAATTGATTCAATAAGGGAATTCCTTAGAGAACGTTACAGTAATTTTAGGGTTCTATATTAAACTGATGCAAATATAATAATACTTTGCCGTTTGCTGTATTTGTATTAGGGAAAGACTCGAAATTTTGACCTGTTACTGTGAGCGCTATTATGACATATAATAATAAATAGATGTTCTATATTTTGTAGACACTTGACATGAAATAAGTGTTACGTTACTAAATATATTAAAATAAAATACTATTATGACAAATAATAAAGCCAAGAAGTCTGATCGTCATTTTTAGATAGTCTACCTGCTAAATGCCGGAACAATTCCATAAAACTGTAAATAAATACTCTATGCTTCTAATAAAAGTTCGAATTCGTCAGATTACACAACCTATCAGTTAGACGACGTGAGAGGAAAAGTGAAGAATTTCAACAGATTTGTATGACCTGACGTGTCGTAGTCTGTATTAATTAGTTATAAATGTAGACGCGCTGGCGTCATACCTAGATAGACTTGTTAATAATATACCGGACTTTGCATCTCTATACATCTCAAAATCCATCAATAGTTACATACATCATGCTCGTTTCTCGTTGACGCTCTTCACTCGACCCTTATTTAGAACACCACCACAGTTCGGTCGGTGAACGTTTATCTATGTAACACTAATTGTTGCCGAAATCATTAGTGTGTAGTATCTCGATGAACTCCGGGGTCAGTAACGGGTATGCTTGGTGGTTTTAATAATTTTAAACGAGCGGGGTCATCGTTAGCAACAGGTCAAGTTGGTTAGATGATGGAGACCATTTTATCAACAACCAGTTATTTATAAGTATTGTGTACCGAAAATTTATTGTTTCTGTTTAACTTATTCAAAGTAAGAAACTAGAGTCGTAATCAGTAATAAGTGATTTCAAAAGCTTTCAATAATATTAGTTTGTTTTTTTCATTTTGCAAGTCTGATATTGTGCGTGCTCAATGCTTTTGTTGTGTGGCTAATTTAAACTGTTAAATTTTGTTTGTAAGAAAACACAAACAGAGGTGTTCTGAATATTTTTTTATTTTACTGCCCATTTCGCTAATTTCAGCGTATTTGGTTAATTTTAGTTTTTTTTTTAATTCTTTTACTGTATAAGTGCTTTTTGCACTTCAAAATTGGTTACTATTAACAAGTACAAAATTAGCCCAGTACAAATACTGTAGTATTTATAGAAACTTAAAATACATTTCAGTATAAAAATATTAACATTCAAAAACAAAAATACAAAACATAAAATATAATAAGAACACTGCCGCTATCTTTCGAAGATATAAAATTCCAACCCCACAATGAGGTTTCACCTTCAAGACAGAATTCTGTATTACTTTTCGCTTTACGCTCAAGTGCTAGACAAATGGCAACAAAGTGAACCAAATATCGAGGGTCACATGCGTTATGAGGTCACGCGGTCGTTCACGTATCGGCTGACGATACAATAGATATGATGTAACCCGCACGTCTTCGCGAGTTCACTAACACCTGCCGTATGACTCATCTCATTAAATAAACACATCATCGATATCTTCGAGAGGAGAGATTGGAAATGTTGACACCGAGGTAATCTTCATAACGAACGGCTTGAGGAGCTGAGGTAGACAAATGGAATGAGTTACCCAAAACACTTGGTAAACCGTGAGTCTTGGTTGAATTTGCAATCGTTAACACCCAAAACTCTAGCATTGGGGGTTACGGCCAATGTAAAGGACACCGAGCCACGCCGCGACAACAGCGCCACCAACGGAGAAACAACGAAACCTTCCCCTCCCCGCGCGGTGCGGGGAGCGTACCCGTCTCTAGGAATCTTATAAGATTAACTGATTTGTATATGAGCTAAGTGCGATCAACCAAATTGTACATAAGTATCGATTTTGCGCAATAAAGCATGTTCTGCCTTCGAACGTTGTCCGAGTTTCTCCGAACCAAGTGTTTTATTCGAGACCTCTGCTACCTGCCCGTTTTAACCCTTAAATTGATAGCGTACTACACAGAGTACACTGAATTCGTACAAATCTACAGCTTAATTTATCGAACTATTTTAAAATTTATTAATTTATTAGCTTCTAAAAACTATAAATTTTGGTAGAAAGTAATTTATACTGTAGCAACATTACGACCAACTGTCAAAATCAAAATGATTTCGAAGCGGCCGGGTGTGTCTGTGAAGCGGGAAGTTATTTTCGTATTTTTTTATGTTTTGTATGGAAACTGTGGTTATTCGCTTTACATTGCATGGGAATAGTATAAATATATCTAACTTCAGTTTTAGATGTTTATATTATATACATTTGACATTATGGGCTGTGCGCGTGAACGTACTACGTGAATGCCGTTGCCAAATAAGGTGTAAAGAATACTAAATTGACTATGGTATACACGAAGTACATTGCCAAGTACCTATACAAATGTTTTTCCTTTTTTCATACTGCGTTCCAGCTACTGGGTGTGGTTGTTTTGTTATATGGCATGCCCTTTTTTTCTTTGCCTGCAGTGCTTGACTTTAACACGATCGCACAAGATTCTGGCTTGGTTCCTGTGAAAAATGCTTGTTCAGAAGATAGTTCCAGTCCGACGATGAGGCAAATCATATTACATTACCACTCTCAAACGTTAGTTCTGATCCACCTTCATTAGACTCCTCATTCGAACGACTAAATATTTTAGCTGACGATTCTGATAACGCATCTAATCATAACCTCGAACACATACCGTTAACACCTACATTTCAAGAGATCTTTCCATCCCCTTCAGTGGATAATTACAACGCCATCCCCACATTAGATTCTATCAATCCCTGCCTTCACCATCAGTAGAAGTTCTTGAATCCCCGATTCCCAGCACATCAAAAGCCACGTTACACACACCATCACTAGAAGCCCTTCAGTCACCGGTACCCAGCACGTCGACAGCCACTAATATACCAATCACTAGATCTAACGCAAAAAAACATCTGTTACAGCAAAAACAGTAAAAAAGCCTAAGCTTGCACTAAATTTCAACTGGAAGAAAACTTCTTTGCGTTGCAGAGCATTTATAGACGACAACGTGCACGAACTCCATAAATCGCCATATAATACAGTATTAGATTACTTTTACTCGTTTTTTTCATCCGAAATTATCGAAGATATCGTTCACAATACTAATTTGTACTCGGTTCAACAATATGGTAAATCAATCCAGTTAAATACCAATGAACTTAAGAGTTTTCTCGCAATCAAAATCCTGATGGGTAATCGAAGCCAGCATACACTGATTATTGGGCCAGAAGAACTAGATATTCACTAATAGCGAACGAAATGTCTCTTAAGCGTTATCAACAAATACTTCGAATATTCACTTTGTCGACAACACCTTAGAGAACTCGGACCGATATTTCAAAATTCGTCCAGTTATGGAAAAGATTCGACAAAATTTTTTGAAAATTGAAGAAGAAGGTCAGTATTCCATAGATGAGATGATGATCCCATACAGGGCACGAAAGCCGGTAAAAGAAGGCAATATATCAAGAACAAACCCAAGAAATGGGGGTTACAAAAATTTGTACGAACTGGCATTTCAGGTCTGATCTATGACTTTATGATGTACGGTGGTGAAGACACATTTCGTGAACAAACCTTCACGTCACAAGAGGCATCACTTGGTGTTGGGGGTATGGTAGTGATAACTTTATGTAAAACAATAAAACAAAAGCCATCTATCATATATGCTGACAATTTCTTTACTTCTCCCGAACTGGTTTATTTGTTGCGAGAAGAGTATGGGGTGTTTAGCCTTGGCACTTTAAGGGCAAACCGACTAAGAGGTTGTGAACAGCTTCTACCTTCAGATAAGGAAATGAAAAAGAAGAAAAGGCTACAGCTCTCAAGTAGTATGCAATCGTAACAAATTAGCAGTTGTTAAGTGAAACGATAACAAGGTGGTAACGTTAATAAGTTCCTTTATGGATTCGTATCCCATAGACAAGATCAGAAGATATACAAAGGATGCGAAGGCCAAAATAGATATCGACTGCCCTCAGTTGGTTCGCGCTTATAACAACACATGGGTGGTGTCGACCTTGCCGATATGCTGATCTCTCTGTATCGCACACCATTTAAAAGCCGAAGATGGTATCTACGTATATTGCGCAACTACTAGATGTGCATCAGTAACGCATGGCTTTTATATAGGCGAGATACTAAAGATAGAAATCTCTCAAGAGTTTCGCCTAGAGTTGTTTGAGGGATTGTGTCGAGCAGGCAAAAGCACTACTTCATAGGTGTAGAAAAGATTGATGATCACAAAAAAATTCAGAAACCAGCTGTTCAAAGACCTGCTGATGTGTCCGGTATGATGCAGTTGGACATTTTCCTGAGTCTCGTAACAAGCAGTCGCGGTGTAGATTCTGTAAAGTTGGCAGAACCAAAGTGTTTTGCATAAAATGCATATGCACTTGTGTTTTGTTGTCGGAGAAAATAATAAAAGGAACTGCTTTCTTCATTTCACACAAAATAATTATAATAAATTAAAATAAAGAATTTATTCACAAATATGGTTTATTTATTCTTGGCGACGGACTCCACCTAGTATATTTATAGGAACATAGCTTTCATACTAGTTGGCAACGTAATTCGTGAAGTACACTGTTTTCGCAAAAACTGAAATGATGGATTTTTTTAAATAATTTTTTTATGCTTTTTAGGTCACAATCAGATATATCACTTAATTAAGCATAATTTGGAACAAAAAGATCTTGCCAATTTAGGGTTAAGTCAGCTACAGTCCATCTGCTACAGCCAGTATTCCGTATGATTCGGTCAATAGAGATAGGCTCCGCTTCAGCATTCAGGGGCATTAATAGCTGCTGATGATGACTTGAAAGGGGGAATGGTAATTGTTTATTTGAAAATATGGATACTGTTTATTACGGTACTCGTCAACGACATTATAAAAACTCTACGGTGATTGATCACTGCTCGAAATCAATCTGTCACTTGTCCTGTTATATTCGTATCGTGGCAGTAATTACGCCGGCTTTTGCAGAGATTCAAAAGACGAGGTTATGCTTTTACATTATGGGTGTTTTTTCTACCGATGTGCAAATTAAGCGAAAAAGTATTTAAACAAACTTGAACACAAATATGACAGAGTAATCTCTAAAACCATTTAATGATTAATATATTTTATCCTTAATATTTTTGTTTACTACTCCATGTGTCTTCAACTCAAATATTAAAATATCGAATTTCGCTCTCCCTGTTAACTATGTTAGCACCACAATTAGACGAACCGTACGCTAGTCCTCTTCTTATGGGTACATTTTGGAAGGATCCAAACCGAGTTATATCTATGCATAGCTTTCATCCAATTAATAGGAACGAAGATTTTTTCAAATAATATATCTGGTACAAAAACCTCATCCGATCTAAAGCTCGCACCATGTGCCGGACCAAGTACGCTCAATGGAGATAACCGGTCCGCAAAAGGTCGACTCTAAAGCCTCATTCTGTCATTCGTTTTTGCGCGATATCGCACCGGCCGACGGATTTTGTTATGCAAACAACATACAACGCGCAAGGGATGTTTTGCTATATTTTAGATATGTACCTGATACGTATAAACATCCCCTTCCTTTCTTGTGGATAAATTTCAATTAGGTTATGTGAGGATTACTTTTTACATGGGCACCAAAAATTTTAACATGACGAGTTAACATTTTTGATAACATTAGTGGGGGTGGTCTTAGAAGTAGGAAACGTTGAATAGTACTTATATGATAATTGCACATATATGAGTTATCCCAAATTTTCCAGGGTAGTCCCAATTTAAATGATGTTACCTCGCGTCCCGATTTTTGTTCCAATTCTGCGCTGCGCATTTATACAGAAGTTTAAGTACTTTGTTAGCGCATTTGTCTGTCTTGGTAGAATCATTGTATGATGCGGCACAATCATCAATAAATATGGTCGTAAACATCATCCATAATCATAAACTCCTCTACAGTTTATTTAGGACCAGTGTAGGACTCATTAAATTAAAAAATAATGAGATTCTCGAAAATACTCAATGAGTTCAATTACTAGTACGCATGAGTAATAGACTCGAGTAAATCATTAAAGATTGTACTTACTGTTGTTGATGAACCGATATCTAATCATCACTGGTAGAGTCAGGACATTAATCCAGCACAATATAAAGTAGAAAATAGCTGCATTACCATAATTTCCTCGGGCTACCACCGCTATTACCGATTGTCTGCTTAAATTGTTGCATCGATATGCCCTGATGTATAGCACATTGTCTTTGTAACGGCATTTCCTTGGCGTCTAGCTTTATGGGTCTAGGGCTTACACTATGACTCGTGGTTAGAATATATTCAGATAGATATTACTCCACGGAAATTGTATCTGTCTTATTGTCATGTATTAGACAGATTCTACGAGAGGTTTTACTGTTTTCTTGTATTATAAATGCAATTTAGTGCGAATGAATTGCTCTACATAGCTATGACAGTTCAAAATCATTATTTGATAAATTTTAATTTATAAAATGGTATTAGAACATAGGTACAATCAACAGGACATTTGGTAATCTAAACCTGTCGTATTCTCTAGTTGATATTTCATTTAGTTTTGTTTTTAAAGATAAGTTCAAAATCGATTAAGGAAATAAGACTTGGTAGCCTTTGGTGTTTGAACCATTTTTTAACTCTACTTCTTTATCATCTAGCTAGCAGATTATTTGAACCTATAACCTGAGATAAGTAGTGGAAATATCACCATTACTAACCCTATGACTCCTGGAAGCTTTGGGGTCGAGGTATGTGCGTAGTTTGTTGAGGTAGTGTGTGGGTGAGTCCTTCGCCTGCACCATGTCCTGGTCGCAGATGATCTCCCACTTCTTCTCCAGGTCATAATTGCGTAGTAGCTTCACCTTATCCGGGGGCAGATCCATAGACGTCTGAAAAAGGAAAATATACCTTTAAGGATACAATTGTAAACATATCTTTGGTTTACCTACCAATTGATATTTGAAAACAAGTGTGAATCAATGTTATGATTTTAAGATAACAGAAAGCAATAGCTTGATTTATGAAGTGTAAGGCTTGATTCACACTTATCAGTGACGTATCAGTTCCGACACATAAATTATTACATTTAATTTTAATCGTAATATTTAGAGTTAATTATGGAGATTGAGCTAATTATGAATTGTAGCTAAAGTCGATAGCATATGAACCTTTTTACTTGTAGTACGAGCCTTAAATTTACGGCAATTGTAATAATAAAAGTGAGACTAAAATAATTCGGGAGATTGAATGTGCACCACTCCCCTTTACCAATATCATAGAGCAGAGCACAGATGAGTGTAGCAACAGAATTGGCAAGTTCATTCGAATTTCGACGTATAGGAATGACCGATCAAGCAAGTGAAGTCGAAGACTTAGGACCTTGGTTGATTTTAATCAACTTTTAGGATTGGAAATAATCTTGGTACTTTGGCGACGCCCTTGTTCCTAAACCAACCAATTTCCCGTGTTTTTAATTCCAAGATAATCAGTTACGGGCACAGACGAAACAAAATCGTAAAACAAATCTCACATTTCCATATAACGATGTGTTAAATTACATTCAAACGGCGGGGTACTTGAGCCGTATCTAAACAAGAATCGCTAGCAATGGACCAGTTTCCAATATATTGGTTTATAGCGAACTTATAACGGTACCCAGATGCGCATTAGGGCTGCCACTTTACAATATAAACGAGGTGCTCAATCTTGTACACGTAGGTGATTCAATAAAACGCAACACTGTATGGTTGGCTTTATGATGGTTATTTATTCATACAATAATAATATGATTCAAACAGTTTAAGCTCAACAGCCGATTAGGACTACGGTTTGATTAATATTAAGACAATTCGGTTTGTGTGCTACAAGCCAATATTTTATTAGGAACACGGACTTATAATAAGGGTTTTCTGTATGTTATTGCAGATGTTAACTGATTTCTTGAAAGGCGGGACATCCGTTGGTGTATCTTTCTATTAATAATATTCTAACTGATTATTTATTCAATATGCATTTAAACGGAACAAAAGTACATTGTCTATGACATTATCGCAACTATGATAAATCAATTAACTAAATCAGTCTAGCTGTTCTAAGGAAATCGACAACAACCATCCAGACCCTAAATAACAATAACTGTAAATAAAAGCTACAAGCCACCTGACCACACAGGTTGTGTTATTATAGAAGTCGTGAAATTGGAATCCCCTCCCAGTGAATCAGACAATGAGTATACTCCTGAAGGCTGCGCGCAATCATTAGCTACGGGTATGTTAAATGAAATAAGGTTTATTATCAGATGAATTTCCAATGAGTGTGGCGTATACAGTTTTGTAATGGTGCCGGTCGCATTAGCATAGATCAGCATACCCGATTATGATGCTGGGGCGTGATCCCACGCGCTCTGTGCGCTTGTGGACGTTTGGGACGATTCATAGGCGTATGTCTATGAGTACTGAGCTTATACGTATATTAGAATTCATAAGCTAATCCTCGAAGAGACTGATTATGTCGATATTGAACCTATACATGCGCGATTGAACAGTTACTATCTTTCCCCGCTTCCGAACGTGTGAAGTATCTATCTACAGGGAGCTCCATATTATCTATAGCCTCGTCTGGGAGTCGTTTCGGCTTTGATATGACTATTAGTGTTTTCTTATTTACATAATATTCATTGGCGCATTGAGAGGCAACAGTAGAATTTTTTGTTTCAAGTACATAAACATGTTTTCAAGTTATTTGATAGTTCAAAATTGATCTCATTTGTATTAAGTACTGTATACACGCCCTCTTAAAAATTCAAAGCTAGAGCATCAATGTTTTCGTAGCCGCTTGTACTTTGTACCACAAACGGAGTGTTTAGTAAAAACTGCTCATCATTAGGTGAACGACCCAGCCTAACTGCAAATATTGAATGTCTGATCATAATTAGGAATGCGCTGTTCAAGTGTTGTCATGACCTAGTTCATGTTACATGAAATACATATTGTCATATCCTTCAGTTAGTTGTTTAGCTATTGACTTTTAAGAAAGATTATTGATTTTTATTGAAGTACTTAAGGGTGAACAGACGATGGCGTTATAAGAAGCGTTAATTTTGTTTTCAATTAATACTTGTATAGCATAATGATATTTTCATTCTTTTCATAAACTCTTCAATTATAACGATAAAATAAAAAGCCAATATTCGTTTTTTGAGGTAACTGTTATATTGATTATTTTTATCGCAACATTATATACATAAATAGGGATGGCGACTAATTTTTGTTTGTTTGTCCTTCAGGTAGATTGTTAAAAAATATTAATCATGTATTTTTTATTATTTTCGTAATCAATAAATTACGGCTTAATTACGAGTTAAAATGTGACATGACGTCACACTTTTGTACATAACTGTGGCGTAGCGAACTCCTCTTTTTTAATGCCTGTTATCTATTTATTGTTAATTTGAAGAACTTAAATAAAAATACGTTTCTAACATATTTCTATTATCTGACTGACGGACTAAATAGAATTCGTTTTTTTTTTACCTAGACGTCATCCCTATTTCCATTTAGTTCAGTGTCTATCATAATTACTTTACACATGAGTTTATCAAAGTATGTTAATATTGTATTTAAATTGTTAGGGATCCTTGAAAATACACCTGGGCGCTTAAAAAAAAATCACCGACTGAAAACAATATGGCCTGAGAAGGAGAAGACCTGAGCCCCTGCAGTGGGGACGGAAAAGGGCTGATGATGACGAGAAAACTCAATCTAATCATTTTCTTCATTCCATCATATAAAGGGTCAATTATAATTTTATTAATGAATAATGCTTACAAAAATTCATTATAACACACTGAATGCAAAATTTGATCAATAAGATTATATTTAATGCGATATAACATTAACACAGGAATTAAAAAAAACACAGTCACCTAATCGATTCAAAACAAGTAAGCATATCATTACAAACTCAAAAGTTCATAATACACGTTAATGCAAATGTCGCGAATGCCATCACAGGTATAATTTCACCTTTGCAAACAATATATTTCCTAAAACGTCTGCCCGACCCGACCGTCGCCGGTCTTATTAATATTATAGTGATTGATATTGACAAACAGCATTAGTGATATTTATCGTGTAGGTGTTAAGAACGATGCCGGTTGCCACTAAGTGGAGAACACTGGCGTCACATACATATGTACTTCCCGTAAACGGATTTTAAAGTTTTCATCAGTATACAGAGTGACTCAAGAATGGTAGGTTTATATGTGTGTAAAGTCTCATTTTTATAATTTCCTATAGATTCATAATTTATTGTTTATGGTCACACTGATAGATATTAGTAGTAATCTTAGTACACGCGGAAAAAGAAAAAAAGATGGCAGTGAGGTTCCCGAAAAAAGAGGCTAGCAAGAAATAAAAATATGTTAAGATAGGTTTTTTAATACGTGGATCAGTTTATTTTAAGTGAATAAGCTTTGGAAAATAAAATTGGGTTTCAATTGAATAAGTCTTGGCCCCACGTACAAGTTCTAACTTCAGAGAATAAATTTGGATCCAATTGAATATGTTATGATATTACAATAAGTTTGTATAGTAAAATAATATCCTTTTTATTATTATTTTTTTGTAAAAATCGCGTCTAATAGCCGTTATTATAAGTATTTCAAATAATGCCTGTTAACCAAAACTGTGTTATATCATTTATGAGTTACATATGTATAATAAAGAACCACGAGGACGCAACCGCTGGCGGAAAGCGAGTATAAGATAAAACACTTGATGTATTATTTTATTATAGATATAGATATAAATTCAGGCCATTAACATCGGGAACCCACGTCAAATTGCGAAGCTCAACAGATTTTCAATTCCTGCTGTTGTTTATGGTGGCACGGTAATACCATATACTAATACAGTGGAAAAACCTTGGGCTTGTCCTTGATAGTTCTATGCACTGGGATGGGCAGATGGAAAATATCTGTCGCAAAATACACCGCAGTCTTGGTTCTCTATATTGGCTGAAGAATTTTCTTCCTTCCTGCATTAAATCTGAGTTAATTCAATACCTTGTACATCCCCTTTTTGATTATGCTGATACGAGTATTTGTACTTCAGATATCAATCAGATTTTCCTCAACAGACAGGATCGTCTTCTCAACAACACCATTCGCTTCGTTTTCGGGTAAATATGACCACATTTCTCACTTCCGGCTACAACTTAAGTGGCTGCCCATTCGTGAGCGCAGAAACCTAAGGATCGTATGCACCCTCTTCAACATTTTTTTCGATCCACATACTCCTGAGTATTTGAAATCTAGGTTTCACTTCCTCGGGGCCTCCAACCAGACAAATCTTCGCTCCAGTGGTAATCTGATCCTTCAAACACCTCACCATTCCAGCTACGTATCTAGCTCCTTCACTTTGACTGCCATCCGACTATGAAATGCATTACCATTTGACGTTCGTAACGCCCCAAACAAGCTCGCATTTAAGTCTGCAGCTCGTAACCACTATTTCCTGCCTACTTCCATTTCATAATCAGACACCACCATTTCAGTATTCGTTATATCTTATAATGTATATGTATTGTATATATAATGTATGTATATTAATATTATGTATATATGTGTATATGTATTGTATGTATATATGCTAATGCTTATAGTTACGATTTTATGTATAGTTTTTAATCTTTACCGCCTACTACTGTTCTGTACAATCTAACTGGTTGACTTGGAGAGAATGCCTCTATGGCATTAAGTCCGCCATTTGTCCTTAGTTAGGCAATAAAGAATAAATAAATAAATAAAAATATAGCGTACATTAATTAGCACTACCTGTGGTACTGTATGGGCTCTGAACGTTATATGTCATGTTATTAAATATAATAAATATGATTATATTCTTTTACTAATATTACGTATAATGTAGTTAAAGCAGAAATAGTATTGATCACCAGACCAAGAGTAAAGTTATAGACCGCAAACGGGCGTTATAATAAGTGTTCAGGAAATACCGTCGGCCGGTAATATCTAATTAGAAAGTGGAAAATCTAATTATTCATGGTTCTGTAGGTCTAACAGGCTGTATTAACGCCTTTGTTGGTAATAGTAGCCAGTTATTTTGATATTATCAACATATTTTGCGATAAATAACTCGAAACAATAAACATACAAACAATTATCGCAATTCTGTTGATACAAACTAAACTTAATTTAATTTGAATCCTATCAAAGTTCCAATTCTGTTTTAAATTGCGTCAATTCTGTAAACAACTAAGACAATGGATAATTATTTATATAAAGCAGTCAACATCAACAACTATTTCAATTATTATAATAATTTTTTTATTATGTATACGATCAACAGAAACGCACTATCAAACTAAAATGACATTTTTTTAGTTAAAAGATTGGAACAGCAGAATTAGCACCGATATAAAAATATACATGACTTCAATACATAGCAATTTTTTTATAAAAAGTAGAACAATTTCATATCTATCATTTAATTAAAAACCTACAGAAAACCTCCGCCCGACTTCAATAGCCTTTTTTTTTATAAGTCGCTTTTGAGATAAGCATTATTTATCACTTTTTTAAAGCTCGACATCGATTCAATTTTTATTAAAAGTTTTAATTTCATTCTTTTTAGTGATATTAATATTTTTTATATAATAGGTTACACTAAAAATATTAAATATCCATTGTAAATAAAAATAAAAATTTATATAAAAAAAAAATTAACACACTGAAAGTCTTAGAAAAGGTAATCTTTTGTCTTTCAGCTCAAATGGGCCATGTCATATCATATTATCTTAATATTTAGGAGATCTCTGTTGGAATGTGTATTTTGTTTTGGTGTAAAAGGATACTTACACTTTCGATTTCGATGAAATTTTAATGGGTCCATGGGACCACTTCGGTCCATCAAGCTGTCGAATAAAAAAATATTTTGAAAATTGACAAAAATATCGGTGAACATACATGAAAAAGAAACGTCGCGGTCGAACATATGTATAACTTCCCCCTTTTCGATTTTGAAATTGGTTAAAAACAAAGTCGCTTTCCGTCGTCTGTCCCTGTATGCTCAGATCTTTAAATTTATAGAGATATTAGATAGGGTGATTTAAAAGGAACGTTCTTATGTATAATACAAAACCACGCGGGCGAAGCCGCCGGCGGAAAGCTAGTTATATATAAAAATAAATTGCTGTTAGTTTGACACGCTAAAACTCGTAAACGACTGGGCCGATTTAGCTAATTTTTATTTAACTATGTGAACTATTTGTCGTAGTTCAGAGACGGTTTAAGCGGTGAGAGGTGAATAGGTGATATAAAATACACCGGGTTATTATTATCGAATATAATTAGTAACATTCGGTTACTGACTTATCATAAACACTCAAACAAAATATGCCACAGTTCAAAAATGGTCCTCACATTACATTGTCATTTTGGTCTAAATCCTATTATAGTAGGTATTATTATATATATACCTACTATAAGAACCGTTCCAAAAAGAAAAAATTAAAATTAAATCAATCCGGCAACTCGGACAGCAGTTCGAGGTTATGCGGTCCCAGTCGCCGGAAATCTCGTCTTTAATTTTTAATTTCAAACTGCCTCTTATTAAGTATTTAGTTTATCGTAAGATCTTCAAAAGCGCAGAAGTGAAAATACCAATGATTAATAGTGAATCAAAGTGTCCATTTCCCTGAAAACCATTACAGGTGGTCACAAAACGTTTACGACAATTGAATCATCAAAATCGACGTCGTGGTACAGTCACTGGTCATCGGGACTCTCGAGTTGGCTCGTAAAGATAAAGCCTACTTTACGAGGGCCAAGTTTATGGGTGATGTGAACAGACTAATGTAACAATTATAACACCGTAGGGCAGCCAGCGGACCTTGTGAAGTAATAGGAACAGCATAGCTTACTGCAAAATCATTCCTTTATTTCGAAGATATTCTTGATATAACCAAAGAAATAGTTACCATAATCTGTCTCAGTAACCTTTAGACGCTAAATATAATGTAAGGTTTTATTATAGTTATTATAGTTTAACAGCAAAGCTTTAGATGTAACAGATCAAGTAACGTTTGGCCAACATCGTTTGTAAAATGTCACACTTCATTTTTTTATTTTTTATTGTTGCACGACAATGTGTCTGTAATATATCTGATGGGAAGAGATATAACAGTCGCATACATATCTTGTCGGCATATTAAAGAGCCTTTTCACACCTCTTTTGAAGGAAGTAGTGAGAAATAGCCAGTCTATCTAAATAAAGAATAACGCAAAACCCGCACGCCCAGCTGATTTAAGGATCACACGTCTTTTACGTTTTTCTTCCTCATACAGGTCAGCGGGACTCTTTAATAGAATTCTTGAACATGCAGTAGCGTGTTATAGTGACAGTTCAATTGAGTATCGTTCACGGAACAATACCTTGATAAGATATAAGATATTGCCGCTTAAGAACGGACCGTTTTGAAGAGAGGCAATATTTTATTTGAGCCTACTTGGGCGGCACTACAGACTAGATGTATAGATTATATCACTAAGACTAAATACACAAAACTATACACCCAATAGTAGTATTGCATAACTTTCCGTGTAGGTATGTATATATACTGGTTTATGTCGACTATACTGTGGTCAAGTCCATTAGTGCGAATTGCTTGCCACCGATTATAAGATCGACGACTGAGGAAATGGGGTAAATAAAGGCATACGTATTGACTAACACAGCCAAGCCCTTAAGCCTCGTATCGCGCTTTTTTATAGATACCCGTAAAACATGAAGCTCAGAGTATTTTGTTCAATATGACTTAGATACACATTAGCTAATCATTTTATCACTTTGGAATCATATCTTTCAACTACTGTAAGTTATATTTTTCTCTAATACCGATAATTTGATAGTCAAAAAACAAAACAGCAAGACCTCAGTCTCAGTTAAACTAATCTTATGCGCAAATGCAAATGTCCATTAAAAAATTCATTAGTTTAAGGCGACATTTCCCATACAAATTTGACATTCATTAGAGTTTAAAGGCGTCATTACACCTTAATGAACGTTTGTGCAACAGACCGTATAATTCATTAATTTGATAAGGTTTTATTATCTCAACATTCAAATATACTGGTAGAGACATGATATAAGATATCATATGAGAGTATAATAAAGTAGTGCATTTCATATTATGAAATCCGTGCCATAAAAGGAACGCTTAAACGATTACTTAGTTATCTGTCTGCTTAAGTTTAAATTAATTATAAATACTCAAAAGTTTTGCTAAATACTTAGAGCTGTGAAAAATTCAAACGTTCCACATTTGTAAGTTTCATTTTTTATAGCTAACTATTTTTGCAATTATAAATGCATATTTGGATGTTCGTAAGACTCATAAAGTTATCAACACTAGTATATGATATATAGCTCTATAAGTAAGGCACAAGGGCATATAAAAGTTTGAGCCACTGTTTAGGTCACAGGTGTATAACGTTGTCACAAACAAATATAACGTTGTCAACCGTGATTTACAAATAAAGTTAGTGTATGTATTAACATTTATTTATTCTTTATTGCAAAAATTAAACAAATAAAAAATAAGGCGGACTTAATGCCCAAGGCATTCTCTACCAGTCAATCTAAACAGATTATGGAGATAAGAGAATAGATTAAAAAAATTATATACATACTGAAGAATTATAAGTGTCATTACTCATTATAGCACCCGTCAGCGTAATAGGTAAAACAAGAGCATGTACTAATATGATTTTGATGCTGGAAGGGAGAACGAATTTTAGTCTATAAAGGGGCCTTAGCGTATTAACAACCTTACGACACATTTTCCCAACCTGTATGTACTTCCCAACTGGGAGTACAATCAATGAGCAGGCCCAGGTTCTTGACATAATACTGAAACGGGATAAGTTCATCTTTGTATAGAAACTGGGCAACAGTGCTCCGACATTTGAAATTAATTAACAACGACACGACCCGTTTCTCAAACTGTAAAACTAAGTTTTTTCCTCAAACTAATTTTATATTTTCATTACACTAATGTTCAGTGTATTAATACCTGATTATTCTTTTTTATTTTACGTTACATTTAACGTATTATACAAATATTCAATTGAAGTAAGTGTAGAGAATACCACCATACGGTGATAAATTAAATATCTAATCAAAGCTGGTGTTCCTCAGGGTGGCGTCTTATCTCCTCTTCTCTTCTCTATATTTATAAATTCCATAACTGAATTACTTTCTTGTTCCTATCACCTCTATGCCGATGACCTTCAAATTTATACCCAAGCGCCTTTTTCGCACTTATCAGAGGCAGTCTCAGTGATAAACTCTGACCTGTCTCGCATTAGTAAATGGTGTGATTCATTCGGTCTTACTGTGAACCCCTCTAAAACTCAAGCGATTCTAATTGGCAGTTCTCATTACATTTCTAGAGTTAGTTCTGAGTTGCTACCTTCAGTAATTTTCAACGGATTTGTAATTCCCTATTCAAAAACAGTTAGAAACCTTGGCGTCATCTTCGATCAAAATCTTTCTTGGAAGCCGCAGGTGGAGGCCGTTAGAAAAAAGGTATTTGCCACGTACTATTCACTAAATAGACTACGCAACTTTTTGCCTACTAGAACTAAAGTCTCTTTAGCGTATTCGTTATTATTATCGATCATAGACTACGCTGATGTTTGTTACACGGATCTATCAGAGGAACTTCTTAACAAATTGGAGCGTCTGCAGAATATTTGTATCCGATTCATTTTCAACCTTCGTAAATTTGACCATGTGTCGAATTTTCGTTCCAGATTGTCTTGGCTCCCTATTCGCCGGCGCAGGGACTTACATACTTTAAAGTTACTATATTCTATACTTTTCCTACCTTCCTCTCCACATTATCTCAAACAATGTTTCTCTTTTCGTTCTTCTTTGTCACTGAGTTCCTTGCGATCCTCATCCAACCTCACTTTGGACATCCCGCGTCATACTTCCGATTTCTTCTCCTATTCCTTTTCTGTACATGCTGTGCGTTTATGGAATTCTCTCCCGGAGGATGTCAGGAACAGTCGCTCTCTAAATTCTTTCGGCGATCGAGTTGAAAGCTATTTCCTTTCTCTATGCTAATGCTATTTACTTATACTTTCTTATTTAAAATGTATGTAATATATGTGTAAGATATATCTTATCCCTTCTGACTATTGCACCCAATACCCCATATTTTGCCTTTCCTTTTATTATTCTCCTCCATAGGTTGCCTGGAAGAGATCGCTGTTTAGCGATAAGGCCGCCTTTTGTGTACTCTGTATTGTTTACCGTGTAATTTCGTTTTGTTTTCCTGTCTGTATGTGTGCAATAAAGATTATATTATTATTATTATTATTATATAACTATATACATACTAACCTACTCCATAAATACTAAGTGTAGTTTTTTATAAATCGTGATGAAGAGCTAACATAATGTGAACAATTCCGGATTTGTTATCTCCCTAGTATCAACAAAAACAATGCAGTAAAAACTTTAATGAATGGCATTGCTAAAGAGCCGTGAGTCACGGACATTTTTTTATATTTTTAGTTCCACTAGCGCGTGAATGAGCACTCGTGTAAACTAAATTATGCTATATTTAACGTATTAGAGATGTGCGTCAGGCATCGATACATTTCTTTATTAATATTTTGTAACGGGTTAAATATTATATTTAAATCAACGTAATACAATGCAATACGTGGCGAGTCATCGTCGTGTGAGTATCACATTCTTACAATGCATCGTCCAGTGCAGAGAGCAGAAAAAAATTATGGAGTATGAAACGAATTCGTATCGATCACAAATACAGATATTTGTATCACTACTTGGATCAGCGCAACTCTCTCCTCCGCTTGACTTGACTTGTGTGGGACTCTTCGTCCGCACGGACACATAGACTAAACGCCCTTTGTGCACCTTCACGTTTGGGGGAAGTGTCTGGGATTCAGAAGGGAGTGCTCCACACCCAGCCCCAGTTCACCCTCACAACGGAGGAGACTCGTGTGCTGGACAGCGCCACCTACCTTCAGAAAGTTAACTAATATTCCCCAAAATAAAACTTATATTTTGCGTTTTAATAGAATCAAGCATTATCTTGCAGAAATCCATTGCCATAACTGTGAAACTTTGTTATATAACAACTTCCACATTAAATTAGTATTTTCAAGATCTGCTATTTACCGCCCGTACATAAATTCACAGATGAACACCAGGTGTTACAGACTGGCTATGGAAATTGATTATTTTTTGAGTTCGTTAGTTTTGAGCATTGTGGAAAATAGTTAAGGAATTAACAAATCAAAACTTCATATGCATTAAAAAAAAACCGATGACAAATCTGCTAACATGACTCCAAGTATTAAACATTACAAGCTGACGATGTATGTACTAAAGAGTGAATCACAAACAGGAATACAATGAGGAAACGAGATGCCATAGGAATGCTAATGGAACGTCTTCTCGCCTTCAATGCCATCATAACACTATCGGAGTCATGGTTTTATATGCTGGGTATGGCGCCGCGAAATGACCATTGATATGGGGAGCCATTCAAAAACACGCTTCCTGTATTTGAATTGATGGTGTGTAAATTGACGTCTGTCTATGTATGTAGAAACTATGACTATATGAATTCAAACTGAACGATGAAAACAGTTTCTGAGAAGTGCATAATAAATTGAGAAGAGTCTTTTCATTAAAAGAGACAACTTGAAGCTCCAACAAATCATCACAATAGTACAACTTTGCCAAGTTATGCGATCTCGATCGATCATAACGCTAATTAATGTTATTGAAAAAAAGGCGATAGTGACATTTTTTTCATAAATGCGAGCTGAAAGCATACAGCATAAGGGATGTACCGAATATTATGAAAATCGAGTATTCAGCCGCGGTACACGGTTCAGGTACGCAAGTTTGAGGATAGCTGCATTAACGAGCTTGTACTGCATATCTAATTACTTACACCAAATTTTAAAAAGTACTCGGCATGCAGCGAAGCAGTAGCACAAACCAGATTAAATTCAAACTGCGTTATGACTTCTGTAAATAATTTTCTAACATTTTTTTAGTTAAGAGAGGGATTAACAGACTTGGCACCAATGTCATGTAAATGACATAATGGTGTGTCGTGTAAAAACATAAGACATATTTAAATAAAAGATCCAAAAAGTCTTTAAAGTTTTTTTTTTAATTACTCGTGGATGCGTAGTATATACAAAAGCAAACATTCACAAATAGAAGATATAGTGCAGTAGTTTTGTTTCTTAAAACACAGTAAATAAAATCACAAGACTCGCACTGCATATCGATAAAAATTTAAGAAACTATCGTAAGATATTCTCGATCGTCAACAACAAAAGTCCGAACCACCCAAAACAAAGTTTCCTGCAACTCCATAACCTATGTTTGTTTTCACACGTCAGATATGTTATTCCGTTCTACACATACAGAATTTCGTAATTCGGGAAGTCAATTTCCAGCACGACGTATAGGTACTTGCTTTATCTAAATGATTCGAAAGTATTATAAAACATTCTCATCGTGTAACGACGCATTTGGAAAGCAAACAATTATTAAGTATGAGAAAAGTAAACATTGACAAAACTTGAGCAAGAACTAGTAACGGAAGCAATTAAGCACAATTTTGATGGTGGGTAAAAATATTATTTGACCACAGCTGTGTTTAAAATACAATAAAACAAACCATTACAAGGGTATTTAGTATTGAAGGAGTTATATAACTGTTTTATTGATGATATCTAACAGTTTTATTGAGAAACATGGATTATTTATTTCGGTAAGGAAAATATCGATGTTTCTTGCTGGTTAGTATCATCACTAATACTATATTGTAGTAAGACTGTTCCTACAAAATCGGTAGTTCAAATCCAAATATAAATCACGACCTTCGACCGAGTCAAGAGTCGTAAGTAAGAATAAGGGAGTGACGACCATGTTATAGGATCAATCTTTTCTCTTATATTTCCAAGAGGTTTATTTAAAATATAACTCTTGTAGTAATAAACAATAGTAGGTACTGTATACTAAAGTGTCTTTTTACAAGTGCCGGCCCAAGAAATAATTAAATCTTTTTGCATTGCCATTATTTAAAGCGTAATGAACACAACACAGGCCACATTTAGAAACAATGTTATTGTGAACTTGAATATATAATCAATGTTAATTTGTTGGCTCAATTTATATTGTAATAAACGAACATACATTGCCAATGCAATCACTGACCAACAAATATAAATATAATAATAATATCGTATCAGTCAGAACTATTATAGGAACTACGCAGTTTCCTGTAGTAATGTACAGTCAGCGTCGTAACGTTTAACAGTCGTACTTAGACGCGCTGATTAATACAATGTAATTATTTTTTCTTGCGAAAGATGCTTAACAAGAACGAGCTCGGGCCGGAAGTTTACCCACTACGCCAGCAATCTCGTTAATATAACGCGATTATTTTTTTTATGATAATATTTACTATATTTTAGTGGTCTTTAGTGCCATATTATTCAGTTAAGTAGTTATTGACACGGTAAAATAAGCAAACACATAACGAACATTAGTTATTTAAATGTGCTGTATAACTACTAGAAAATATCAAATATCAGTGCGCTATCACCTTTCAGACTTTCGATTCAATTTGTGTATTTTGTCATGAGTTTTGGCAAACAGCATATCAATAACACATAGTAGGCATGGATCAAGCCGTGCCTATATTACACGCCGATACCATCTCAACTGCTTTGTTGCAACCTAAACTAAATAATGTTGATTTTTTTTTAAAGTTTCTGTTTGGCTGAGCTGACACCGACTGTACATTAGCCACTCTGATCAATGTGCATGATTTAATAGAACTCATAAAACAGACTTGTTTCACGATCACCGTTTCCGTTCATCTTAATGACGATACACTTTCGCTAAGCGGTAACGTTAAAAAAAGCTAAATTACAACAATAAAAAGATCCTCTGTGAAAGTAGAACTATTTACGGGTGATTTTAATGGACAAGCGTGTAATTTATAACATTATATTTATAAGCTCAATTAAATACCGAAAATTTACGAACAAGTTTTTGTGACAGAGATGCCTAGCTGTATAAAAGTGTTTTTCTAATCGACGGCGAAGTTTCATCTTAGTATTGTAGACATCCATCCAAGACACCTTTTCTCAAGTGTGTCTTGAGAAAAGGCGTCTTGTCAGATAAATAGATAGACAGTCAGTCAATAAAGTGACCCCTAAGGGATATTCCTCCTTGAGGCACGCAATCCTAAAAACGATTAACCTTTCGTCCTGTAGTGCATAGGTCTAATGTGCACAGTATCCTTTAGTGTTTCGTAATATGTATCCTCCTAAGCGTTTTCTGATTACTTTCGAATGTTAACGACATAATCTGCATACTAAACTTAAACCGATTTTTCTGTGTGACTGTCCAGATCTATGGACAGTGAGGTAAATCAAAAAGTTTTCAACTACGAGTATATAAGATGAAGAAAGTGAAAGCTCACACTAGTACACTAGTTATAGCTCGAATTGCTACTGTCATTGCTCGTTAGTATTGTTTGATGTGTTATAACAGAATACATAATTAGATAACAGGGGTATGAATTCATTCGCACGAGTATACGCCCGAATTTCCATATGCCGGTTGAAAGAATGAAGAAACTGATATACAACGCGGGAATGTAGAAGAATATAATAAACTAGAATCAACAAACCCCCCTAAATAACTTGAAGCAATCACAATACCAACACAAATATACAATTGTTTCCAATATATTTCTTCTCACATGTACCGGCGTCATTCACTTGCGGTACCAAGTTATCGTGAGTCATAAAATAGCAGTCCAGAAATAGCATCAAACACAGTAACTTAGGGTGTTCTATATTTGTTGGACCGAGATGAGTCGTCCGTCATTTACGGACCAGTTTTAAACAATACAGTTTCCTAATTGTGTATGAGCAAATTTTTATTTTTACAATCAATGATCTGAAGAGCAAGGTCTATAAATGTTGCTAGGATAATAAACGCTTTAATAGAACTGTCAGTAAATTCAGACATGGAAGTTCTGAAACAGAGGACGATAGAAAACCGACTGTTAATATAAATCTCTCAACAAAAAGATAACAAAACTTTCCCAAAGTCTAAACAAAACAATACAAAAATATATTCAAAACATCTGTTCACTTCGCTGCAACTATACGGCGGCGACGTGCTATAGAGTCACATGTTTCATTCATCTTTCATTCAAGTTCATTTATAATAACCATTTACACAGTACCAGTAATCGTTTCTTACTGAATGCGAGCGAGGTTCAGTTAAACGTAAATGTACTCACTCATATTTATAAGAATCAAGAACATCATTGATGAATGATATAAACATTGACCGTTAATATCTTATAATAAATAACAAGACTGTCGGTTTTTTTTATTATAAATTTATTTATGAATGTCCGACTTTAGTACTATATAAATTACAACTATGCTGCAACAACGGTAGCACATACCAGGATCACATGACATCGCGGGTGGTCGAGAAAAGTTATCGTGAACGACCACCACACCGAACTTCGTGCGACCCTCACCTTTATGTAATGGAAACAGTAGCTAAATTCCACTAAGACTATAGCAGTATTAAGATTGCGCGAGTTGCGGAATCAGGTGAGATCTTTACAACGGGAAACCTAATAATGAACTAACCTCTAATTAGTGCGATAGGATGTAAGTGATACTAGCCATGTCAGTATTGCAGGCTTTACAAACAGTTGACGTTTTTTTAAGATTTAAATGTTCCTGTTATTCGGGGCTACTTCTTTCGTAAAGGGAAATGACTAAATTTTTTCTGAGTAAAAAGTAGACTCGTGTCACTTTCGAGTTTCTTATCCCAACTATGTAAAAAAAATTGAAAAAAGGCCAAACAAATGAGAAATATTTATAATATGTATTTTATTTAGGTGACCGTAAACTATATCAGTCGAGTTTTGATACCTGTCAAAGAGGATAAATTTGAAATTTCACCGTCATAAATTCACCAACACATCAAGTTACTTTAATATGTTAAATTGCCTCAATCGTCTGTGGTCTTAAATTCCAAAAAGGTTTAATTAAAATAAAGTGAAAAAGCTTAACAGTTTTTAATCACATCTACAGTTGACTATCTATATATCTATTGGGGACGAGAACTCACACGTGACAAAATCGTTTAACTTATAACGAGGGGTGCACATTTATAAACAAGTTTTTTTTTATTTTTCACGAGTCGAACTAAAGTTGTTGACATTCCTAACACAACTCAACTTCGTGTTCTGAATATAAAAGAAATTTCTAACCAATATGAGCGCATTGAGGTTACATAAGTACCAAAAGCATTATTTTACTGCAATATCTAAGGTGCAGATATAGTAAAGCGTATTTATATAGGTGGCGTGCAATTTAATATGCATTCAACGTTGCTGTATATCGTTTATCGTGTAATGACAACGCAACATCAAGGACATAATGAAAGCCATGACCTGCAATATACCTGCGGTGGATGTGGACTTTGATCACCAACTTTACAGGATTCATCTTGGTAAGATGGCGAGCGAGTCCATTCACTATATTGGAAAATTAAACTGACAATCTTTAATGCTGCATAAGCATCGATTTACGTCTGATGCTTTCCATTATTTGTGGGAGCATTGCAAAAGACAAACTTACTTGTATTGATTCTGTATATAACCGGTTATGAAATGTAGTATTATTTATTTCTTTCCACACTGATAATAACTATCCTATAATGATAATATTTTTAAACTCACACGATTTGTATACATTATAATTATATGCAATCGGGTCTTGTTCGTGCATTTTTTTAAAACAATTAATTTACCTCGACGTTTCGGCTACGTTACAGCAGCCGTGGTCACGAGGAGACTGGAGAACTGGCGGGTGTCGTCTTCTGATTTTAGTTGAGGGTAATCCGGTAATAATGTTTTTAACTGATTTTCAGATGTACCTCCACTTGATTTTATTATACGTAAAGGTGGCGACACACTGCACTTACGGTATCCGAGAATATTGTTCGTGGTTGTTTGCGATCGCGACACTTATACATTTTTATAACCGGATTCCACGTTGGTGAGAGTTTATATCCACTTTCCCGGTTGAAATTGTTGTGTTTTTTGATTTCAACCGCTTCACGAACAATCCTTGGATAGTAATGTCGTTCAGTGGAAAGGACATGAGGTGTATGTAACTCGATCCAGTGGTTTGATCCAGATGATAATAAGTGCTCTGCAATCGCGGACTTCTCCACTTGACGATTTTTGACCGCTGCTCCGTGTTCGTCTTCTTAAACAACTGATACGTAACGGTCATCGTGAGTTGGACAGTGTACAGCGTGCCCTTTATAAAGTGCATAGTGAGTGTGTGTCCGAGCTATCGTACAGTGATTTTGAGTTATGTGATCGCGTAACGTATCAGCAAGCAAGCAGAATTTTCGAGTTATCCACGCAAAAGCATGAACGTAAATTCGAAAAATTGCTGTTTCGTAGTGGAAGATCAAGGATCACTGGGGAGTCAGTTGATGACGTCATTAACTTATCGGATACTACACTTGACGGTGCCACTCGCAGTGTTTTAGCAAAGGGACTGAATTTTGCTACTACCCCGAAGAGGATACCGTATGAACATATTATCAGCAGTATAGAGGAGACAATAGTTCGTAATAAGGTACCAACTGATGATGCCGACGCTTTAGGCAAGATGTCGCTATCGTGTTACGTAAATCCAAAGTACCTAAGAGCAACGTCACGAGCGAAGAGCGTAGAGCTCTTAAGAACTTGAGAACTAATAAGGACCTTCTCGTTCTCAAGGCCGACAAAGGCAACGCTACCGTCGTGATAAATACTAGCGATTACGATTCCAAAATACTTGCTCTGTTGCAAGATGATAACATATATAAGCCGGTATCGTATGATCCAACTGCGAGAGTTACAAAGAGAATACGTGCTGTTATCAGGGATTATAAACACCTTTTCACCGAGGACATCTTTGAGAACCTATACAAGCCGAAGATAGTACAACCACCAAAATTATACGGATTGCCGAAAGTGCATAAGGCCAGCGTTCCACTGAGACCGATTGTGAGTCAGATTGACTCACCTACTTATTATTTGGCAAAACACGTTGCTTCCGTACTGCAACCCCTTGTGGGCACTGCAACATCCTTTGTGAAGGACTCGCGTCATTTTGTACAGATCCTTGATGATACAAAACTGGATCCGGATGACGTAATGGTGAGTTTTGATGTTGAGTCGCTGTTCACCAAAGTTCCAGTTAAGGACTGTCTAGAGGTTGTTAGGATGAAACTTAGACAAAACGATATACCGGAAGGGTACATGGTTCTATTACGGAACTGTTTAGATGGCAGCTATCTCCTATATCGCGGCAAACATTACCTTCAAATTGATGGTGTCGCCATGGGTAGCCCCGTAGCGCCACTTTTGGCCAATATATGGATGGAACATGTCGAGTCATTGATAGATTACCAGTCACATGGGATCCGTATGTGGAAACGGTATGTAGACGATGTGTTCTGTATCCTGAAGGGCGACAAACCGGAGATTGAGCAGTTCCTTACACACGTCAATAATATCCATCCGAATCTCAAGTTCACCTATGAGTTAGAGAGTGACAAAACCTTACCCTTTCTGGACGTTAAAGTCATGGCGCAAGCTGATGGGTCCCTGAAACACACTGTCTACAGGAAACCAACACACACAGACAAGTACCTCCACGCTTCATCTCATCATCATCCTCAACACCTACGTTCTGTGGAGATAACTCTTATTAACAGGGCTAACGCATTATGTAATACTGACTTCTTAGCAGATGAGTTGTCCCATGTACAGGACGTGCTAAGGAAAAATGGTTACAGCGCAAGGAGGTCATACTCTATCCGAAGGTGTAAGGAAAGACTACCTAAGGTTCCCAGGCAACGGGCATTTTTAGGCTATGTTAAGGGGGTAACGGACAAAATTGGTTCCATTTTGAGGAAAAAATTTTCTATAGACACCATTTTTACTCCTTTATCAAAAATCTCACACCAATTGCGATCACCAAAGGATAGTATTCCTTACCAAAAACCTGGCGTTTATAAAATTGACTGCAGCTGCGGTAGTTCATATATCGGACAAACGAAGCGGACTATCGCCGAACGTGTAAGAGAACACATAGCAGCGGTCAAAAATCGTCAAGTGGAGAAGTCCGCGATTGCAGAGCACTTATTATCATCTGGATCAAACCACTGGATCGAGTTACATACACCTCATGTCCTTTCCACTGAACGACATTACTATCCAAGGATTGTTCGTGAAGCGGTTGAAATCAAAAAACACAACAATTTCAACCGGGAAAGTGGATATAAACTCTCACCAACGTGGAATCCGGTTATAAAAATGTATAAGTGTCGCGATCGCAAACAACCACGAACAATATTCTCGGATACCGTAAGTGCAGTGTGTCGCCACCTTTACGTATAATAAAATCAAGTGGAGGTACATCTGAAAATCAGTTAAAAACATTATTACCGGATTACCCTCAACTAAAATCAGAAGACGACACCCGCCAGTTCTCCAGTCTCCTCGTGACCACGGCTGCTGTAACGTAGCCGAAACGTCGAGGTAAATTAATTGTTTTAAAAAATGCACGAACAAGACCCGATTGCATATAATTATAATATCCTATAATGATCTTGAACCGAATGAAAATAATGCGCTAATCAAGGTCAAGTGCAGATAGTAAAAGCCTATCAACAAACAGAGTGATTTCTGAAACTTATTGGTGAAAAGTTAGCAATAAGTCACTATTGCTACCAGAAATCATCTTGTACCCAACAAAAAAATACGTTGAAATTATAATCCAAGGCAAAGATGTACCAATCTTGTTTGAATTCCCGAGTATAAAGCATGAATGGGTCTGTGTTATTGTAGTTCACTTTAAAATGTTACACCAAAGCTATATTTGTGAAAGCTGGCTAATGTATTGGCCCTCGATTTAATATTAAACACTGATCTTCACAAACAATTACCGCCTAAAATAATAGCAGGATGCCATAGCGTAAAACCTTTTCCTTCGGCAGAACTTAACCATACAAAATGAGTTTCTTCTTAACTCTTGGGGTTTTCGGACATCTGTCAAGTTGTGCAGAAATAATCGACTATACGACATTCCACCTTCTAACATTTTTCTATCGTGCAACTAATTAGACTTCATTTTTATAAACTTTATCGTTGTATAACTCTTATTAACTTACAATTAAAGTCAGAGCTTCGATGTAAGATTGTATTTCTAGTAATATGAGTTTTGAGCAATTAAATAAGGCTTCTAATATCAAATGAAACTGAAAATCACACCAAATAAAATACGCGGTAACCGGCAGATTCGGTGATACTTTGAAATATCAGTATTTTAATAATGTCAGCAGGTTCACTATGACTTGGAGAGTTACGTTTGCCAACGTCTGCATACTCTATCTTAACATTTAACGAGTGACCTTTATAGTCCACTGACAATGTTAAGGTTATGTATTTGTAAAAAGTCAAAGTCATAACAAATACAATTTGCTTTCTCATTGAGGCAGAGAATTTTAATTGGTCTCGGTCTCATTGCATTAATTATACTACGTAATTTCAGGGGAATTTCAAAGAGTTTAATGGTGTTCGATTAATGATCGATGTGCAAAAATTTCATGAATTTTATGGGCGATACCGATAACGACGTATAAATTTTGTAGCAATTGAATATTGTCGTTACTGTGTATTAAACAGTGTTATTATAGCATATAAAAATGGGACACTGATTCTACTTTAATATAGTGCTAAGGCACAACAAATATATTTTCAGTTGTTTGTTCTCACGAAAGAGTGTTTATACAGGAGTAAGTCTTTCCTATGATAGCCTTTCATGGGCATAATGCAGTATTGAGATGGTACGTAACCCTTGTTGTGCAAGTCGGGCACGCATTTGGACAAATTTTCAAATAATTTTCATTCAACATTTTACAGCCGTTTTGCTCCAAGTGGAAAAATATCATCATAAATTGTACTATTCTTAGCAAGGTTAAATTATGGCACTTTCGTATAGTTGATCAGAAGTTCCAGTAGTATTTGGAACCACTTTGTCCTCTTTATTTTCGCCAGGTGTATATTAAAAACTAGATCAGACCTTACATCATTAATATTGTAAGAGATCATCTATACAAAGCCAACAGCCGTGCCAATCCAGTAAGCTAGTCCAGTAAAATTAGAAAGCGTTCGTAATCATTGGACTGGCTTGTTTATTGGCTATAGGATAAGTCTCTATTTACACAAGGCCAATACTGGAGTGTCGGCTACTGGCCTCGTGTAAATAGTCCATTATGCTAGGTTCATGCAAAGAATCCACTTCGCGGATTCAAGCTCAAACGTTCTTGAATGTTTAATGGCCAGCAATTTGACGGCACTAGTGTGGAGGGCAAACGCGAAGGTCGTTAATCACGGAGCAGACAACAATGCGACGAGGACGTCCGTCCGTCACGAGCCCTCCCGGTGACGTAACACTGCGGTTTTTTTTCGGAATGCATGCAGAATCAGTACACCGAATGGTTCCAATAGAGAATAAAAATGAGTTAGCACAAAAGCATTGTTTACCAGATTTATAAATATACGTTAAGTTAAGCGACGTCCATAACGAAAAGCTAAATCGAGATATTTTTTTCTGTTAAATTCACAAATCAACGTTCTGTTATAGATAGTTAGGTAATTTTTAGTTGTCTTCAGATTTCCTGATAATTGTTAGAAATCTGACCCGCAAACTCGACACGTGAGTATATTTCTATAACAAAAATGCAGAATAAGGAATAATAATAAGCCCATGGTCTATTTGTATTCAATTCCATTATCTTGATACAGAAAATACATGTATCATAACCGGCTGAAAACCTTTTCTTCAAATTGCACTTAAACTAATGGCATGCATATTATGAATAATACTGTATGTTGTGATTCAGCTCAGCATTGTCACCCGAGTATAATATAACTCCCCGAATTTTCATAATCGGTTCTGTATATCCGATGAATGTTAGACACGTTACCTGTTTAAAATATTACAGTATAGATGATATTAACTATTATGAATCTTGAAACTGCAAATTGAACAAAAAACTTATATGCGGACAAAAAGCAAAGAAATAAAATGTATTTCATAACTATTAGATACGTTTATAGCCGCCTTACTAACATACATGTCTAATATGTGAAACATCTTTAGGGTTCCATAGTAAACAACCCTTAGAGTTTCGCCATGTCCGGCCGCGATTTGTTCGACATTAAAAACAGATCTCACCCGGACCCTTACTAATAGTGATTCTTACTCCATTGGATCCTATAGGAATGAACTCGTCAATATTCTATGTATTCCCAATAAAATTCCCGTCTACTCCGCGAACGACCCTTTGTAGAGTAAGCAGTAAAGACCGATCGCACACAAGACATTACCTTCACCTCTTTCATTTCTTTGACATTTATACAGCTTTTATCGAACAACACATGTTGCTTCATATGTTATTGTATTTCATCTGTCATCATCAGGTATTGCTTATACGATTTATTGTTTTCTCTCTTCCACACACATGCATATTAGGTGTACATTTGTTCTGGTGTACACTTCATTCGGTTGGCCGACTCTCTACCGGATCTACGCTAGTTTAGTTTATCAGGCCTTCTGGTAATATCTGGCGACCAGCGAGCGCGGCCAGCGGACGCGTCGGCCTCACCAGTAAGGCCGTTCCATTGATATCATCTGGTGCCTTAGCATGAACTTTTTAAACCGATGCAATTGAGATGGTCAAAGCGGGATGGTGCTATACCCATTTTAGTTTATTTATCGTATAATATACACGACGTGGGACAACGGCTTTTGTGATTTGAAATATGTGAGGTTTCCGGCGACTGGGACCATTTATTAAGTGGAACCGCGGTCCCGGCTACCGGATTGATGCAATTTTATTTATTTCTTCCAACAACTGGGAACATGATGAAAAATTAATTAAAAAATCTATTATTTAACTCAATCTCTTTAAATCAAAAATATTGTAACTATACATAAAAAATATTAAAACTAAATAAATCCGGCGACTGGGACCGCGGTTAGAGTTTATGCGGTCCCAGTCGCCGGAAGCGCTGAAATACTTTGTATAAACCTTAACATGTTTGCATTATCATTACTTGAACGTAGCTATTTGTTGGATAAAAAATATGCCATCAACACACGTTGATAAGTAGTCGCGAGGCCTAGTACCACCATACATGGTCTTGTTTTTCACAGCATTAACGGTTATCGCATTGAAAATAACAAGCAAAGCTAAAAAAATATGCAAATATGTATTACTAGCTAGCTTTCGCCAACGGCTTCGCCGCGTGGTCCCTAGGGGAAATGATTAGTGGGATAAAAAGTATCCTATTATCTAAGTCAACTAATACCCTATCTGTATACCAAATTTCATCAAAATCCGTTAAGTTGTTTCGGCGTGATTGACGGACAAACATACAAACAAAGAAACTTTCACATTTATAATATTAATAGGAAATAAGATAAAAAAATTAAGATACTATATATTTGTTACATTTTTTATGCGAAAACGATTCGACGAATAATTGTATAATCTGACAGTGACACACAAATGGCTCTAATATTAGCTTTTGTTAATCGAACTAACTAATTAATCAAAAGATTAGTTTTACACGGCGATTTTCCAAAACTATACTTAAAAAAAACGAATGCAGATATTTTGATATCGAAAGACTGATTATACGAAACTACGAAACTTAAGAATACATGCGTACTTGTTTGTATACAAAGACCTGTAAAATTCCTGCATTTCGCCTGACTAAAGGACAGCGTAGTCGTATGCAACAACAGTTTGTTTTGTTACTTACTTTTTTTATTTAATTTCATTTTCGGGCGTATTTAAACAAAATCGCAAGCAAAAGCTATCACTGAATATATATTTGAAATGTGCTAATTAAGCCCTTTCATTTGATTTCCCACACAGAATGATTGAATAATATATTTTTGTAGTTTTTGTTACTTTATGCTTTCTAGAGGGCGCTGTTGCCAATTTAATGTAACGTCACATAGCCTACAGCACGCGGACAACTAAGATGCTTATATATACCTAATTTGTCCAGTTATGATGAGTAGTCGCGAAGTTACAATGGAACAGATGATATTCTTACATACATACATACCGGCCAAAATCATAACCCTCCTTTTCGCTTTGCCGTTGTCGGGTAAAAAGAGTGCCTTTTTCGGGCTGTAAAAGTCTAAAACATTTGTCATTCAAATAGACTTTTACAGTCTGTGACTGATATATTGTGACTGTAAAAGTGTATAAATATTTGAATTTTATGTTTGTTTTTTTCACAACACGACTGCACATCGAGTAGGTAATTAAATATCTTTCTACGTCAGCCTTTGCAGACTTTTATTTCTATGGAAAGTAAAGGTTTTTTTATTTATTTTCACTCGATAGATTTCTTTTTCTATCCATCACCATACCAATCAGTGATTCTGGCCAGCCGTACCGGTCGCTAATGACATCCATGTGGGTGCGGGTTCGTTGGCCGTGTGCTCGGTATGGGCATAATGGCGCGATTGTGCAGCGCCGCCCACCTCTCCAGCACTTAGTTATTATATCAACCAACTTCACCTATCATCACGTAAACACACGACTAGATAACGAGTCAAAAGATAATTTAACACGATGACAATTATTCAATTTGAATCAATCATATTTTTTTATAGTACATGATGCATAAAAACAATATTCAACGAACCTACAACCGTATAGGTCAGCAGTTTATAGATTGAAGACTAACTCACTGACCTCTCTAATCTAACGCCGACTGCCGACATGTGTTGACTAATTTAACAGTAGGTGAAATCAAGCGAAATTCTGTCAATTTATACAATTCTGTCAAGTTTCTTCGCTTGATATTAAAATTTAGAGTCAGGTATGGGCAGGTACAATATTTTTCAGTGCAAAATATATTTCCTGTGGATTAATATTGTTAATGGAACATACTTGTGAACAAAGATATATTTCTTAAATTTCGTATTTAAGTATTAAAATTGATTATTTAATTTTAAGTTTAATACTAACTGAACCGGCAAACGTTGTTATGTACTATAAAGGAGCATAACATATATTAATTTCGTGATTGTAAGTCACAGAGAACTCAGAAAAAAAACATGATTTTTTTTATTTTTATTTTTTTTATGTAATTTTTTATTCTAAAAATTATAAAAAAATATATGTGATATACTCTGTAATGTAACCTAACACCTCGCGTTAGTTTCACTTCTTTATCTTAATTAGCTTTAGAGATATATCACATTCAGTAATAGTCAAGCATACGGATATTTTGCTCTCTATCTCAAGGTCAAAGCGGAAGTCGGTCGCGAAAAGTACATAAATCGTGTTTGAACATCAAGTCGATATTAAAACATAAGTTTCAATATCGATTCCCATTTGGGGGCCGACTCGTCATACGTATCCGGCTAAACCCTTTGGGGTGTACCCTTATGTCTTAGGGGTATAAAAATAGGTAGGTATATCTTATGTAGCAACTTGTTTATGGACATCCAATTTGTTATCTCCGTTATGAGCAGGTTAAAGAGACAAAGAAATGTAATTATAATTAAACACAACATTAACTTATATCTGCATATGGTACAGTAAGTAATGATAAAAAAAATAATTTAAAAAAATAAGCAACAGTGAAGAAATACCAAAGGCTACCAAAGACATTTTAAGGACTAGCATTAATAAATGAATTGTGACAACATTAGTGCATACCCCAAGGGGGCAATTTTGGAATAAGCAAAAGCTAACGATATGGCATTCTAAATGTTACCGCTATAAAAATATCGTCAAAACGAAAGGTCGAAAAACATTGATCGGCCACAATCGGGTTACTCGGTTAATTCCTAATGAGTCGCTGCGGACTGCGGTCTATTATATCTATATGCGACATTATTTAATCGAAAAAGAAGCAAAACCTATTTGGTTAAAGTTTTGTGATTTTAAATTAGATTTATTGAATATGTAACGCATATTATACCGAATGGTACATACCAATGCCGAAGGGGTGTATGAAACATACGAACCTCCTTTCGCAGACCGGTAGGAGTCTAATTATCAGAATTCTAATTGATCTTTCCGAGGTGTAAAGAAAATTCGTTTCATATTGCCTTCTATCACACCGGTCTGCTATTAGACTTATGATTAATTAATAAACGTTCATTATGGTTTAACGACGACTAAGCTCTAATGTTAATTCTTTATTTGAAAATTCGTATTCGTAGAGTAATGTGGCATTAAAGTAATTATTATTTTAACGGACGTTAAAATAATAAAACAGGCTGTAAGAGTTTTTGACGAATAGTTTCCGAATAACAGTCATTAATTTGTTAGGTATACTCAAACCCGTGTTTATGAAACACTGCATTTCTACTCTGCACTCGATGAGTAACAGCGCACTACTCAAATACTCAAACATTGCAAATATTGCAAATGAAAGGAGTATGTGAAGTGATCGATATGGATCGTATATTAAACAAATTGTACGTCGTTAATTTTTAAACATTGAAGTTTGTAGCGTTGTGCTACTTTCACATACTAATGTACGCTTTGATAACAGTCCGTTTGTGCCAGGTATGAATTCAATATTACCCATTTATTTTGTATATACCTGTACTACATGACTCCACAATCCTTACCTGAAACAAACAAGAAAATATTTAAATTAATAGGAAGAATTGTTTATATAAAAGTTATACGACTGTCTAAAGGGCTTAATAAACAGTGCTTCGAGATAATAACAAGGACAATGATTAATTGTTTTAACTTAGTGAAATGGTTCAGAGACAATGGCAATTAAAATCCTGGCGGAGTGACGTCATGCATGAGAATTCCAATCAGATTACACAAGAGTTGAACAATGCTAATTATAAAATTATATTATTTACTAACGACCCACCCTGGCTTTGCACGGATATTTAATAGACTTGCAGTCCGTATGTTTCTTCTGTTATCATAATAAACAAGCATTGTCATACTTCAGCTAATGTGCACAAAACGGTAAAGAATTGTATAAGGTTTTACCCTCTCTCGAGAATGAATGAATGAATGAATACACTTTAAACCCTCTCTCGAGAATGAATGAATGAATACACATACAACAAAAAGGCGGCCTTATTGCGAGAATTCATATACATCCTAGCAATTTAATAGACAAAAATGTTGGGACTGAGCTTTATGAGTTTAAAAGTAAGTTCTAGTCGAGTGCAAAAAAGAAGCAAGCTCCAAAATCAAACTGGTCATCACTAAATCGAATGAAGCTAACCCAAGTAAGTATATTTTTGGTCAAGGAAAATGTTAAATTTTTCTATGTACACAACTTCTCCAATGCATATATGAATTTCGACTTGCGCTCGACAATTTTTTGCTAAGGATGGTTAGTATTTACAAAAGCAATGTCAATAGAGCATAGTGTAATACAATCTAAGTAAACAAATAGATATATCAAGTTGCTACACGTGATCAATCTCCGTGAGAATATTAAAATAGTGATGTGTAATATCACAGGTCTATTGAAACAAGGATGATAACGTTATACTGCGTGACTATTCATAAGTAGGTAATTGAACAGGTGGTAAACATGTGATAAAATATCCATAACAAATGATTCAACAACAGATACTTTTCTTTGCTTCAAGGACACAGGTCTCGTCTATTCTAACCTTTCATGTCGGCCCCTGCTTAAGTTGTTTCCAGACCAAAAGCATTAACTAATCACTGCAGCATCAAGCCCTTCGGGAAATTTTCATAGTATCATCTAAAAAAGATTTGCCGAAAACTTTGTAGAAAAATGAATTTCTTTTCGCATTGAATCACGTGCAACGGCTATGTTCAAAAATATAGGTCAATTTAATATCCTCCAGGCGCCGGGACGTGTGTACTTATCAAAATGGTCAATTTCTCAATCTGAATACTTCTTTAAATGACTCAATGCCAATTTTGTTTTGCACATACTCACAACACAACACAAGATATAACTACGCGTTGCCTCGTTGTCAAACAAATATAAGACAGTTTAGTTTGTATCTTATGTTTAATATTCATCAGTCATGAGTTTGTTTCTTGTCACACAAATACCATAAATCAAAGGCATGATATATAACCGTGTTATTTCGCGGCTGCACCCATGGGCGCCTCCATCACGAAAGACACTCATTTAACACATCATAATTATAAACGGAGCACATAACTAAAAATGAAAAATGTATTATTTATATAAAAATTCGACGGTTTTAATGGTGTTTTGTGTGTTTGGTTTGCGATTATAGAGCTACTTTCGTAAAAGTCGATCAACAAAAAGTTATAAACTCTAAATCGTTAGAATACAAGATTTGGCACTGAGCTCGCGTAGTGGGTTACGGCTACCGTGAACAGTTGTCGTCCCGTTTTTTTGTGGTCTATCCCGTTGTACTCGAAGATAACGCCGGGACAAAAAATGTCCCGTTTTCCAAAAGGTAAGACATTCGAATACGACGACGTAGTGTTGGTCGCCGACTGTTGATGAAGTGGAGAAGGCGACAAGACTGCATCTGCTATCGATGCCAAATTATTTTATATTATATTATTTGTTCTATTAATCACAGATGTCTCGGCATATAGCACTATACCACAAAGGGTCTATCGATAAATGAAGTGACAACAATTCATTTTTTCACCCGACTATTTTTATCCAAAGAAAAATTGGTCAGGTTAGTAATGGCCCATTCTGTCGACATGATTAGAAAAATACCCGTACCATACCAATGGGACAATAATATATTCATCATGATAATTATTGCGAGTAAAGCAAAAAAAAATCATACCTACCAGGCAGGTAGGTAAGATACTTATTGCATATAAAGGTCGGTCGGTAATTCTTGACTGCATATAAAGGTCAGTGCAAGTCTAATCTAAGATCCGTCTAGCATCTCATGGAATTTCCGTCGTGTGTGCAAGATCGACTGTCATATTATATAATTTGTCTGTTCTGATGTTCCAAGACAGACATCTTCCGTCATATACGCACCGGCCCTTATACTTATGCATGACACGTGTTCCCATATATTTCGGAGAAATGCTAAATACAGCTAAAACATACAACTCCTTCCACGTAAAGCTATCAAGCTTAAAAGTTTAAACATCGAAAAAGGCCACCCGGTTCACTATAGACGTGAGTCGTCTGAAACAATTGATTCGTCAGGTCGCCCGCAGTCACAGCGATTGGTGGAAGTCATGAGCTGATGAACAAGTATCATTTTAAATATATTCACATCCTGATAAATATAGTTAAACTGTAGATATCCTACGATCATTTAAATACAACCAACATCTCTGACTAGTAACCACGGGGCCTGCAAAGGACCCAAGACGTCTGATAGAATGTAATGAAATCTAGAAATGTCTTGGGATTAAATCATTTCAAAAGCTGTGACATTAAATATACACATTCCCGCGATTGTGAACGTAAGACTTGAACGCTAATTGTTACTCAATAGCAAAGAGAATCCTCGCAAATAGGGATTGCATAATTCGGACTTTTTGAAACGTGGATTTTCTTTTGATTAAAATCCGCATAATACGAATTTTTCGAACTTTTTTTGTGATTTATGGGTGTTTCGATGAAACAAATGAAAAATCATAAATTCACGACAGGGAATAGTAAAATCAGCTAAAATAAACAAAACTTCGGGTCGACTGCCGAAGTTTTGTATTAAAATCTCATGAATTAATGAAAGGTGCGTGAAAATCTATACGCACCGTATTCGTTTGTAGTTTATCGAGTTTATTTTGTAATTCTACTTTTATATATATAATATGTAAGGATTTATTTGCATTCGTTATTCGATCACTAGAGTAAAATTGATTTTTATATTGAAGTTTACGGTTTTGATCTTTGAAAAAGTAAACTTTAATAGCAACTAGGATCAAGTAACTGAATTCCGTTATCATATCTACTCAGGAAATCAAAAAATAAACAAGTACACATCACGGAGGAACACAAAAGGTGAAGTCGTGAGTCGCTCGTGGTTCAAGGCGGGCTTTCAAGGCAACCCTTCAGGGGTCGACGCTCTGCTGAGAGGGCTCGGCTACTGAAAACCAGTGTTGCCAGACTGGACTATCTCTCCCAATTTCGGGGAATTTTAGAATGAATAACAGAAAATGCAAACATTTTTGTAAACGTGCAATTTTCACAAAATAGAATAGGACTTTAGTAGGTAAACCATAGTTTTGAATACATGAACGTCACAGGAGATTTTTAGTTTTAAAGTAAAACCAAACTTTTATATGTACGACTATGAAATAGAAAGTATTTAAAGAAAAATATTGTTTTTTTCCCCCCTGCGTCTTAAACAACCATCAAGTTCGGAAAATTTAATATCACAACAGGTAACCCTGCTGAAAACAGAGCTTTCACCACGACGCTGTTGTTCCTAAATCCAAACTCTTATCTATGCCCATGAAATAAAAATTAAATACAGGCAGGTATAAGCCTGTAAGTTGTACAATAATTTTATATGTATGCAGTGCTGCAGATTAAGACTACCTGATACCCTAAACAATCCTTATTCTTTCTCCCCCTCTCATTCTAATCTAAAAGTAAACTAGTATTAATTTAATAAAAAATAGTATTGAGAGATAGATAAATACGTATCATATGTATATAGATGTGTATGAAGATCAAAAAGAGAGTACAAAACTTATTTTGTAACACCTTTGTGATAGTAATTAAATTTTTGTGATATTTTGGCACAGCTTATAGTTGCTCATCTGTATTACGGAATTATAGTATGTATGCAATAGTTTTGTTGTAGTAGGATAATATACATATAAAATAATCATTATAATGACTAATCGCCTTGAATTATTAGAAATGAATTCGTGCGACGGGGAAAAGGGGCAAACTGAAAAACCCGTGACGTTTTGTAATGTTAATTTAAAATCAAAATTTATCCGCGTATTCACACAGTTCATTATTACCATTACACAATTAATGTAATTTATAAAAACAGCAACAATATGAATGTAAATGAAAATAAAACGTCATAAATTAATATGATTGAAAGCAACTCGATCGTATTTTATGAAACTGTTTCAATTAACATTTCAACGAAAAATTTAAAATTTTATTCTTAAAAAAAAATCGCTGAGTCTTTATGACATAAGAACGACACGTATCTTTTGATCGGTTGCCTTCGATAATCTAGATTTTGTCCAGTTAGCAAGTCGAATGTTTTCGCAAAACAAGTTGCCATTATGGAATATATTGGGTATTTCCGAACCCTCTGTGGGAGGGGTAGGGTTGCCAAACTTTAGAAATAAATAAAAACCACACAAGCTAATTTTTATTTCTGCAGTATAATACAGGACAAGAGACTTTACCTTAAAATGACAAAACCATTTAAAAAAAAGTATTTGGAATCTTGTCGTATTCTGTACAAAAAGATTCCAAATACATACAGACATATTATAACATTTAATATAATATTTTTATAACATTTTCTATATCGACGAACTCCGTAGTAGTTACTCGCACCGCACTTTATACGGAAAATTTGAAGGTTTAAAATTCCCCAACAGGTTGATATAGAATATTAGATTTATAACATTGCTACTAAAATTTTATGTCTGAGAATTCTATATGATGTTGTTTATTATATCTATTTAAAAGTCTGAAAAGTTATGCCATTGGCAACCCTAGTTTAGGGGATGACGGACCCTCGTTTGCCCATCACAATATTAATTTAACGGACAAATAGTAACCTCCCACAACAGTATATCTACTGTTTCTTTCACCGTTAAAGTTTGGTTACAGGATTTCGTTTACTGAATAAAATATTATTTTTGTCTCATTGATAAAACAACCTTTATTATGCACTTGGTACAACGACGACATATTGAAAATGAATTCAACTGAAACATATGAATAGGTATTTATACTGTTACAATATTAAAGAACACAAGGTCAATTCACACTTAAAGTAATATTACAATGAATAATACAATTTTGGTTTCGTTCCTCTTTTTCACATCGAAACGGCCATAATTGATTTTGGTTAATTACACATTCATTAAAATACCTACTGATATTAACTAACGCTGTGAAATAACAGAAACCAATCCGAAAATACATAAATTAAAATAAACATAAATGCTGCAGTTTTCAAAAGCAATTTTAAGTGTACCTTTCCTTTAGAAGCCTTTTTGTTTTAGAACTTCAGTAAATTCAAAATAATTGTCAATATTTTACGCAGGACATAACCGACTCGACTTGGGCCGTTTCTTTAAATTGTGTTTTAATTTAAAACCCAATTAATGCCGACAAATGTAAAAAAGCTGATGTAATTTTTAATGTTATAACGTAACGCTAAAAGTAACATAAAGTTTCAGTTAAGTTTTTAAAGCGGTTCGTGGACGATTAAATAATTAACACGGAGCGTATAAAAAACATCATAAAGAAGATAATAAACTGTTTTGTATGGAAATGGGTCAGACTCAAGGCCCCGACGGTGGAGCCAGTTTATCGAGTTTGTCTCGTTAAATGATTATACACCGAAATGTGCAATGTCGGCACGAGTAAGCGTGTTCACCGCGGTTTAAGTAAAAACGCAAGAAAAACCGACATTGATACAAAACTATCTAAACGGATAGAATAACTTTGGAACTATAAATAAACCGGGTTGGTAATTGCTAAGTTAAGCAATTATTTTCAGAACTTGTTAGAAAACTGAAATTAACTTCGTTGAATTTCATTAAACTGTGCTCTTTATGTAATCGCTCGTGTCGTTCAAAATAACAACACAGACATTTTGTATTTATAATAAAAATAGAGAAATAAAGTGGCTGTTTGGACCAAATTATATATTTGGAACTAATTTATATTTATGAAGAATGTCAGCATACAGAAGCGTTATCTCATCACAATACAAAATATACAACAATTGGAACCTTAAAAAATGTACGGAACACCGTATAGAATCGTTTAAAGCTGTCCACTATTGACAAAGATAATGTGTAACATATAAAAAACATACACTCAAATTAAAAACTTTTTTGAAATCGGGTAAATAAATAACCCAGCTGTCTTAAAGTTCTTTATCAGCTAAGTCAACGGCGGCGCCTAAATATAATATTTTTAAATTAGTCACCGCAAGATACGATAATGAGCAACAGTAGCAAGGTCAATGACATCAATGATTAATGTTGACCTAAATAAATTTAACGGCTACTCTGTAATCTTATAAATAAATAATTATTACTTCCTCAGACAAAGGCGCAGTAAAGAGAGTAATGCCGGAGAGATGTTTTCATTAAACTTTGGAGTCGCCCAAATCTGATACCTAAATATTCGGGCTTTGTCAAAGGTGAAAAAATGCGTTTGACTAATTGACAAGGAGCCACCTGACGATTTGTGCGAAGCTGGGGATTTGCTTACGCAAATCGTTATGGCTAAAAAGTAAATGTTACATAAACATTTACTTTTTAGCCATAACGGATGTGTCAACAGACAAAATCAATTTAGTAATTTGGATTCGAGGAGTTTATATGTATAATAGAATAGAATTAAGATAACATACACAATAAGATTTTTTTTATTTTCGGCCTTTTCATAAACTGACAATGACGACTTGAATCCTCGCGTAAATACGAGACTACGTATATGTTTTCTTGTTTTATTACCTCAAAATATTTTTTTATTGTTTCTTTACGTGTAAAGGCCAGTAACGTGACATTGGCGGAATTGTGTAAACGCAAATATGGTCATACATTAAAAAAGAAGAAGAACTGAAACGTGCAAAATTATAGACAAACGTTCAATAACTAAGCGAGTGCTTAGGCTGATCTAGAAGTATGGAAGAAGGATTTATATTGCGCCGGGTACAACTACAGTAGCTGGACAAGCAAACGTCGATGGGACATAAATAGCATATAGATCATTTAGAGGAAAATATTTATTTTAACACTAGATGTTTTCCCTTGTTTTCTCCTGCGTAAATTATAGCTTATACGCGTGTGACACGTGTATGATGTAGCTTCCCGTAAATAAAAGAATTTTCACAATCTGATTACCCCTATAAATAAACAAAGTTAGAAACTTAATAATATTATATCTTATTATGAATACATATATACGAGTCATCAATTCCTATTATTTGATGTCACACGATATAGGTAATATCCAAATAATAGATTCAGTTCTTTAATCCCTAAAAGTAACCCCCGTATACAAAATGCATTTATTTACTCATTTTACTTATGGTCCTTGGGTGTTTTACAAATTGTATATAAATCTGAGGCTTCATTGGGAAATGTGAAGAGGCCAAGTCAACCTAGTATTATCCTTGGATGACATGAAAGTCGCTAAAGAACTCCTTCTTAAGCTACTTAATCACGTGTCGGCTCTTACTTTTGCGTCATCTATCGCTTACAAGCATTAGAAATGCGAGCGGTGCATGGACACATTATCGATTCTATTTGTCTTTGGAATAAGAAATAAAAAATGTGTAGACATTACCTAATTGAAATATCAGAAAGATAAATAAGATTAGTTTATTTTAAATATGGTTTTGCTGGGAAAATTTAGTTTGCAGTAACGGGGTAAAAGTTATTGTATACTATTTCTTATACAAGTTTTACAACAAAGCAAATAAAGATAAACAAAGTATCCAAATAGGTTTTATTTGATTCCTCGACGTTCGTCGTCGAGCTGTTTTTGTAACTGAATTCACGTCACAGTTTAGTATAAAAAGTACCATAACGTGACGTCATGCGAAATTTCAACTCCATGTAATGCCGTAATTATATGATTACGAAAAAATTAAAAAAAATACGTGTTTAATATTTTTTAACATCTGATGGACAAAGAAACAAAAATTAGTCGTCATCCCTATTGACATAAATAAATTTTATAAACAGTATATTTAAAATCTTTCTCATGGATAATATAATTCTATTTGAATCCGTAATTATCTTTTGAGATCAGAGAAGAACACCCGTCAACCCATTAACAGTAATACATTTGTAACAATATAAATAAAACAAATGTGTGGAATAGACCAAGATTCCTCTTAGAATGGCGGTTCCTTTGTATCAAATGCAAACCCGCATTGGTCATTCGCAGCACGAAGTGCGCTTCCTTCCGCCCTTCTGGGAATCGAACTGCGCACCGCCCGCCGCACTAGAGAAACCAGCGACCCATGGGACAATTCGAATGGACACGTGCTACGTATGCCAACGGAGTAGCAGCAACTACGAATAACTAACAAAATATTGGAGAAGAGAAAGGGACACCCAATGATGAGTAAATCAAATTGGTCATATCTCTCAATAATTTTAGTGGAAAGCAAGAACAACCGTTGATATATATATATAACATTTGACGAAAACATCTCTTGTTCACAGGATTCTTACTAAGTAACGGGTATTGGTGTTAAGATAGCAATAAGACGTTATACTCCCCAATACAAAGATACAATTTTGTCGTCAAATTAAAAGTTATTCTTACTAAGTAACGGGTATTGGTGTTAAGATAGCAATAAGACGTTATACTCCCCAATACAAAGATACAATTTTGTCGTCAAATTAAAAGTTATTCTTACTAAGTAACGGGTATTGGTGTTAAGATAGCAATAAGACGTTATACTCCCCAATACAAAGATACAATTTTGTCGTCAAATTAAAAGTTTTAGATAAATTGAAATGTCTGACTGCTTCTTTCCATCTTTCTAAATTGTCATGCCTATCAAGGTGCATGTGAATGTTATTGACTGAAATTTATATATTTAGTGTCTATGTCACATGTCTGCAATGCAATAAATAAATATGTTTTGCAAACAGTGGTATAAACTGCTAGAAAACTAGTCCTTACACTTAGATTATTTGATTGCTATCATTTTATCTTGGTGACTATAAATCTTATTACTATTCATTTAATACGTAACTATTATATTGGACAGTCTAACCACGCCCGAGAATAGCAAATAATCCTGTAATTTACAGCTTAACAACACTTTAAATGAGAACTCAATTTATCTCGATTTTTTAAATTTATTTTAACAGTACAAGTTCAACGACAATCTGAAAACTACACATTTATAATTGAATCATAAAATATATAATTATATAAAGATGAAATTCAAAATAGAAGGTCAAGCAGAGAAAGAACGGTGAAGTGAAATATCATATGAAATTTCGATGCATATATTTTATTTGACTGAAAATTTTTATTATAAGTTATGTAATTTTTTTAAATAGGAACTAGTTATTTGTTACTGTAACCTTCAAATTTGTACAGAGCTTATAGGTATTCGATAGGTGACGAGTCGTTTCTTGACATGGTACTAATTAGAGAAGTCACCATTTACGTAGATATCAAGATAAATAATAACGTAAAAATAGATAATACAGCGGAAAAATGTAATTAATTTAAACTTGTATAGAAATGAGGCGCTTGCCGGGCCTAAATTAAGTGAAGTAGGTCCTATTTTGTTTTGAGTGAGTATAAAGGAGATAATGATCAACAACAGGACAATGTTTCATGCTTTTATTATATATAATCAAACGATACAAGATTAATTTCGCAATATCTGAGTCACAACAACGCGAGTACAGGCGCCGGGACGTCGTTCGCTCGAAACAAAGGATCTAATCGAATGATTATAGAGTTATTCCGCAACAATTATTAATGGCAATTAGCATTATTTCTCTAATTTATTAAGGTACTGTAACGAACGTTCATGTACATTACTGTGGATTTATTCTCCGAACGATTTTTGGTTGATCGCTTCAAATTCAAATATATATAAATGAGACGGGGTGTTTTTTTTAATAATACGTAATAAACATCTATTGATATTGTATAATTATAATTGCCAGTAAAAAATAATTGTAGGCATAAAACAAGGTATTAGGCTCGCACTTTTAAGTGCCATTAACAAAGAATTATTAATAGAGAATAGTAATAAAATTCAAACTATTAACATGAAGGTGACACTCGATAAATCGATAGTCTCGGCCATTATACGATCATTTACTATGCACAGGCAAACCACGTGCAGTAATGAATTACTTATTCTTGCTGCGCTAATACTTAATGCTGGCTCGCTGAGAATTATTATGTAAGTCCTTATGATTTATCCCCCAGAGACGGCGTTTCCAATTCAAATATCGATTCATGCCCACAGAATTTATAATAAACAGTCTCAACAAACCAGCGATATTTAAGAAAAATTTAATGAACTTACGAACTGAGTCTATAAAAAGTCTTGAAGAAGACGACAATAAAGGATATCAACTACAGATTTAAACAGTAACGACATAACGCACTATATCTAATTAGTTAATTACACACAAATAGGTATGCAGTATTATCGACAATAATACCCTTCGAATTCGAATGTAAGTTAAATAATGCAGAGCTGGTATTACGTATATACAAGGGTTTGGTTAGTTGACGTATGGTATGACCAATACGATATTGACTCAAATGTTGATAGTGCGATAGTGCGTTTGATTTTGAGTAAGATAGTCTTGTTTCGTAGCCTTGATAAGTGAATGAAGTTCATTTAAATGTGGCATTATCGATAATTGTTACCAGTATTAATTTTCCTACTGTTCGAACCCTAAAGTGCTTAAAAACTCTTAAAAATCTCGGAGAAGCTAATGATTAATAAATCTTTGATCATCTACAACACGACTACAGGGTTTTTTGCTTAGACTCCACAAACGTAGACTCAATGTTTACCACCGCACTCTTCTAAAACTAATAAAATAAAAATAGTTATCCAGCTCTGACTTGGATTATAACCAATATTTATAACTGACGGACTCGATCTACTGTTTATACAGGAACAGCGAGGTGGCCCAATACCATATCTACACAAGGTTCCATCTAACTTCATAATATCAGAACTGTTTGATACCATATCACAGTGAGCAAGCAACGACATCCTGCTTAGTTTCAATCAGCGTGGAAGCCAAACCCCTGCCCAAACCATTTGCAGATCGATTTTTTTTGCAAGGCAAATGCGAGAGCGTTTAGGATAATTTGAAAGATGAGATTTTTATAAAAAACCTACAAACTTGTTGGCTTGACATAATACACTAAGAACATAAATACAGAATTGCTAGTAGGAATTGAAATATGTTTTCCATACTTGTTTTAATAGAATCCCAACGAAAACAAGCTGCCATCTACATATTTGACGAGCTCCGTGACCAGACGGTACGCACGCCGTTTTCAAGTCCCGAGTCTGATCCCCGGTCAGTCCAATGTAGAAGAACTTTTCTTATTGCTTCTTGTCTGAGTATTTAATAACTTGATTTCCATAATACAATTGTTTAAACCACTTAATTGTCGAGAGCAATGTCTAATATATATTTATTTATCTACCAGAATTAAGTTAATAATAGTTTAGTTAAAAAATATTTTGGAATTACCAACAATGTTTGCTGGTCATTGGTTGCTGCATTTTTCCGTTATGCCCACTGAATATGCAATTCTACATTGTCAGCTATTTTATACAGGCACTTTACAGATCAATCATCATCAACCTCATAAACATAACATCGCTTATTCAAATCCGTTGAGATCAAACAATAGATATACTTTAAAGAAAGCGTAACGCGACATAATCGTGGATTGCGTAATCATTGTTGCAAAATAACATCCATTGAATGGCATGCAGTGTCATCAGAAATCTGGCGTCATGCTACTACCTCTATTATGCTCGTGTTGCCATTTGACAATGTTGCGCAATGTGGAAATGTTGCTTGTGACATATAGGTAATTTAGGCCAATAGAGGAGAACATCAGTCTCATTGAAGTGCTCTTCCTATGCAACTTGACGGTTACATTAAGTAAGCTTTCGTTTTAAGAATACTTTAACAATTTTTTGTCTTCAATGCAGAATAAAGATTATTATTAATTCTAGATTCAATTCGACTATACATTCTGATATAATATAGACGTTTTTTAAGAGACGCTTAATCAGGAACTTGTAAGAAATAAAATATTATTATATTTCTGCAACGAACCAAATTAAACGTGAGTCGAAGCAACAAAAAGAAATGTAATGGGCGATTTGTTGGGGATGTCTGTGACAGACGCCTTCCAATCTAGGAGAGACCGGATTACGAAATACAATTATTTCCGCCGATGGGGTGCCGTTGACGAAATTATTGTGTCGGCAAAAACGAGGAGCGCAATTGCCATCTACCTATACAATACTGAGAGAGAAACCGATATTTGAAGAAATTTAAAAATCTCTTTTCTATTTTAATATTCTACTTTATAACTCCTAAATCATGTTAATAACGTTAAACTGCCATAATTAGCAGTTTAACGTTTTAGTACTTAATGGTACTTAAGGAAAACCTTGAAGTTAAACTGAGCAAAAATAATAATTCACTGTACAAGTATGGAGATGAATTCGACATTATCCCCATTCCTGTGTGAATCAGGAACCGCCTTTTTGATAAATCAAAAACAATGGCTCCGACTGAGCACTACTTAAATATTACAAGTTCTATATTCAGCGGTACAATGGACACAAAGAAAGTGAGGAAACAAAATGAAAAGTTGGCCTCGCGGTCTGCATGCCACATGTGCCGGCTCATGACGTCATCGCGATCAGCTGGTTTGTGTGAATACATGCATTATACGACTGTTCGGATACAGAAGTATGAACGTTAGTGTAACTTGCACTGATCAAGCAACATACACTGGAGATATTAGAGGACGATGACGTCAGACTAGTTAACAATCATGTCATTGAAGTCGAATTAATAAAGTCTGAAGATATAAACAAACAATAAAGTAGAGAGCTTAGTTTCAGAAGTCTTACAGTTATAAAGGAGATTAAAATACAATTTGACGTGAAGATACCACAGAATCCTATAGGGAATATCTTGTAAACTGAATTATAAGCCGATGAAGATGCTTTGTATAAAATTAGTTCTTATAACTCACGTAATAAGAATAAAAAAAATTCTTCGATTCGATTTATGCTACTTTCTTTGATTGCAAAATTAATGGACAAAGTAAACAAAAATGAAGTCTAGTAGAAATATCAAATATTTTAATAAATACGATTTCCTGTTTACACTGACGTTGAAAATGAAACATGTGGGTGACGTCATAATGTTCGATAGAAACAGTTATTTTATTTATCAATAGAATTGTGATTCACCAATTAACCCATTAACGCCCAAATAAAATCCTAAAAAAATTTTAGTGAACCAGTTCTTAATATTGTTTTCAAATCACCTATTATTTGATATTACAAAGAAAAAATAATAAAAAAATAATTATAAGATGTACTTTTAGAGGTGTACTAAGTTTAGTACAATGGGCGCTTATGGGGATACCGAAAAAAGTATATTCTATCGAAACACGACGTTATTTGTCACTTTTCCAACGCTCTTTTGATTCTGTTGAAAACATAGGACACAGTCATTGGTATATTAGTATTTTTTTGAGAATAATGAACATTGTTTTTCCTAACTTGTTCTTGAATGATGGATGGTTGTATTGCCTTATGTTACTCAAATATGTGCGTGTTTTATGTCTCGCAATACCAGCTGATCTGTATAATATTCAGGATTGACATTAAACTGTAATATCCCATGAACTAGAAATTTTCATATCATACAACAATTCGACACAACTTTTTGTAAGATATCAATAAAGTGGAACACTTCTTGTACGTCTTATCCGTAGGGGAACTAGCCAATGTGTTCAATGTAAAACGCAGACCACTATTTGTTTTCAAAATTCTGATTCTGGAAGATGCATTCTGAAACCAGTGGCACACCAATATTATTATCGAAATTTCAATATGACCTTTATCTAGATAATTTATGATATCCAGTAATATACGATGGACTTGAAATTTTCAAATATTATTTTTGTATAAACCTTATCATGACAGCAGTTTTGTACATCGTATACAGTATTTTTTTGAGTCGCAATAAGTTCTAGCACTACATCATCGAAAAGTTCTAAAACTTTGCAAGTGTCAAACGGTTTATTATATATGAGACTTATGTTTCTGTAACAGATATTAGATCTGCGTTAACCAAGAAGCTTAGTAAATAGTCATACATTTTGGCAAAAATCCTCCTCAGCTTTAGTTCCACTTCGTCTTGTTTTGGCCACATTGTAAGATTACATCTACATCTCAGAATGCTGTAAATAAGAAAACTGGAAAAATGATTATGATGACCACTCACACCATTACATTCTGAAAAGTAGATGTACTCGTGAATTACAACATCTATGCATATCACCAGTCACATTTTTCATCTGTAACAAGATCTGGATTGGGTAGCAGCATAATCATTACTATCATTATCATTATTATATCAACTGATGGTGTTATTCATAGTAAAACTACTTTTTTTTCGTAAAAGTACGTCGAATAGCCATTTTATAATTTCTAGATACCTAGTTTCCTCTTATCGTCTGATAACGATGCCACTCAAAGGTTCGTTATTGAGATATTATTAGTAATATAACGACAAAAAAACTTGAAAACACGATTATAAACTGTTGCACTGTACTGCCTCACGTTATATGTCAAGTGCCCATTGTACTAAACTTAGTACAGCAGCACTAAACATGTTATAGCTTGTAACACTTTTTAAAAAATTTGTTTTTCTACGTGTTTTACAAACAAATAGTATATTATTGAGTTAAAACTAAATCATTTTAATAAATTTCAATGGTAATTTTTTTATAAAATGAGAAATAAATACTCACCGACATATATCAAAAAATCACTGGCACAAAATGCTCACTACTGTCAGATTATTTAGTGATTGAATCATGATTTTGCTATATACTTATTGCGAGACTTTCGATTGAAAGGTTGAAGGGGTTAGCAAAATGAAAAATAGTAATTTAATAACTTTAATCTCAACTTAAATTACTGTACTTCTAATAGTACGGCGGGCGTTAATGGGTTAACTCGTACTTGAAAATGTTAACCTTCCTATATAAAAACATAACATGATACACAATTGATAATATGACTTTCTGATCAATATAAATTAATTTATGAGACATAAAAATAAAAAATAAAACTGAATTTGAATTCAAAAGAAATATCGTTTGATATCGTAGACTCTTATGGCTAACTTTATTTTCATAAATAACTTTCAAAGTAATTAAAAATATGAAATAAAAAACTGCACACACTAAACTCCATAATAATACTGCCAAGTTGATAGGCGATTCTTAATTAAGACATTTATTGCATTGAAATACTTAAACATGTTCACTCTGAATAGGGTCCCTATTCTGCCAACATTATTACAACAACGTTTCAGTAAACAGTTTTGTTATAGTTAGTGGTTAAATCGCAAGAACGTAGAGAGATAGACATCACAATAAATGGACCCCGATCGTCAAAACAGGTTTTAATACACTCGCTATCGCTTCTGTATTTAATAACATATGTATGCAGATTGGTGCAGAACATATATTTATATATTTTTTTTATTGTTTCATTGTTGTAACTGTTTACTTTTTATCTCTGAGTTTGTCACTGCTAGTTTTAGTAAAATATTTAGGTACTAATAAATACGTAGGATATTGATTGCCGTTGATTAAAGCTGAGGTTAGTCGGTATTGTTTGTATATAAATGTTATATGTTAATAAATATTAAAAAACAAAACTTCCAAAACCCCGATAATCTACATAAATAAAAATGAATTTCCGTTCGATAGTCTCGCTAAATCTCGAGAACTGCTGAACCGATTTGTCAAATTTCAGTCTTGAAATATTTGTGGAAGTCCTGGGAAGGTTTAAACGATGAGAAAATAAAAACAAAATTGAGAGTATAATACTAAAAACGACAATTTTCCCATACAAACTGTTCTTAGCTGTCTAACGTTCAGTTGACGAGCAATAGTTAAGGTCGTGTATTGGTCAGTTTACGCAATATTTTTCAATATTAATATGGTTTTTTATTAAGAGGTAAGTGATACGAAGTTCACCGGGTCAGCTAGTATAATATAAGTACCTATCAATAATCTAGTTAATAGTATCAAATACAGCCCTGCGATTCTGTAAAACTTCAAACCCAATTTCGAATCCACTCAGGTGTCCGAATTCACTTCAAAAAGCGGCATCCGCTCAAACTTGAATTGGTAATAATGTTTCGTGACATAAGTGAAGTGAGTTTCGAAATGATATAGGATTAAAATATCTAAGACACGTTTAATCAATCAATTTTGTTTAGTATTTTTATACAAAAAATGGAATCAATAGGATTTCTTTACTAAATGAAAATGACTAGAATTCGGACACATGAGTGAATTCGAATTCGGGTCTGGATTGTTACAGAATCGCATGGCAGTAGTAAAAAACATGTAATTACAATTCAATTATTATTCAGAAACCACTATTACGTCGTTATTAGCAGAATGGTAACTCGATTAACCCACAAGACCGTGTCTGTCCGTTCAATAGAACAAGAATAGAAAAAAGTATTGTCGCTTTGTCACGTGAGCATTATTATAGTGCCCGCTCATAGAGCGTGTAATTATACCTACAATACCATTTTGAAAGCAGGTAACTACTACCGAAAGCATTATAACACGTCTAAGACTGCAAAGAAACAGTGGTTTACGACTTGTGTGCTCGAACAACTAGCACACCTGTTTCATATCAAAACATATGTTGAGGTCCATGGAAATATTGGTTATATTTAAAATAAATTACAAATAGCCGTTTTACGCGACTTCGCCCGAATAAATTATAGCTTAAGTCACGTATATGATCAAACTTCCCGCGGGTGAATGAAGTTTTATAATCGGTCCAATATTTTTGGAGTTTATTCATTGCAAACAAATCTTTCCTTTTCATAATATCAGTAACATAAGGTTGATGATTAATATTAAAAAGTATACCTGACATTACAGAGCTATTTGCAAACTATCGGAGATAAGCCAAAATATAGTACACAAAAATATTTATGTCATTCCTACCTTTCAACTGTTTCATCGAACGGATAGTCTGAATAAAATCAACATTCAATTGGATTTTATAAAATGAATGACGTCAAAATGGATAAAAATCGATAAACTAATGAAACAATGTGATCGTATCGATAATGTGACCATATTTCTAGGTCATATCGATAGCAAAGGCACCGCTATTGCAATATTGATTAGGGTAAATTTAAACTACACTGTTTTCTTGCTTATAAACATTATTCTATTCTTGCATTGTGCGACGAGCTCTCGTCACCGATTGACGCAGCCTTATTAGCAACAAACGCACGTCGGGCATTGATTTACCGTTGAACATTAAGTTAGCCATCGGCGTAGATCCTGGGCTAATCAATCAGGCGACACAGTTGGCTGCCCGCCATTGCTGTTCACTACTATAGTGCACTTACGCATGTGGAAACTATGCCATCATCGAACACTGGATGAGAACCAGTCATCGGTGTAATCATATGAGTTTATTTATGTATAAATTCACTAGTTCATCATCAGCCCTTTTTACGTCCCCACTGCAGAGCAGTTCAGGCCTTCCTTATGGATGGTTAAGGAGGATTTTTTGGTCACCGACCCTTGCGAAAGTTGCTTAACGACAACGATCGTGGACCGCGACGCTTATCCACTACGCCACTATCTAGTAATTTAGTCGGTACTTTGTTTATACCTGATAATATAAGTGTTGCTGAAGAAGCAAAGCCCCTGACTAAAAAAGATTAGCTTTCCGTCAGCGGTTGCGCCCGCGTGGTTCTGTATAAATCATATATAAACCTTCCTCTTGATTCACTATGTATATTCGACCGCATTATAATCCGTTTTGTAGCGTAAAAGATCTAAGAGCACATATAGCGGGAAGCGCACTTGTGTTAAAATATAATTCATTTATGATAAGTTCATAAAAGCAATGTCGCCTAAGATAATGTCAATGTCTATGAACATGTTGTAGGAAAAAGTGGAAGGTATAATATAACCGATACGCTGAACTGATAAAGTGAAGTCAGATATTAATTGCATCTCTATGAGTGTACTAAGAAAGCAGGCGTGCTAGAAGTCTCCGTTCAAAATTCAGTCTCGCAGTACATTTATGTGTCTCGTAATCCATAGTAATGTAAGTAATAGTGATTATCTCTGATTTTTTGTTAGTGATTATTTATATATTATAAACTTTATATTATATTAATAGTTATTTAAGATACGAGTGCGGAAAGTAAGGTTTTACGAATAAGGGCCAAATTGAAAACACGAGCGTAGCGAGGATTTTCATTGGCACGAATTCGAAAAACCTTTTACGCTCAAGTTTCTTACAACATTTTTCAATGCTTTTTGCGAGGAAATAAAACAAATATATAGGTTAATAAAACTAAGTATGTATTAAAGGTAAAAATTATTTGTTAAAATTATACGTGATATTTGAACATGTATTCGTGTCATATATTTATATTTGAAAATATTCGTTCTAGGCTCCTTGAAATACTCTTGCCTCTAAAGTTTGACATATTTTCATCAATTTTTTTTTTAATTTCATTGGTGCTCGGCCAAAAAAAAATAAAAAAATACTTTTAAGCACGTGTGCAGTAAAGGATTTCAGTACATTTTTATTTAAAACGTGTTTAAACACTCACTTTCGGTGTTTACAATGGATTAAAAAATAGCGCTTTATGAGCAACTACATTGAAAAAAATTATAAAACCTGTATGAGATGCTTTTTGGATGAGAGCTGAGACTCTATAGTAATTAAAATGTTTTACCAGCAACAAATTACTTTGTTTCCCAAATACTACATTGTCTCTATTTCATTGACAGGCAAGATGCAGGACGAGCAAATAAATAGATTATTTACTAGAATTACACAATCGAACACATTCGTAAGTGGACATGAATGAAAAGCTTTACTTTAAAGAAATTCATTAATTAGAGCTGTGAAATCTAACAGCTGTTTTCACGATTCAAATCTAGCATGCTCGTGCAAAAAAAAACTCGATTGAATACCATCAAGAACGCGCTGCAGTCAATAATTACGTTCTCAGATTATACGATCTTGCGCCTGCACTACAATTATTGGTTTAATGAAAACTTTACGACTGGATTCCTTGGATATGAAGCGTGAATACAAAGAATGTGATCACGGATTTGCACAATAAAAATGTTAGTAGGCATTAATACATTATTGAATCAATTCAAAAGGGAAATTATTTTGAACACACACACACACGCGACAGTGGAAGCAGTATCGGAACCTGCTGCATGGTTTGAGAGTTAAAGCTGAGCCTAAAGACAAATTAAAGACAAACTGATGTCCGTATCTACCACATTCTGCAACCCGGTAATCAGATATATGGGAACAGAGGATGGTGGATTGCACGTAAAAAACTATAATTCCAGCTTATTTGGAAGGAATTCCTGGTATAAAACAGGTTTAAAATGGTAATTTTTGATGTACAAACCTTTTTAAAAGCGTTATAGTAGTGTCATAGCGGCGACTTCGATAACTGTTATGTAACATTATACATCAACAAATCAAGTTGCGGGTTTTTAAAAATTCTTCGTTGTTTATTAAATAGATATGGTTGGTATTTTTTATTAATTCCAGGTGAATAACAGGTGGTAGCCCACTCCAAACCCAAGGCTCCACAACCAGAGGTTATGGAGCCTTGGGGCTCTTGGGGTTGAACCCAAACTACTGGGGTTGGTGCCGCTCTCCTTACAGAATCCCGGATTCTCCCGCCCCCCCACGATTTTTATATAAAAAATGAGTACAGTACAGAAACTAGGGACAGATATGAAAGAGAAATGACGAACACAGATAAGAAAGGATAAGTAAATTATGTAGCTGAGGTAGGAATATGCTGTACGTTGTAGTGTGCAATTATACAAATTGACATGTCCGAGAGTGTTATCATGGCGTCCTAATAAGATATAGCCCTAAATTGTATATATGCATAAAGTTTTTCCCAGTTACCGTTTTCTTGTATTTGAAGCCAACCAAGAGCTAAATAAATGTTTGGTTTAAAGAAGTTTCATAAAGCAGGAAGTAAACTTCTAGCTTGGTTTATTCATATATATTAATTCATCTAGTTTCACTGTCATTATTTAAGAGAATTGCATATAACACAGCTATAATAAACTCGTTGCGTAAATAGAGGAAAACCATGTTAACCAAGGCAAATTGACCAAATTTATTACTCTATTAAGTCTTAGTGATAGTTATTACGAATGCAACTTATATTTATAATATTATGCAAGCACATTTCATAGTTTTCTCCAAGATTCACCATTAAATATATAACTCTAGGATTTTTATGATACACAGTTTCACGAGATTCAGACCCAATGATCGGCGCAGCGGGCGAGTGGTGCTCAAAAACAAAGTGATTGTGGCCATACACGCTTGCGTTTTACTTACTCAGCAACTTTATTGTATCATATTGTGCAAAAACAAACAGAGCATAGTGTAATTTGTCTTTTAAGCACAAAAACTTAATGTCTACTTGGGTTTTATTTTACACAATAATTGCTTTTTTCTAAGGCAATAAGTATTAAACTAAATATTTCTAACTAGGATTTACTGTTAGGTGAATAGTCATAAACATTATACATTGTTTTGTCATTTTACGTGACGTTCGCTGTTAATTTTTTATTTTATTTATGGAAAATAGCGGCTTCCATACTAATATTATAAAGATAAAAAGTTTCTAACTTTGTTTGTTTGTTGGGTAAATAATTTTCGGAAATTCTGATCTACCCTGCGATTCTGTGAAAATCTGAAACCGTTCGAAACGCTGATCTGCCCTGTGGTTTCGAATTCACTCATATAATCAATATAATTTATACATTAAATGACGAGAATTCGGGTTCGGATTTTCACGGAATCGCTCCCCTGATCACGAGATAATTCTTTCAGCTACGGGAAGCTTAATCTCACACTGATGACATAGCCTATAATATACGCGGGCGAAGTCGCGGAAAAACAGACGTTTATAATGTTAAAAGGACGTCAATTTTTCTGTCTGTGCCAATAAAATCTCGTTTTTAATCTAGTAAATACTCCTGATAGTTTGCAAAAATAATAGTTAATAGTATAGGCACACTTATAAGTCTGCATTATAATTATGAACTGTTATTTCAAGTTCATTTCCTACAGTAGAAACGTGTAATCATATTCAAATATTAAACGGTTCACGTCTGCTATGAAAACCTTGAGACGAGCATAATTGTTTAATAGTTACAGGAATGCAAGACTATAAATATAACATAATATAAATATAAGGTAACATTTATTTATTTATTTAAACTTCTTTGCACAAATAAAACGTACAAATGGCGGACTTAATGCCAGATGGCGACATCACATACATTAATTAATAACTGGCTGATCGAACGGTGCTAAGATGTATTATTTATAATTTCGATACTATATACCGTCTATAAGTAAGAGCTTTTTAACTTCAATCAAAAATTAAATTTCAGAGGTTAAACGTCTATATAAATATAAACAATAAACAAAAACTTTCTTCCCAAACTAGTGGTAATAACATTTGAAAATCCATTGGATAGCTATTCATTTAATACCGTTCAGACAGACACACAGACACGAGGAGTAAGGGATATTATTTTAATACAATACGACTAACTGTTTTCCTGCAACATTGTCCGCGTACATTAGAGCCTATGTCACCTGCGTATATACGTAAATGAAATATTTTTAAAATCAGTCCGATAATTTCAGTGCCTATACAATACAAGCAAATAAACAAATCTTTTATCTTAATAATATTAGTTTAGATATAAAGATATCGATTACTTCGTAAGTTATAAAGATTCGTTAGTGAATAACTTCAAAAGATATTATCGGTGAATCTACTGACGTTACAATGTCCCTACGAGGAATGCGGGCGCACTAGTCTCCCATACGTCGTACGCAGCCAATGATTTATAGAAAACCAGTATGACTGCGAAGCAGAATATCAAATACTAAACACTAATGTAATGAGCTAATCGTATACTAGTCTTACGAAGTTGTAAAATTCTTAATTACAATAACATTAATGACTTGCAATATGATTTACAGTGTAATTCGAATATAATCAAACTATGCTTATCATATAATTACAGAAATTATAATAGGGATGATGACTGGGTAAAAAAAATGCAATTCTATTTAGTCCGTCAGTCAGATAATAGAAAAATATTAGATACGTATTTTTTTTTACTTCAATTTAACAAGAAATAGCTTAGATAACAGGCATTATAGTTGAGGAGTGGGGGCTCGCTACGTCACAGTTGAGTAGAAAACGTAGGTACTCTAACGTGACGTCATGCGAAAATTCAACTCAATGTAACGCCGTAATTTTATAATTACGAAAAAAATTAAAAAAAACGTGTTTAATATTTTTTAACACTCTACCTGACGAACAAACAAACAAAAATTAGTCATCATCCCTATTACGGTGATGTAATTAACTGTACATTCACGAGGACTTGATCGCTCTGACATTCTTGTCAAGGCTCTCCGATGACCCTTTTCATTGGAGTAGGAAAAAAAAATTATCGTGTGACTCATTGACGGACAGTTTCGTGTAATTTACTCGTTAAGATGTTGATGAAGACCTTGGCACACGATATACCTCCTTACAACGTAAGTTATCATTATCGAGTCTTCAAAACAGTGACAGTTTCATAATAGACTAATTGGGACAGGCTTCATATTGCGATTCACAAGACACTTGGTAACGGTGCGTCGTACCACCGTTTATTTCGTTCTAGGTTTCCTTATGCAAACTTTTTGTCATTGATCTTCAACATCATTGTTTTTTTATTATTCACTTCTCGTAATTCGTAATTTAACTCTTTATAAATGTTAATTCGTGAAAATTCGTCGAGTTAGAAACGATTATACATACTTAATTTCAATCAATAGCAATTTGTTGTAAAAATATGTTAAAACCTTTTTATTATTACGTGTTTCTGTTATGGGTTTGAAACTCAAGAAAAATATACTATATCAAATAAAATATAATAAAGTTAAAATTACCCGAAGAAAACTGTTTAAACTGTTTAAATCAAATTCTCAAGATTAGTCAGCCTTTTATTTATTTATTTGCCTAAGCATCCTGCTACAACTTTATACGCTTTATATAGTTAGTAGTGTTTTTATGGATTATTGAATTGGAAAATAAGTTGATAACGTGAAAGTGTGTTTGAAAATCTTATACTATCTGTTTTCCCGCGACTTCGCTATCGTAAATTAAAGCTTATGTCGCCCCGCATATGATATAGCTTTCCATAGCTGAAAGAATGTTTAAAATCGGTCCAGTGTTTCAAAAACTATTCAATGGAAATGAACAATCAAATCTTTCCTTTAGATAATATTTATAGGTATAGATTAAATAGGGAACAGTGTGTTCCTCCTTTTTACAATGAATAAACGCAGAGGGACGGCAATAAAAAGGGAGTGAGACGACCTATGTTGTTTTTTGAAGGACCTGTTCTTTCACCCTTAAATAACGCAGGTGAAGCCGCGGCTGTCCACTAGTATGAGAGATTAAAAATTATTTGCTGTTTACTTTGATATTATGTCTAAAAATCTAGTACCTACATTATACAGTTTGGCCGATTAGCGTGGGTAAAATACAACCAGTTTGAATTTGCACTATTTAGACCGGCGTCCTTAATAAGCGTGTTGCCTATCTGTAGGTGGGATAAATAAGGAACTTCCACTATTTATATTTATCACATCTGAGTTTGAGTTTACTATTGTTAAATATTGAACAAAAAAATATATTTTATAAATTTTGTTTCTTTATAAATTGTATCAATGTAGGTATAATATGTATGTATATTGATAGTCGTATCCGCACCGAACGATCCTACGTGTTGCGATTGCAGGAACGAGACTTCGAAGTCTGAAAGGAGGAGGTTATATGTTCGACGGCCTTATGTTTTTTTTTTTATCAATCACCAATCCAAGATGGATCATTTCGTGAAAATGTTGTATTGTTGATGCATTTTGTGAATTGATACAATTAAAAAAAAAATTGTTGTCACTATTTCCTTAGATCAACTTAAATAAACCATAAAACACTTTTTTTATTACTAGAGAAGTCCCCTATGAGGACAATCAGACTGAAATAAATCTAGATTAATTATCTACTTTATTTATGACCTACTTAGGTTTTACAATACCCACTGAGCTCAATTATATAACCGATTGTATCAATTAGTTTCAAAATAACTTTATTTGCAAACTCCATTGATTTGTTTGTATGGTAGATTAATATGTAATTAAGTGTTGCATATTTTAACTATTTATAATAATTATACCAACAAAAATAAGGTGAAATGTTTTTGGTTCTAAAACATTGTATATACAATCACAACATACATACATAATATTGTGAAAATAAACACTTTTACTTTGACAAATATAGTCAAAACTTTTATTAAAGCCAAATCTCATAACTATAAATTTTTATTGCAATTGAAGACATTATTATTATTATTATTACTCAGGCATGGTTACATGGACCCAATACATAGAGGCACTTAGAGACAGATGTGTCATAATTTTTTTTTATTATATGCTATTGTGTAATTAATATGAAAATCACTAGTTACATTCACGATAATGACAGGAAATGAGATATTTTGTTTTATCAGTGTTGCAAGTTTATATAGAACTAATAGAGAATGATTTGATAAACTGAAAGGAAGGGCTGTTGCAACATGAAATTCGGATGTGCATGATATTACGAAATCACAGCACATATAGTCAATATTATGACAATACCTCTTAACAAAGATTTTTAATTACAACATTATATAAAATTTAACTTTTCATTTAATAAATCTATTAATATTATCAATAATAAAAATGTAAGTTCTTAATTATTATTTTTTATCATTATTGTTTTCAAATTAGGCATTAAATATTAAAGTATTGCATAATATAGGAATTTAACACCAGTATTTTTTTAGGGTGCAAAGTACTACCACTCAATGCCCACTTCTACAAGTATTAAGGGTTCAAAATTTAAGTAATTAAATACAATGAGACAGCTCATTACATACCTAAGGATATGTGTAAAGATCAGAAATATTAAGAACAAAGTTCAATTTAAAAACCTTACTTTTGTGGTAAAATATTTTTTGTTGTATTTCTTTTGCCCCCAAGACATGATGCCATAAGTAATTGTTTATTTTGTTTATGGGCTAATACAATACTAATAATATCCATATTAAGTACTTTCCTAGGACCGCCATATATGTCCATATTGATAATCATGATTTTTATAGCTTAATTTTTATTATTGATCGATGTTAATTAAATAAATTCATAAATTTAATAGTGCAAATTATATTAATTATGTTTAAATAAACCTTGCCATTGCTTTGTGGAGTTTTAAAGTTCTGCAGAACACAGTTTGAGAATATGTACAGGACCATATTTATTTCAGTAATCATAAATTAATAACTTTAAAACAAACCAAAATTAGAAGTTTCTAGTTAAGAGAGTAATATGACAAAATTGGCACCAACATATCTTTCAAATAGTTATTAAAATAGAAACAATCAATGTTCTTTAATGTATAATGGGAAAATAGTAGTTATTCCGTATTTTTCAAATCTTCAGTAGTTCTAGTAAATATTGAAAATAGATGAATTAAATTGACAACATAATAATAGTGACCTTTCCTCAAACAAATTGTGGAATTCTGTGATTGTTTTTAATGACAAAGATTGTGAAAACGCATCAAATGTAAATACTTCTAAAATGAAATCGTTTTTTTAAAGAAGGTCCAAAATTAGTTATTTAAGGAATTTTAACATAATAATAATGGTAATACTTTTCATAATAGGTATTACGTGTTAAACAACATTTTACGTGTTTGTAAACAAAAAAGCCGGGTGTAACAATTCCATTACACTTACCAAAACTTTGATGAATCTACTTTCGAGCTCATCCCGATCAGGCATAGGAGGTTTAGTCCGATTCCTTGTGGACGGCTGCCGTACATGATTGGACTTCGTCGACGCAACCGGGCCGTCCAGCATTGTTTGCTCCCTTGACGTTATCAAACCCATTTTACACAATTACTATGACCACTAAAACATCGTAACAAATTTAAGTCATTTTATCACAGACGAAAATCGGCACGGTAACACTGTAATATTAAAAAACAACAAAAGATCACATTACGATAACACAATAAGACACTGTAACTGATTTGCCTACACTATTGCATGAAAATGAACGAACAGTGAAACAACACAAACACAACACACTGCTAATCGGAGATTCCAATGAAATGAATCTTAATGTTGGTAGCAAATTAAGATTGGTTGGTTGGTAGCATACAAAAAATAAAACGAACAAGAAAAGTTGCCAGTTCTATGACTTCGAAAATTACTTAAAATTGTATAGTCTTTTTCACATAACATGGGTACTGTGGTACGTTTGGGATTTGAAGTTTTTAGTGATATAGTATTAAAAATAAAATATACAAAAATTTGACATTATGGAATTAATTTCTAATAATGATAATCGATTTCGAGGTCAATGTAAAAATTTGGATTTAAGAAAAACGCACATTCATCAACATGAATAAAATTTTATTACAGTTAAGTTTAATAGTCACGACAACAATAATCAAAAAAAAAAATTATTATTAAATACATAATTTTATTAAAACCATTTTATTGATTCAATCCCTACTAAAAAAATGTTCCATTTTTCATTGCAAGTATTGATGTTTTAAACTTTATTTTATTAGTAGTTATGGATATAAAAATATTGTTTGTTTTAATATTTTTGTATAAATTTAAATTAATATCTTATATATGCACAGTCCAACTATTTTCAAATATAATGGTTTTTAATAAAATTTGGAAATAACAATTGCGTGAAATAGATTTGTAAACAAATAATCACCATACCCATGCTATTTGAAACAGATTATAGTATCTGCATTTAAATTAACTAGTTAATACTTCCTTCAAATTGAAATCAAGTAGCCTATCATGATCATGATTTTATGACCATTTGGATAGTGATATAATTTGTAAGATGTGTCATTTAATCAAATACCCCGGAACTGCATATAAATATCCATTGCAATTTTTTGTAATTTTAAATGTTTTTATTGTCTCATCTCACCTGATTATTTTCATACATTAGATTTTGTAAGATAAAACAGCTGATCCCAAACTTTAATTTCAAAGCAGAATGATTGAGAAATTTCATGATGCTGATTTTAACACGATAAAATACGGGCATGCGGGCACTATCGACCAATGTAAATGAGCTTCTACTAGTCGGCAAACCGATGAGAGTCAATGATCGCCTGATGAAATTAAGCACAAAAATCACCACACTCCACATGTGGACACTAACGACCAATGTAAATAAACTTGCACTAGTCAATAAACCTTAGAATTCTTATAGATTCGTCAACGTCATATCTGTCTGTCTATGCGTCCGCTACTACGTCATCGTCATCATCATCAGCCCTTTTACGTTCCCACTACAGGGGCTCAGGCCTTACTTATGGATGGTTAAGAAGGATGGGCCATGACCCTCCACGCTGACCCAATGCGATACAATTACAGAGTATTAACGACTACAAATGCAGTTGGGATTTATGTGCCTTCCGAAGCACGACGTAGCTCGAAACAATAACTTGCGAAAGTTGCTTAACAACAAGGTTCGCGGAACGCGGCGCTTAGTGTCCTCGCGGTGTTCGGAAACGTGACGTTACTCGCTGACGTACCGCATGAAACGAAATTATTCTATCGAGCGCAACTTCAAAGTCCCATAACTTTTTTGTTTATATTTCACAGTATCTTTTGATTGATCTTTTGACTTATTGTTTCGTATTAATTAGAAAAAAAAGAACGGGGAAATATTTTGTTAGTCTAGTAATGATATAAAACTAACGCACAATGTCATACTTTCGTTTTCTGGCAACATTATAAAACCAATTATTTTTTAAAGCAAAAGGAATTAGTTCATACTGCCAAATTAATACTGCATTGACAAAATAATAAATGTTGATAAAAGGCGGTAAATTTAAAAATTTATAACACGAAATGCTTCAATTTTTCCTACAAAGTTATAGGAATTTTAAAATACCAATTTTAAAATGTATTATCGTTAAGGAAAACGCAAGAATGTTCTCAATCCACTTTAAGCAATACTGTCGTTCATATTCATAACGTCATTGTGATATGTACACAAAACAAATGCATAGAGTAGAAAATTTAAAAAAAATGTCAATAAAACAAGAACAGTGTCGTCTAACACTCGATTACGAAATAAAAGACGTAAATACAACAGCGCCATCTAAGAATTTTATTATTAATTAATTAGCATACCTTTATGACTTATCTCACAGCCGCTACACTTCACTAGATGGCGACCACAAACTATATAGGTCTAATACTAATAATAGTCAAACTATATAAGTGATAGCGACTCTACCAAAAGTTGATTTTTGCAGGAAACGAATGGACCAAACGTAGTTATTTTCATTCCTTTTAACTAACATATTAAAAACTGAGTTTGAAACTTAGATGTAAATATAAATATGAAAAAGTACAAATAGAATATGAGTTGTTTATTGAGTTTTGAAAATGAATTTACTTTTGTACATTAATGAAAACCGAAAGAGTTGTCATGGAGAAATCAAGAAACTACCATAGCGACATCTAGTTTGATTGCGGGAACTATTTTTTTTTATACTTCTTATTGATTAATATTTATATGTTTAATAATGTGTATGACTTTTTATTTTTAAGAAAATAAAAATGTTGTAATGGAAATTATGTTAAGTTTAATTGATTTGTTGAATGTCTTACTTTATTTGTTGATTAAATATCTGAAAGCATACGTTGAAAGAAAAGAAAATAATACATTTATAAAGAAAATAACCCGTGTAACACCGAAGACTTTTCATTTTCCAAATCTACTCTCATCTTAAATAGTGTTCCTTTTGCGAAGTGCACCAGGTGCGAAGTGCATCATATGAGAAGTATACCATTTGCGAAGTGCACAGTTTGAGAGCTATATTAGTTGCGAAGTGTACTATTTGAGCATGGTGTACAAGTTGCGAAGTGCACCAAATGCGTGACACAAAAATAAGTGACTCGCAATCCTGGCGTATATAATTAAGTGAAAAGATTTGAACGTTATTACCCGACTGCGCAACGCTAAGGAAGCTAATGTGTTTATCAGTCTATGTATGTAATAACAGTCGGGACCCATTCAAATTATACGGGGCTCCGTTGATTGGTCAAAAAGAAATGGGTTCTGACTGTTGATCCGTCTACTCATGTTGTATGTGTGTATCGATATTAAAACTATTTCAATGGAGCAATTATTCAGTAGCACTTAATAACATAGCAAACTACTAGGTTCGTTTTTTCTTTTTTTTTTTTAGTGAAAGTAATTGTATTTTTTTCTCACTTTTCTTTTGTTTTCACGCAGTCGGGTTTTTGTTTTTTAGGCTCCGAAACTACTGGACTGATTTTAAAACACCTACGTTACGCGGGTGAGATAGGATATAATTTGTGGGGAATGTGGTAATTCCAAGTCTTCCGATCGGTACTCTGATTTCATTTTGTTTTCAAGTCAAGGCCCTTTTTGTACCTAATAACCATTAATAAATAAAATTCATTCAATCGGAGGTATATAAAAAGTATTCTTAACTAAACTAAACCTGTTCCTCTTACCAAACCTATTAATTGGAGGAAAAGTTCCCGCTACTCTTAGCAATCAGAGAACCGTTCGGAGGACTGGGAATAACCATTTTAAATCACATTTATAATAATAACTAGAAATAAAACAGTTTTTATAGATACAGTTTATTGGTTTATGTTGGTACAAATTTATAGCGACAAGTAACGCTACTGTCTGTGTTCAGTTAAAACAATATACTTACAATATACCAAAGTTTGTTAGCACCATATTTTTTTACATTTTTATCATTTTTCTAAAAACGTAGGTATACCATTACCTTAACCACTAAGAATGCAAAGAATTTATTTATAACGAAAATTTAAATAATGGTCTTTTATTCATTTTCAAACGTTATGAAAGTAATATAATTTTCTAATTACGTTGATCACACAACCTATAACTAAACGAGCTTATTAAAATGTAGCCCACTGTAACACTGTTTAATTATATTTCAAGCTCTTAATGCTAGAGTGTAATATTATAAAGAATTTGAAACATAATAAATTTGGTCCAGCTTCAACAAACAAATAAATTTCCTTTGTTAATAAGTAAATTCTCCACGTCAGACAGTCTTTGGTTAGGACAGAGAAGATATCAGAAACTATATAACTTAAATTTTACAAATAATATCACAAGCATTAACATTGATATAGTTCGTAATTTCATAAAATCTCATTTATTCATTGCATTTATAAATAATTAATTAGGCATTGTATAAATGATTATTGATATGTTAGGTTATTAAAATATTTATTATACTGTAAAGTAAATACACGGTATTACTAAATTCTTTACACATTAATTAGTTAAAGAATTGTTTTTCATTTATTTGATTTTATAAAACTTTTCTGTAATATACGCACAACATTTCATATCTAATTAACGTGCATTTAAGGCCAATTTTATAAATAACATTCTTCCCGTAACTAAATTCCAGAGTGCAATAATAACCAATAATTGTGCTTAACGTTTTTCAACGAGAACTAACGAAAATATAAAAAAAATATATCGATAATATCGATAAACTCCTACGTGACATGACAAGCATAATGTTAAGCTACCTACAGATGGCAATAAGATTAAGTTAGAGGAATCGACAAAGGATTACAATGCACAAAATACTATGCGAAAGTCGTACAGTAGTGTACATTGTTATTTGTCCAAGCCACATATATTACACGTACGCTTTAATACTTTCAAGGCTAAACATCTTTTTTTTTAACTTAAAATCCACTTTATGCTAAATATCTAATACCTTATTCAAAAGTATTCTCATATACCGACACTTTCAAGTCATTAGCTTCGCTAGTTACAGCAAAATTTAAAATTAAATTACAATGTTAAAGTTATAATTCACCTTAAGTTATTTTTTTTTCTTATTTATCAACTCCAAAGTATATAGTTTTAGAAACTACTATCTAAAACAAATCATAGGCACGATATAGTGAGCTTATGGCAGCGTCATGCCTACATACAATACGCACAAAGGACAATATAACTAATGATCTGCTGTACATTCGTGAAATCTAAAAACGACGTTCGTAGACCGAGTGAACGCTCGAATACTATTAGAAATGCTCGTAAACCTTTGTATAGTTATACTCTTCTAAATCTCCAGAATGATAGCTTACTAATTTGTTCGCATAAAACTCTCGACTCGGTCATTGCTATTTATCAAATGGGAGTTACGGAATAAATTAGCTACATTATGTAAATACATCCGCGGCAAAGTATGCCGGTATGGTAGACAAATGTATCTCGGGCTACAATAAGATACAAATGAAGTCAATCATTTTTCAAGCATTTGTAGTACTAGTACTAGGACCTCGATATCTTATTTGGATGACCTCATACGCGATAGGATAACTTAGATACACGTTAAAACAAGTTTGTTATTCGATAAATCGAACTTTGAGGATATACTCGAAAGGCTCATCTTGAATATATGCCCTGCTCGAGAAGACATCTCCTTCCTCGGTGAAGCCACCGAACGCTTAACGTAGGCTCGATGTACAACCAGGGTTTTCAAACTTTTGGATCCACGAACGAAGCGCCAAATACAGTGTCAAAAGAAATATCCATTTAATATGAATGATATTTTTTGTCGAAAATTTGAGTCTATGAGTAATTTCAACCTTCACCATAAGTCATCGAGCCACAATCTTGTTGCCAAACTCCTATCGTCAATTGGTAAACACAGCGATTCACGTACCCCAGAAACTCTGAAGGACACCAATAAAAAATCATCACCACAAAATAATGACATAAGAAACTTTTTAGGTTAATGCCTATATATACAGTACTATTTTAATACCGCGGACATTGACTCATTTTTTAAATTTCAAATAATTTGAACCTAACATATCGTCATGCTGCCCTCCAATACGAGCTCCTTAAGCATTCGCTTAGTGTGCCTGTATGGACAGGCCGATATTGCGCTGGAGGAACCACTTGGAGGAGAGGTAGCAGTAGAGCACGTGTGTCGCATACACCTCGACGAGCAGGAGCAAGGTCTCGTCCCCCCCCCCCCCCGCGCCTCACTTGGAGGAGGGGTAGTAGTAGAGCACTGCGCAGCCGGGCAGCTGCCAGCGCGACGCGTGCAGCTCGATGAGCTGCAGCAGCGTGCGGCGGATGGAGGGCGCCGCGCTCGTGTTGAGGAACGCGTCGCGCACCGCCGTCAGCAGCCGCTCCAGGTCGCCCGGCAGCTGGCACTCCAGGTCGCGCCCGATGTACGTCAGCACGAAGAACAGGTTCTCCGTCTAGCGAATATCAGATCACGTTATCGACGACCGCTCTGGTGTTTGTGTTGTTGATCCTCCTGATACTGAGATTAGTGCAACACGGGTGGTGGAGGATGGCGCGCGGGTGGTGAGAATGGAAGAGGAAGTTCTAGTGGAAAATTCTAATACTAATGTAGACCAAGAAAGAGTTTTAGTATTAAAAATTATATTGGATCTTGGACAGGTTTCTAAATCAAAGCGGGAGGGCATTTGTGATGTGTGTAGGTAAACATTCGAATACCCACATGATTCTACATATATGACATCGTGAGGAGCCAACAGAAATAAAACAGCTTTGATCTAGTACTATCGTGTTATTTATCATGATAACATTAACAAATTTTTATTCTCCATAAAAAATGCTTAAAAAATCCACTTGCAACCTAAGATGGGGTCCGAACACATGACCTTTCCAGTCCAGGCGACTGCTATAAATAACCGCTGAGCTACCCAGGACCTAACAGGACTGACGAATGTTTCAAGCACTTGTTACTGTTCGCTACTACAGAGCGCATTCTCGTCAATGTTCAGGCAATCCACCCAAACAGCCGAAAGAAATAGTTTTTACAAATATGAAAGTTTCTTCTAATTATTATATTTGATAAGTTTTGCATTAACAATGCTGTACTGAAAAATATTCTTAAAAATATTCTGGCACCCTGAGATGGGGCAGATCCAGAGATCTCATGGTTTATACTGAAAACATTGTGAATGCGAAACTGATCAAATATAATATTTATTTTTATTTATTTAAAAATTCTTATGAACATTCATGACAACAAAATGGTAAATCTAAGTAGGATAATAAGGAAGGAAGATTTTTATTTATTACCGCGTGATCGCTTTCCAATGTCAAAATAACAATATAAAGTATTACTGTGAAATAATATCTCGCAACTTCTACGCCCGATCAGTATTTGCTGACCGTACACAATGCAATGTACATGTACAAAAGTCAAAAAAAAATTGTCTAATCAACACGATTTCGCCCCTCTATGGAGCATCCTTTGAGAAAGTGCCAACCAGCGATTGACCTCTTATGGTTTTTAAAACACGATTACTGTAATTATTCTTTTGAATACCAAAACTCCAAAATCCATCAAAATACTCTCTGATGGAAAGCAGACCTGAACTTAAAATATTAATTTAAAACAACCATATCACAGATGTATATGTACATTATAAGAGTTTACTTTGATTAACGAGACACATATAAATAAAATATTAAGCTACAACATACAAATACAGATAAGACAATACATAGAATCAGGCATCATCTTGCAACCTGCATTAATACAGATGTTACAGCTATTTAATTTGGGATATGGGGAATGTATGTGTATGTTTCTGAAATTTAAACCAGTGGGAGTCGGACTCTCGCACGAAAGGTTCTGTAAGGAAAGTGTTCTATGGGAGCCCACTTAAATATTTATTTTAATCTGGTTTTGTTTGTTGTTGAAGCAACAACAGAAATAAATCATCTGTGAAAATTTCACATTTCATGAGAAACAGGCTGGTGACAGACAGATAGATAGACAGCGAAGTCTTAGTAACATGGTTCCGTTTTACTTTTTGGAGATGGAACCCTTAAACCCCTAAATTGTTTTCAAGGTCAAACAAGGTGTGCGTACATCACTGGCGGAGGGCACCGGCTACCTGATGCACTCCTCGCTATTAACAGTACTTTCCAAAGTTACACAAGTAGTGTATGTGTGCTTACACCACAGGCGGATGGCAGCGGCTGCCTGATGCAGTCCTCGCTATTAGCAGTACTTTTCAAAGTTAAACAAGTGGTACAATGTGTGCTTACATCACTGGCGGAGGGCACCGGCTGCCTGATGCAGTCCTCGCAGCACTTGCAGATGAGCGTGAGCAGCACCTGGCCGGGCTGCGCGGAGGCGCCGCGCCGCTGTATCGCGCGCCGCCGCAGCTGGCAGTACATCTCCAGCAGGAACGACAGGAACGCCATCAGCCGCGGCCGCCCGCCGCCCACCATCGCGCCCAGCAACTGCCGGACATACGAGCATACGTACATTGCGATACGCACGAGCGTATTCTGCCCCGTTTGAAATAATACTTGCAACTGTTTATTTCAATTAAATTTCAAAACAAAACATTACAAACAAAATTAAATCAAAATTTAAACCTTTTTTATAATGATATAATGACGTCATTGCGATATGTACACAAAACAGATGCATAGAGTAGAAGACTAAAAGATGTCAATAAAACGAGAACGATGCAATCTAACGATGGCTTACGAAATAAATATAAATGAACTAAGAACAGCACCATCTAGGAATTTGATTTAAAATTAATAGGTCTTTACGACTAATCTGACATTTGTCGCCATAGTGACGTCTCACAATGGCGGGATTTTCATGAAATATCAAGTCACGTGAAACACAGACAAAACAAAAAACACGATTATAATATATACTTTTTAAATAATCGTGTGATTATTTCGACGTAAATTTTAGTTTTCATGCAATTCCGTGACTAATTTTAAATATCAAAACTACCCTATTTAAAACTTTATTAATGAAACAAAGTTCTGACTTTTGTGTTCGATACACACGTCTAATTAAAACTCTCTACTTTGCTCTTTCCAACAAATCCCTAAGTCTTCTGTTGGCTAGAATATGAAGAAGGATCGCTTCCGATTACACGAGAGCATATTTTGAGTGGCCATGAATTGGACCTACCCCCTTATTCTGTAACTGAGGACAACCGAAATAAATATTTTACAGATAGAATAAGTAAATTTGAAACATTGGAATTTATTAGTTCACTTTTTAGGGTGACTACGACTTGAGTTTGCGGATAGGACTACGGGAAGGTATTCAAAGACTTGAGAATTTAAACAAAAAAAAAATCGTACGGCCAAGAACGTGATAGATTTATAGCAAAAGAATCTCGTATTAGACTGGGCTACGACATTAATTTGTTTCCCATTATCAGCGTTAAAGAGGCTGTCGGCAAGTGTTGAGTAGGGACTCTAGACATGTGTCGCCAATCTCTCATCTTGATCATGGTACCAGTATCGTACAAGTGTTGAGTAGGGAGTAAAAGAATGTCTCGCCGGTGCCTTATACTGTCTCTGTCATAACACAATTGCTGGTAGATGTTGAGCAAGGACTCTAGGAATGTCTCTTCGCTCTCACACATTGTTTCTGTCGTGATACGATTGTTGGTAGTGAAAGACACATTTTACTATTCAATTGATATATTTGAAATCACCATGCCGATTCCAATAGAAGAATTACAAGAATGACAACACGCCAGCATATTGGCGCGAAACTGATCAAACGTCCAAGTCAAAGTGACAGAGACAGCTATCTGACAGATAGGGTTGCCCGCAGTTGTCGATGTTTTTCCCATTAACAGAATGTAGGTGTTGAGCAGGAATCCTAATATCTTGCCGGTGCCTCACCTTATCTCTGTCGTGGTACCACTGCTGGCAGGTGTTGAGCAGGGACTCTAGGAATGTCTCGCCGGTCTCTCGCTCCACAACGGCGATGCATCGTCTCGCTGCAGGTAGAGCGTACCGGGGGGACTCCACTGCGCGGGACACCAGGTGTCCCACCGCGTCCATCAGTGTGCGAGCCATCACAGCGTTCGGATCTACAATACATTCGTCATACAGAACCGTTTAAACATTACCAAGTGTAGCAACCCTCAGACAGGTTAAATACTTGTATACCTACATAAACTCGGATGATATTTAGTTGTAACAGATTTAAAACTTGTGTTTCGTTACGGTTATTATAATCAGCCCAGTAAAAAGCGATAGCGAAGCTTTTGCCGCCGGACTTCTGAATTTTACATAAGGAAAACCAATTAGATAAAAAATGCTGAGCCGATTTTTGCTGGTCTAATTCACAATCACAATCATGTTGCAGAATTATAAAAAAAAGTGTTACGCGACATTGTCTATTCTGTAAAGGAATTAGATCTTGTTTCTGATTAGAAGGCGTAGTCCAAAAAATACCAACTTTATCATAGACTTTTAATTATTCTGTATATTAAAAAAAACGTGATTAATTTACCTTCCAGAGCCTTATCGATGCACTCCTGTATCTCAGGCGGGAACGTGCCCAAATCTCCGGCGTCTGCGGCCAGTCCCAACGCTGCCATGCCGCTGGCCAGTGCATCCGCCGACGTCAGAGACTTGGACCGCTTCAGGCCGGGAGTGAACGACTGCGGCCGAACACTCTTGCCATTGCCGTTTACCAGAGACGATGGCGGAGACTTCTTCTTCTCGGGGATAGCACCGTGCAATTTAAAGTGTACGCGAGGTCCAGACTGAAACACACAACAATTGCTTAAGTAACTATATCCAAAAATCTTAGAATTATTTTAAAATATCGAATTCGAATATCTTCTGTAATCCTACAGTTGCCTCTAATAACAGTAAGTACGACATTCGGCAACATTATTTGGAAAGGTAGTTATTTTCCATACTATTTATTTAATATACTAAAAGGTATATCTTATTCAGTAAGAGGAAACGGAAAAAATGAAATTATATCAGCATTACCTTTATTACCACCAAACCCAAAATTACCTTTATTAAAAGTTTCCATAAGGAAGTATTACAAAAAAACATTAGTTCCCGAAATCAAACTAGATGACGCTACGGTAGTTTCTTGATTTCTCCATGACAATACTTCCGGTTTTCTTTCATGTACAAAAGTTAATTAATTTTCAAAACTCAATAAACAATTCATATTCTACATATTTGTACTTTTACGTATTTGTATTAATATCTAAGTTTCGAACTTTCAAAATTTCAGTTTTTAATATGTTAGTTAGAGTAGCTCGGTGGCGTAGTGGTTAAGCACCGCGGCCCGCGATCGTTGTCGTTAAGCAACTTTCGCAGGGGTCGGTCACGGGATGGGTGACTAAAAAATTATTATATCGAGCTACTCCGAGCTTCGGAAGGCACGTTAAGCCGTTGGTCCCGGCTGCATTTGCAGTCGTTAATACCCTCCAATCCGCATTGGGCCAGCGTGGAGGGTCATGGCCTATCCTCCTTAACCATCCATAAGGCCTGAGCCCCTGCAGTGGGGACATAAAAGGGCTGATGATATCTAGTGAGGTGCTTTTTAGTGGTTTTTTTTTCTTCAAATACTTCCTCATTATTTAATAACCAGCAAAGTAACTAGGGTTACCTGTACGTAACCCCGCGGGCTTTTTAATAGATCCCGGGTCCTTCCCCCGTCCCGATGTTATGACGATATATCGTTTCATGTTACTACTTTGACGTGTCTTTTGGTGGATAAACGAATAAGTTGAAAACACTGGTGTCAATCCATAATCATTATTCTTTATGTTTCGTTCGTTTGTTATTCACGCAGTAATAACAATATAACATATTGTCGTATCCTATGGCAAGAATCGTGACTAGAGAGTTAGGCAGTCACACCCCACGGGTGCGGGGTCGAAGAAACCTGGTTTAAGGCTTAAGGTTGCATTTCCCCGCGTTAAAAATGTTTACCTGTACGTGTGTAGTGTCCCCGGAGGTGTTGAGGGTGACCTGTGGCGGCATCACGGGCCGGTAGTGGGGCGGCACCTGCGCGTGCAGCACGGCGGACCGCGAGTGCTGCAGGCCCACGCTCGCGTATCCGAGGCCCATCGCCGACCTGACACAATACACCATTATTATGTTTGTTACCAATTTCACATGTACGATAATGATATTTATAAAATTCAACAGCAAGGACTGACAAACCCCATCTCGGGTACTGGTGATTAAGATAAGACACGATTCTTAAAACCCACGAAATAATCATCAGTCATAAAATATAAGTAGAATTGTACCTTTTTTTTTGACGAGGGAAAGGCTCCGGAACATACGAATCTAACCTCCTCAGAGAGGGCAAGGGGCCTACAATGCCCGGTGAGCGCGCTAGCCTACCAGGTTGTATCTCGTCTTAGGCCAGGGATGCACAAATATACATCTCTAGCCCTAACCCGTCTCAAGTAGAGTGACACCTAAGCCAATACGCGGGACCAGTGTGGTTTTAGTGGATGCTAATGACAGCGAAGCACAGAAGTGTTCACCCGCTCATCAGATGAGATTAATCGAGAGTTGCTTTACCCAACCACCATGAATTCGTGTAATTTACGATGATTGTTCCTTCTAACGCATTCCAACCGCTATTCCAAATAATTTAACAATACTTGGACTGTTATTCCAAGATTATAATTGCGCGAAGTTTTGACAATTTTTGCACTTAAATCATTGGTGTGGAGTATACGAAAGTAAACCACAGGAGTAGACAAATACGCTAAACTAAAACTGTAAAATGGTAATTGGATGGTTTTAGAACACTATGCGCTTCTCGTTAATTCAGAAAAAAAAAGAATTGGATTTGGATTCTTTCATTCCTGAAGTTAGGACGAATTTTCGTCCGTTACACGACTGCAAATAGTGGAAATGTCTATAAAATTCCACATGCCTTGTTTTTATCAGTCTCACATGTAAAATCAAGTTTAACGATTACCGCACACTAAGTTTTAGCAATTTATTATACCAAGCTACATTCGTTACAGGCTATTCAGTTCGCTTAAAAATTATTGATCGTAAATCTATTAGACTACTAATAATATTATACACTAATAATAATATAAAGTGGATATCTGAATCTTTACTCTCACAAACCAAATAGATTTTTGTTACGAGAAGGTGTTGTCACTAATAAGCGAAATACTTTCGCAGGCAAGGATAAAACGAGCGAATGGCGAGAGTTAGATAATTAATGTACATTATTTATAATGTAATTAATTATATCACTTGAACATTTATTTGGTTCCCCCTTACGCAATTGTCTTAACACATAATATAGAATGTTTAATAGATTTTTAAATTTGTCTACTTAACAACAGAGATTTAAAATATTAGCGTCGTCAGTAGCTAGCTTAGTACTTGTTTTTCCCTTTCACTTTGGTTATATTTTTAACATTTTTTGTAAAGTAATATAAACTGCGATATCTTATTATTACTTACATAATATTTTTATGGACAAAGGCTTCCGAAGGCAATTGAAAAGTTAACGACCAAATACTAGGTCAACAATATTCTAACATAGTATTATTTTTGCTATGGCCTTAAGCTTTAAACCAGGGCTCTCCAACCACCCTGTACTGAAAAAGATTGGTTGCTGGTTAGTCTACCTTTTTTTGACGCTAGGAAATGCATTATGCTTACCAATTTCACCCCGTGTGATGTCCTCGGTTTATGTGAGTCAATTTCCTGCGGTCCCACCCCAGAACGGGACTAGTCAAATAGTAAGAGCATATCCACTAAACCCTGCGATGTCCCTCTATATGTCTCTTTACCAATGGAATCATATCCCGCGCTAATGTTTGGCCTATTTGGTAAAACCGAAAGGATACGAAATCCAGCAAAGAGGCCTATTTATATACTTATTTATGTATTAAGAATTCGATCTTATAAGAAATCATAGACGACCTTTTATTTGCAATAGCGCCGACAAACAATGACGTAATGTAAACTTTGCGAATGTCCAAAACAACTTCCAACTCTGTCTGTACTAATATTGATGTTACTAGACATTCATGAGATGTAAAAAAATTATGACAAATGCGAATTAATATGATGTCTTCAAGTATATTAGCGAAATATGAAACGAGACACATATCACAACACGATTACTTACAAGCTACCTACTTCTGAAACAATTTAAAGAAAATTTCAGAAGTATAGCGCGCGTTCCCTAGCAGTCTTTTTTGGAGAGAATTCTTAAAAAAAAAAAAACAAAATAAAATAATAATATGTGTATGAATATACTTTCAACGATATTTCATTCATCATCATCTGGCTGCCCTGTTCCCAGATGCGGGGTCGGCACGTGTGTCCACTTCTTCCACTCCTCTCACCTGTCATCTCATCAACAACACCTATATTTGATTCAGTCGAAATAAAGTCGTAGTATCCATAATAACTATGATTAATCATTCCAGAATCCAGAAGATTAGGTAAGAAAGCTCTATAAAAGCTTATCATTGATCTTACAGAAAAATAAATTACGAAGATGAGCTATCTTAGATTGCTTAACTGAAACGGGACTCAAAAACTAAAGTTAATGTGTAGGGGAGACCTAGGTGAGTTGTGACAGAGGTGAGTTGTGACAAGGAGGATTTCTCTTTACCTATTATAGTAAGCGAGATGGCATTAACGCTTGTTTGTCGTTCTCGACACGCGCTACACGACTCAGTACCTGTCGACGGTGCATATGGCACAGTTGCGTAAATATATCGTCAGTGTACAAAAAATTACGAAAAGTAAGATTTTCTTCAAAATATTATTTGAATATATATCATATCTTAGTATATGTGCATTGATGTGTTATTTTTTCTTATGTTATGTAGTTATTTAAGTCTCAATACGTGGCACTGATTTTTTGTATGCGCATCTTGTTTAGAAAATATGAATTATTATTCGGACCAAGACGTCATTTTGAACACCTAGGCGAGTTGTGACAGCCTGTCACAACTCTCCTATCTTACTCCATATTTCTGCTGGGCTATTTTAACATTTTTTTTTATTAACTTTAGATGTTTGTTGGTATGTTAGTAGCTACTTAAGGTGTATAATGGCATACCGCATACTTATTTTTTTTTGAGAATGCCAAATAACTACACAGAGACTGAAAATCTAAGAATGTTAAGAAGCGTGTCTTAAGCGAAGAAAAAAAAAGAAACCTAAAAAACCACAGAAGACTAATAAGAAGAATAGAACAAGTGATGAAGAAGATGCAGAAAATAATTGCTTTTATTTGGTTTGCCTTAAAGCCTATGCAGACAGCAGATCGAATGATCAGTGGGTCCAAAGCCTTGAATGCAAAGGCTAGGCACACGTAGATTGTACTGGGGACGAGCTGCATTACGTTTGGCATAATTGTGAATCTGATTAGATTAAGATTTGATACTAATTATAACAATAATATGATTGATCTCAAAGTGATACCATATTTAGTTAATGAAAATATCATAATTACTTGATATGAGAATATTAATACTATGTTGTTTTAGTTGTTAGGTATTAAAAGATGATTAATCAAGTCAAATCAAATCAATCTTTATTGTTGATCGCTGGTTATATAAAGATATTGGATGCAAGAACTGAATAGTTACACCGTGATCTGCCTAAAAGGCATACAATATTAGTAGGTTAGTAATTGTCAACTAATCTAATCAATAACATGTCATGTCAAAAATTCAATTAATTCATTAAGTATTTATACATTTACAAAGTACTGTCAGCTAGATAGTCGTTAACACTATAATATGCTTTAGCTACTAATAATTTACAAAGTTTTTCTTTTAAAAACATTACAATTATCCAGATTACGTATTGTTTTTGGAATTTTATCAAAAATTTTTGGTGCTAAAAAGATACTTTTGTTCAACAGAGCTGTCTTAGAGGGTATCGTACACAATTTGTCTCGATGACGCAATCTCGTCTTATTTTCAAATAGTTGTTGATTCTGTTTGACAAAAATACCAACTTTGAATATATAGATTGATGGCAGGGTCATAATATTTAGTTTAATAAAATATGGCCTACAGGTATCCGTACTCTGTAAATGACATATGCTCCTAACACATTTTTTCTGGGCTCTAAAGGCAGTTACAGAATCAGTCGAATATCCCCAAAATATATTGCCGTATCGAACATTTGTGCACTGATTCGCGATCCTACTAAGTTTGTACAGTGCACAAGAATACTAGGACAACTTTTTGCAAACATGTTCAGTGTGTGTTTTCCAAGTCAAATTTATTATTATAGTACTGATTAAAGTACTGATTTGATAAAAAAACGTGCTTGATTTATTTATATCATATGTAATGGTATTTTTATATCTTATAGCTTAAATACAATGATGTCACAACTTACCTCGGTACCTGTCACAACTTACCTCGGTGGTAGGAGAGTTGTGACAAGGGGACTGGACTTAAATTTTGTTATTTTTTTCAGAAACTATTATACTTTAATTAATTTTAGTGATGGTTTTGAAAACAGAAGGAATGGCGCTAAACTATATTCACATGAGTCATAACTGTGGAATGTTTCTTAAGCGAGATAGAGCCCCTTATGTAAAAATTGTCACAACTCTCCTAGGTCTCCCCTACATACCTAGATATAACATTATAAATGTAAAATGTAACAAAAATATTAATCTAAAGTGTCACAACAAATTGAAAAATATGCAAGAAGATTCTACCTACAATGACGTCGTTGTATGAATCATGATATATTGTCATATTCATAGGACTGTATAAATTATAGTCTTGTTCACTAAACCGGCACAATAGCCGCCGCGTTACTTATTTGCTTGCGCGTGCGCCGAGCATCTTAATCATAATATATCAATTAAATGGTAGTCAATGCGACTCACATCATAACTACGCCCGTTATGGTAATCGGCTCCTGTGTCAAGAATGATTATAATTGCTATGGTGCAATAGATTTCTGATATCCGCCATATTTATGGACGGAAATGAAGATAATTTTGTTTGGACGTAGGTAATGGCGTCCAGAAAATATTCATAGCCTGCAAATATCAGTAATAGGTAGCAAACTCGCCGGTGAAATGATAATTTATTGCACCAAATATTTCTTGAAACATCATCAATCTAGATAATAATAAAAAATAAATTACAATCAGAATACTCGCCATGAAAAGGGGCTCAATATGAAAAATTGCACGTGACATAGACTGCCTTTAAAAGACATTCACAATCCTATCACTGAGTATGACGTACGCCCTCGCACATAATTAGGCACAAGTGGCATGTCCTGCCTGTCTGCGTGTAACCACTAAGGCCATTTACCCACTGCGTCAGAGTCGATCTCTAAATATAAGGTGATAACAGACGGCAGGAACAATAGCTGGGTCTAGTTATAATGATAACAGGATATACCAATGAATAAGGAATATATACAGAAATATATGAAACAGATTATATATAACCGCCAGATGATAATCTTTTAAACGTTTTAAGTGACTGTAGACAGATGGTATCTGCGCTGTCTATGGAATTAGATTCATAGGTATATATTTTATATTTATTTAAAATCCATAAAGATTAATAACTACCAAGTCAACAACATTTTTAATTAGATCGGTGATTAACACAAGTGAAAGTGGGCGAGCGAGCGTGGAGCTATGCGCATTCCCTACACTGTATGATTTAAATGCTTTCAACAAATAATATTTTTTATGTTAACAACATTAAACAACTGGCTCAATACGTTAACTCGTATTTAAGTAAATGAATCCATTTTCAGACCGTGATTCCAGAATGACATAATCTTTGCATTTTTATACCAAGCATATAGTTTTGTGTGAGATTTAAAAACTTGAGAATATTTGCCGATTTTTGATTGCAACATAAAACTTTTTCGAGATATAAATCATCGTAATAACTATGAGAGCAACTGAAAAAACAATAATTAAATACCTACTTTGAAGAAATTTAATAATACAATTTCCCTTTCTATACAGAAGTATTTTCATTTGCCAAACCACAAATCTATTATACAATTTATAGCCGATTCGATTCGATACACGGGCTCCTCATCTAATATAAATAAATGGTTTCTTTGCCAAAATCACAAGACGATAAACTCCCTAGCAGTTTTGGTATGATAAAGTTGGTCACGCATCAGGTATATTTTTTAAAATTGCTCCTTTATAATGGGTATTAAACATAATAAAGAAGCAGGTCGCAGTTGCGAGAAATCTAAATTTAAATTGTTTCTTCAAGTCGTAAATTGTAACTGATCAACTAATTAGCGCAACCACCATGTTGTAAGTGAAAATTCCACATGGAAGCAGGAATCTAAAACTTATTGAAGATTTTTGTTTGATCGGGTTTATTAACCACTGAGTATATACTACTGAAGTTGAAACATGACGACAAGAATCGCAAAACTCTTTTGTATGATTCACACAAAAAGTTCGATATTTTCGAAAATGATCGAAGGAGGGAGTCAATTAAACGAATAAAAACAGTGGATATAACCTTCTTTGACATTTAACTACACAGTCAATCCAGCGCGGCGTAATATATGCGCGCGACTGTCGATGAGTCAGTGTTCATCAGATAGACGCCGGAAATTAATGGAAATGTGAAAACTTATTCGAATGAAGTCATTTTTATAAACGACTGGAACTTGGTATTTGGTATTTGGCGGAATACAATTTTATATGGTTCATGCTGCTATCTATAACATGAAACGTAATAAGCAATATAAGATAGGTAATGTATATTGAATTCGGATACACGAGTTTAAAGTTCTCAGACTGTATGTAGTGGTAGTGGTACCGATTTATCAAAACAAAATCCTTATGGATAATTATCTAAAAATCTAGTAGTACACAAACAAAAGTAGTGCCTACTACAGAACAATGCTGTCATAAACATCACACACGTAGAATAAATAATGACTGATCATTGTAACAAACACTATGGTAACAAGGTATATAAGTATATAAGGTATATAATATACAAGGTATATTGTGTGCGTAGAAGAGGAATGTGATCTTCAAAACTTACATATCAGACGTGGAGAATCTACCACGCACCATTTTACACGAAAAATATTATGAAAACCTAAGACTAGAGTACCACTAAATCCGCATCAAGCGGTATCACAGTTTGTCATCTCACTGTTTTATTGTATTTAGATAACTTGTGTTTACTTGTCCTTATATAAAATGTATAAACGTTTCACGCACAAGCCGCTCTGCAAATCCCAATGCAAACTTGGCAATGTTGTCGACCAGTTACGTTCATTTCACTCCAAAGTATCGCTACTTATTAATAGAATTCAGTATCCAGTAGCTGTGCGTGTAAGGTTCTTCATGGAATATAACGTTCAGCAAATTCAAGTCGGGCAATCCTTGACGATGCACTTTTAAAGTGCGAGTGTTATTGTGAAAACCCAATAATGTTGGTTCGTTCGAAATGTTCGCTTTCAGATTTGTCGTTCGCTATAGTGTCGGGAAGTCCGCGCGTGTCCCGGCGGCGCGAGAGCACTGAGCGGCTGTATTGCGCGTGCGCGTCTGCCGGTTTAGGCGCGCGCGGGCGTGCTCACGTCACCGCAGCCGAGAACAAAGTGATAACAAAAACTACACAATAATTGACTGACACTACTCTAACATCTATATGCCATCAGGGGCACCTACGTATCACCGACGCTATCTCCGAGGTTTGTTTTGGCTTCGCTGGACACGTGCCAACGGCGTCGATTGCAGTTACTAGCTAGCTACGTTAGTACTACCGCTTTTGATGAAAAACAAACTTCCGTCACAAGGTCAGAATTAAAGTTAATATATATGAAATTCTCAAAATAAACGCAGCATGTGCGATTCGTAACGTCTGCTGATTCATATCTACCGAGATCTGGAAAATATCGATAGGATATTGAATCCACATAAGCAAATCAAATATATTTATCGATATTTTGTGGATATTACCTGCAGTAAATGGTATTCAATTTCAAATAATTTTGTTGGTGTACTCGTATATACATTTTACGTCAAGGGAATACAAAGTCAAGGCTAATATTAGTCTACCTGTCTTTATTTATATATGAACAGCAGAATATGCCAAAAGAATGGCACGCATTCATTGACAACATTACATCACAGCACGCCTAGTCTAATGATGTTGAGATAATGTACAAATCACTAATAAGTAGAAATTACGTCACTGTTTTATAAAACCAATTGTAAAGAAAGGTGTCTGTCAAAAACAAAGACAGGCAAAAGTTGAATAAGAATGACAGAACAAAAAAATAAACAGAAAGTTTTTGATTTAGATTGATAAGAACAGATTGTATCTTGGCTGAACTGCAATAATAAATGATCTTTTAAATAACAAACTAACAGTTTTCTTTAGAGAGACAACTGCTATGTTCGTCAATATCTTCTTGAATACTTTTCGAAAGACTGATGAATTTTGAAAATTAAACAGAAAAATAGTGATACTAGTAACTAGAATCTCTATCGTCAATTTACAAATTCAAGAAACTTTTGAATTCGATTTTTGGATCAGTCGCGTTTTATACTGCTAGTAGATCAATCAGAGCCGATGGAGGTGAACGGAACGAAATTTATTAACAACTAGCTATGCCCGCGATTTCATCTGCGTATAAAGTAGCTTAAGTTACTTCTTATTATATTTATAACATTACAAACAGACACACCAATTTTATTTATTTTTATAGATTAATAGACGTATATATTTACATATGAATGACAGGAAACAAATTAGTCTAAAATTCGTTTCTTTCGCCTTTGTCGTGTACCTTATTCTAGACAGCTTACCTAGTGTGAGGGTCCGCTGGCTTGGCCATGGTGAACTCCTTGGCGTGGACGTTCAGTTTGTTGGTGGAGGCAGGTGCCGCAGCCGCCGGCGCCACGCCGTCTGTGCGCACACCTGCTGGTCAACGGCGCTCGTAAAGAGAAGAGGAGATAGGAAAGATTGCGGTGGACCCGATGTATACAATATAATGAATGTGTAGTGTGTTAGTTTAAAAGATGAACATTACTGTATAAGAGAAGGTCATGTTATATTCAATATAAAGTTTAGATCAAATATGAACACAATTTATTGCACGCGATTGACTAGATAAGAAAATAAAATCACACTTTTAGAGAATGTAGATCATATAAAGGGCTAAACGCTAATCTCTTCCAGGGCAACGAAGGATGAGAATAATAAAAAAGGTAAAAAAATATGGGATATTGGGTGTAAAAGACATAAGTCACAAGCCGAAAGAATTGGTAAGCGAATATTCCAGAAATCCATTGGAAGAAAATTCCTTAAACGTTCAGCTTGAATAGGAGATAAGTCTGCAGTGTGACGCTGATTATCCAGAGTGAGGTTGGATAGGGATCACAAGGTACGGTGATGAAAAAAGCGGATAGAGTAACATTGCTTGTGATAAACTGTAGAATAGATATGAACAATAAGATAAGCACCTTGTCCCGGCAAATAGGAAACCAGCAGAGTCTGGCATGGAAATTGGACATATGGTTAAAATTATTTTGAATAGGGAACGAGAAAACCATAAACTAAAAACTGATCTGATAAATAAAATGAAAAGTACCGATTAAAATAACTTGAGTTTTGTAAGATGGGATGGGTTTACAGTAAGCCCATAATTATAATTCACTCCAATTACTAATAAGAAACAGGTCCAAGTTGACAACTGAAACCGCTTGTGACATGCGTGATCAAATCAAATTTTAACTCCTTTTCTCCGTATTTATAGGAAATTATAAATACAAAAAAAAGAGATAGACCCCCACTGTGATGAACACCGGTATTGATATCGTACCGTTTAAAGAGATTATATCAAGCCATGACACCAAGAAAATTTCATATATAAAGAGTTGAAGAAGGCATTGCTAAAACCTAACAAAGGCGCCAAACACCACGTCACCGATAATCTTTAATTTTCGTTCTTTGTTTTTAATATTCAGTAAACGAAGAAAGGTTTGACGTTTGAATATAGTTGAAAGAATCTAAATACCAATAGCGAATATTCTACTAAGTGCATGACGTATTGTAAAACCTATTTGACTTTATCTTTGAAAATAAAGGAAATTTATTTTTGTGTGCATGTGCGTAATATGATATCTGCCACAGATATGTCTACCTATTTAATACAAAATTTAGACTGTGTAGTTTTAAAGAACACATCATATATAGTTACGATTATATTTTGAAGATTCGGGTGCGGAGTATATACATTTGGATAAACTGGTGTGATCGAGCACAAAATTGTAGAGGCTTCTATCGTGTTAATGTCATTGGTACAAGTCTTTACGGGTTCTGTGCAAATTAAGCGATAAGAAAGTTAGTTGTTAAGTTATTCCAATTAAATGAATAGAATGCATAAAATAAAGTTTAACTGTGGTTTACAACCTCTAAAATATGTTTTTTCTAGATTTTTATTGTTTCTACTCTCTTACATGCTCTGCTAGTAAAATATTTTAGCTTATAAACTCAATTACTGTGGTGAACGACTCACTTCTTTTGACATATGCTCAAATCCCATAGATATATGGGATGTTACCATTGATCCGTGCATTCTACGGTCGATGAGCACGAGAATCTACACAAAATATCATAGCACAGCAAATAAAGCAACGTTGTTTACAATCGATATAAACAAACCTGAAGCTTCCGAGACAGGCGATGTCGGCGTCACGGCCGCCACCGCCACAGTGGTCACGGTCACCGGAGACACAGTCGCCGTCACTGGCGTGACCGGCGTGACCGGGGCGACCGCTGCCGGCTGCCCTAGCGATTGCTTCACTATGCACCGAGACATTTCCCAAATCTCTCACAATATCACCGAATCAAAACCAGCACATGACATACGCAAGCCGCCGCTACAAACATTCGACTGTCGGAGCGTTCCAAATCCAAATAATGAAGTTTGTTTATTTTTAATTTTGGCGCCACTTTTTGTGATGACGCTTATTGCTTGCCAGTCATATATTTCCGAGTAGAGACAATAAAAATCTAGATGACCGTAGATCAAACCATTGATTTTAAAGTAGAGAAAAACAGAAAGGTTAATTTATTCTGTTACTTTTTTATGATTAATGTATGAATATTACTTGATACGTGTTCTTGTGTATTTACGTTACTTGTGAAGTGTTTTGAAAATTAGTTGAATATTACAATTTCTCACCTGGTGGCCTGTATATCTCAAGCGTAGGTTTTCCTTTAGCATTGGTAAGGATCATACTACGCCGTTTCCCATTGTTTGGAAACTGAAATAAAAATAATTTTGATACACTTATTTCTAGAAACAATCTCATCGTTGGGATGTTGATTGAGTAAGAAATACGTTCCGTCCTGATGAACTGCCACGATTTATTTTTAGTAATGAAAACGAAAATTATAACTCATCGACTAGGATAAATCCCATGATGAATGTACAAAATACATAAATTTTTGTTCAAAATGTTGCTTTAGATATCAATCTGCTTATATGAAGTCTAGATAAAATATTAAAGCTACGTAAAAAGCGCACTGGTAACTTTTTGTCACCGTGACTTGCTATCTCCTGTCACCTTGCCTGAAAACTTTGTGGGGCGCGTGCACTTGAAGACGTGACAATTATGAGACTTCCATACAAAAAGACAGAGCGGAGGAACAGTTGACGCCTCTTCTTAAAATTGTCCGAAATACCCCGATTCCTCGTATGATGTTCTCCCAGAATTTATTTACGAACACCAAACTTTATAATATAAAGCAGAGTCTATGGTAGGAGTAAAAATAAATTAAGCAAAACACTGTATTTTGGCAAAATCCAAAAGTGAAACGCCAATAATAAAAAAAAAATGAGCTGTAGGAGAAAAGGAGCTGGTGAAAGACAGTGCGCCAGTGGCTAGTCTTAAACTGTGATTGTTTTAAACTTAATTAGTTAAAAAATCGCATGCATTTTTATGCAATGACGTTTGTTATCTAAAAATACATTGAAGGTTCATAATAAAAGTTCTTTACTAAGTTGTTCTTTAGTAAAGAACAACTCGTTTCGGAGATTTTGACACGACAACGTTACGAATGTATGTAATACTGTACATTACCTGGTTATGATGCATATTATGGTGAGATTGTGGTCGTACGAAGCTGCGCTCTCGCATGATGACACCAGGCGATGCAAAGTCCTGCATTCTGTAGCTTCGCTGCAGTTCATTTCCAACTCCTATTTGGGTCTGCATCTTTGATATCTATCGAGACCTCTTTCGTGTAGAAGTTTTTTGAAGTTCTATTGTTTGTTTAACACGAGTTTCCCGCGTTTTCCTCAAGAAACGGGATAAAGAAAGGTCCCAGTTTATGTACTCTTTGGTAAATTATTGCGCTCTGACATTCAAAAACTTTTTTCAATGTTATTGAGTTAATATTCAATGATTTTCATGAAATACTGTATTACAGACAATGCTCATTTATATTTTAACCAACAATTACACTAGATGAATGACTAGTATTATAGTTAACTTTAATTTATATATTTTTTTACTTTCCGAACTATATACAAATATTCAATATAAAATCTATGCTATATTAAAACGTGCAATATACTTCAAAAATGCGAGCAGTAAACAAAGCTTTATTAAATAAAAAATATTAAAAAGGTAAATCACAACTATTAATATTGTGACGTCACTTTAGAGATCACTTTCTCCGATTTATATATGCATATATAAATGTACAATTAAATTAGTTTCCCTCTGCCGTGGCCACAGAAAGAGGGTGTTATTTTTTTTTTCGATTTTTTCGTTAACGATATAATGCAGTACAAGAGCAGTGCAGTGTGGTGCCTGACGGCTACCGAGCGATTCCTATTATAAACTTGAGGGGCCGATAGAGACGTTTCTTCGGCGCCAATCTCGAATCGTTTTGTCGATGAGGTTCGATGAACCTAAATCTGAAACAAAAACAACACTACTAATTAAAAATGGAACTACGGCAGTGGTTGACAAGACGACGAGCCCAATAAAGCATAAGGAATGAATCTAACTACTCTTTCTCAAAAACAAAGTTTCTTGGATTCTCATAAATTATGTTTGAAATGTACTAGAGAAACAAAATTCTCGGAATATGCTGACTATATGTATACTAATTGTATGTATAAAGAACTTTAGATTTTATTGATATCTACAACCTGATTTTTGTCACTGACTCATTCGTTGATGATCATAAAAATTTATATGGTAATTCCTGACCTAGACGCTGAAATTTGGAATTGAAAACCACATGTTCTGATTAAGATGTAGAGTTTGAAAGTTTAAGGATTGTAGAGCTAGAGCATGTAGAGTGAGAAGATTGACCCAATATTAGATCTGAACAATTTTTTGACGATGCGAGCCTGAATTGATCTGAATTTACATAAATTGTTTTTGGTGCGATTAAATTAGAATTATATTTAGTTAAAGACATACAAATAATATTAATCGCATATCTCTTCACTCTTTTGTTCACCATGTTTTCAAACGCGGTTCAAAATTATATTTAGCAGTCGTGCAGATTGCGAGATGTGGGTTCGTGTTCTATCCTGGGGTACCTAAGACAGGTGATTTTTTTAAGAAATTTACATTAAAGATATTTATCAAAAATAATTTCTCATGTTGAGAAAAATACAATAAGTCTCTAAATACTTAGTAAATAAATTATTCTTGTAATCTAAATAGTATGCTGTATTTACAGAATGAAAACCCTTACATCGACTCTACCATTTTATAAACATCAATTAATCGATGAAGAAAATGAAAATTTTAAAACAAACGCCGTTGGCAATACTCCAGTATAATCTGACAGTAAGAATATTTTTACACAATAGCATTTCCTTCCCTCCCTCCCCATTTCCCTGGCATAACACGCTAGTGCAGTGAACGATCAACACTACAACCACCCAAATATGTATAGAGTTCGCAAACGTTTGACGATATTGGTGGGTTATTTAGGACGAATTGGAATCATATTTGAGTGTTGAAAGAAAATGTTATACCAGTTCATAGGCTTACTGAACTATTTACGATATCTGACAAACTTCTTGTTATTTTTTCAACGCTTTAGACATGCGTTATATTATACGAATACTTTGTTTTTTTTTTTTACATTTTCTTCATTGATTTTGTACTTGTATTGAAAATATGCAAAGCTGTTTTAAGGTAATTGTAAGTTCATCATTTTTTAGGACCGAGAAGTGGCTGCCATGCCATACTATTTTTTTCTGTTTTGAAGTATAATTTCTCCGGAAGTAATGAATGAATGCGAGGTATTTTTTTATTCTCCTCCATAATTTCCCTGAAACCTTAAATTAAGCAACCAGATTCTAACCTGAAATTCACACACTGAGTGCCATTGTGGTTACGCGGGAGAGCTGCTGGAAGAGAATGCTACTAAGCATTAAGGCGATCTGTTGTACAAATACTCTATATTACATTCTCTATTTATATTAACCGACTTTAAAATCGAAAAGGAAGAGGTTCTGTGTTCAACGGGTATTTATGTTTATTGTAACTATACATTTAACATTTCAATAAACATTCGGGGGCAATAGATTGAGTAACCGTAAAATTGATCCGACCTCACAGTTTATTTACCAACATGTTCATTGCACTCGCGGCCGTATAAAAGGAACTAGTCAATTACGTTGGCACGTAATGTACGTCTACCTGATGTGCGTGAGTACTTACAGGTGGTAAGAACATTGAACTAGCGCAACGTAAACAAATGAATTTCTTGACATCATAACTCACATATTTATATTCACAAAAAACTAAATTTCTTTTATCTTAGACACAGATAAAAAAGGTTTTCTAATTACTCTGTGTAAGAAAATGTATATACTGTCATTGTAAAATTGTACAGTCAACAAATCTGTCTTTCTCCACCTGATAATAAACCTTAATGTTTTGACGGTAGAGACGATTAATTGAGAAATATGGAAGAAAAATACATATATCGCGCAAATCCTAAAAAAGTAATTATAAACTAAATAGTGGGAAGGAAGGGAAAAGTACTATCAAAAAGAATATTTAAATTCAAAATTAACCCTAAAATATATGAAAATCCAAGTTTGAGTTTATAGCGTTCAATTTGAGGGGTGACTGTGGTTTTATAGTGTGTGCTAGTAAAACATTGTCCTAGATGGGTTATCTGCGCACAACACTGACAACAAAAAAGCATGGTTCGAATTTCACTTTAGTCACATTTCAGCAAGCGTTGTGGATATTATTTTACACTAGTAATTTTCTGTGAAAAGTTATAGAAAAAATGCCTTACTGCGTGTTTAAACATTACACAAATTACACATTGAGAATGAGGAAAGCAAAAAAGATATATAATTCATTTTATGCATAAGAACTGTATTTACTCTTTTTTTTATTTTAATAAAACGTCATTGAACGCGGCCATTTTTTCGTACATCGTGTTCTATGAGGTTGAGCAGTTGACACGTAAAGCTATCCACGTATGTTTATCTCGTTCTAACAAGAGAGATGCTGAAGATTCTGATAGGGCGATATATATGGTTGTATTATAATGTAACTCTACCACAATAAAGTTTACGCTGTTTTAAAACTCAATAATGTACCGAAATAAGATAAAAAAGAAACTTTCAATAGAACTTTTACTGCTAAATTATATCATCATTAACATAATGTAAAAATGTACCTATGATTAATATTCTTATTTTCTGGTCACCTGAGTAATTCCGGAAAACTTAAAGTAGGTCTTGCTTCCCTTATTAGTAGGGTTGCCGTCCGTCCGGGTTATCAACAAAATAATATTAAAAAAGCATTTATATAGACATTATTCTAAAGCATTAATGTTCGTAATAAAATATATTTAACCCTTTTTAAATCAGACGCATATGAAAATAGAGTTTGACAGGACTGAACCTTGTTTGTCGAGGAAATACGTTTAGGCACTGTCCCAATAACCTGACAAGCAACAGGATGTGGGACTCTCCTCTGTGAACTACCCGGTAAGTTCCCAGAGTCCTATCCACCAAAACCCCTCTGAGATTCGGGAACCTAAATTTAGTCTAGTTTGTGCAACAGAATTGCTACCAACGTGTGCGACTGGAACGTTATTAGTTAAAGCCACATTATACTTGCTGGGAAAACTTTCATAATGACTCACCGCTCTATCGTTGTGCGACGCCCGTCGTTTGATTGTGCTCTGCACTCGAACTCGTTTCACTTTACTCGAATGTTTCACTGCAACAATCGAACGTTCAATTAATTAATGCTAATAAATAAAGGTTGGAACGAATACGCTTAAATTTTCGGCGTACTAGACTATATTTATTTATTGACGAGGAGATATTTTGGCAGGCTGTGAAGTGACTGGGAACATTGCAGTCTCACACATTTGACCACGCGTGGGAAGCAAAAGCTGTAACAGCAGAGGTCCTTTCAAATGAAACCTACTTCAAAAAGTGATAAAGGTTTTAATCAATTGAAACTTTATGCTATTGTGCTGTGCCCGACGCTGTATTTTTAAACGTACCTATTATGTAGAGCACAGAAATTAATTTCGGTTTTATTTTTCTAGTGTATGGGCTTTAAAATGCTTATGATATTTCCTCGTACCTTTGCCTGACGAAAGGCAGATTTACAATATCTAATGACAATTTACAATATCTAATGACAATTTACAATATCTAATATCATATAATAATCTGACAATCCGAAGATTATATTATTTCGTATTCGAGGAAAACCTTCACACTTAGTACTTACCTAAAGTTAAGACTAGGTACATGAAGATCTAATTACAGTTGACCTTGCAACACAGACTTGACAAAACAAGATAAGATTTAGACTTTAATCGGCGACATGAAATCCGCTTCGGTCCGGTATGGTTGGATATTCGGACATATACTCAGTACAAAAATTGGGAGATGGACGATCAGTTAATACGTTAGGTCATATGTCTTTGTTCATGAGATTGCAGATTTTTTTTCATTTTATTATTTAACCTTTTTGTAACGCAGGGGCAATATGATGAGATCATTCTACTTGTACATAGTAATCAGGTAGGTGCACATAGCAGCCCATTAGATTATGACATATATCCTACGTAATCTGCTTTAACAAAATAGTGTTATCTCAAAATTACAAAATTCTGTAAGACTATGTAGTCTTGGCAAAATTTGCGTGGACACAAGCTAGTGAAAGTCAGGGTCATAGTGTAGCTCACAGCCGTAAGGTAGGGTTGTTAACCGTGTGGAATTGGGCCAGGTTCCTTCCTTGTATTATCCCGGATGCTTTCCCCACGTGAAGGTATTCTCCGCAGCGAGTTTTATCAGATAGCTTAACTTACCTCGTCTCTAGGGACAGGCAGTTAGGTTGGAGAACCCTGATTTAGGGTGCATATTTTGTGCGTACACAAAAAATGTTGCATACCGTAATCTTTTTCTGAGTGTTTGCTTTTTACAATGCGGATGTCCCGTACAATTTGTAAGCATCAACCTGGGATGTGCATTGATAAGATAATGTCTATTAATTTTTTTACGTTTGTTTTTACTATGTAGCGGGATCGTACTGTTTTTCTATAATTTTTTTTTATAGAAGTTGTGATTATTGATTTTCATCTATTAAGATGATTTTCAACTTCTTTTATTTAAAAAAAAATGTAGACGACTAGTTTTACTTAAAATTTCATAATTACTGCACCCTGTGAAACTGACTTTTCTAAAATGGAATCTAAATTTTTGAAAAAGTTTGGTATGTCTACCGTAACGGCATGGGTGACACATGAAAAATTCACATGGAATTGTGATGTCATCGTAGACTCTTTTCAATCGTGATACATATTATTTGTGCAAGTGAGCGTAACGTTCATAATCATATTGTACCAGTCCTCGGTACATGTGAGCTCAAAGACCTTCTGACCTTCTACTGCAGACGTCATAAAAGGTTGGACTAAGGGTTGAGCTACATCTGCTACCTATATTATCGTCTTTTCCTTCGCACTATCGTTTACATATCACTCAGAACCGCCTTTAGCTAGAGCGAGAAAGAGAGCGTGTTGCCTATCGCCTCGATGATTCAATGACGTGCTGTCTTACATCCACTATCTTTCTCACTTTAGCGAATAGTGGTTCTGAGCGACAAAAAAATTTAATGCGATGGAAAAAGGCAACTTTATTCACCCAGATATATCTTAACTAGTGTTGCCAGACGTATCGTATTTCATGCATAAATTCAAATGTCCCGACGGGACCGACATTGTCCCGATAATCAAATCGATTTCACAAATGGTGTTAAAGTGGGATGATGAACGAAATAAATGTACCTCCAACTTCATAAAAACCAAATAAATGACCATATTTAACTATGATTTTATTTAAAACATGCGTGTTTCTCTCACAAAATATATAAAGTAAATAATTTGGTTTTATATTAATGCTGGACAAAAATTTTAAATCCCGAATTTTATGCACATTTAAGCATTTGTCCCTTACAGGTTGAAAAAATTGGTAACACTAATCTCAACCCTAATGGCTCAGTAACACTGGTCAAGGACCTCCGCATCATTTCCCTAACTCTACGCCTTCTCTTCTCGATCTATCCATAGTATCCTCTCTACAGCATGTTGCAAAATATGGACAATGTTCAGCTGATGCATTCTCTTACCATGACCTTATTTATGTGTCCTATAAAATTCGTCCTCCTAAATTGAAACCTAAAGTCATTTTTCAACGCAATTTTAGTGGTATGGATCGTGACCAATTTCTAGAGGACGCGCGTAGTATTGACTGGTCTTCAGTGTGTGATGCTCAGACTGTAGATGAGCAGGTTGGGATCTTTAATTCTCTAATTAACCAGCTATACGATAGGCACGCACCTTTCCGACCGATAAAACTGAAACACTTGCCTGCACCTTGGCTTACTGATGACATAAAAAGCTTAATGCATAAAAAAGCTGTTGCTAGGAGCAGATATAAATGTCGTCCGACTGCCCATAACAGAGAGACCTACAACAAAATTCGAAATCGCTGCAATGTGGTGTGTAGGGATGCATTGCGTCGCCATATCCATAAATCTGTCCAAAATGAAGATCCAGGGAAAGTCTGGAATTTTCTCAAATCACTTGGGATTGGTAAATCAAAACAGTATTCTATTCCTATTGATTTAAATATTGACTCCCTCAATATCTTCTTCTCTTCTTCGTCTAATATTAATGACACTGAAAAAAACCATACTTTAAATCGTCTTTCCGTATTACCAATTCCTAATCATCCTCAGTTCTTTCTTGATCAATTTTCGGATTGTGATGTTGAGAAGTGTGTACTGTCAGTCACCTCCAATGCGGTTGGTAGTGATGGTATAAGCCGAAATATGTTAGTACCAATCCTTGACATTATTCTACCTGTCCTTACTTTTCTCTTCAATAGCTCTATTTCTAATTCCGTCTTTCCTTCTTCTTGGAAAGAAGCTCAAATAATTCCATTACCTAAAGTTAGCAATCCCAAAATACTTAATGAATTTCGTCCTATTTGTATTCTTCCTTTCCTATCTAAAGTCTTGGAGCGTCTAATCCATCAACAGATTAGTAAATTTATTTCTCGCCACAACCTTATGAATCCTCTCCAGTCCGGCTTCCGGCCCGGCCATAGCACGACCACAACGCTAGTAAAAATTACCGATGATATACGTCTTGCGATGGAAAATGGCCACTTGACGGTACTAACATTATTGGACTTCAGTAATGCTTTTAACACGGTTGATTTCGACGTACTTCTTGCTTTGCTGCGCTTACTTAACATATCTCCAACGTTAATTGATTGGTTTCACAGCTATCTGTATGGGCGCAAGCAGCGAGTCCGCCTTGATGAGAAGTTCTCGTCATGGTGTGACACGAAAGCTGGTGTCCCTCAAGGCGGCGTATTGTCTCCCTTTCTATTTGCAATCTTTATTAATTCTATTTCTCAAAATCTTTCGTGTTCCTACCACCTATATGCAGACGATCTTCAGATTTACTGTGATGCACCATTCTCTAAAATATCTGAAGCAGTGGTAAATATTAATCTCAACCTTCAACGTATTGAAAAATGGAGTAAAGCTTTTGGTTTGAGTATCAACCCTGTAAAAACTCAAGTGATGATAACGGGTAGCTCCAGATTACTCTCCAGGCTTGACTTCCAGGCACTTCCGAAAGTTGTTTTTGATGGTATAGATATTCCCTTTAGTCAAGTTGTCAAAAACCTGGGGGTACTTATGGACAGTTGTCTGAATTGGGGTCCACAATTGCAATTGATTAGTCGTAAGTTATACGCGTCAGCTGCTTCAATGAAGAGATTACGTAACTTTTTACCCACTGCCACTAAAGCTGCGTTAGCGCAATCTTTGCTGCTTCCTATCCTAGATTATGCCGACGCCTGTTACCTTGATCTTTCGGAGGACCAGCTTAATAAACTTGAGCGACTTCAAAACTTTTGTATCAGGTTCATCTTTGGCTTGCGCAAATATGACCATGTTTCTCAGTTTCGCACAGAGCTCAAGTGGCTTCCTATGCGTCTTCGCCGGAATTCTCATATACTATCCCTTCTTTATAATATTTTATTTAATCCCAGTTACCCAAACTATCTCAAAGATCGATTCAATTTTCTCCACTCCGCAAATTCATATGCATTGCGATCAACGGAGAACTTGACTCTTGAAATTCCTTCTCATTGCACTTCCTTTTTCGATTCCTCGTTTACCGTCAAAGCTGCTCGTCTCTGGAATTCTCTCCCAGTTTCGATCAGGAGAGCTCAATCCCTACCAACATTTAAAGTTTACGTCAAAGAATTCTACCTTTCACAATAATTACTATGATGCTGCTGCACTGTTACTTATTCCAGATTTGTTAATATGTGTATATATGTATTTATATATGTAGATCATATAGATGTATGCGATTATTATTATATAATATCATATTTATATAAATATTTATTGTAGGTATGTAATTTTTGTTTTTATATTCATTGTTGCATTTAATTGTAGATATATTGTTGTTCAAATGTACACCCCCGTCTCCGTTATAAAGACTATCTCTTTCTCCATCCAAAGGTTGCCTGGAAGAAATCGCTTTAAGCGATAAGGCCGCCAATTGTTTGCATTTTAATTAAGTTTAATTTGTTTGTTTCTGTAAATAGTGTTATGTCAACAATAAAGAGTTATCTATCTATCTATCCATCTATCTCCGCGAGCGATTGCTGTAGCTCCCTTTCATTTGCCAGTCACTGCTTTATTGACCAACGAGATGAGTCGCAGAGGTAGACCGCGCTATGCATATGGACCCAGTCGACTAGTCTAACGGGGCTATAATGATGCGTGGTACAATAAGCAACACATAAACATTAGGGATTTCGATTTGATCGAGAATTGAAACAAGAATCACCCCGGCCAGAAGCGTGGGCGGAAGCGGCCTTCGACGTTAAATTTCAACAAAATACGAAGGTTATACTACAGGAATTATGTCCTTGTTTTTGAGCACACTTATTCAACCTCCTCTATCGTCGATCACCTAACGGCGAGTCAAGGCAAATTGCAGGTTATCATTCCTAAGCTTAGAGTAAACGCTAAAGTGAATTCATTTAGTTATCAATCCGCTTAGGATGATGAAAAAATTTAAAGCATTAATAGTTTTCATTGAATAGACTTCGAAACTCCTAAACCAATCCTGAAAATTCTTTTACCTACGGGAAACTACATCACACGCGGGTCATATAGGTTAGGCATAATTCACGGGGACGAAGTCGTAGGAACAGCAAGTTAATATATTAATAATTTAATAAAAAGTAAAAATAAGATTGTTTCTTTGCATTGAATAGGCTCTGAAACAACTCAACCTATTTTTTAAATTCTTTCATTACAGGAAGCTACATCGTTAGGGGTAACATGGCTATGTTTGTTTACATTAATTTACGCGGGTGGAGTAGAGATAAAACTAGTTTTCAATAAAAAAAATAACTATATATTATGTCACTTAGTCTGTCATTTCATTACTCATTACACATTTTTATTCATGTTTAAATTAAAATCTGACAAATCTTCTTCATGAATCTAGTGTTATTTCAAAAAATGAGTCGTAGATGAGGAAATATTTCAAATAACACAAAACTAATATCGATTCGTAGGCGTTTCTTATGACATCATCTCGTGCTCTACAGTGCCTCGGCCAGATACTCATGCGCAGCAATAAAGACGCTTAGCAGTTGTAGGAGCACATTTAAAAATAAATCTTATTTCATTAATGATAAATGTTTTAATGCCTATGACAGAAAGAGGTAGTTACGATATTACATGTTACATTGATGAAAACATCTGTGTACATATTAAAACGTCATTCTAGGTCACTGGGCACGGCTATGTTTTGTCTTCCAGATTATTATCGATTCATGAATTAATAGAGGATTCAATAGGATGACATAATTCGAACAGCACTTATTTATAATCTGATTCAGAGTTGCATTCTAGCGGAATGTAGTGTTCATGGAGTCTTAAAAGTAGGTTGACCAACTGTCCGTTATTTTACAAGATTCCCTGTTTTTCAGGTATCATTTTTTAAGCATTTTTCATTTAAAATATTTGATCAATTTTGCATACTGGAAAATATTAATGAAAAATTTATATATTTATATTGAAAATTCTAAAATTTTGAAGAGAAAAAATATTAAATTAATATTTATATTTTAATCTGTGATTCCATACGGTTTGGCTAAAACCTTTTTTGTAGTAGGTTTCATTAAGAATGAATAGAACTATTGATGTAACAGATGTGACAGAGCTGTTTTAATTTTTTACCCAGTAACAAGAACTGTGGTAATCAATAATAGTCTTAATTTATAAATATCTTTGTTTTCTATATAAATTCTATTTGTATTGCCGTTAACAATGTAATTAGATAGACGCTTTATTATTGTTTTATTTATTACCCCAAAAATCAAAATTGACATATTTTAATTATTGTTTCTTTACGTGTAAAAACCACAAACGTGATATTGGCGGAATTGTGTAAACGCAAATAGACCATGAATTAAAAAAGAAGATGAAGAAGAAGACTGTGACAAAAGCATAGGGCAAAAGAGACGTCATTAAACCGTCAAACATGACATGCCATAATTACGATAACAGTAGCAAGATTGAGGGTCATGCCATAAACGTACAATGACTTAAGCTACAGTTACCTTCAATTATTATCGCTAACCTATTAACGTCCCTACTGCTGAGTCGCTATGGATTGAATCGAATCGAACCGAATAAGGAGAATGGGCCACGATCCACGACACAGGCCCAATGCGGATTGCTAGGTGTTAATGACTGCAGATGCAGCCCGGACCGACGGTTTCACGTGCCTTCCGAAGCACGAAGGAGCTTTAGACAATACATTTTTGGTCACCCATCCTATGACAGGCGTTTGTGAAAGTTGCTTAACTTCCGCATTATAACGAAACGCGCTAACCAATGCGCCATCGAGGTCCTTACATTAGTTATCATTTACACACGGCTGTACGTCACAAACGTCAAATTTTCACAGTCTGATTCGCACTTGAGGTTTAGCCACGTAGTGACTATGCCATCCCCATAAGGTTACATATATTACTCAAGTTTAATTAATTTGATAGTTTTGTATACTCTGAGGTACCGTTTGTCTGTACTTCATAATATCATAGCAAGATCACAGCGTATAAACTTGACAATGTCGAACTAGACAAAGGACCTTTGCATAATGCAGTTTCCAAATTGTGAGTCAGGGTTCTTTCGCCCACATTGCCCTGAATGATTAGTATATATATTGTATTAACATTAATTAAAATTGTCTCATTCTTTAAATGTAACGCTGACTAAGTGATCTTTAACAAAATATTTTATAATGGCACATAACGTCCGCTATTTTAAGGACATTGAAAATAGTACTTTCATTTTTTAGTAACTACAATGAATAAAAAATTTAGGTACATCATTAAAATAATGATGGCCGGATGTTAGTAGATCCGCAATGTAGGTATGGTGTACGTCTATTCATATTTTAACGTAATTCATTAACACATTTCAGTTTGAAATATTACCTACTCATAATTCACTAAATGATTATCCAATAAGACACGCAACAATACTTAAAAACTTATTTAAGAATTCAGTGTTATTTTTCGATTCTATGGTAGTCGAGTATTACTCGTAATAGTAGCTTTTAGCACTAATTATAGCGCTATCAATAAACAACGTTTAGTTTCAGATCAAATTTACGCTAAAATTTAAATTTTAGTATTAGTCCAAATTCATATTATGCGGACAATAAGCAAACCTACAGTAAATATTACTCCCGTAGAACCTCGTGCTAAGTTTTGCTAAGTCTCTGTTTAACAAGAATTTTGACTAATATTAAGTGCAGTCTCAGCGTAAATTAATTCCAACGATAAACCTTGTTCATTAAACAACACTCAGACCCGAGACTACATTGAAAAAATATTTTTCCACGATGACCGGACGACCGAATGAATCAATCCCGGGTCCTCAGATGGCAACATCTTTAAACAGGCGTGAGTGGCTGCGTATGTATTTTAGCACATTTTTGTAAATTTTCCCCCACAAATTTTCAAATTAGTGAAATACAATTTTTATATTAAAATCGTTAATATTTTCCGAACTTAAAAGAGAAACCTCTTCTCTTAAAAGAGAAGAGAAACCTGTAGAACACAACCCTATTAGTTCAGTAAGCTTACAAGAGTAAATAAACGGAAGTTAGTGCGCATGATGTTCATGCTTCCGAATCACATTAGACAGTGCTGTTTTTAAAAAGTGTTTAGTTCCAAATTTCTCTCCATAAGAACCTTTTTTGTACTTAAACCAATATTGAAAAACAAATTGCAGCTGTTTGGAATTTTGCTAAACAATGAGCAATAAAGCTAGCGATTTATTTTTAACCGACTTTAGATAAGGAGAAAGTTCTGAATTCAACTCTATGTTTTTCGTGTGTTTGTTACGCGATTGCCCGACAGTTGGGAATTTATTTTCAAAATTCCTTTTTATTAGATAGCTTATGGGCCCGAGGACATTTTGTTCATCGATTAATTGATGTTTACAAAATGGTAGAGCCGATGTAAAGGTTTTATCGTTTGTTTCACATCATGCTTTTAACCGACTACAAAATCGAAAAGGAGGAGGTTAAAATTATGTATAATTTATATGTAAGTAAGTATGTTCACTGATTTCTTCGAGAATTGTGAACCAATTTCAATCAAACTAGCTGTATAAACAGTATATAACAACTACTTATTAAAACTATCAGACATTACGTTGCAGTTAAGTTTTAAGAGATACACTTTTGAGAGTTTACATTACAATTGATCTCACTCTAAACAACTGATGAATCATTTCGTTCGGTTTGTAGTGGCGAGCAATAAAAAATAATGACGAATAGTTACCGTTCGCACAAAAACTAAACCGGTTAGCATTATTACAGCACCATAGCACTACTGAATAGATAAATCGTAATGTGAGATCGGAATATAATTTCTTCACCTCTTCCGAAATTATTTTATTACGATCAGAATGTCAGTTGCATTATTATCCTTAGCAAAGATAATTGATAGGAATAAACTTAAATAGTAGTTTAGATACTAAATAAACGGTTTTAATAATAATTAATTAATTACCTAATTCAGTAAGTGTAAATAAAGAACACAGATCATTTTGCAAACAAAGCAAATATAGGCTCGAAATTTTAAAGCTCTATTATTATTAACTCTATCCTTCGTATCCACTTCGTATCTATAGTCGAGAGAAGTAATTATCCTATTTGAGAATATATCATAACTTAAGCAGATACCTATCAATATTTAAGAAATAAACAAGAATTTTAATGAATTAACAACTGTTAATAAGTGCTTAAGTTTTGACATTCTCTCAAATAATTGCTTCTTTCGACTATAGATAAGAGTGTATAAAATTTATGGAATATTTTTAAGTTCTTTTTTTTAACATTTTATGGAAACGAAGACACAATAACAATATTTATAAGCGTTAATGGAAGGCGATACAATTCGCATCAGTATATGTCTGAATTAAAGAATGATTAGACCATGATTTTTAAAGTCCTTTCGCAAAGATTTCTATTTTAAGTATACATAAAGTCTTTGACATTTTTATTATGCATTTCGAAAATGGTAGTAATGTAACAAAAACTTATTTCGTACGTCTGTAAGTAATAATATAATAATAATATATTTATTTCTGCATAAATATGGAAAGTACAAGATGTTACAATTTATTTTCTAGTTAACAGACATATTTACCAGAAACTGGCATGCAGAAGAAATTATAACAATTAGGGAATTACAATAATAATCATAAAATTAAACAAATGTCAATTAAATTTCATCAATATAACGCAATAATAGTAGTTTAATAATTCATAATTTTGAGATAATATGTCAACATTTATATTCAAAATATTCCTTTAAGCTATAAAAACATTTCGCCGTAAGCCATTCTTTTAACTCAGACTTGAATATACTAAGCCTGTCGTTTTTAGATTTTATTGGCAGCTTATTAAAAATTTTGATTGCCATAGGATAAGTACTTTTTTGCCACATTTCCGTTTTTATCAAAGGTAGCTGCAATTTGTTTGGATATCTAGTGGTAAACTTACGAGGAATATCATCATAACGTTCAAAAAAGTGCGGATTATTCCTAACGAAAACACATATTTCATAAATGTATAAGCAAGGGACCGTTAGTATTTTTAAGATTTTAAAAAGTGGTCTACAAGATACTATTTTTTTTACGTCACATATGGCTCGAATGCATGATTTTTGTGCAATTAATGCTTTATTTATATTACAAGAATTTCCCCATATTATAATACCGTATCTCAATATTGAGTCTACGTGTCCATAGTAAGCCATAAGAGCAGTTTCTTTGTTTGAAATCTTAGCAAGCTTCCACAAGGCATATGTGAAAGGATTTATTTTTTTACATATTTTGTCTATATGGTCTTTCCAAGTCAAATGTTTATCTATAATTAAACCTAAAAATTTTACACTATTTTTTTCCTCCACCATTTGGTTGTCATATGATATTTTAATATCTTTTTTTTTACCATTTCTATTAACAAATTGTATATATTCTGTTTTAGATAAATTCACTTTGAGATTATTTTCTTTTAGCCAAGTTACTAAAGCTTCTAGTGTTTTATTTACTTCTATATTATAGTCATTATTTTTATTATTTGGTATAGCAACAGATACGTCATCGGCAAATAATATGCATGGGTAATTTGTCACATTTGGGAGATCGTTAATGTACAATAAAAATAGCAATGGCCCAAGTATACTGCCTTGTGGCACTCCAGACACAATTTCTTTTTTATTAGACTTATAGTAAACTTCAGTTTTATTTTGATCTAGGCTACATATTTCTACATATTGTGTTCTGTTTCTTAACCTTACGATGGTAACATAATTTAAATGAACACGCATGGTAACAGGGGTGCCGCGTCACCCCGTAATAATAAATTAAATAAAAAGACTTTTATTATAAGAAAAATAACACTTTTTACTCTTGATACAAACTAAAGGAACACTCTTCTTGAGATCAATTAGGAACGAAATTATGTTATACTTTAAAAAATAATGTTTTTGGCAATTTAAATACAATTGAGACAATTTTCTACACGATGTTCAGGACACGCAGGTTTTTTGCATTTTGAACAAAAAATCTTAACTTTTTTGTCATCTTTCGAGGACACAATGCACATCGAGCTTGTTTTTTCAATTTGGCAGGGGGTTCACTTGCTGGAACTTCTTCAGAGACATTTAGAATGGCCCTTATGTTACACCTTAGTTGCTGAGGTAAATTTGAATCCAGACGTCGTTTCATTTGGGGCTCGGCTAGCTGCAGTGCTAGTTTTTTTAGAAAATTACTTCTAAATTTGTTAGCTGGCATGTTCGGATGCTTAGCTTCTAGAAATAGAATCATAGAATTTATCCCTGCTTGATCTAACATGCCAAAGAAAAACCTGAGTGGCCAGCGCCGAGTACCCCTCGCAGTTGTGTAATTGTGCATCATTTTGTCAAAGGTATCAACCCCTCCCTTTGTTGCATTGTAGTCATCAATTATTACAGGCTTACGCGTTACAGGATTGATTTCTACCTTATTGTGCATAGTAGACAGCAATACTACCGATTTGTTGACCTTTGGAGTAAAGGAGACTAACGTTTTTTCACGATCAAATGCAAACTGAGAAGATAAAGCAGATTTTGATTTATGAGGTAAGAAAGCTGGTGGTATCTCACGTTTGTTTTTACGTAAAGTTCCAATACAAGTCAGTCGATAGTCTTTCAGTAATTGTTCTGCAAGTGGCACCGAGGTAAACCAATTATCAAAGGTTATGTTTCGTCCGGAACCTTTGATGCTCTCCGCTAACTTTGTGACGTAATCTGCAGCCGTTTTGGCCTCGGTTCCTTTGCCTATGTAAGGAATGGCGTCAAACATATAATATGTCTTAGCATCACATATGGCTACAATTTTCAAGCCATATTTATCAGGTTTCGATGATATATAAACACGAAAGGGACACTTTCCTCGAAATCCCAACAACTGTTCATCGATCGTAACGTAACAACGTGGTCGGTACGCTGTTGTGCAACTGTTTATAAAAATCTTCCACGCCTCCCGTATAGGTGCAAATTTATCCTCTTTATCACGGCTGTCCTTATTATCAAATCTGAGGCATAGGAGCAAAAAATGAAATCGACTCTCTGACATTATTGACTTGTATACAGGGTTACTCGTGGGTGCCCACATTTCAGTTGCATTTTTTCTGCTATCTTTGTTCACCGCAGCATAAAATAGTAGACCTATTAGTGCCTCTATCTCTGTTTTGTCTGCTTTATGAGTAAAACGTTGTTCTTTATATTTGGGAGCACGTCTGTCAATTTCTTGGTTCGTGTATGTAAGTACTAGGTCCAGAGGTTTAGAAAACAAAATCATAAAAGCATCTTTTTCTGTTTCAATATTAGAATGGACTTGCGAAGATCTTTGGATGTTTACTATATTACGCTGAGGTGTTTTGCTTGATGATGGCGCAGTAACGGACCAAATATGTCCATTCTTACCCCTCAAGACACTCCCTCGAAGCTGTGATAAAGGCACGTCATCATCATCATCTGAGCCGGAAAGAATGTCATCTTTTTCAGAATGCACGGAAAGGTTATCTTCATTTTCGGAATCTTCCTCCGCCTCTAATACGTCCGTTTCACTCTCAGTATCCTCAGCCATATTATTTAGGTATCGCTCAAGCTCTTCATCATTACGAAACGCCATAATAAGCTAAAAATAACATAATATAAAAATATACGAACAAAATAAAATACCAACGTCAATAGTAACAGGGGTGACGCAACACCCCACACATACCTGCAGAACGAAATCGCCGTGTTGCCGCTCCCACTGCGCAACGGACACTGACGGGTCACGGAAAGACAAAAGAATACGTGAATTGCTAGAGCGAGACAGAAAATATTTAACGAGATATCGGCGCATGATTGCTCGCGTGGGGTGATGGGGCACCCCTGTTACCATCCTAAGGTTAAGTATGATTCAATCCACTTATTTGCTACACCTCTTATACCGTAAATGTCACATTTGTTCAACAATAATTCATGTGAAACTCGATCAAAAGCTTTGCTCATATCAAAGAATATTGTGGTTATCGGGATGGACTTATTTGTGTATTCTAATGTATGTTTTATTAATGAGAATATTGCTAAGCTAGTGGATTTCCTCTTTTGAAATCCATTTTGCTCGCTTTTTATTATATTGTGTTTGTTTATAAAATTTGCTATTCGTATATACATGGCTTTTTCTATTATTTTAGACCAGATACTTAAAAGTGCAATAGGTCTGTAATTATCTAAATTTGTAGGGTCGCCTTTTTTAAAAATTGGTTTTACTACAGTTGTCTTTAATATTTGTGGGAATTTGCCTGACATGAATGATAAATTTATTAAATAGCATAATATCTCTGCTATTTCATCATTTACTTTTTTAATTATTTTGGTTGAAATGTCATCATATCCGGTTGAATTTGTCAATTTGAGAGAATTTATGATTTTTTTTGTTTCGTATATGTCAACTGGTACTAGAAATATGCTAAAGTTATTTGGTTTCATATTTTTATTATTCGTGATTGTAATTTTATTGTCATTTAAATTTGTCAGATTTACAAAGTGATTATTGAAACAATTTGCAATGTCAATTTGATCATAAATGATTTCATTTTTATAATTTATTTGTTTTATGTCTGTTTTTCGATTTATTAGTCCATTTTTATTGTTTATTAAATTCCATGAAGCTTTAGTTTTATTTTTTGAAATTGAAATATATCTCTCGTTTGTTATTTTTTGAGCCTGATGTATAATTTTTTTTAGAAGTTTATTGTAACGTAGATAGCTAATCTTATTGTTGTTGTTTGGTTGCTTATAGAATTTAAATCTTAGTGCTCTTTTCCTAATTGTCGCCTTTCTTATACCTACTGTTATCCAACTCGGCTTTTTTTGCATTGTATTATTTATTTTTCGAATACTAGGGAAGCATAAATCATATAATAGTTTAAAATTTTCATGAAATATATTAAATGCATTATCTAAATTTTTTTCTTCGTATACTTCAGACCATTTTAATGATTGCATACATTCTTTAAACTTGTCAATGTTTTCGCTGCTTAAATCTCGTCTAAGTTGAAACCAGATTTCAGGTTGTTGTTCTCTATGGACCACGTTGAATGTAATTGATTGTGCTGTGTCATGATCAGATAAACCCAAGTTATGTATATATCCCGTGGCTTCAGGTATATTACTGATTATTTGATCTAAACAGGCATTTTTTCTTGTAGGCTCTTTAATATGTAGTTTTAAGTTAAAATTTGATACAAGCTTAAATAGTTCGTATGATTGATTTGAATCTTTTAATGTATTTATGTTTAAGTCGCCAGCAATAATTATTTTATATTTAGTTTTATATCGGAGCTTACACAGCAAATCTTCTAAATTATTAAAAAATGTTTCTGGCTTAGAGGTTGGTGTGCGATATATACAAATTATTATGCATTTGTAGGAAACCAGTTCTATTCCACAGCATTCAAATACGTAGTTTGCGGAGATTTTTTCAAATATATTTAATTCCTTGGTTGCAATTTTATTTCTGCAGAGAATGCATACACCGCCTCTTTTTTCGTGTTCTCTTGAATAACTAGAAACTAATTTAAAATTTCTTAAGTGAACATTGTTTTCACTTCCCAATTGAATAAAGGTTTCCGAAAAACATAATACGTCAACAATAACTGTGTTTTTTGCTTCAAGCTCTTCTAAAGTTATTTCAATAATTTCCCCCTTGCTGAGCAAGCCGGCAATATTTTGGTGCATTATAGTAAGAGACGAGGTGTTATCGAAAAAAAGTATTTTGGTCAGATGTTTTTTGTATAGATTTAGTTTTATTTAATTTGGGAAAGTAGTCATAATTTTTTTTTTGTAATTGCGTTTTTCGGTTCTCATGCATTAATGATTTCTTCCTTTAATTGTGTCTTGTATAGTTAAACATGTTTACATTTGTTTTAGTTATTAAGTATTTATATTCATAGTCGATTGTGTCTATTAACATATTAACTCTTGTACATATATATTTTTTTACCATTTTATTCAATAATTTCTTAGCAAATGTATCGAAACGAATAAAATGACAATTTGTGAACATCTTACATGTTTTTTCTATGCTATAGTTTAACAATCTTTCATTTTGATGATCATTATTTAACACACCTAATACAATTACAGTAGCATTTTTAACTTTCTTTAATACATAGTACAATTCGGACGTTGTCTTTAGAGCATTACTATCATTTTCACCGACACATAATATAATTTTGTCCATCGAACCTAAGTTGCAATAATCAACCGACTTAAGGATGTCTTCCGTTTGTGCAAAAGGCTTGGTCTCCGCAAATATTTTATAATCTTCGTACATGGTGTTTCCTCGTAGGTCTGATAGAAGAGAAGCCAATCCCACACACTGCTGCGCTCCATATATCATTATTTTGCTTTTTACTACTTTCTCTTTGGTATTATTTAGAGATTTCGATGTATCTAAGTAGCTTTTGGAAAGTCTGAAAAATGGTCACCAATGAGTTTCCGTCTCGAATTGTCACGATATCTTCATTAATCTGGTTCAGACATGTAAAAATATTTTCTCTATAATTATTTTAACCTTTTTTGTGTAACTAGACTAATAAAATTTCAATAAATTATTTTTATTATAATTTACATAGTGTTTTTATTCTAAATTATAAATTGAGCTTATTTTAAATTATTCAGTATGAAAAGGAAATCAACATAATCCAAAAATAAAGCTTAATTTAGAATTTCTGCCCTCCTGTCGATTTCCTGAATAAATTTAACTAGTTCCTCAAAGCATTATTGGATTATATTTAGGTCTCAGAGCTATTCGGTTGCTAGTTTTCCTTTATACTTTCATTAAAATTTGTTAATTTACCTTATTTAAAATACTTCATTGCATAGTATTAATTTTTATAGTTTCCAAATTTGATATGTGACAAAAATTACCTACGTCCTACCAATATTATCTTCGATAAAATAAAAATATTAGAATTTAAACAGGTACGTATATAATCAAAATATAAAAAATAGTATGTAGATACAAATTGCATTTTAAAGTAATTTAGGTTAATTTTCCGACCGGCTTCCAAAATTAATCATATTTCGTTCTCCTAAAGCTTCACTTTGAATATAAAATATTTTTTCAATTGTTTAATGTTCATAATATTTTATAATAAAGTGCGACTAAGATAACGTTCTGTAAGAATGTTTTTAATTGATTAATAAACCTTTTATTTAGGCATACAAGGCTGTCTCTCTAATATTAACCGAATATTAGAGAAAGCCTTACATGGCTAATAATTAGGTTCATGTTTGCGCGAAACAAACAAGAAGTTCGTAATTTTTGACCTTTAGTGACACATCTTTTAGTATTTAGGTATTTGTATAGTTAGAAGCGCACGAGGAAAGTCACTAATATAACCTTCATCGATATATTGTACAACTCGGACGAAAAACTCGAGTGATTTGTAATTGTTAATCAATTTATCTGTATGTCAAGCCCCGGATCCCGATGTATACTCCATTCATTGACAGAAGTTAAATAGGGTTCTTTTTATGATGTACTTTGCGACAAAATATCAATAATTATACTCTTAAGACTACTTTGCTACATATCCATTTAAATACCAGCTGTTATACTTAACCGTTGTCGTTTAAGCTATCTATTAAACAAATTTATGAATTTTGCCTAACTTAAATGATTTAATAACTATTACAATAAAAAGTGTTCATCTTAAAGAACCTAAAGAAGCAGGGTTGGACAGTTACGGCACGATTCTTAATATCATTATAACACCACCAAATTTAAAACGTTGCCTAATCCCTTCAAACGTTTCGGTAGTACAGCTTTTTAATTTTGTCAGATTAGGATGTATTATGTATTAGGATGTATTCATACGTAATCTGGGATTGTTATTCATTGTTAATACCTTTCTTGTTGTTTTGCCGTTTTCTGTGATTAAGTTGTTATTGTTTTATTTTTGTTTTGTTTTAGTTGTGATCTTTTTGTTAAGTTTTGTTAAATTGCCAAAAAGACGATGCCGGTGCAGGGCTTTGACATTTTAGGCAGTTTTTCAATGTCTTCATCAATAGTCTAATAATGTCTGAATAAATGTTATAAAAGTAATAATAAAAATTTCAATTTGTTTCCAGGGCATAGATATAACTAAATTCTATTCTAATTATATACACTTACAATGAGGGAGTATTTAAAAAAAACAATAGTTCCCGAAATCAAACTAGATGACGCTACGGTACATTCTTGATTTCTCCATGACAACCCTTCTGGTTTTCATTCATGTTTAAAAGTAAATTAGTTTTCAAAAATCAATAGGTAAACAACTCATTTGCACTTTATCGTATTTGTATTGATATCTAAGTTTCGAACTTTTCCGATTTCAGTTTTTTAATATGTTCGTTAAAAGGAACGGAAATGACTTTAGTCCATTCGTTTCCTGCAAAAATCAACTTTTGCTAGAGTCGCCATCTAGTAGAGGTGATTTTCTAGTGCTTTCGTTTTTTTTAAATACTTCCTCATTAGAATTTGTCAAAACAACAGATAGATAGTTTTCGTTCCACGTTGGCTTGGGAATAAAACATGAATTTAGAAAATGCTAAACGCATCTCAACCCCGAGGTATGGTAAAATATGCAAAATTGCCCAGCTCTTTCAGACTATCTAACATTCAAAGTTTCAGCAAAACTATTATATATATATTATTTTTTATTATCTTGAAAATAAAATGTTCTTCACTGCTGCTTCTGTGATCTTCTTTTTTCTAATGATCCAATTAATAATAAGAAAGAGCGATTTGTAGTTATAGATTTTTTTAAATGAAACTTGCCGTATTTTTTAAATATTACTTTTAGTAAGAATTTACTTACTTATTCAGAGAGCCAGTTAGATAAGATAAATTAAACTAGGATAGACATATAAAATTAGTTACTTTTTTCTTTGTAAAAGTATATTTATTGTGGACAGTATTATAGTAGGTATATGATAATGAAGTTGGACAAATAATAAGAAACGTTACTCCTAAGCTGTTAGTAAAATTTTAAAAATAAAATTCAGAGTAATTGTATTGTTATAATATAAAAAAAATGTAAGTTAAAAAATAAATTAAACATATTTTAAACTAAAATTAATATCTTGTCGTAAGTCCACGACGAGGCATTGGCTCTATCAATTTATGACATTTTGCATGACAAATAGAATTCTATTCTTTCGAGGAAACGTCGTATAGTTCCCTTAAATTACCTCAAACAGTCGATTTGTTACCTTTTTTTAACTTCACACCAAAAATGTTGTATTGGGTTTAAATCAGGGCTGTTAGCTGGCCAGTCTAAGATGGAAACGGATTGAGAGTGAAATATCTTTACCGCGCTGGCTGTATGTTTTGGATCATTATCATGCCGAAATTTTCAAATAATTGGAAGAACGCCTTCAGTTTATGTTACCCTATTAACATTGTTTCTTCAAATATATTTTTGTATTGAACTTTATCCATGTTTCCCTTGCCTAATAGGCCCAATTCCATGAACAGAGAAGCAACCCGAAATTTTCAGGTTTGCCATCACCATGTTTTAAAATCACCTTAGTAAACTAAGAGTCAAATGCCTTATTAGAGGGGCGAAGTACGTATCGCCTTCCATAAGAGCACACTCTATTCATTTTCGTTTCGTCAGAAAAAAGTACATTTCACCATTATTTGACTGTCTTTTTTACAAAAGCGAGCTGGGTTTTAGCATAGGTACCTTTCTTGCTTTTCTGCCGTTCAACTTTTCTTCTCTACTAAATGCCTTCGAATAGTGCATGCTGAAATCGCAGAGGGGGTTCCTTCGCCAAAATATTCCTTTCGTGTCTCATTAGACCCTTTGAAAGGATTTAATTTCACCAAATGGAAATGTTTCTGTAGTCTTGAAGAGATGTCTTTCTCAGTCGTGGCTTGCGTGGAATATTTAAAGTACTGTTATCAGTTTTAAAATCTTTTAAAGCATTGAAGATCATGGTTTTCGAACTTTTTAGATGGTCAACTATTTTCTATAAGACCAATTCTTCTCCCAAAGTTTTAATATAATCTCCCTTGTAGATTGGTCGATTATTTTATTTTTTCCCATTATTATTTTGAAAAATTACATTCCAATTGTGTTAACACTACTACTAAATGGCGCCAGTTTTATGAGAAAATAGTATAACCATAGAGTGTTATTTGTTTGAATTCGAATTAAAAAAATAAATAGTTTGCGTTCTTAATTATATGACGAATCAGTACGAAGTAATTCTTAGATTAGATTTTACGTTTGCGTAATTTATAGTTTTTTATTCGTGGATTATTAAATCTAATTTATAGAAGAAAGTAACAACAATGTAGAAACATTTTAGAATAAAACAATAATAAAAAAATAATACATGCAACAATCTATTTGTTTTTTTTAAAGTAAATATATAATTTTCAAGGGAACGTTCTAAATTATATGGCCACCACTGTATATATATTAATTGGTACCTAATTTGTAATAGGGATAACGACTAAGGGCGCTTGTGCACTACACTCAATTTTCATGTCCGGCGGTCCGATTTTTTCAGGTCCGATATGTCAGGCCATATGTAGGTAATGCGCGCTTGTGCACTGTCAGGAATTTTACCGTCCGGAATTTTACTTTTCGCTATTCCGGACCGGATTTTTCAGGTCCGTGATGGCGGCAATGAAAAACGTGTTTACGCTTGTGCACTGCTGCGTCCGAGATCCGGAAAATTCATAAGGAATAGGCTTGGGAAAAAATTATCGATTTGAATCGATATTTATTTCGGCAATATTGTTAATTTCCAATAAACTTATAATCGATATTTATTGTTGATTATAAAATGCAATATTTTATATGATGATTTAATATAGTTGGTATATATCACTGCATATGCTTTGGCATATGCTCGGTATAGTTCTAATTTGATCAGCGTATGGTTCTAGTATCGATACTTAGCTAGATTTTAGAATCGTATTAAAAGTATCGATAGCTTATGGTAAGATAAATAAGTGTTGTTACGCTTAGACGCCTAAACAACTGAACTCATCTAAATCTAAATGGAAATTAATATAGTAAATAGACTTAACTTAAGAAAGGACATAGGCTACATTTTATTGCGAAAAATAGGGGATGAAAGTTTGCCTGGAAATTTGTCATTATCAGTTTTTTTTTAGACAATTGATAAATATAGATAAATATTTCACAACAGAAGTAATAATAAAGAATAAACAGAAGATTAACAAAAGTAATTAAGTGACACTCAATGTAATCTTCGCATTTAATAAAATTTTAAATGTATGTTTGTGTCATTAATGAATTTAAAAAAAAAAAAAGTATTCTAAGGGAATAATATTTCTGCTCAAAGAAACTATACTACGCGTATAAAATTATACCTATATATAATATAGTCAACTGATCTCGTAAAGTTCATTTAGCATAATAATTCTCCACTAACACGGCACTAATTTCGATTTGTTTACGAAATGGCGCCACCGATTGGTCTATCTCTGTAATCGCTGAAAGTTGTTTTTACAAAACTTCGAAAAAAAAAATAGCACGTTTAAAAATTTAAACATCAAGTACTAGAACATTATCAGTAATTTTATTCTAATGTCACAGATATTTTTAACTATTGTATGTGAATAATGCTTGTATGTGTATGTGAATTCCTAAATTAGTAAGGGTATAAGTTTTTACATCTGATAGTAGTCATCCGATAGTAGTAAAAAAAATGCTTCATTCGTCTTGCCATAATTTATTATGATTTATGTAAAACGATCAGATCATTATTTAGGTACCTTTCTACGTCTTCGAACGGAATTACCGACATTCCAAAAATCTCATCGTACATAGCATAAGTGACGTGTAGCTTCAAAGAGAGCTGCCCTACACTGCGCCGCTCCGATCAGGAAAAAAACGGACAAGTGCACAATCTACTCATCCGAGTTTTTCATGTCATTCCGGACCGGAAAAAATCGGACCGCCGGACCTGAAAATTCAGTGTAGTGCACAAGCGCCCTAATTTTTGTTTCTTTGTCCATCAGGTACATTGTTAAAAAACATTAAACTCGTATTAGTATAAGGCTATTTACGTTTTTAAAGATTTGTTGATAATTTTTTTCGAGGTATTAAAACCTGAAAAAAAAATATGACTAAGGACCAAGGAGGTATAGTTATTGTTTTCTTCGAATTTGACATTTTCCTTTACCAAAAACTTTTAATAAAATAATTAAAAGCGCACAGTTACATTTCAAAACAAACACATGCCTATATTTGATCAGTAATGCATTATTTATTTTACAGTTGATTAAACAGCAGTTATATTGCAATGCAAATGCAATGGTGACCGAGGCCAACATGGCCGCCGCGCCGTGCGTCGGACGTTTGTTTAGCACCTTTTTTGTGTCGCCCACACACACACAATACCCACGTCTACTACCGTGCATACGCAGCAAACATGGCTATCGAAGAATCCGTTTAACAAATCCAGTAGTATTCTGTAAATTTGTTAATATTATTTAATTGCCCGGAACGAAAATAAATTCTACAATTTTCCAGTAAAGCTATTTATCGCTAATAAAACCTGAGATTTTCCAGTAAAACTGACAACATGATTCTATGATTTATTATTCTATGATTTTTGTAGAAAATCTTAGTATTTAGCAATTAATATTGGGCAAGGTGTGGAGCATCCCAAAAGTGAGGTGTTCAGTGGGTATGCCATCCACGTTTTGACTAGCCTTTGAGCGGGTCCGTGTGGATGGAGAGTCCCACACATCCCCTGTCGCCTGTGCATAAAGCATTCCCCTTAAGAGATAAAGCTATTGCAGTAGGTACTAATAACCCGAACAATGTGCCTGGTAGATTGAATGTATGCATTAAATTTGTAGGTACCACTGTTATGATTATTTCTGTAAAAATGCATTTTTTATAATATACCCAGTAAGTAGGAGTTAGAAGAATATCTGAAAAAAATTAATGCCTACAGAACGCCAAAAATATATAAGGCCCAACATCCGTTTGTGGGTGAGAATTTAGGAAAAGGAATAAAATAAAGGTATTATCTAAATAACTATATAATTACGTATTTATTATCAGTTGTAGACCATACTTTAAGCAATTTAAGATATTGACTGTGACTTCTCTGTATATATTAGAGCTTTGTAAATTAGTTAAAAAATATCCTGACTTCTTTACCAAAAAAAATGATATTCTGAGGAGATATACGGCGAGATACAAGAATAATTTGATACTTCCAAAATCACAATTGACTTTGCACAGTACGAGTCCCTATGTAATGGCAATAAAAAATTTTAATAGATTACCCCATAATTTAAAAAATGAAATTAATATCAAAAAGTTTGTAACGACATTGAAGCAAATCCTCATTGACAAGTGTTATTATAATGTCCAAGAATATTTTGATGACAAATTGTAATATTTTATTCCCGTTGACGTACCATGTTTTTCTTTCTTCCTTGACAATTTAATTTATCTCTTGACAATTTAACTTTTGTTTTGTTTTGACATCTACATTGTGACATTATTTATAATTTTTAATTCTAAGCATTTGACATTTATTGTACTTAATTGAAAATTACCTGACAATTAACATTAATTTTATATACTTATGATTATTTTTAAAATGAAAATTAGGGACGAATGTGAATTTAAATGAAATTTTATGAATGTAAGATATTGAGGAAAGTGAAGATATAGAAGATTTTATTTAAAGCATATACTATATACAATGAAATTTTAATTTTAAATTAAATTTGCTACACCCTTACAGGGTGTCACATAAACTGTACCTAATAATAACACCTGTTTTACTATGTGACATGCAATAAATGAATTATTATTATTATTATTAAGCCTGATGCAATTTGATTATCAAATCCAATGCCTACGGAAGGAAAAGTCAAAATTCATCATGGAAATCGTGAATTTTCAACAATAACATTTTAAAAATACCTACTTTCACTAACGCAACTAGTAGACTTTGATATATTTTTATATTTATAGCAAATATATTTTTATCATCAATAATAACTGAACAGTGTACTTTTACTATTATTATTTGGCGCCAGCACCATTAAAAAAGGACTTAAACTTTATTTATTGGCACTTTATTACTTACTATAAAATTTTAACTCCTACCAAAATCGCAGTAAAATACCTGCTTATTCCGTAATAAAATCAGCGTCGAACTCAACGTCAAACACAGCGTAATAATGGCGGGTCCACCGTTGTAGGGACAATGGGCTGAATGCCCACAACCCTAATAGAGCTGTGACGTCACATCTCATGATCTACTGAGGTCGATTGCCCACGTGGGCCATGGAACTTACAATAAACTGTACATAATCTTTTGAGCAAACCAAAATCCTGCAGCGTAGCGTACTTTTTTTTTTTTGCTTTTGAAATCTGTTTTTTTGACAAAGCATGCTGTGTGAAAGCGCTGTGGTTGACGTTGAGTTCGGTGCTGATTTTTTCAAAGAATAGGCAGGCATTGTTTTACATTAAGTCCTGTTTAAAGATAAATTATAAGTGTTACAGTTAGTTGCACAAACGTCTATTAAGGTGTAATGACGCCTTTAAACTCTAATTTTAATGGGTGTTTGTGCAACCGGCTGTTAGAAGGCTAGATTTTTTTATTGTAAGTATAGTAGCGTCAGAGAGTTGACTTGAAAATTATTGTCTGAAAGTGTAAGAATGTAAGAGCACGTATCTACCTAGAAACCAATTTCTTTGCCTTTTGCAACGGCCTTAGGTAACAGAATCGCAATTATCAAAACTCAACGAATCGCCTTCTGATTATTATAAAATTTCGTATCAAAAGTCTAGGTAATGAAGCGTTGCGTTAGTGGAGCGAGGCGTCTCAATTTTAGAGGTGATCGACCTGCCTCAATGACTGCGGCACGGGTGGATATCTCTCATTATTACCCAACGCTAACATTGGTATTGGCGCAGTAACTGTTATTCAACTAACATTGAGTCTTGCATGATACAGCCAATGCAATCAGCATGCAAACTCTTTAAAATAAAAAACTTCTTGTTATTGGTTTACTGCCTACATTTTGCTAAACGTCAAGCTACGAATGAGATAACTAATCTGCGTGATTCATTATATGGAATGTTAATATATGTTTTATGACAAAACCCGTGTCAGGCATTATCTAAGAGAAGATATGTGTTGCTTTAATTAATCAATTGGTTCAATATAAAACGTCATAATTCACGCGTCCCTGTGATTATTAGGAGGCTTTAGAATTATCATTGGTGGGTAGATGTGGGCTGTAATAAGGTTCGAGTCTGTGCTACAACAAATCAGTGAATGGCGTTATATACAAAGTAGGTATCTATTTGATTTCATAGCGGTTTTGATGGGTGTAGAGTTCATTGTGATATATGCATTGTTTGGATGCGTAATGGAAGAGTTAGTTGCACATATAGGAATGTGCTAAGATTGCCGTCACTCCTAATTAGTGGTATTTAGGCCAACACAAAGCGTAGACTGACTATTGAGATCGCAAGCCTGTACGAATAGGAATTCTATTTTTTAACCGCCGCGCCAACGTATTCGTTAGCTGCAGCCGTTCGTCAAACTAAACACGACTCTGAACATACCAAAACTTTATGAAATGCACTTTCATCACGCTTTATAACTTAGCTAATCTAGCTAGAAGAAATAGCCGTTCTTGCTCGTGTATATTACCTACCTACCGATTATTAGACGCTACTTTCTATTTGAACTGGTCCGATTATACTAAAACGATGCGATTGCTGCAAAAGTTATATTTTCACGCGGGAAAACTAGCTGTGAATGCGTGCAGTGAACACCCTCGATACGAGAGACCGAAAATACTTCCACCTATTTATAGATGTAGGAAATAAGTTTTGTTTCTGTTCAAAATGTAAATACAGTTTATTATAAAGGAGGTGAGATTAGAAATGCACTCACCAGAATCGTGCGCTCGCGTGTCACAGCGATCGTAGGCGAATGTGTTTATTTCACTGAAATTATTTATGTTCGTCGCCGGTCGTCGCTCGCGCAGATCCCGGTCGTGTGGCGCCCGCCCGGGCGGTGTGCCGACTGGCGAGTAACCGCGCTCGCGCCATTGTCCGTTTCCATCATACAACACACGAAACATCGTGTCATTACTTACCAATCCGACTATACAAACATTTCTTAATCCCATTGACGATATTAAAAACTACAATACATGTAATTAAATAGGGTATTTGACTAACTTTAAATAATGGTTTTAAATTATTCTTTATTAAATAATAAAAATATTACAATAATATTTTGGGGAAATTTAAAATGTATTAATCAATAAAAATCAATGGGAAATTTAAATTACCGAAACCAAGCGGAAACCGCTGTCTGTCATACGCCGCCATTACACCGCGTATGACGTCACAAGCTAGTAAATAAACAAACATCATAGTAAAATTGTCAACAAGAAGCCATATTTACTAGCGTGTGACGTCATCAGATTGGAGTTGCAAAAATTAACAAGGAGTTTTCGTCTCAGATAAACGTCAAAAAATATAATGTAATCTGCAAAAATTATACATTATTTCGTTTAAAATGAAATATATGTTATTGCGCTATCATCTTATACGATGACCTCAACTTTTAATATACTTTTAAAATTGCCAAACACTCTAGACATTGTAATAAGCGTTTAATACCCATCAGCGTGCCTTTATAAGAAAATCTTTTACACAGAAGACTGTGTCACTAGTGTTCGTAGTTGGAAAACGTTAGCCGACACTTGAGTCATTCATCCGTTCAATCTTTGTTTGCTAGTTTCACATATTGGTCATTCGTTGTGAATATGCGAATAAGCGCTTCTTCATGGTGTTAACACGCCTCATCTATCATGTAGGTGTATTACGAAAAATTCCAGCAGTTAATTGCTTACCTAATTAGTCTTATACAAGTAAAGAATGAAGTTTCATATTAAAACTTACAGATAAGCTAGGTAGCTACCTATTTAGGTTTATAATTTTGAAATACATTAAATTAAATCTAGAACAACCTAATATATCTTAAGAGTATTAATCGTATTGATAGCTGAATAATTATAAACACTTTCGTATATTGTGTAGGCGACATCCCACATATTGCATTGAACTTACCCAAAAAGTGAAAGGGAATTAAGCAATGGTTATACCCACTACAAAATATAAAATTCCTAATGCATAAATCTATAAAAAAACTAGCAGCAAGTGTTCACCATCTTTCATACTAATACCACAGAAGTAATAATACCAATGGTATTACTTAACATGTTACAATCAACAGTAAGTCGGGTTATAGAGAGCTGCCAAATTTCTCCAGTTGATTTTAAAACTTAATGCATTGCAGATAGAGTTCAAAATCAATTGAGCAAATACGTATCTACTTTTTATAAGATTTTTCACCTTTCAATTCTGACGCCCCTAATTTTTGCCTTTCTGGACTATTGCCCGGCTTGCTCCCATTTAGATCGAACCCTTAATAAACTGGTGAATCGTCATGATGACTGGTTATCTGTTGAACATAGCAGAAGCGCGGCAAATGTCGTCAAATCAAAATGATTCTATCACCATCGAGCGAGCCACTTATTCTATTCTATACACCAATATCCACGAGCCTCCCCCGCCCCCTCCCCCCGTGTTTAAAATGACACTAAATACTTTGTATTTTACACTTTATTTTTATTGAAATAAGACACTATACATCTTGACGGTGATCTGCGCAAACGCAGATTCACCATGCGACAGTATTTGTTGGTTATATATCACCAAATAATTACTATATCACAAACTTTTTTGTGGCCAATCATGCTGGGTAATCTAATAACCGAAAATTGTCAACTATTAGTTGCTTTCATCGACTATATAATATACCTATAGCGGAAATTACAAACTCCTATGGAACTAATTTTGGGATCATTCTGCTTTGTGTCATTATTTGTTCAGAAATAAGGTCTAAAATCAAGTAGACGAATGTCAACTAGGGAGGAAATAAGTTTTCATCCGTTTCTTACTTATTTAGGCTTCGTTTCACCAACACCAGAGTGAATTCGAATTCTGGTGTGGATTTATACAGAATCGCAGGGCTGTTTAAAGTTATTGTTTTACTATGCCAAGGTAATGAGGGTTGTGCAACGCATTCCACAGTCAATATTAAAGTCAACGTGGCAGTTATCACCACATTTGATATAAACCGTAACTTTAACTACTTTTATTGTGCAATCCATTCTAGTGGTGGACGGTTGATAGTGTCTACTTTTTGTATGGATAGCTAATATAAGATACGACGAGCCACCAGTATCCACGCGTCTAACCCCCGGCTGAGTGTAACTAAAACACCTAATGTTTTGTATTTTATGCCTTATGGTTATTGAAATAAGACTCATAAATTTTAATCGTACGTTCGGTCATCGTCAGTATTCTCCAAGAACATTCACCATATTAACTAGAACTTGCTGTTAGTGTATTTTATTGGTTTATAAATAAATAAAACAAAATGTTGGAATCGGAATGTCTATTCTAAAGAAAATAAAACTAAAAATTAACTACTTAAACATTAAGAAACTATAAAATAAATAACTAATAAAAATAAGTAAATAACTAAGAGTTTTAACTTTGGTGGTACAGTATTGAGATGTTATTGTTACTGTCTTAAAAGCAACAAAATATCTATGAACATCCGGATCATTAAAATAAGGAATGGAATGGGAAAACAAATCTAATATAATTTACATATTTTTCCATTAAATAATATGTAATAATAATGTTTAGTCACGGAATACTCTAATAGTTGAGGTTTACATCATGTGTAAACAAAATTAAACCAGTCCAATCGACACCAAATATTAAGCAGCTTCAAATATAAAAAAAAAACTAAACAAACCAAAAAGAACCAAATGGCCAAGATATTTTTTTTTCACTAGAATCCTGTGTTTTGACATGTTTTGTTTCTATAGAGCCCTCTCAAATTGATTTATTAATTTTTAATTTTGAAAATGTCACGCAGATACTAGAGTTTATATTAACTAAAAAACTCGATATGAATGTTGCATTAGCGTTCTAAAATGCATTAGAATCTTGTACATACATCAGCTCAGTGTCTATTCTAGTCTGTTGCTAGAATAGATAATTTAAAGCAGAAGAAAAAATAGACAATAATTAAAGTATTAAACGATACAAGAAGACAAGATTCAAGAAATTAAAAAGAAGTCACACGCACGGGTAGTTCCTTTAAAATTGTTTGCTACATTGGTGGTAAGGATAGCGTCCTTTACATCAAAACAAAACTTCGCTAAAACGAAAGAGTTGTATAGGTAGCCATATACCTATTGCCATTGTCCTTGTGCATTTTACCAGAATCCAGTGATTCACTCAATTCACTTAATATTTCTGTAAACTCTGATTTTTTTATGTTGTGTAATGAAAGCCCAAATTCAATTTTATATTTTCTAACAGACGTAAATTAATCCCATCATATATAACAAAATGTCATCTTTTATTATGAGCCCTTCTAAATATTTTTGATCGTATTGGTTAAACTTACTATTAGGATATATGCTTAAATATTTAATGCTGACTGTACTTAGTTTAAAGGATGAAGGAAAAATTTTTCAAAAATTTTACAAAGATTAGTTATGCAAAATAGAATCTTAGAGTACCTTTCATATTTAACGTTATTGTATCGTATACAAGGAAGAAAAGATTATATATGTTTACAAAAGACATTTTATTCATTTTCTTTCATAGAGCTCTAAGTGGCTATATAGTTCTCTCGCCTATTATAATACATTTCATTTCATGTAGTCACTAACTTTTTGATAAATACTATTTGCGTTGTATACAAAAGTAAATGCAATATTTATTCCACACTAGTTACTATAATATTATCGAATTAACTAGATGTACTCAAATTGAAAGCTCAGTCTGGTTAGAATATATATCCATTTTTGGGAAAGCCAGTTGGTACAAAAATACAGTTGGATATTGTAATACAGTGTACAAGAAAGGAATGTTGACTATTCATGAAACAATGTTTTTAACATGCATAAGAATTCAGCTTTGAATAAATAAATAAATAAAAAGCCTTTATTATTCCATTTAGCATGTGTACAGTACATGTTAGTAGTTTCTTGTTGAGTATCCTCTAGTCTAATGCCACCTGGACCCCTCCACGGGTGAAGGCCTCCTCCAGAGATCGCCACTCAACGCGGTTTTTTGCCAGATTTGGCCAATTTTTTGTACCGATAGATTCTATTTCGTCCTTTGAATTTGAAGAAGAAGCTTTGAAGCTTTGAATATGTATCATAAATATTTTTATTTTTAAATATGACTTTATACTAGGGTTGCCATTCGTCCCGATACGTCGGGACATGTCACCTTTAATAACAGTGGTGTCCCGACGTCCCGACGAGCTATAAAATGTCCCGGCAAACATAATCGAGTGTTTCAAATCATTCGACTGGATGACTTTGACCGTGGTTCCGGAATGGACTAAAATATAGGAAACCATTTTATATTTGAACGAAAAGGGGGCATCCATCGATTCCGACAACTGTGTTCTAGAATTTATTCACCTGAAGAATAATATTGAAAAAAAAAACGTTGAAACTGAAGAATTGCGAGCAAAAAGCATCCTTGAAAAATGGGTGACGATATTTAAGACTGAAACGTCACATAAGCTTAAGCAATTTACGAAAATTTGTGAATGCGTTTTTAGTATTCCCGGATTTAACGCTTTATTTTAAAGAACTCCCACGCACCAAGGTACGCAGTAAATACAAAAAAAATATGTAAATGTCACGACGGGGCCTTGAGGATTTATGGCAACCCTGCTTTATACCTACTTGAAATTCTATTTTTCTTAGGCTAAATTACACCATAAGAGCAATTACAGGTTAAGGTAATTTCAAATTTGATAATAACTGTCAAGTTAACTTTTTGCACATGGAATTAACATTGACCATGAAACGCGATGCACCATGATCTTTCTTTGCATTACAAAAAATAACTTTACTAATATCAATAACTAACTTAACAAGTGAAGTTTAAGCGGTTATAGTTAACAGCTAAAGTTATAACGTCCTCTGCTAAATGTTGAATGATGCAACTCATAATTTGCTTAACTAGTACTTTAACATGTTTGTTATTGTTGAAGTAAGTTGGTGCAATCAACCCTTAACGTACAAAATTCTTATTATGAACTGCTTACCTAGGTAGAAAAAGTTTAACTTGGGACAGTACTTTCGTTTTACAATAAAATATAGTTCAAAATATTAAAAAAAGAGATTCTATATTATTCATAATACTATACATATAGTCAACATTCCTGCTAGCAATGTAAAAAAAATACATATTGTGAACCTTATTTCCTTTGAAGTAAGAGTGATTGTACCTACTATTAATAATCTGTGTTCACTTGAAAAAACTATATCAAACTGTAATCATTTGAAAGCAAAACTATCACATATTTTTTGCTTTCGCTCACACATTGAATGGCTCATCAATTAAAATTCAATTTTAACCTGTTGTCACATACAGTAGATAGCTGTACTCTCTTAGTATGTTTCTGGTTTCGATTATATGATATAGATATAGCTTAGTTAGAATGATATTGCATTGTTCCAGATACTAATAGATGTCTCTCATATGCTTTCAACATTATTTATACATATACAGAGTTAAAACCAATTTCCATTAACACTCATTGTAAAATTCTCACGACATAAATAATTATGTAGTTTTAAGCACAAGTAACAAATAACCCTTTTTTCCATTAATAAATATTGCACCAATGAACGAGACCGAGTTTTTATATAAACAGTCACAATCTCTACAGATTCAACTGGTGATAGAATAAATTAAAAGGTGTCAAAATAACTTTTCTCCGCAACTATCAAAGTTACCTTTCCAATTTTAGTCAACTGGAGTCAATAATAAGAATCATATTAAAATGTACCACTTAAAGTTATATTTTGTTCTAAAACTAAAGAGATTTGCAAAAGTTCAATCCAATTTAAAAACATTAAATACTGCTATGGACCAATGCAGTGAACTCCCAGTATATCCATTTAAGTATGCAATCTTAAAGGCAGCAGACTTCTATTTCACAATCTATATAACATACTGCATATATTTTTCTATTGACGATCTCATCCACTCTTGGCCATTCACCTAAAGACATTGTGATCATAACAGCATTTTGTATCACAAATAAATATAAATTAATATCATCTGCCATTATTTAATTACAGAATGTACACAAGCCGACTATGGTACTTACACGTTCATCTACATCACAAGTAAGTTCATTAGTTATCCGTTCACAATCACTGGACACCGTTTAACACCACAGACACAGTTCACTCATTATTCGATGGTGATCACATCGGGGGCCAACAATCATTTGTTGGGTGAAGTCAGTCCTAACGCTGCTGACAGCAACCGCACTACATTCTTCGGCTCTTGGCTCTCATTCTCTGTAAAATTTATAATATTTACATCATATAAAGTAATATAGTTTACAGCTTCATAATTTACAATACTACTTAAGTGCTCTTTCTTTTATAGCTACAGCAAAGAGCTGTATTCAAAGTTTATCAGGGTCTATCGAATTCTTTTCAGGTACAAAAAGCCATGAACCCACTTGGTTGGTTTAATATACTGTATTTAAGTCTAGACAAATAAAGTATAATTATATGTTTTTTAAATGCAGAATAAAGAATATAAAATAAATTATCAATATATATATATATTTTTAATAAGAGTCCGCAGACCACTTTGGATACTTCCAGGGATAACAGAAACTATTAACCACTAAAGGGATATTGCTTCAATTTCAACAAGAAATGGCTTTAAAGTGGAGTTGACACTCGCTACGTCACAGTTTAGTAGAATTTACAAAAGCGTAACGTCATGCGACATTTCAACTCAATATATCGCTTTAATTTATTGATTACGCAAAAATTAAAAAATATACGTATTTAATATTCTACAATAATCGACGGACAGACAGACAGACAAAAATTAGTTGTCATCCCTAAAACCATAACCGGAGCAGCGCTAGAGCACATATATATGCTCACAACTATTTAGCTATGATTACGTATAGCAATAATCTGCTCCTATGGTTTTGTATAGCAATTATCTTCTAAAAAAGATAGAGAGTGACAGTGACTAACCATCAGCGCCTGTAACGTGTTTCTCTAGGTTAAGTTTCTCCTGTGCCACTTGGTAGATGCCCTCCTCGATGGTGCCGGCGCTCAGCAGCCGGTAGATGGTCACCTCACGAGTTTGACCCATACGGTGACATCTGATAACACGATACAAACATCATTATCATTCCGTTTATATCTATTTATTTATTGCGTTAGAAGATTCAGGTATCTTAAAAGTAACCACACTAGTTCATTATCCCATTGAGACATTTGTGATAAAATTGAGGTCTATATTGCTCACTGATTAAATAATAATATTTTATTTCCCTGAATGTGGTAGAGTACATTCAGATGTCAGGATCACAATATTTTGACCAATGAAAAATGCTACAACGAACTTAATACTAATAGCATTCTCTACCAGTCAACCTTTGCGAATTCGACTGAATGATCAGCATATTCTACCTTCATTAAATTAGATATATTAAAACTTATTTTTCAAAAATTGTAAGCGGAACTTCTGTGTGCACTATACACAAAAGTTCCGCTTATCCAATCGGATAAGCACATTTTATCCTTTATTATTTAGCTGGTTAACTTGGGCCTATACTATTATCCAATAAGTCAAAAGTAATATAAGAATTTCTTATGATTTAATGCTGCACTGCTCTTTAAATAAAACTATTATATACGGTTTGGGCGCTTTAAAATTTTATTTTGACTTGAATTTGACCACTTAAAGAGTCCGGAACGTTATTAAATAAAATATAAACGTGCTGAAATCGTTTAAAATAGTTTTATTTATTATAAGTATTGTGTATATTATAATATTACCTGTCCTCCGCTTGCTTGTCGTTGTAAGGGTTGAAGTCTATATCGTGTATGATGACCGTGTCCGCGGCGGTCAGGTTGATGCCGAGTCCGCCCGCTCGTGTAGACAGCAGGAACACGAATATGTCCTCCGCGTTATACTGGTCTATTAGGTCTTGTCTACAATAGAATTATCACTGAGTTACATTTATAATATTGGGATTATTTAAAAAAATACTCGTGTTAAGTTTATTACAAATTTATAGAAGTAGATAGCACTTGTATTTAAACAATCGGAAATAGAGACGATATAATATGAAAAGTAACTAACTACTTATAAATATTTAAATCTTTTTTTAATAAATAAATGATAGTAGTAGCTCGGTAGCATAGTGGATAAGCGCCGCGGCCCGATATCGTTATTCTTAAGCAACTTTCGCAAGGGTCGGTCCCGGGATGGGTGACCAAAAAATCTCAAACTACTATGTGCTCTGGAATGCATCATAAGGCGAAAAAAAAAATAACGACGATATAACTTATACTTTTATATTAAATTAACGGAATCTTCAATTCATTATTATAAGAAGTGCTACTTACAGGATTGTTATAAAAATAACATCTTTCCTCAGTGTATTATTTTTTTTTAAATTCAACTTCAAACTCTGCACAAACTACATATATTATTTATTATAGCAATTTGCGTCACTCATACTACATATACAAAATTGTTTAGTTAATCCATCATTTTCAATGTAACACCCACAGAATATAAAGAAATCTTGTAGAATATTATATTATATTTACAGAATTTGTCTTGTTAGAGCTTTTATTTTGGCATTTTATATAAGTAAATCTTCATTAAAAGAAACGGATCTCGAGCCCACGACTTTTCGCTATCAGGGCGACTGCTCTAACTGCCGAGCTACCAGACATCCAACAGGACTGACGAATTCTTCAAGCCCTTGTTACCTTTCGCTATTAGTGAATGCAAAATTTATAATAATAAATCCCTCATTTCAGAAATTAAAATATAAATTAATAATGTTGTTTTGTACCTGTCAGTGACAGCTGTTTGGCCATCCAATCTCAGATATCTATGCTGTCTGGCGGTCAAGTACGGCTCCAGGATGTCCAGCATCATAGTGAACTGACTGAACACCAACACCCGGTGACCTTCCTCCTTAAGTCTTGACAGCATGCTGTCCAGCTTCAGGAACTTGCCAGAGTCCAATATTAAATGGAGAGGTAGAGCGAACGATCTTATGCACTGGAAACCGTTATATTTATTAGTTTGTGTACTGAATAACATTTATTCATATTATATAACCAGTTTTTGGTATTTTATTTATAACATAATTTACTAGTTCTTATTTATATCTATCTAACCATAAATTAGGGGGTAATTTATGGACAGCCTATAATAATTATTAGTATGAGCTTTGTTATAAGTATTGCAACAGTGACGTTGTTTTTAAATATACAGAAATAAATATTTATAGTTATCCGGCTCGAAGGACCAATGGTTGGCGTTTAATCCAGGCCCAGATATGGGAGGAAGAGGATGGGAGGAGGACAAGGGGAGGCATTTGCTCGGGCGCCAATGTCATGGGAGCGCCAGAAACATCATTATATAATACTTATTAAAATAAAAAATGTGCTTTACAAATATTGTCATAGGTACACATTATAGGGTACGATTAGACAGACAAACAAACACGAGTAATATAAAATCCACCCTCATGGACGCGGGGAAGGGGTAGAGGAAGGGCGTCATATAAAGTTTCTGCTTCGGTTTGTAATATGGGAGCCGCCTATTCTGTTTTTTAGTATTTATTATTATATTGACAACAGAAATACGTCATCTGGTTCACGAGATACAGACAGACAGCGAAGTCTTAATAATAGGTGACCCGTTTCACCCCTTAAGTACGTAACAATAGATAGATAGATAAATTCTTTATTTGATTGAGAAAGAGAAATAATCAATAGTAGACAACAAGATTTAACTAAAACAAGACAATCAAACAGTATGTGTACCGCAGCGATGCAAATGGTCGAAAACTCAGTGAGTATTTACTCAAAGATCAAAGCACTGATTTTCAATTTTCACCCTAATTACTAGTGGTCGCACTGTAAATATAAAAAAAATTAAGTAATCACAAATATATGGTCTTATGACCGATCGCAAATAGCAATATTAAAAAAAAATTGATCAATAAAAACCGCATTCATGTTATGTATATGTAACGGTAGATTTTTTTACTTGACATTGGCAAAATGCACAAGCCGTGTCTGCCATATTATACAAAAAAAACAAAAAAAAAAGTATCGGTACACTCACGTCGTGTTGCTGCGTGAGCTGATGCAACTGGAAGTCGGACAGGCACATGAGGTCGTCGTACGCGTACTGCTCGTTCTTCTCCTTGTAGGTGGGGTCTCGAGCGAGTCGTGCCGCCATCTGGCGGACGCGATCCGCACCGTACTGGTAGCGGAGCAGCAGAGGGTGGTTCGCCAGTTTCCTCATATCCATCATCATAGATACACCGCTCTGCTCGGTTGTGGCGTGGATCTATAGCAGCAACGTATAAACATATTATCTATCAGGGGTGGCCAACTTGTTTAGACCTAAGATCGACTTTACTTCTTAAAATCTTAAATGAAACAGCATAGTTTGTACACTATGTATTTATATTTTTTGAATTGCCACGATCGACGGGACTAATAGTCGCGATCGACTGGTTGGCCACCCATGATCTATACTGATATTAGTGGATCTATAGCAACAACGTATAAACGTATTATCTATGCTGATATTATAAAGTGGAAATATTTGATTGTTCCGTTTCTTTTATTTAAAACAAATAGGCTACGAAAGCGAAAGCACTGGACCGAATATAAAAATTCCTTCACCTACGGGAAGGTACGTCATATGCGGTGGACAAGGGTTATATTTTATACCGATAAAACTGAAACCCGACTACAGCTAAATCACGCTCTAAAGTTTGAAGCAAGAAATTTATTTTATAGCAATAGCAATATAATAATGACAGCGTAATCGTATGCCACTGATCATAACAAAACAAACTGTTGTGGCATACGAGCTTTAGTTTTTGAACTTATTCTTTTAGTGTAGTTAATTAATTTTTGGGTGTATTTAAGCAAAGTCGCAAGCAAAAGCTATCATTATATGTATATATTTGAAATGTGCTAAAAAGTCCTTTCATTTGATACCTTACACGGAATGATTAAATAGAAGGCGCTTTTGCCTATTTAATGTAACGTCACATAGCATTTACGAACTGATGGCGTAGCTCTTGACTTTTATAAGTGCTTGTAACAGCCAGGACTGAATAAATAATTTAGATTTTTCGCCAGGTTATAAATAAAAAAGCTAGTTACCGTGCCATCATTGGCGGAGAATCCAGCTATGAGATCCTTGTACAATTTCTGCTGCCTCTCGGACATGGGACACAGTTCTGTGTAGTTAGTTTTCTTGGGCAAGTCCTGTAAGACGTCTCTCTTCAGCCTCCGAAGCACAAACGGTTTCATTATCCTCTTGGCTTGAGATATCTGGCTCTGCTCGAATGCCGGCACTTCGTCTTCTTTGTTGTTCCCTTCCGCTTTCTTTGAGGTTTTCACTTTCTGTATGTTATAATACTTATATACAAGTTATAGCTTTTATTATACAACTAGGGCTACTTGCTAGGGCTTGCAAAATTGCAGTCGTTCTTCAATCTCAGTATTTCGAGACTCAAGAGAGAAATTGAAAATATTCGTATTAGATAAATAAAACAGTGAGCTTGCTACTTGACAGTTATATCAATAAATTATGAAATATATTAGAAATAGTAACAACTATGTAGTATTTTTTGTTTTGAAATAAATAAGACAATCAACCAAAATTGAAAAAAAAGTCAAGTCAACATTATTAACTGAATCTAAAAAAAATTAACTAAAATATTTAAAAATATTGTCATTATAACAAAAAATATGCATTAAGATCTCAAATGGTAATGTCAATTTATATTCCCTTTTGCCCTGTCATTGAATTACAACTAAATAAGTCAACCATATAATTACCGCAGTTTTCTGAAACAAGCTTTTCAGATCATCGGTCTTCCCAGAGAACATGTGAGGCATCACGAAGCACAGCAAAGACATCAGCTCTAGAAGGTTATTCTGTAGTGGCGTACCAGTCAGCAGAAGTCGATGTTTTGACTGTAGACAAGACAAAGTCTAATATATTCTCGAGAAATTTGTTTCTACACAAAATTACCTTATTTCGTTTATTATTATAATATTTGATTAAGATTAAGAATATGTTTCGTATAATATTTTAATCTAGTACATTCAAATACTATAATTAAAAAAAGGATATTTTACTCATTTTTCGAGTGTCTCAATTTTATCCTAATGTACAAATAAATTACTGAAAAAATATAACATTTTTATTCAGTCAGTAAATGCTATAAAAATACCTTTAATTTTAACAAATTTAAATTTCGCGATGTGCTCGAAAATGTTGGACGCCATGTTGCTCTGTAGGAGTGACGTCACTTGGTTTTGTAAACAAATGTGTTACTATTGGTTTCTTAAATTGTTTATGCACTTTTTATAAATATTCAAATAGTTGTAAGAAGATAGTACTTACATCAACGTTTTAAGATGCCGTAACACAGCAGAGCTTTCAGACTATAAGTGTTTACTTTATTTTAGTAAATTTGTAAATTAGTTTAGTAAATTAGTAAATTTGTACGATCTCCCTTTACAAAACCCTGTTCCATAATAGTATTATTTTTATAAAAAAAATTAGAAACTTATTTTTCTTGTTACTTTACAAACTGATTACTGATATACTACTGAATTGCGTAATAAAACCACACACTAAACATTGGACAACTGATGTGGATTTTAAAAATTAATTTCTTTTTTTTTTTTGAACTGAAACAAACATTTTTAGACTGCATAATGTCTAAGCTATCTCAATCGTATATATTTTCAGATATTTTTTCTCATAATAACTAAAATACCCTATTGCTAATGATTATTTAAAAAAAGTTTTCATTCAATATAGACTATCAGCACACAGTATTCTGTTTATTTATCTAATAGAAAAAAATCTTTATAATTTGAGTCTCTGATGACCAAGATGGATACGAACCCACCTTTGGCAATCTGGGCAACTGCTCTGACCAACTGTCAGAATACTTTTTAAGTTTTTTTCTATTAGATAAATAAATATCAATGTAGTGGTATTTATGTAAAAAAAATGTTGTATTTTATTATTGAAAATGCTCCTACCATTTTTTATAATACGATTCACACTTAAAACTCAACATCAATAATGCATTTGACTACGATTTTCGTTTATTTTAATGTTCTCCGAACTTTGAACAAATAATAACAAGAGATTCCATAAAAAATAGTTTCATACCTTAATTTTGAGTAGGTTGTCGTACCGTTGCGTGGACATGTTCTTGAGCATGTGCGCTTCATCATACACCACATAGTGCATCGGTGTGATCCTAAACATTTTACGTTCTTCTGGACAGCTACTCACCATTGTATATCTGAACAGAGACGTAAATATTGTTAGAGGGAAAGAAATTACGACTATGGGCAGCGCTATTACTCGATTGCATGCATTACGCACATCTATATCTGTCAGTTTGACTTGGACGTTTTGATCGGATTCGCGCCAATTTACAGTAAACAAATTTGCATTTTATACTTTTTATTGACTTAATTATATTTACCCATAACTTTTGTAAACATAATAAACTTTAAGCATAAAATCTTAAAGCAAACATTTATTCTTGTATATGTGTTGTTCCTTGCGGCTTTACTTTTTGTTATCTTTTGTTCTGAGATAACCTAATGAATTGATCTTATTTTTCATATTTAGTAACATTATGCCAATATAAATTAGTTGCCAGAAACAATTGTGGCAAACTATTTTTATGCAAAAACGAAAAAAAATATGAAAAAAATGCTGTGTAGAGACAGTACATTGTATTACATTGTACCTGGTGCATTGTATTTTAAACCTAATGGTGATTACATCAACACTGATTAAACATTGATATTATTCTGTCAACGAAATTCACGGCTCACAAAATTTGTTGCGTTTACCTTACTTTTAAAATTGCTAGAGTATCAAAACTTCAAATCTATACAAAAGCTGAAATATTTTAAGCGTCATAGTCACAATTTTCTTTCTAAATAAGACTTTTAAAGCAATTTAGAACTTAACGTTGATTTCAAGTTTAAACTCAATCCAAACTCACGTGGTTAAAACTACGTCGTATTTGTCGAGACCGCGCGCATATTCTATCCGCAGCAGGCGACGTTCTTCCGGGTGTCCATAGTACTTGCTCACGCGCAAGGACGGACACCAGCGCGCCAATTCACCGCTCCAATTGTCTGAACATAGAACGATATTAACATAAGAGATTTGACGAATATTCGTTTGGTATTTGGCATCATTTTTACTATTTGTATTCTCTCGAATTATACAGTTTTGGTGCCGAATATATTTTATTATTTGACTACACGACATGGTATAGATTAAAGTGCAGAACTTAGTATGTAATATTTATGAAAGGCAAAATAAATCCAATAAATATGTGTTCAATAAAGCAATGAATCTTCAAATCAACATTTGTTTTTACCTTTTTTACGCGATAGAACGAAATTGTATAACAAACAATGCGATCTAATATTCGGTTCGGTAAAGGTTAAACTGGTTATTCGGTGACACCACTATATGACGGATTTTTAATTAATATCATGCATTTCTAATTAATTATTACAAAAGCAGCTTGGTCAATTAGTTAATTTGAAAAAACTTTCATGGTGTTTGATATTTAATATTTAATATGCAATATGCATTTATATTTTATGTGTCTATGAATCTATACATATTCGCTTCCCGTTGTCTGTATGCTGACATTTTTAAACGTTTTCATCAATATACAAATTGATTCATGAGGAATGTTTATTATAATAAAGGACTATGCAAGCAAAGCCGATGCTAGAAAGCTAGTTAGTCCAACAAATGAGAAATGTGTGTCAAGGAACTATACTGGGACCATTTCTTTAAATGATATTTAAGATATTCTTAATTTAAGATTTCGTTTTCATTTACTAATCTATAAACGTTTCTATCTTATCAGATATTTGTTAGAATAATTCGTTATAAACTCACCAAGTGTGGAAGCAGGCACTACAACTAAATGTGTTCCTCTCGCTTGCCCAGTCTCCTTCAAGTGCGCAAGGAATGCAATCACTTGCACCGTTTTCCCTAAGCCCATTTCATCAGCTAAGATACCGGAGACGCCTTGCTTATGCAGTACCGCTAGCCAATTTAATCCAACTAATTGGTATGGTGCCAGTTTCAAACTGAAATCAATATACAATAGGGATGACGACTGGATTAAAAAAAAGACGAAATTATATTTAGTCTGTCGGTCAGATAATAGAGAAATATTAAATTCTTAATGAAAAGTGCGTAACTAATACACTTTGTCCCTGGCACTCTGAGATGAGACTCAAACCCATGACCTTCCGCAATCCAGGCGACTGCTCTAACAACTGAGTTAGAAAGTTAACCTCTGAATGAAATATGCTTTATTGTACACCAATACAGGACAAAACAAATGAATACAATCGAATCAAATACATAATTGGCTGCCTTATTACTAAAAAGTAATTTCCTCTAGGCAACCTTTGCGTACAGGAAAAACTATATCTAAATAGTTTTTAGGCGCCGAAACTACTGGACTGATTTAAAAAATTCTTTCACATGCGTCTACTGCATACGTCATATACGGGCGAAGTCGCAGAAAAATGACATAATAAAATATAAGACCTTTGTGTTGCAGAAAGCACATTAAAACATTTGTACTGGCTGTATCTATAGTGGGTATTAACGATACCCACAAACCCGCACTAAGCCTACAAGGTGCAATAAGTCCCATTCTCCTAATATGATTCTGTCTAAAGGAAATGCGTGTACCGCACCAGTACGGACATTTATAATGGATAATGGTAGTAGACCAGAAGTATTTATCACCTAGAATCCAAGGAGGTAGGCTGCTTGAGGCGTCCAGCGCCCGCGGCCACCGCTGCCTCCAGCTGTTGCGCGAGCCCTACGCACTTTTTCATCAACCGCTGTATATTATTTCTAGTCGTCAACAACTCTTGTGTCGAATTTAATAAGTCTGTGTTAAGCATTTTACTATTATTGAACTTTTCTACCTGTAACAAAAAAGAATATTGTCAATAAAAAATTTTCGCACACACAAATTATAATTTCATACTACGCTACTGTCATCTATGCTTATATTGGAAAGAGATAATGTTCCTGATTTTTTTTTGTGGTGTGATGTACGTGGTGACATTAGTATTACGCGAGCGAATACGCGAGGAAACAGCTAGTACAATATACGATAAAGTATATCAGAATTATTGTTTTTAAAGGAACAAAAACAAATTATAAATAGGAATTGCATACCATATCTAACCAGCCATTGAAAGGTCTCTGTGCTATAATAGCCTCTGCCTTTTTCTGTGAGCATCCACTAAGCTGTGATAGCTCATTTATGTTGCTCGTATTGAGGAACTCATATACCTTCTTCTTGTCACCGATCAAATCATCTGTTATCTCATTATCAGAATCATCACTGAAAACAATCAAAATTAGCGTATATTAGGGGACGTTCAAGTATTACTTAGCGTATTTTAGTCACTCGAATGTTACATAACGCTTATGGAGGACAGGGGATGGGGGGTGTCAGAAACACGTTACTGCGTGTTACTTAAGGTGTACACAGAGCAGAAAGAACATAAGATTACTACAATATGCCACAATTGATTTGTAAAAATACCCTCGATGCATTAAGGTTTAAATTAAATAGAATTTCAGTGTTATTATTATTTTTTAACAATAGTAATGGTATATAAAAAATTGCTACTATGAATAAACATATATAAACAATAAACTCACCTATCATAAACCCTGTCATCCTTGCCCTTCTTAACACCGTAATCACCGTCCTCACTACCACTACTGCCTCTTCTCACTCTTACTGTCTTCGAGGTCAAAGGTTTCCTAACTACAATCCCTCCATTGCTACTGTTTGACCCTTGAGGGCCACTAGATACTCTTATTATGTTCAGAGATCCATTCGGTCGAGATATTTGTCCTGAAACACCGGGGCGACCAATGCCAAAGAAAGTTGTACCTGGCAAATTGCGATCGTCGCTTTCCGGGTCGTGTTTAAGTAACTCATCTCTAGAACGTTCCTCATTCCAACCGTGCTTAACTAGAGTATTCTTTACGAACTGTAAAATAAATATTCTAAATGTAACATAATATTTTATATGACATCACGGGCTTCTAGACACAGTAATATGTATAAGTAATGCCCTTACTTTTCTAAAGACATGAAAATAATACATAAGTAAGATATCCTACCATTGGAGATATATCAGGGAACATTTCCAACATATTCCTAAAGCGTCGTTCTTTGACAGCTGTGGTGAGTTCTACCACGGCCACTTTCTTTACCGGTGAAGCTGCATCATCTGAATCTGAATCCTGGACTCTGATGCGTTTGTATACAATGGGAAGATTTTTATTAGCAGAATGTGGTGCAGCCATTCTTATAATAGGTTCTGAAATAAAAAGAAAAATATATAAAACATGTGGTATGGACCAATTAATAAAATTCATTTTATTATTTAATTGTGCTAATATAATTAATTGTGCTAATAATTAAGAGTCATTAAAGTACAGACAAAAGTAAATTTTGTGTTGTTCCTTATGTTAGTAAAACTCTTTCCCCTCAACCAACAATAAATAGAATTACATTCAAATTAGAATCTACTTAATTTAAAAAATGACACCTTATATATTGGAGACATGCAAAAAATTCAATAGCAATTTTAGATTATTTTACTACACAAAATTTGACAATGTATCTTCAAAAGCTATCTATTAAATAGCATAATCTAATTATTCAATTTCTATTGGGTTTCTGTTTCACCCAGTAGGTAGGACTTATTAGTATAGGTTGGAGATGATAGCCACTTTAAATTAAAGGTCACTATAGCAAGGGTTACAATCAAAAAGTTCTGTTTTGATCATCTACATCTTTAAATGTATAAAAATGTTTAAATCTCTAATCATTCTTAATTAATTAAAATTTCAAATAAAATTATACAACAATTAATGTTGTAGCATTAATTATAACTTGGAATTAATGAAAACTATAGATTTAAGAAGTGACAATGCATAGATTACTCAATGATCAGATTGGTTTTTGGATTCAATTTTAACGGTCACATTCTGGTATAAAATATTTGAAGATAATTTTTATTGTTATTTATTATTAAAGAAAATAAATAACATGATTTTTGGGATATAAAGTTTTAAATATTGATGTATTAAACTTCATACTGAAACAATTTCAGTAATTATGTCAATTAAAAAATTAATTGCTTTTTAATATGCAAATTTAAATAAATATCTAATTTATGTATAGTCAAGCTATTTCTTATAACAATGGTTTTTCATTGTTTGGAAATACAAATTACATAAAATGAATATGTTAACATCACTGTACCTATGCTATGTGAAACGGACTATACTTATCTAATATCACTTTCCCGGCTATTAACTTCACTGTACAGCTAAATAAGAAAGACATTGAATTTGAACAGTTGTTATAGGCTTGGACATGGGATTCCTAACAGACATTTAAAGATATATGAATATAATTTTTTTACTTTATATGAGTCTGTTCAATACACTCCACTATTACAAAATCAGTGATAATTTGTAAAATATAACATTTTCTATATGAGTAGCAGAAATGTCATTTAGTTGATATTTCTACACTAAAACAAATTATTGATAATAAGTATCTTGTCCCAGTAAAAGTATTATTATCTTACACGATGGAATACAAAATCAGAAACCTTACGCACTGGGGTCACTGAACATCTTGATCTTGATCCATCATATTACATACTAGGAAACACGTGTTATCTCATTAAACTTTTAAGTAGTTAAACAAATAAACATTTAAGTAAATACTTACGAGAGTGTGATGAAGATGCCACAACAGTAACAGAGTTGCTTGAGCCTGGCACATTGGGTTTTCTTTGAAACCTGTATTGTCTTAAATAACTCATGTTACTGTTAGCGTCCGACATCTTATTTGTGTTAATTAATATTGTACGTTAAACAGATTTTTTCAATAATATAGAAAGCTATCTAAACTATGTTTATATTTAAAAGGTGAAAAATGTCAATTTACGAGAGCACTACGGCACGAAATCAACATCACACGGCCATTTTTATCCGCGAGACTTGTAAATGCAGAAATATTAAACGAACCAACCAAACACGAACAGCCTCTCAAATAAAATATTTAAACCAATGGTCGTTAAGCAGATGAAAATAATAGCCAGTGAAAAAAATATATATAATTCAGTTTTTTTTTAACCAAATTGAATGAGTAAATCTTGGTAAAGTGTATTATAAACTGATGGTAAATCGGGAAATTTTAATTTGTAGAAGGCAACATTGGGCTAAAAGGATAAAAAAAATAAGAATAAAACGTCTTGATACTTTTATTATTTTGAACGAGGAAGTGTTAAAAAAAAAAACGAGCGCACTTAAAAAAAGCACCTCCACTAGATGGCTATTTTAATAATCGTTTGCTATCATATTTCATATAATATTTACTATCATATTTGATCAATTTTGCATTCACAGTGCTATACTGAAAAATATTCTTAATGAAAAATGGGTACAATAATCCACTTTGAGGTGGGACTCAAACACATGGATTGCAGGCCCAGATCGAAGGTCGTGAGCTCGAGTTCCTTCTCAGAGTACCAGGGACAAAGTGGATCTTTTACTCATTTTTCATTAAGAATGATATTTTAATTACATTGATAATAGTTTAATTTTGGTTTGGTTCACCAAAAATATATCATTTCACAATCAAACTGGATTGTGAAATGATACACAAATATTAAAATTATTGTTAAGTTTTTTAATTCTCATTCACTGTTCCAGCGGTCCTTTGAACAAGTATTTACAATTCGTCCAGTGTCCAGTCTGTGGGTATCATAATCTTCGATCAACAATACAGAGAGCCTAATTAACGAAATGACAAGCTGAAGGCCATAGAAGCCAGGACCGGTAAAACCTTTTGAAAAAAGATTACGAAATGACAGATTAGATTTTTTGTGTTGGTAATTTTGATTCGTATTTCTATGCTGGCTGTCAAATTAATAGGCGCGGCCATGTTGATGTGTAGTGAATAAAATATATTTATTCAATTTTAGGGAAATAAAATTGACACAATATGCCCAAATGCGACCTCAAGACTAGATACATCCCTGCGACATTCGCCTGGACGTTACTGTTGGGCACAACATCCCTATTTTTTTATTTCCCGTAAGTATAAATTGTCCTTTAAATATACAATATAATTTTTTGGTTTGACGACTTTCACAGAAGACTGTATGCGTAAATCTTTTAATAACTTTAGGGCTCTACCTTTAACCTATGCTACTGTATATGGCTTTTACGTTTTAACGTGATTCACCACGATATATTATTGGTTTGGTCGCGTGTTTCTAACATGATTTAAGCCATGCCGTGACGGTCTCGATATACATTTATTTACACTATTAGGAACTGTATAAGAATCAAGTTACTAATACGTGATAACTTGTGTTTTACTACTTCATGTTATCGATTTATATTATCTAAAATAAATTCACACAAGTTCATAATTCTCTTTTTTTTTTGTGTAAACAATACATATAAATAGATAGTTACTGCTTATAAAGTGGGTCAGATTCCTTGTTATAAACGTTTATATTCAGAGATTATGTCAATAAATATCTTTTGTAATAGACTTTCTAAGTTCAGACAGTAGCACTTGAACTAACAAGTCACATAAGAATATTTATCAATTTTAACTGATTTCTTAACTATTTTGAGCCTTTAGTGCTATTAAACACTAAGTGCTCACTGTATTCATAAAATAGAATAAAAATCTAGTCAAATATTCAATAACACCCTTAAAAATTATGTTGCATGTGCCCAGATGAAAACAATAACAAAAATTGGCTATAACTTTTGCAAATTAAGTTAACCTTGAGAATTATTTTCTTAAATATAGTTAGTTATTAAATAATGTTTGTGATACTTAACTAGCATCAGTAATTGTAGATTGTGATTGTTATTGGAATTATTTTTTATTATTTTAATGATAGAGTTGGAACTACTAATCTTTAGCAGTTGTGATTCAGTAATCTTTTGTATTTCAATTGATATAATTAATTACTCTATCTAACATACAATCTATATAATAGAAAATACTCTATCTAAAGGAAACCCATTGTCAGCTCTTGAGGCTATATATATTTTATTAGAATATTAGGTATCATTATTTTTACTGTAAATGTACTAAATACAGTACATTTAATTGGAATAAATACAGGCACATTTAATTTCAATGGCTTTAAATATTCTTTGATGTAGTGTTATTTTTAAATTAATGAAATTGACTAAGCGGTTGATGTATTAGTCATTGATATTTTTTTGTTGTGACTAACTAGTATACTTCACTTGACATCAATTTCGAGGTCAAACTCTGAAAGTAACTTAAGAGTTGTTGACAAATTTGGATATTTTTAGTTTGTTTTTTCCAGTACACTTAATGTGTGAGTTTATAAATATAAAAAAAAAAATTATTGTTTGAATAACATCCATTAAAATATTTATTATTTTAAAGCTATATAACCTATACAAATTTGACATTCATTAGATCATAAAGGCTTGATTAAACCTTAAAGGACATTAGTGCATCTTTCAGCCATTTGCAGAAACATCCATTTATATTATCATTAGTTTAAGGTGACATTACCCATACAGATTTGACATTTATTAGCTTAAAGGTGTCATTAAATCTTAACGGACATTTGTGCAAATGACCTTTAGTGAAGAAAATAATAGCAACCGATTGTTAATAGTTACTCATATTTGTTTTGTTAATTTATTGTACCAATTGAATGACATTGACATGGTTTACGCATGGTAAGATTCAAGTGTGAAGTCGCAATTATCATAAGGAATCCAGAACGGTTGCAGCAGACAAATCCATACTATCATATAAAGTCTACAACTCTCAAGTATTTCACAAACAAGCTTTACATAAACTTAATAAAAAAAATAAATAAGACGTGATGTTTTTGTTTCAGTTGTCAGTACTACCTCCACAAGCACCCATGGGTACCTGCATACCAAGGTGTTATAACATTTTTTGTTTTGGCCAATTTTACACTGGCCACTTTCATGGACCCGGGAGTCATACCAAAAGGTTAGTAAGTTCTTTGTATTAAAATTATAACCTTGTTATTACTATTTAAATGATATATCTGTTCTTATATGTATATAATTTTTTTTTACCATATTTGTATATCATGGGTGGCCAACCAGTCGATCGCGACTATTAGTCCAGTCAATTGTGGCAATTCAAAAAATATAAATACATAGTGTACGAACTATGCTGTTTCATTAAAGATTTTAAGAAGTAAAGTAATTGGTAGATCGTACTGGGTGTCGTCAGTGAAAAATCGATCTTGGGTCTAAACAAGTTAGCCCCCCATGTTGTATATAATAATCTTCATAATCACTCAATATATCTGAACGAAATATTTTACACTGTGTGTAACTTGATTCACTTAAGACACAGGACAGTTTTATATCATATAATGACCACAATATAATTTTTATTTGAAATTTATACTGACTGAATAATTTTGGTATGCAATTATGAAAATTATCGCAGCTTTTTGGTTGATCAAAACGATCAGAGCGATCAGGACGATCGATAAACTGTACAAATGAACTGCGCAATCTAATCGCTTCTATAAATCGTTTGTATGAACCCGCCAAAGTTGTAGAACCAGTTGTCCAATTAAATATAATTAATAATAATCATTGGTGTACAAAACTTACTCAATGATATGCTCTAATGTATGTATTCAGTGATTTTGTTTTCCATGTTGCATTACTATTATTATATTATTTAAGGAGTTTAATAATTGTGAACAATTTTTCAATTCGAAAAGGATGACTTGAATACCTTCTGGTTTAAATAAATTGAAAAAATCTGCAGAAATTAAATATTAAGATTAATTATTGAGATATAATAATTTGTCTGTTGTACATAACAATGGCATTGGAAAATAATTAGTACTGCAAAGATAGACAGCACTCTCACTCGTATCCTGAACATTTACAATTAAAAATGATGATTAGGAGCATAATTGTATTGGTTTCTCTGACTGTCTTTTATTATTGATATTTTAAATTTAATTCACAAGAACATATGAGTCATTTATTATTAAACCATTGTGTTCTGTGATAGATGAGAAGGATTAACGTTATCTATATCAATTTTTTATCATTCCATTACATTTTTAATAAACATGGAGCTATTTTGACTAATGCAGCATTTTATCAAATAAATATTATTATTTTTGATGTATTTTCGACCTAAAATTTTGTTTGTTTATTTTTTGGGCTGCCAATTGCGCCGAATAATACTTGTAACTATCAAAGAACATAGACTCGAGAAGTTTCACTGGTGTCTATGAAATCTTCCTTTATTTGCCTTGATAAAGTGTTAAAATTAAATTTAAATTATTATAACACGAATCTAATTATGTTAATAATATTGATAGTATAGTTTTTGGTTCAGACCACCTCGAATTCTCGAAGTCAAGTCTCGAATTATTCAGTTTGTAACACATAACCGTCTGTACAAGTGCACACATTAGAGTAATGGAGATGCGAGCCACAATGTATGCGGTGTTTCGTTTTCAGCTTTACCTGTACCGAATGCATTTGTTGTGCAGCCTTAGCCTTTGGACATGATATCTGTTATAATTTGATGTTTATCTTTTTCTTGTAGCTCCACCTGACGAGGATCGCGAGGATGACTTCAGAGCTCCACTATATCGCAGCGTAGAAATAAACGGTATTACGGTGCGAATGAAATGGTGCGTCACGTGCAAGTTCTACAGACCGCCGCGCTGTTCACACTGCTCTGTGTGTAACCACTGCATAGAGGTTAGTCTAAGAAATAGCCTAGATTAGATGAGTATTTACTACAACCAACCTTGTTCTAACAGACCTTTTACTTATTCCTTTTTATCAAGAAAATTGAAAGCTGAGTACGAAATAATATGATACTGAAGGTATATTCTATTTCACCAAACTTCGTATATTTTACAACTCCAAAGAACCTAATTAAAAGAGGCAGAATTTAATACTGCCTCTGATGCACAGATAATCTTCACGGATTTGATTTCAAAAAATATCCAAATTTATTTTCGAGGACAATTAGAATAGGCCCTCTGATGTCATGTACGAGTTATACCTATATGACGTTATATAATATATTATTATTGTCTCGTTTCCAGACATTCGACCACCATTGTCCGTGGGTGAACAATTGCATCGGGCGACGGAACTACAGGTTCTTTTTCTTCTTCCTCATATCGTTGTCCATACATATGCTGAGTATATTTGGGCTCAGTCTCTACTACATAATGAACAACAACAAGACTTTAACGCAAGTCGAGCCTATTGTGTCGTATCCTTTGCATAAAATTGTATTTCGTTATTATTAAAACAATATGTGTATTGCATTACCAACATCAACATATCAACTGTAACCGCTGCTAACGGAGAAATTAGGGCGGATTCAGTCCTTAAAAAAAGTTGTGGTTATCGCCACCCCAAAAAGAGGTTAAGTGGGATTTGGAGTACGAACTCACATAATTTTTTGTGAAATATTTGTACCTACACCCAACTAGGCAGATTTTTTTTCTATCCCGCCGTAGATTTACGAACCGATGGCGTAGCTCTCGACTATCACAAGTGCTTGTAACAGCCTAGACTGAATAAATAATTTTGATTTTTGATTTTGTTGGGATTTGGCTTAGTCATAACACTGTTGGTCATGTCTGTATACCCAAAATAATGACTAATAAATGAATTCGTAATACGTTATTTTTTATGATTGTACTTTAGTTGGATTTAAACTTAAAAAGGAGTTTTAATAAACTTAACTCTCGACCTTATCAGTATGGTTATAATGGGCATAATTATCCTACTCGCGATCCCGATATTCGGCCTGACCGGTTTCCACATGGTACTGGTGTCGCGGGGTCGTACAACAAACGAACAGGTGACCGGCAAGTTCACCGGCGGTTACAACCCGTTCTCGAAGGGTTGCTGGTACAACTGCTGTTACACACAGTTCGGACCTCAGTATCCTAGGTGAGTTAATTAGCCGTTTATTCTTACAACACATGTACCCATATAAATAAGCCGTTTTTATACCCTCCAATAGTGATTAGATTACACTTAGTATATGCCAAGATACCTTATACACTATATCTTGCAAATTTTTTAAACTTGGCCAATAAATCCAAAAAGTAATAAAATTTAAGATGTTCAAATAAAGCGTCCTTAATGCTTTTATGTTTGAAGCCTGCCTACAGGAAGCACTAACCGCTGTTTGTCATCTATAATATATTATTTGAATATAGCTCGAAAAAGCAAAGTGACAAAGACAATATTTATATTAATTAAGAAATTACTCAAAACACATTGCAGCACATCACTTTATTACTATATATTATAAAAAATATTAAGGATAATTTGATGTGTTGTTGAGGTTACATATAATCCAACATCACAGGATGTTGGTTGAAATACCACGGAATGGAAGCGTTTGGATGACATTTAGGAAAAGGTGTCTTCGCTCCATTAGGAATAGTCATGTATGAGTATGTGTCATTTGATATTCCTTAATTTTAGCTTAGTATATTTCTTTTTTTTTTCTATTAAATCATCTATGATTTATTTTACGAGATGTCCTGTCATATCCCATAGAACATATTATGTATCCATTTTTTTAAATATATGTGCAACTATTTGTGCATCAACAGCACATTGGGCTATCATAAACTTTTAAAATATTTCAATAAATTTTAATCATAATCTTTTATACCTATAATTAAGTATTCATTTGATTAAATTTGTCATTTCGTGGAAGTCTAATGTGCTGCCATCTGTAGATATATACTAGACAAGCTGTTTGATACTGACTACCAAAAATTATACGAAGATATTCTGCTAAATTACAGGTTTTATTTGATAAATAGATAATAATTTGTAAGTTATGGTTTCATAGATTATTTATTACAATTACACTTTGTTTATGTTGTTCAGCTTTGTTTACTGTATACGAGTGCTGCCTTCAGCGTCGAGCTCTGCTTAATGTTCCCTATTCTGAACAGCTAATCTAGTATTAGATATATACAGTCTGAGTTTTCAATCAGTGCACAATTTTTCCCCTTGGTTTACTATCTTTAATAGAATATTTGAAAAAAAGAAATTCAAAATTATAAATTTACGTATTAATGTACCTAATGGTTAGGTTATGTAAGGAATTCCAATTTACCATACTTGGACGTTTTAATCGGTCGACTGTTCGTGATTATTGTATATTGTAATATGTAAAAGACTGTAGGTATATCGGTAAAAATCGGTCATTGACCTCCGCGTGGGTACAGTAGGACTCGTAGCTTATAATAATAAGCGACGGGTTTAAATAGAGATGAAGAAAAAACGCGAACATGATTTGCGGTAACAAATACAATATTAAAATGTGTGCACCGATTTCAAATTTATCCTGTACCAAAGTGTATGATTACCTACCTGATATGTGACGTCCGAGTACACGCCAACAGTCTAGTGCGTCCGTCCAAGTACGTGTACAAGGGCGGCAAGAAGCGTCGCGAGGCGCTGGGCGGGGTCGGGTGCGGGGGCGGGGCGGGGGGCGTGCACTCCGCGTCCGCGATATCCACGATCGCGACCGACACGCAGCACCAGGTAAAGACCTACACGGCGGACAACGGCACCGCCCACCGCGGACCCCACGCCCACTACAACAAGGTGAGAGCCAGACGCTTGCGCTGCCATTACTACTACTCGTGCGAATTTATATGGCACCTGAACGCCTATTCTATTATAAAGTTACTAGTTTTCCGTCAACGGCTCTTACAAATTTTTCTTTCCGTCTCTGCTCCACTCCCATTAGTCATAGCGTGATGTTATACAGCCTAAAGCATTCCTCAAATAATGGACTATTCAACGTAAAAATATTATTTTGAATTCGAAACAGTAGTTCCTGACATTAACGCGTTCATCTTTATAATATTAGGCCCATTTATAAATAAATCTTAGAAATCAGATCCAGGTCCCAAGATGAGTAACTCAAGCCCTGGAATTGTGGTATATGTTAGACAACGAAGGTGATGCTTTGAAATGCAACGGAGGTAGGATATGAAACCGCCTCTGGTGTACAGATAATCTTCACGAATATGAGTTTAACAACTATTCGAAATTTTTAGACTTTTCTTTCGAGAACAAATAGAATAGACCCTCTGGTGTTATATTAATTCGTACGAGTTATACAAACAATATTACCACTTTTATAAGTAGCATCGGTGATATTAATCTCTCATGAAAAATGCAAGTTAAAATCGATTAAATAGGAGTTCAGACCGTACTGAAACTATTCTAATATAGACTTAAATGCGTTACGTGAAGGTTTTAAGTGATGACTGTCAAGATGTTTCATTAACTACATCGGTGTAACTTATAAACCTGGTTCTACTGCACCTACCATAGAACACGGAAATATGCTACGTGCGTTGTCTTAAATCTTTATGTAAGAAGCCTTGCCCGTAGCGCAGAGAGTTCTGAATGCCACGACACAAGTCCCCGTTAGTACTATAGATTAGGGTTGTCGACCGTACTCCAAAATAAGATTATTGTACTCTATATCATGTAGGCGCACTCTATAATCTGTAACACTTATAGAGGCCGCTAAAATACAATTTTTGATACTATATTTATTAACTAATGGCGTTCAAGCATAAATGATATATGTATCATTATAACAACAAAAAATACCTTTTTTAAATGTAATATTACTGATTGTTTGTATCGCACTTTTTATTTACCTCCTTTGAAATCAGATATACTAGAGTAAATTTTGGCAACTCCATTTAAAATACATTGTTATTGTCAATATGTGTTTTGCGTTATAGTTAGTATGCAAGACAGTGGTGATTATTGTAAGTGGGTAACTAGATTAGAGAGTCGAGAGCGCCAATGTAACATTTTTCTGTGTTCTGTGATGTTATGGAAACATAGTGTTGCCATCTGTAATATTTGGATAAATGTCCTATTTCCTACCTCAAATATTTGAATTTATTTGTAATATAGATTTTTCTAAGACAAAATTGGGGCATCCCGAATGGATGGCAGCCCTACCAATACAGTTACTTACTTGTTCACTTATTTCAATTTAACAATAAAATCTGAAATACCTACAAGTGTTTTAATATCTTTGAAAGTTAAAGCGAGAAGGAGAATAATTTGAAATAACCATGTCTCCATTTTTTGTTTCAACTTTATTTCTTATTGATAGTGCTTTAAAATTGTATGCAACTGCCATCGTAAGCTTGATTGAGATATTCATATCTCATGCATAATTAATTCTAATCGTAACATATTGAAATTGGAAAGTATTAAATCTCGTTCCATTCATTTATGGAACAAGATTTAATACTTTTCAATTTCAATATGTACAAAGTTTACTTATAAATACACTTTCAGACCAATCCATATTAATTTATAAGCGAAAATTGAACAAGTAAATTTCTGAACGTTCTTAGTTACGTAATATGAGTACTCTCGCTGAAATTGGTTTTAAATACTTTTAAAACTTTCATGTCAATCTATTTTATCGTAAGCACGAGATGTCAAATTTTTGTATTGGCACGTGTACAGCGCCGTCTACCTCCGTTGAGGAAAACTAAGATTTTCAATACGAAAATTTGACGTTTGTGATCGATATTAATTGGTACTCGAGGACTTTACTTGCTGAAGTTTGATATTCTAGCGAGTGTACTTAGGACATTATACATTTGGCTAGTTGATAAGCTAAGTAAGCGCGCCTTTATGATGCAGTGTCTCACTAAAATTGTTAGGTTAGAAAGCGTGACCCGCTTTTTTTCGGATTTTTGAATATAATGTGAGTGAGACGTAACCGCATATCTTATAATTCTTTTTATACTATAACCATATAATGTGCACATGGCTTAGTCTTTATCTTTAACTGGGCCTTTTTTCTTGAATTTTACGAAATTTCGTTTTCATAGAAACAGTGTGGTCGGATATATTCGAATCTAGATAGAGACGGGTAATTTTTTCATGTATCACTTAAGTACATAAAAATAATATCCATTTGACAGAAAGTGCTTCATTTCACTCTTAGTAAATCTATGAAAATTTTAGCTATTGTTTCTGCCATTCTCACTCACGATAATATATATGACTACTGATAATATATTACATACCGATATTATTTAACACAAGTTTTAGATGTCCGGTGTAATTTCATTACATTTATGTTAATCTCTCTTTATAACATTGATTTTGTATTTCTCCGTTTTTTTAAACTGTAACTTACAAAACATTATAATAATAGCACCATAACATATCTATATAGCGCTATTTTTTTTAACTAAGGCTTTAGTTTCAGATTCAATTTAAGCCAAATAAGAATGTTCTGAAACATGCTTCTTTAGAGTAAAGAATGGCTTGTCATCTTTCACTAAATGCCGTAGCAAAACACTTAGATAAATCATGCTTGTAGAGCAAACTAATACATACCTTCAATTCACGATTGTATATAAGCACGCGCACTTTTTATTTCAGAAGATTGATGTGAATTGAAGACATGAGTATGTCTGGCTCTCGACTAACTTAATAAAAGTATTTATATTATATATTTATGTACCTTTCTCATAGATAAGCCATTGAATATAAACTTTTCATTGATATTTTTCACGTTTACTGGCTTTTAAAGTAAAAAAATCATGAACCCTAACAATTACTTAAAACAAAGTTATGTTATTTTTATGGAAGAGTAATTGATTACTTTTAATTTAATTTTATATGACTGCGTGGCATCAGGCAACGATTTATCGCGTGGTACAAAATTTTGGGTCGGTGCATGTTTGACAGATCTATCTCGTAACGTTAGAATTTACAACATTCAACGGTTCAATCGTCAGTACGTCAAAGGGACTAAAGTATACTTCCTCCGATGCGCTTTCATTAAATATGAACCGACCCCTTAATGGAACGGGTTCGCTCGGTGCACATATTTGAGACTGCAGAATTGCAGAACAGAGATATATTTCATAAGGAAATTTGATTCCTAAAGATGATAATAGATCTTTCATTTGAAAAGTTATATCAGTGTTCCTTATCGTCTTAACCTTCTAAATCTTAATTTTATAATACAAAAGCAAATTGCCTCTTCCACCTCCTTTATTGTGGGATAGTTTCATTGGAACAAGTAATAGTATACCAACACCGAGATAGTTCGGTACCATGTGTTGTATAGTTCCATCATTTTGAATTGCGTTTTCAATCGCCCCGCGCAGTCATCTAAACGGCGTTATTATTAATTAATATTAAAATATAATACAATAGTCGATTACGTCTGCATTTTTTTGACGACACACATCACATGCACAGTACAAATTATTGATATAATTGTAAGATAGCTGCGGCAATTAAGACCAGCTATGCAATAAGTTTCTAATACACTTCTATCATGATGCATGGACGAGTGAAGCGCGGCGTTTCTATCGATATTATGTGTGCCCGAGGGCCTTATTACAACGCGGCCGTCAACTGCCGCAGACACCTTACAAAATGCACAGTTGTGTGCTGTCAAAATATAACGAGTCGGGATTCAGTTGTCGCCCGGGCGGGAGGAGCACGAGGCCGAGATGGAGGGCCCCGGCGCGTCGCAGAGCGCGGACTGTGAGCCGACGCCGCCGCAGCGGAGGGCGTCCGCCGCGAACATGTTCCCGCCGCCGGCGCCGCACGCGCCCCGCCCCATGCACTACCCGAGACTCAGTCCCCTGGCGAGGAATACCAGGTAACTGACGACTGTTGCTAATTGAAACGGCGGCATTAAACCTTATTGGACGTTTGTGCAACTGACCGTTAGACATTTTCACAATATGCAAAAGACATATTCAGCAATGATTTCAATTTATACTTATTAAGTTTAATGTAATGTTATTTATAAATTAACCCTCTTAATATTACGGCTATATAGCTATAAGGGTTAAATGTCAGTCCAAATGGTAAAATTTTTCGTTTATCCCTGATGATTTATAAACGTTTCAGCCATAGTGGCACGACGCCCGGGTACCGTATGGTGATGGAACCTTTACGGTACGACTCCGGTTCAAACGGGGCGAGACCGTCGCCCACTATGCAGCAGCGTATCAAGGCGCTTGGGGTGCCGACGCCACTCGCGGTCAATAGCCCCGTGAGAAGGTATGATGCCGGCTAATATTATAACGTTACCTCGCAGTCTTGCTAAGAAACTTGGCATTGTGAAACTTAAACGTTACATGTCGCCATTTTCTTCTTATTACACGTTGAATCTGAACTGGATGAGAGGGGGGGGGGGGACAAATATGCATGATAATTATGCCAGTTACTTACTTTTTTATACGTTGACTCTGAACGAAACCGGGTGGGCAATAGGGATTAATGAAGTACATTGTGACCATAAGGTGGAGGTGGATAATTGCACCTCAATCGGAGACACACCTCGTATTATTATAAATTTCGTCATCTCATCATCTCACATGCATTCTTGGCGAGTTTCCAATCGCTATTCTATTTTAACGATTATTGCAATTATACAATTTAACGTATCGATTTGTTTAGGTACAAACAGATTTCATACCGATCGAAATTGACAGCTCATTAAGTAGACTTTGCATTATATTCATATCGAGACTGCATGTGCGGGTCCAGTTTCCGTCTGATTACAAGTCCTTTACGCATTTTTATTAGAGACGAGTCTCCGTATACTAATTTCGATACGAATATCGTTTCAAAATAAATGACTAATTCAAAGTACCTTACAGTTTGAGTATTACCTCGAAACTCACAGGTTAATAATACATGGATTACATTAATATTGGTTTATTAACTTTATATGATATAAAACGAATATGTATTCAAATTGTACGAGGCTTCATTTCTTTAAGGTTATTCTTAAGCGGGACTGAGGGGAATAATTACAACTCAATTTAGTCTGGCATAAAAACTTGGTTTGACATCGCTTTGCATTTCTTATTTATTGGAAAATATGTATATAAATACACTTTTAATTTCGATTGGATATTACTTGCCAGTACATAAAAAGGTATTATTTTTCAAAATTAATAATATTAGAGTAGCTATTACAATAAAACTCAGTAATTTTATATCATTTAAATATGTATTGGCAAAGTTAAAGTTCCTATTTATGAATATAAAAACCTACTAGAAAAGTATTTTTTTTTATGACTCATCAATTTGGCATACAAAAATATCATAAGTGGCATTTCATGCCAAATTAAAATGGCTCTTATTAGTGTATAAACACAGTATCCGTTCAATCATGGCCTCTTCCTACATCACATTAACCAACTGTTGATAATATTAATATCCTACATCCTACAACGCATCGCTTTAAAAAAAAATGTTTCTTTTGAATAAGTGTTTATTTGCATGTAAAATGGTTTGCCTACTCACTTAATGTTTAGACAATTTTTTTTTTGTTCGATAACACCAAGTTTTTTTTTCTCCTTGGGTGTATGTAACAACTGCTTTGTCAGTGTAATAATATAGATTTGTTTGCATCAATTGATAACATTTAAAGTGGAACGTGAATAGGAGTATTAGATATAGAGCGGGAAAGTCAGGCCTTCAGCTTTACCTAGGTAAGAAAGAGAAAGATGATCGTTTTATTCTAACCATTTCTGTACTCACATATGTGAGGATAGGGAGCATAACGGAATGGTTCGATGGTTTGTTTATAGCTATATTTTACTGTACATGCGCCAGTAAAGACAATGAGACACACAGAGTGTCATGATCTTCTCTCTCTTTTTAATCAAAGACGTTTCCGCTGGCGGGCAGTGTATGTCTTTCCTACTATAACTAATAATATCTCTATGGGAACGTCACGGTTTATACTATTTTAATGTCAATAGATGGCGTTATTGTTCTTTTTTTTATTTTTCATCAATGAAATATCCAATTTTGTTTATATTACATAACATGTGTTACTTTTATAGCGCAAAATTGTTTATTTGCAGCACCACATCATGTTACTACAAAAAAAAAAAAAAAACTAATTTCTGCTTTCAATTTTGATCTTAATTGTCAAAAGATTAAGGCTAAATATCGAATTGTGAAATATGTCCTTTTGTAGGAACCTGACATGCTATTTTTTGTACCGAAGTATATATTCTGTTTATGTAACGTTTCTAAATATATGTGTTTGTATCTAAATTAAAAAGGGTTTAATTTTTTTCAAACCCGCTTTTAATTTAGATAGACAAATAACGGTATTCGGAAAAGTAACAAATTGAATCCATAGATCCATAGAATGTATTTAATAATATTGCATTATAACCGCAAAACATATTATGTGCTTATAAAAGAATAACAACATTGTTATTATAAATCTAGAGCCTGTATTGTGAATGCAAATTATTAAAGAAATCGTTCCACCTTAAATTTAGTTATCACAGTTGAAACAACATAACCGTGAAGTAACATAAATGTATAGTTAAGCAATAATGATATGTATTGTTGATGGAAAACGGTCTATTTTCCTAATACAAATATAGAGGTGTATGGTCGAATAATATCAATCCTTAAACGTATTGTCTCTCGGTTGTCATACGTGTGTATCGTTTGTATCGTAGATAACTTTAAAACATCGCTTTGTGTAACTAAGGAAATTACTAACCTATTATGAATAATAAATTTGAAATTTTTATTACGATACTAAAATATCTTGCATTGGCATCATTTACGTAACAGTACTTTGAGCTATTGGTACAGCTGTTTTATTAGAATAAAATATATTTGAAAATATTGGCAAAATACTATGTATACATGTAGTCTGTTCGTGGGGCTAGCGAAAAAACGGGCACTGACACACGACACTACCTGAGCATCGAAAGAAACTACGTATTTCTAACCTCTGTATTTTTCCACGTAGTACTGCGTTTTGTTGTATGAGACGGTATGGGTCGCTGACCTCACCCTGTACAACAATAGGCAGTATTCCGCAGAAACGATACATAGTTATATGGATAACGACACGTATCGTTTTCTTGGAACGATCGCATAATACTTTGTGTCATTGTCCGGTTCTTACACTCGTATCCATAGTCGAGGGAAGTTATTACTTAAAAAATGGCGTATATTTTTAACCAATAGACGAGAATTTGAATGAAATAAGAACTGTTACTTCATTAAAATTCTTGTTTATTTATTAAAATATTTGCTTAAGTAATTACTTGTACTAAACTGTATATAGATATGGGTGTTATATTGCCCCCGAAACAAACTACATGTATTTAATGATATCATACACAATTAATTTGGTTTCATATTAGTCATTGCATATTGAAATTATATAAAATTATTATTTTAATAACATAATCGATGATGATTGATTTTTTAATAAAACAAAAAGTTTTAAAGTTTGTACTTAAAAATAAAATAGAAAACTCATTAAAAGGCTTCCGTTTGGTGTCATACCATTCATTTGCACAATTAACGTCATTTTTCTATTAACCTTCCTTGTGTAGGCGATTGTGGACCATATTAACGTAACCATAAGACATGTTTTATCGTTCTACATATAGATATACAAAATTGTACGTTTACCGCTTACCGCGGCAGGTGGACGTAGCAACATACCGAACGGTAAATTGAACTGTTGTGTTTGTTTTTGTTCTTATTAATTGTCTTGGTGGATTTTCTGTCATATATTTATTTCTTATTATGCGATATTTAGAAAGTCACTGTAACATCTTTTTAACTTTTTGGCCCTTTATAAAATGTAGTGTCAATGACACATCTGGCGGCGTCGCGTTTCGGTTGTTTTGTTATATAAAAAAAATATAGAAATTCCACTAATTCAAGCAGTGTTTGTATATAAAGTTTTGATTTCATGTTGCTGCACAATTGATTTGCTATAAGACAAAACTTCACAGGTGTGTATAGAGACAATATTTCTGAACACAGTTTTTTATGACCATCGAGCAACGAGATTCCATATTTTAACATCCTCGTTATAGTATATTTTCTTTGTTTCTGACAAAAAGACGTTATATATAATTAATTAATCTACTTGGTTCAGAAATGTGTAAAAATTCAAGTTCTGTTATGATTTCGTTCCTTTCTTCGGCCTGTTTTTATTGAGAGTAGAATATTTGTAGTAGTAATTCTTAACGGTTTTGTGCTTATTTTTATTTTTTTTAAATAATTAATTGTACAAAAGTCATTTGGTAATAGAGTTTATTTTTCTATTGGCATGTTTTGTATTTTGTAATAAGTGTGCAACCATAATTTCCTTGCAGTATAAGTTTTGCCTGCTACTAAATACTATAGTGACATAATTGAAATACGAGTATATTGGAGGCAAGATTTATTCGGAACGTGTGTGATGATTACTAAACATGGTATATTATTTTTTTTTTATTTGCAAGCTGTTGTGACATTCCGGACGGTGGGACTAACGCGACGCACTATACAATGGCCGGTAACGGGTACTATCGATTGTCGATGGTCGATCTATGATCATAGATTACAAACTGGTAATTTGAATTCAATATCTGTGTTTTGTCTATCGATTTCATTGTATCGAGCTTACGCAGAGTTTTTGCCAGTACTTAGTTTTTTAATTCATTTTATTAAACTTAAAATCATACATAATTATTGTTTTGCTAGTAATATTATATGTGTCATTTTAAGTTATTATAATTTTAAGCACCGTTGATCGTTTTTATTATGTCAAGTTTGGGAAAAAACAAGAATTGTTATTATTGCCATTGTAAACTGTTGTCGCGTTACCGCTGTCTCGAGCACCAATCCTGATAAAATATGTGGAACAATAATTTGTTATTTCTAAATTATATAACGGTTTATTATAACAACACATATCTAACGAGCTTTTTAACATATTTTATCAATATTCGGTGAGCAGTATATATAGCTTGCAATTGTAGTAGTAGAGTGTACATGATATTGTAACATAGTGTACATACAGTTGAGGCATGTGGCGTTGGCATGCTCCCCGCAACCGTAGATGGCGCGCGTCGCCGCCGGACCCGGTCGCGCGTTCAGAACCATACACTCGCGTACCGCTAACGATCACATAGCGCACATGTTTCTATATAACTTTTACATTTTGTATGGGTAATCGGTCGTCGTCGTGCTTCACCAATTACCGATGGCGTATTCGATTCTGCCTCGAGTTCTGAACGAGGCGGTCAGTCCGCGGGCGAACGGCGCCGGTCGCGCGATCGCACGTGCAAACGCTTCGCCCCGCAGCTCCCTTCTCCTTCTGTCCGTAGGCCGTACGATAACGATAGCGAGGGCTCGGACGAGCTCGCGCGATTAAACCCCTGACGTGTGCGCCGCGCCCAGGTCGAACCCCGGCACGCCGACGCAGCCGCGCCGGCCGGACTTCATCGGGGTGCCGCGCACCTCGCCCCAGCGCCGGTTCCTCTCGGAGGGCGAGCTGCTGCGCGCCGAGCCGCCCGCGCACCGCCCCACCGCCGACGACATCCGCGAGCTGGCCGCCTCCCCGCAGCGCGGCAACTACCTGTGGGCGGAGCGCGCCCCGCACGTGCCCCGCGGCGGGGTGCCCGTGTTCCCGCCGCAGCCGTCGCCGCTGGCGCGACGCCGCGGCCCCCCCGCCCCGCCGAACCCGGCGCCGCGGCCCGCTCGCCCTCTGTCCTTCGTGCGCGCGCTCGAAGTGCAGGACCAGATAGAGGCGCGCGCGGCGCCCCCCGACCCGCCCGACCGCGCGTCCGTGTACGACTGCAACTACGAGATCTCCGTGTGAAACGCTCAGTCGCTGTGCGGCCGCCGGGCTTGTAGGTCGCGTGTCCGGTCGAACGTTCGCCCCGACCGTGTGACTGGAGTTCTGTGATGTAAGTACATTTGTGAACGATCCGTATCGTCGATTGCAGATGTTTAATTGTGAATATGTCGAGATAGTGTGTACATAGTTCCCCAGTGTTGTGATTCCGATACGATAGAGTACGTGTGAGACTCGAGAAAGGTCGACCTTCCCCGGCAGTCGAGTGGGGAATTTTAAGAAACTTTCTGCTCGAGTTGTCGGATGTTCCGCCGCCGTTTTATGTTGACTCGACTGATGCGTCGTGTAGTCTTTAGTTTACGAAATCGACTGATAAGCCTCAATTTTCATTTAGTTCATTTTTTTAAGGAAAGCGATCGAGATCCTTAGAATGTGATCATATATTTCTTCATCTATAAAGAAACTCATATTGATCTACGAAAAATTTTAATGTGCCAAATATTTTATAGATGCGGTAGCTTTAGAGCACGGTTGAATTTTAATTTTACTCCCTTAATTCGAACTGGTGACACTATAAAATATTTTAATATCGTTTGACTGTCACACAGAAAGTTCAGCTCACCTCATATTCGATTGTTTTTTCAAATGATTCGTGAAGTTAATGTATATTGGGATTAATTACATGGGTTCTACATCCGTCCTACGCTTAGCACGTTATTGTGATGTGAAACTGAAATCAACTTTATAATGGAATATTAATTTAGTTTTTGTTTAGACTTCCTAAGAGATTTTGTGCCCGTGATGGCATTTTTCGTAGTTTGGGTTATGATGATGGGCATCGGAATCTGTAAGCTGGAAAATAGTTTGAAATTGCACATGAATTGATGTTAAACGTAAGTTTTTTGATTAATCGTCGACTAATTACTTTTGATTTAGACATTCAAATTTATCCATTGTATTAGTTACATAACTTAGAATTGTGTGTTTGCATTATGAGTCAAAAATTTCTTCATTGATTCTTCCAATATAAAAACACACATGGGTCTACTTGATGAATGAAAATTTCATTTTATAAGTTTGTATAAAAACAGAGTTTAATTTACGGTCACAAATTCATACATTATTATTTATAGTGACTTTATTAGTGTTTGCAAGCAAATCGTTAGAATCAGTGATTGGAACTATTTGGGACATGTTGTCTTAGTATGGATATGCCCAAAGTATATAGAGACAGAATCTAGTTTCGATTATTTTCTTAAAAATTAAAGTAACTTTCTATATTAAACACTTAATACGAATATTGTTCATTCGAGTCATATATAACTTTAATTCTAGAATCATGTCCATTTTATAACGTATATATTTGATATTTATGGCTAAAATTTTGTAATTTAATTACCCTCACCTATAATATGACTATCAAGATTAAATTAAAGACACTAATCTAACAACTTCACTGATTTTGGTCTAATATTGATGAAATTGGGTTGTTACTATTATAAAATATAGTGCATTTCTATTTGTCGTGTATGGAAAAAGGATAGTTGTAATAATTTACCAATTGCGACTTGCGTGCTTTCTTTTTAAAAGGTTTCTGTTTCATATCTATCCTTATGTTGTACATGAGAAAATGTGATGTCCTATATTTTACATTAGTATTAGTAAGTATTCTTTGATACACCAGGGTAAGTGTCCTATATACATAGACACAACAAAATGTCGCATGGATTTGATTATACAGTCGAAAGCTATAAATAAAAGATGTAACAGAGACCTCTCTGTGAAATATACTTGAATTTTTCAATGGCATTATACACAGTTAATTTTTAAGTACATCTATAATTTGAAGAAATTTATAAAAACACTCAATAAATTATGTATCTTCCATCACGTTTTAAAAATTTCATAACCTTAAATCGTCTCTGAAAATATAATATTGGTAAACTCGCAAATCGATTAGATAGCGTGCGTACACGATTTTCATTCTTTCTATGACTTACGAAACAAAACGGAAGATAAAATTTTCATTCACAATTCGTAACGCAAACTGTAAACTGATTAAGTCTAATTTCCATAAAACTGGATAAGTATTGTAGTTTTTAATTTTTTACTTCACACATTTGTTAAGTGTAAGTGACAGAAAAGATCATTTTTTTAAGATGTACTTAAACATTAACGTTGTATATGGCGCAATGTTACCTGGCCGTGAAATAACCTTAACAGATCTCACCTTAATGTTATCCCAAAACAGTACTTAGAATTATTTAAATATATGTGTATTTATTTAAATTCTGTTGCAAACTCCGTTGATTGAATTTATATACTGTTGCTCTTTTTCTTGTTGACAGTTTCTTTGTTTGTAATATAGCTTATAGACAAAAATATTTTTATCAGCCTCAGAAAATACATAAAACGAAAAATCATAAGTATAAAATAAAATCCTTATTTTATACTTATGATTAAAAGTATAAAATCCATGCATATTATTACTTAAACCTTAATTCGATAGTAACATAAAAATAAAAATGTTGTTGTGATATTAGCATCGGAATGTGAAATTAAATTTTAATTAATTTGAATATATTTTTCGATCTTAAAGAAGTAATCAAGAATTCAGATAATAGAGTTTGCAATAGATTTGGGCTCACTGTTTATGATATATGTACAATAGTTATATTTTATATTGACACAATGTGAATTGAAGGCGTGTGAAACCATAGTGTATGTTGCGGTTGAGATTATTGATGTAAATATAAATGTATATGTATGTTATAGACATATTTAAAATGCAATTCCCTATAGATAAAACATATCAAGTCGTTGTGGTTTAGGTATATAATACGTATTTATCTGTAGAGTAGTTTTTGGATCATAATTCATAAGTTACTGAATGTGATTTTAAGAACGTTTTGTTGAGTCTTCTTTGAATGAATATCTCTTTAAATAGTAATAGATTCTTATATTTGTATTTTTTATAAGACAAAATGTTACATGTTAATAAATGTTATGTGTAAAGAATGTCTTGGCAGTTTATTGTATATACAACAGCTTGATATGTTTTATCGTATAATATAGAACCAATAATGTTTTTTTCTATTTATTAAGATTAAGAATGTAAATATCCTGCAATGTAAACAGTTATAAGGACAATTTGTATAGATTGTGTAATAGTGTTCTGTTGTGAATTTTGTAATATTTATGTATAAATAATATTTAAATTTCAAATGTTTGTTTTAGTGCCAATACCTAGATGACATGATTTTTTAAAGAGTATTTGATGAGTGTACTATATATGTATATCACACTTATCATATAATGGGCGCCCCCTTTGATTATACAGGGTTTTCTAAAAAAATAGTGTCGAGTGAAAGTCCAGAGGCAGAGCCCCTTCTGCATGTGCGTAGCATGTCATTTTTCTCGGGTGGGCCCATACGATATCTCACTCTCGACCTGAGAAACTGACAAGTGAGTGTAGACAAAGCGTTTCTCGAGTTTATAATGCTACGTTAGTATAGTACCTACTTACTTTACTTCGATGGCTCAGCAACCCATAGCGGATCGCGAGTGTGAATATCATTAGTAGATATTCTATTACTTATTATGGCAATCCTGGAATACTCCCACGAACAAATTAGGTAACTTTATTCTTTGTCGGGGTACTCCCGATGAATGAATGAACGGATTTTACAGTTTTAATTTAATAAATACAAATTAACCGTTTCTTACTAAATGCACATGTAAGTATACACGGTGCATACCTATACTAAAATAATATTTTTTTCATTTTTGTGTCTGTTACGGCTAAACTCTGAAACGGTTAGAAAAATTTTGACGGGACTTTCATGGCAGAAAACTTATGTAATAAGGAATGAAGAAGTATTTAAAAAAAAAACGAAAGCACTTAAATTTTTAAAGATTTTTTGCAGGAAATGAACGGACCAAAGACAGTATTTCCGTTCCTTTTAACTAACATATTAAAAAATTAAAATTTGAAAAGTTCGAAACTTAGATATCAATACAAATATGAATAAGTACAAATAGAATATGAGTTCTTTATCGTGAATATCACGTTTAAAAGTAAATTAGTTGATTGAAAACTAATTTATTTTTAAACGTGAAAGAAAACCGTAAGGGTTGTCAATTACCTGTCAATTCATTGAGAATATATTGAGATTTTAAAGTAAATTTAAAAAACTCCTTGTCACGATTTCTTATCGATGTAGATATGGGTGTTAACGCGACTGAGTGTTAATGGTCCGTATGATCCAATTAGTCTTGTGTAGTTCAAGAACGATGTACGGTTAGCAAACGTTCAGACGTATAAGCTAATAGTTACGAGCTCATATGCTTACAACTACTAAAATCTCTATTGGTTAATCGGACTATTCGATCAGTTCGTTATATAAGATACTGTCGAGGCGTATGTCTAAGCAATAAAACTTATTTTTGGTAATTTGATGTGCCAATATGAACGAGAACTATTAAGAGTAACAGATCGTTAGCAATAAAGCAGGATATCACCTCTATTTATTAAATCATAGTGATTATTTTTGTTTAGAAATTTTCAAATTGATCAAATATAATAATTAAAACAAATTTTCACCTGAGCGAAAGTTGAAATATTTGTAAAAATATTTCTTTCGACTAATGAGGAAGTATTAAAAAAAAAGAAACTACAAAAAATTATATCACTAGATGGCAGCACAAAATTTAGGCTCTAAACGTAAACTAATGACATTAAACCAAAAAGAAAGAATTGTCAATGTTGTTATGTATCTGATAACTCGGATTAATATCGAGATGAAATTTAATTAATTCCAATCTTTGAATTAATTTCTTTTTAAATTGTATAGAGGAAAATGGAAATTAATATAATGAAAGGAGCCTGGTGGCCCGCCAGCCGCCAGGCGGCTTCATTATTCTGTCTGTATTTTCCAGCCGATCAGTCGCCGCCGACCTTTTACGCTGGAGTGTTGTTGCGCATCGCCGTCGACGCACCGCTGCGAAGCGTCTTTTTTGTCGATTTTTGTTTTGTTCTAGTGCAATTTTAATTGAAATTTTGTTAATCAGATACTAGAGTGTTCGTCTTGAGTGTTAAGTTTAGTTTAGTGACATTGAACAGAGCGTGCTTAGCTCAGTCCTTAGAGAGGAAGTGGACATTTTCAGCATCGACTATCATTAAGATATCGGTAAATAATTAAATTAAATTAATGTATTTCACGGTTCATTGTAATCTGCACACAAACGATATTGCGCATGCGCGTTATAGGGCTGTCAACACTTAGAAATTAAAAATTTTTACTTCATTTTTACACCTCTATTTTTAAATATTTGTCAAATAAAATGAACGTTTGCATGTAACCTAACTTGAAATTTTCGGCTGTGTCGGTCATTTTGTTCCTCCCAGTATACTTACCCGATATGTATCAAATATACTAGGTATTCGTATAAAATAACATGATTCCTTGTTAAATTGACGTTTGTGCAAAGTGAATCACGAAACGATGTCATATTTATTAATTTACGATGCTTAATTTACTTTTATTACGCCAGAAATAAAATTTGAATGAATATCATAGACAATATCCAAACATCGCGAGTGACATCTAGTATGATTTAAAGAACTAATTTTTATTTTTTAAATACTTCCTCATTGGGTGAATGAGCCTGAACATTGATGAAAATATGCTCTGTTATAGCGAAAAATTAACAAGTTCTTGAAATAATCGATAGTCCTGTTAGCTTAGTGGTTAAGTTGCCCGGATATCGTAAGGTCGTGGGTTCGAGTCCCAACTCAGAGTGCCGGGATAAAGTGGATTTTCTTATTTTTCATTAAGAACAATATACATTTTGTAATTATTTAACAGTAGACAACTGATATTGCCATATGAAAATCGAGATGTTTTCTTTCGTTTTTTGACATCAATTTTGGTAAAGGGTTTAGCCGGATACGTATGACGAGTCGGCCCCCAAATGGGAATCGATATTGAAACTTATGTTTTAATATAGATTTGATGTTCAAACACGATTTATGTACTTTTCGCGACCGACTTCCGCTTTGACCTTGAGATAGAGAGCAAAATATCCGTATGCTTGACTATTACTGAATGTGATATATCTCTAAAGCTAATTAAGATAAAGAAGTGAAACTAACGCGAGGTGTTAGGTTACATTACAGAGTATATCACAAATATTTTTTTATAATTTTTAGAATAAAAAATTACATTAAAAAAATAAAAAATAAAAAAAACATGTTTTTTTTTTCTGAGTTCTCTGTGACTTACAATCACGAAATTAATATATGTAATGCTCCTTTGTGTGCTCTATCACCCATAAAAATTGCGTGAAAAAAAAGTTGGTGCAACACAACGAAAAAAAATTATATGTGATTCGCGCCTTGTAGTGTGAGTGTATAAACAAACAAGTTCGAACTTGTTATCGAGCTGTTTACTGCATCGTTTGCTTAGCTAAAGTAGCAGTCATTTGTATTACACAAGAAGGCAGTTTGGGACTCAAATTCTGTCATAGGTATTTTGTATCAGCATTTTGAAATTATTAACTATCGAACCAAATCATTATTAAGTAATAATGTCGAGAAAGTGTAAAAATTGTAACAAGTACCTGTGTAAGATTCCTGGTTATAAAAAAATTATAAAGAATGAAGAAGAAGCTAAAGTGTTTAGTGACTGTTTTAATAAAATCGTAATAGTTAATGATATTTTTTGTGAAAAGTGTCGACTTATCTCATATATTAACAAAAAAGCTTCTACTTCTAAATGTGCAGCATTTAACTTGGCCGAAATAATGGACGATCAAAATAATCTCTCAGTACAATATGTGAAATCAGCACCTAATATCATCAAAGCAGAAGTGAAATAAAGACATATAAATAGAAAAGTCTATCGAATTTACATTCACTATATTTCCGAAAGTAATGACTACAATAGTATTCTTCGTTATTGCTGTGCTTGCCCCAATGGCAAACGTACAGTGGGATGCTGTTCTCATGTAGCAGCTATTATTTATTATCTATCATATGGATGATATTTGTCCAAAATCGTACGTCCTGCTGAGGTCCTAACTAAGTTATTTGCGACTCAAAGTGTTCCGATTGTAATTAATTAAAACAGTGACGATGATTAATATTTTGTTTCTTGTATTTTGATAGACACGAAAAAGTAATAATAACAAGTATTGAACACTGGCTGTTTTTTTTTCATTTCTTTTTTAACTATTATCCCATCTCTTAAGACTAGTTACTTATGTTTTAAAACAAGCTGATGTGAAATTTCGAAAAAAAAAACAATGATGTAATGTGAAAACCTTATAATACAGGGGTATACCATAAGACAGAAATCACATATAATTTTTTTTCGTTGTGTTGCACCAACTTTTTTTTCACGCAATTTTTATGGGTAATAGAGCACACAAAGGAGCATAACATATATTAATTTCGTGATTGTAAGTCACAGAGAACTCAGAAAAAAAAACATGTTTTTTTTATTTTTTATTTTTTTAATGTAATTTTTTATTCTAAAAATTATAAAAAAATATATGTGATATACTCTGTAATGTAACCTAACACCTCGCGTTAGTTTCACTTCTTTATCTTAATTAGCTTTAGAGATATATCACATTCAGTAATAGTCAAGCATACGGATATTTTGCTCTCTATCTCAAGGTCAAAGCGGAAGTCGGTCGCGAAAAGTACATAAATCGTGTTTGAACATCAAGTCGATATTAAAACATAAGTTTCGATATCGATTCCCATTTGGGGGCCGACTCGTCATACGTATCCGGCTAAACCCTTTTTGCGCATACGACAGCAACAATAACAACACTACACATAAATGTATGTCCACCATTATTTCTCTTCAAATTTGGTAATGCAGGAATATGCTAATTAGATAAGAAAGATTACCGTGTAGAAATATGATTAAAAACACAAAATTTGTTGTTTAAATAAAATCTTCTGTGAATGATTACAGATTTTATTTATGAACAAGTATTTTATTAATAGTCTGTGTTTGTCTTCTTTGACAATTTGACATTTGTCTAAGCTTGATTTATTTTCTGTAGCAACATCGCTCTTTTTTATTGTCGACGAGAAAAGAGAATGTGAGTTTCGGGAAAAATTGTAAAATTATCCATTGAAATCTGAGTGACATTACTGTAATATTAGTAAAAACTTTCACAAGTGCAAACGTTGAGAGCTATAGTATCTTACGATGTAAATATTTCACATGCTCTGTAGAAATAAAGATGTTTTTTTTTAGTTCCTGATGTCTTTACAGTTTTAAGTGATTCCGATTCTAAATGTGCCTTGGGTGTCGCTAATAACAGAATACTTAAGCGAGTGATCTCGTATCTTTAGACATTTCTAGTGTTGATTCTATGTTTAGAGGTTGTTTTGCTAAGGTTAGTTTTGTTTTTCTCAGATCCATCCAAGATGGGTAAGATCATGAAACCAGGGAAGGTGGTACTGGTCCTCAGTGGCCGGTACGCTGGCCGCAAGGCTACCGTAGTTAAAAACTACGATGAAGGCACATCAGACAAACCCTATGGACACGCTTTTGTCGCCGGCATCGACAGGTATCCCCGCAAAGTACACAAGAGGATGGGTAAAAACAAAATCCACAAGCGCTCCAAAATAAAGCCTTTTGTGAAGGTGAGTGAGACTATAAAATATTTTACTAACATATGTTTAAGAAAGATGGAGATGCCTCCTACTCTTAAAAGATATAACCACTTATAAGAGCTTAGTGTAACTATTTCATTTAGATTAGACTCATCTAATGAGTAATGACTGCTTAAAAAAAAATTTAATAATAGAACACTCATTTTTGTATAATGTTGCAAGTTTTCAGTATATTTGTTGAGATTTATGTTATTTTTTATGTTTATTATTATAAAATATTTGTTTGCAGTTTCAACAAAAATGTTTAGTCAATTATGAAAACTGCGAAATATTTTCTATGCAGTAGACATCTTTTTTAATAATAGAATCTATAATTACAAGTACTATTAAAATAATGATTTCAAATTCACATTCACATTAAAGATCTATAAACAAGCAACATTGAAAGCCAAGATAAATAACATTTTATTCAACTCTTGTTCTATGATTCTATAATCCACTACATTTTGATTTCTTTAAATATCATTGTTTATCAAACATTAATAACATGGAAGCTTGATGTATGTATGTTTGTTACTCTTTCATGCGAAAATGACTGAACAGATTTTACTGAAATTCAGTATACAGATAATTCTAAGCATTTAAAAGTTATGCTACTTTTGTATCCCACAGAACCCTAAGGACCACTTTGGTGAAGCCACTGTTGGAAAGCTAGTATAACTATAAATTACAGTATATCAAAAATTTTTAAATCATTATCATAGGTTGTTGTATATGTTTCATAGGTTTATTCTTTGCAATTTATGGTTTACCACTATGTATCTAATTGGCTTCAAATGAAGCCACTCCACATATATTTGTCATTATTTTTATATAGGATATTTTTTTGCAAGTTATATTGCAATATTTTCGGTTATTTACCAAGTTAATCCATTAATAAAATTGATAGCAACAAAACTTGCTTTAAATTTTATCTTTACCCAGATGTTGTTCTTTTTTAAATGGCATTTATTATTTCAGCTTGTGAACTACAACCACTTGATGCCAACCCGTTTCTCAGTGGACTTCAGCTTTGCGAAATTCAGTGCAAAAGACCTAAAAGACCCTGCCAAGCGTAAGAAGTTGCGTTTCAACACACGTGTCCAATTTGAAGAGAGATACAAGAGTGGAAAGAACAAGTGGTTCTTCCGTAAGCTTAGGTTCTAAGGTGTAATTTTAAAATAAACATTACTGTTGTAATGTAACATTTGTTTAATTTCATCATCATGATTGGTGATACAAATCATTCCCAGAACAAAGCAAAAAAAGGAAGACCGTTTCCAGATAAATATATTTTTTATTTTTAATAAATTATACAATAAGCAGTCAAACTTACAATTAAGCTAAGTTACAGCTTATAATAAAAATGGTAAATGTTAAAAATAATAATTTTATTCAATTGTTGAGAAATTAACTAGTATGCACCAGGAAAATTACATGCTATTGGAAACTTGATTTTTTTAACACGCTAAGTTTTAAACAAGATAAGGATTTAGTTTTGATAACTATTAGTGCTATGTTGTGATGAGCAGATGTGTAAGATAATAGCATCAATATTTGTTTAACAAAAATATGAACTATTAATCCATTGTTCACAACTATTCACAAGTTAAATATATTCAAAATAACATGAGATGTTCATTTAAAAAAAGATTCTTGTTCTGGTTCATCAAACAAGTCATAAAATGAAAGACGAACTGTTACCATTCAACAAAACAGCCAAGCAGAGAGATTTTACATTGATAGCAAAATATTGATAATTCGGCATTTTAGAATTATGCTGCAAAAGTGTAATGTTACTTTACCACGTTACTTTATTTGAATGACAATAATTATCTTAGCTATTGCCTTTCTCAGTGAACGCGCCAATCTATTCTGTTCCGAATGCGTGCATAAAATATCTAAATACATATGATTTTTACGCATTATAACATTTCAATCTAAAGTATATGCGTTATCACGCCGTGGCGGAGGCGATCTTGGTGATTCTTTCGCTTAGTTTTTTGATTTCTTTTTGCAGGCTGTCGACGTTGTGTGCGAATACCTGTGAAATAAAATAAGATTACTCAAAACTTTTATATTATATATAGATATAAAAAATGAGAATGAACTAACCTCAATCATAAATTATTGTTTAAATAAATTGGTACGCGTTTGTGTTTTGTTATATGCAGAGAACAATTTCCAAAACTACAGTCATAGAGTTGGTTTATACTAAGTTCACCTATTCCAATCATTATCTAATACTCCTTTCAATTCCATTATCTAATCCTAATACCTGTTCCATCTAGTATTAGTAGTTTCACATAGTACATAATTGGTCAGACTAGACGTAGATAATTTATTGGGCACCTTATTTGCAAAATTATAAGAATCAAGATTGTTTTTAGTAAATTAACGCAATGCATTAAGCGCCTTCCTACTACTCCTTTTGTCTTGGTCTAATCTACTTATGAAGTAGTAAAGTATAAAAATATAATTTGCAGAAATACTAGGTGGATAAAGTATTACAAGACCTAATCCAGGTACCGCCATTATTTAAAACTACCTGGTAGGGACCGCAACATTTATAAGATGTCGAGTTGTTCCAGTAAATACGACTCCTAGAGGTCGTTTCATGAAAGAAGTCTTGGAACACGTTTTCGCTTTTATTACAAAGGAATAATAGCAAGGGAACTCTCGTGAAACTGTCTATACAGCAGCACCCATTTCAAAGGTATACTCAAGATTATTCAAAACTGAAAACATTTCGCCAATTGATTGTATTTACCTCTTGCACTCCCTGAAGTAACTCCTTGTTGTTCTGTACTCCACTGGCGATTGTACTCTGGAGTGTTTCCAACTCGGTCAACGATTTACCAAAGTTACTTGCTGGAATGCATTTGAAATAAAACTATATTATTATTTATAATAAAATACTTTATGCATAATCGTACAATCGAAATTATTACCATTTTCTTCATTCATTTTATTAAAGAATTTTCTTCCTCTATTTAATCAATGGCGTTGCCCTTGTGGATTTCGCCAGAATCCAGTGTTTCGATCAGATTACTTCATATTTTAGTATTTTATAAACTCTGCTTTTTGTATGTTGGTAGTGAAAGTCCAAGATAAAATTTAGAATTTAGTTGAAGTTAAATTTTATCTACCTGAACGGGACTTACGTAACTTAAGTATTATCAATGTTAGAAAATTCTATGATAAAATTTTTGTGTAATAAATAAACGTCACATGACGTCACTCCTTTGTACATTTTCTTCATAGTTGTAACGTAGCGGGACCCTACGCATTTATCTGATGATGGACTAAATAGATTTTTTACCCAGTCAATTCCTATGGCGGACTTAATACTTGAGATATTCTCTGTCAATCAATCTTAAAGAGGTATGTAGTCTATGTATACTGTATAGACTATATTTTTTTCAAATCTTTATATTATCTATTATACCTTGATTGTGCAGGGCTTCCAATGCTTCCATACGCTCCAGAATCTCTGTATGAGATATTCCATCTATCTGTTTCAATAGTTTGTACAGTTCATTGACCTGGAAACAAATATATTAAGATTAATAAGAGATATGTATGTTTGTTTTTATCACACAATTACAATGTTAGCATTGTAATTCTAAAATAAACAACATATACAAAAAAAATTCAGACAAGGGCAGAAATCATTCCCAGTCCCCATTACGTCATTTTATAAGCGAAGAACAAGTAAAAAGAAAATCTTTCGATTATAATAGGATGGGTTAGGTTAGGGTTGCCCAGAGGCACCAATTTTCCAGACTTCGATTTGTATTATTGAAATTTCTTATTTATATTAACACATTTACAAATTACTCTTTATTCATACTTCCTATTACCTTTTGATTCGATCTCCCTTTTTAACTACAATAAGTAATTTAAAATCTTATAGGGTAGCATGACCTAAAGTATTATGTGATCGTTGATTGAAATAAACGATACGTATCGCTATCCACAGAACGTTGTATCGTTGCCGTTGCGGCCCGTACAACAAAATTTAGTATTATACGGATTACTAAAGTACTAAACGATACAGAGTTCTATGGACAGCGATAATTATCGTGTACCTGACAATCACGTAAAAGTCGTAACAGACGGTTAAGATGCTATAATATAACATCTTAAGATACAAAATATTAAAGCATTTATATTATCGTTATGTTAATCGTATGATAGGTTATGGATGTTAAAATATGTTAGTTGAATCATTTAAGATAAAATATTATTGCATCTTAACCATTGTTAAGATGCAATAATATTTTATCTTAAATGATTGATCCGCTCTTGTTCGTAACACACTTGTTACGAACAAGAGCGGATCAATCATTTAAGATCATCAAGCTTTGGCAGCAGGAGGGGGTTACATACTGGGGGGAGGGGGGCGGGGGTTGTCATATTCCCGTCACCAACCCGTTGGCCGTAACAGCCGTAAGACGCCCACTGCTGAGGATAGGCCTCCCCCTGGATCTCCACTGCATTGGCGGTATCAGATATGAAATCACTTACCAGTTTGCTGGACTGAAGTAAAAGGATTCTTATCTGTTATATAAAGGGATACCTTATAATAAGCTTTTTTAATAGAACATTTAAACTGCATGATATATAATTGTATAATATTTTGCTTGGGACCTTATTGTAAAAGCGCACACAAATGAGTTTAACTTCTAGCAGTCTAGTGCCAGGCACTGGGGATTGCGAATACAGTAGACGGATGCGGTCCACACTTACCTTATCGTCCTGCTCCGGCAGCGTGGGCTTGACGGCGGCCTTGAGCGCGTCGAGGCCCGTGAGCAGCGCGGCCGCGCGCGCCTCCGCGCCCGCCAGCTCGCCGCCGCGCACCAGCGCGCTCTGCGCCGCCAGGCACGACGCGGCCCCGCACAACGTCGCCTTCACAATACCATACGTATCGTTTACTTGACGCATACGTCACCGGTGGAAAATTTGCCCTTGTGCTTGCCACACGTTAGGATTTGCATGATGGTTTTAGCCGTGCATAACCAAGTTTCATATGACGCATACGTGTCAGTGTTTGTATTGTACGCGGCCCCGCACAACGTCGCCTTCACAACACCATACGTATCGTTTACTTGACAACCGGTGGCAGATTTGCCCTTGTGCTGGCCACACGTTAGGGCCGTTAACCCTTGCATGATGGTTTTAGCCGTTTCATATGACCCATACGTGTTAGTGTTTGTATACACAACACCATAGACCGGTGGCGGATTTGCCCTTGTGTTTGCCACACGTTAGGATTTGCATGATGGTTTTAGCCGTACATAACCAAGTTTCATGTGACGCATAAGCGTTAGTGTTTGTATTCACAGTTTTGCAATACTCTCAGATACTTGACGTTGTGATAGCTATACTTGGCGTGTGTTTTGCAGAAGAGAAAAAGTTGTCGCACTGAAAGATGTGAACGTTGGTCATTGAAGAGTAGTTTTCTCATGCAATTTTGATAAATAATTTGAGATTTACACCAAAAGAAAACATATACATAACAAACCTTTATTTGACACTGTTATCATTTATTATTGACAATTGAGAACTGTGCAGGTGAGCTCGGCGAATGACACACACACTCGGTTACGCTCGCGAGCAAACGTAATCGAGTGATATAAATATATTTTTTTTTGATATTTTCCTAGTTACATATACGTGCGCTGAAAATTGTACAGTTTTATCATATATCTACATACTAGGTTATGCATGAATCGCTAAAATCATCATGTAAACCCTAACGTGTATGACCTCCATAGGGCTGGTTTTAATATGTATGGAGAACTGGACACTACAGAAACGTTCTATAGTTACGGGCGCCTCCACCTTCAGCGAGTGTTCCAGTGTCGAGCCGAACGGACGCGACACAGAAGTGTGTGAGTGTATCCGATCAACTCAACAAAAATAAAGATGCCAAAAAACAAGGTGTGGTAACTTATCACCAAACTTGTATTCCTATGTATTGGGATAAAAAATAATAAAACTCAGAAACAACTGTCGCACAATGTTGTCATTGATATTATAGCATACCTGGCCTGTTATCGTTTGTAGCCTTTGGAAAGCCTCTTCATCTCTTACACCGGCTACTTGTTCTAACTTATGTAATCTGAAAAATACGCTTGATTGAAATAGACTGAACAGGATATATATATGAACTAATAATTTAGAAAATTTCAATGTTCCCAATGAAATGTCATTGGGAAGATGAGCAATGGCTCATAATAAATCAAGTGTAGATTGTATTTAACATTCATTTCCAAAATCTGTAGCTTGGAGTAAATATGCATTCTCACGTTATTGCTTCCATGTGATACATAGGTTTACTAGGTTATAATGTCGTTTTACATAGATATATTTATATTTTTGTCTAATTGATATATTTATTTATAAAGATAAATATATCAAAAGAGAAATCTACAAAGATATTTACACGTATACAGTATATTTACATGAACATAGAATACAGTAAATTGAAATATTAAATGGTGTTAATATTATAATTATAGAAATTTGTCTGATATTATTATTGCCTGATATATACATAACAAATGGTTTTTATGGATAAATTATTGTTTGTTATGGATAAATAATAATACCATTGAAGAACTTAAATCACCATAGCTGTTCTAATATTATAAAGAGGTATTTGTTTGAAGGGGATAACCTATGGAAATACAGGTCCTAGTATGAAACTTTGAGGATCTAAAAAGAAAAGCTACACCATAAGCAGGTGAATTAGGGAACTAATTACTCGGGCAAAGTCATTAGTCACTCGTTTTGTGATATAATAAGTTGCTGTCCTCACCTGTGCTCTAGTTGGGCTATCCTGGTCGTCTGAGCAAGACTAACTTCTGGTTTGAGCTTAAGATGGGCCGTTACAACTTCACCCTTCTTCTTTGCATTAACTGAAAGATATTCCCTGGAAGAGATGACAATTACTGCAACTCAAATATAAGCTTGAATATGAAATTAAAAAATCATTAATATATCATGGGATATATGAATGATTTTTTAACCCATCTTTCAGTCAGTTGCACAACCATCCATAAAGGTTTAATGAAACCTAAAAATTCTACACCACCACCACCACCACACCACCAGCCCTTTTACGTTCCCACTGCAGGGGCCCAGGCCTTCCTTATGGATGGTTAAGGAGGATGGGCCATGACCCTCCACACTGGTTCAATGCGGATTGGAGGGTATTGACGACTGCAAATGCAGCCGGGACCAACGGCTTAATGTGCCTTCCGAAGCACGGAGTAGCTCGAGATAATAATTTTTTGGTCACCCATCCCGTGACAGACCCTTGCGAAAGTTGCTTAACGACTACGATCGCGGGCCGCGGCGCTTATCTACTACGCCACCGAGCTACTCTAATGAATGTTAATTTTGTCTCGGTAATATTGCTTCAAACGAATGACAGATTTAGTGATGTTTGTGTAACTGGCCATTTATGCACAGAACGTAAGCTACAATAATACAATATTAGGGGCAGCAAAATTAAGAGGTGTGGCCCCAGTTTCCTTTCTGGGGGGAGGGAGGAAGTTTTAATTCACATTACCATGTTACGCCCTCTTAGGACTTAGCTACCGACGTATCAATGATATGGGCCCCTTAGTCTACAGGGGTCCTCAGATATGTAAGCAAAAATTTTTAAGCCTCTATTTGGACCATCCAATCTTCTAAACAGTTTAGGTTCAATCCATTATTATATTTGCCTCAGCTTCTTCAAAACTTCGGCAGAATTAATTTCTGTGGCTTGCATGCAATAGATGTAACGAACTATCATAGTGAATAAACGTCAACCTTTTTAACATTATCAAAGTGTTAATTAGGGCATTATAGTTAACCTATTTTTTGAAAGCTTTTAGTGTTATTGTCGTGATTGTAAGTGGTTATTCTTACTTTTATACTATGTCTATCTGTGGCAACCTAGAAGTGGCTGTCTGTTTTTAATTTTCTAATTTTTCACTGTTGGTCATCAATATACACAAATCAATACAATACATCAATCCAAGGCATGCCATGTCTGTGCATGTTACTTATATTCAATGAGCAAAGCTGTGAATAGCTGCCAGTCATAATCTTTGAATGTAGGTGATGAAAAACTTCATGTCTGTCCGTCAGGTAGATAATTGAAAAATATTAAATATTTTTTTTTTATGTAATCAATTAATTAGAAAGATTAATTTGAAATGTTGCATGACATCACAGTTTCTTACATTTTCTACATAGTTGTGATAAAGTGAGACTCCTCAGCTTTAATAGCTATTTAATAGTTATCTTACCATATCTTGTTAAATTGATGCAAAAAATATGTAACTAATATTTTTCTACTATCTGACTGACGGACTAAATAGAATTTCTTTTTTTTTTTACCCAATCATCATCACTATTCTAAATATTATTATTAACTTTTACATACTTTAATTTTTCTGCCTTAGGGTCAATTAGTTCCCCTTCTTCCAGTTTCAATTCTTCTAATAATTTTTTGGTTGTATTAATTTGAGTTGCCAATTTTGTGAATTCTTCCTGAAAATAAAGTAATGTATTTATAAGTATCTGTTATGTACCTTTTTGGTTTATATTCAAATTAAAAGTTGTTTCGTTAATTTCACCTTCTCACTTTCTGAAGCTTTGTTCTTCTCTTCAGTGACTTGTTCTAAAAGTTCAGAAAACTCACATCGGAGTCTGTTATAGCGCTCAACAGCTGTTTCAGGATCTCCTTCAGCTGCTAACTCCCATTCTCCTGCTCTGTATAGAAAAAGAAATTTCTAGTTCTAAACAAAAATAAAATAATCTATCAATTGAAAAGAATTGGAGAAGAGTGTTTCAAATCTAAAGTTATTGTCATGACATAATTTTAATTCTCTTAATACATCAACCAATCAAGTTTATTATTTTGGAGTTTTAAAATAATTGGCTTATAAATAATACCTATATCCAATACGTGTTTTCCGACTAAGTCTATCGGAAAAATCAACTGTTCCAGTTAGGAATTTGCCTTTAAATTTATTAAAGGAATCTTTCACTGAAAGATGCAGTTGTTCAATGCATTCATTCTCCTCTTCTTCAAAGGGTTCTGGTTGGTCGGCTTCAGGCAAATCACCGGTTTCATAAACATCAGGTTGATCGTAGGCCTGTGAAATAAATAGGCCACTTTATTACCCCCGAACACATTTTTAATCAATATTTTACTTGGTGTTGTTAGTAAGTGTACTGACTATTCCGGGCAGATTTTCATATTTTGGATCTGCCATTATATAAACACTTAAAACAGTAATTAAATTATATCAATCAATTTTTAATAAACTTATCACGCTGACGGAATCGCGGTATGACGTCAATCTGCTTACGGACTTAGTGATGTAGTCTGTGCAGTCTTGTTACTATTTCTCTCGAAATATCTTGTTGGACTCGATTCAATTCATTAAACTCAGATTTGAAATGTAGACGTGAGACGAGTCTATCTAGCGCCAAAGCGCGCAAGATAGACTATAGTTCCCGTTTGATCCATTATGTATCGACTGAATGATACTGACTAAGATACGAAGTTGTTAATTATATTTAACTCAATTCAAAGATACAAAGTTGTGATTATATTTAACTCAATTCATTTTCATAAAAAATATTTATATTATAAAATTACAGAAAAACAGATGTAAATATTTAGTTTTCATTAGAGAGAATTGGCAGAATGATATATTTTTGTTAATGAGTGTGGAGTTAAAACGCTGAAAATAATTGCTTCTACTCGTCGTCGAGCAGAAGCAATTAAGGGTTAATTGAGCATAAGTAATGAGGAAGTATATAAAAAAACCATTAGTTCCAGAAATCAAACTAGATGTCGCTACGGAGCTTTCTTGATTTCACCGTGACAATCCTTCTTTCATTCTTTCATGTATAAAAGTCAATTCATTTTCAAAACTCAATAAACAACTCTTATACTATTTATAGTTTTTCGTATTTGTATTGATGTATAATGTTCGAACTTTGTAAATTTCAGTTTTTTAATATATTAGTTAAAAGGAACGGAAATGACTATCTTTGGTCCATTTGTTTTCTTGAGTCGCCATCTTGTGAGGTATTTTTAGTGCTTTTTTTTTTCTTAAAATACTACCTCATTATGGAAGAATAAAATAAAACGGCAGTTTCCATGGACTTATAACAGGACAGAGTACTCCCAGCTGAAGACCAAGTCAAGCGAAATATCAAGTATAGAGGCTATTTGTCCTTTAGAAAAGGGCGACAATAACATTTTAATTAAGTGAGACTATTCATATTATGGTTCAGTTTTTTAACTACTGTGGCTATTATCGTAGATAATAATCTTTTTTTAACCTTTTTATAGGCTTTTCGTGCAATTCGATATCGATGAGCGATATAGCACAAATAGCTCGCCCTTATAATATGTATGTTCTACATAGTTTTTGTGTGCAAGTGTTTGTTTACTCATGAGATTGCACAATCTGTGAATATCGGTCATAAATCTCCTCTACATCGAATTGCATGTACGTACTCATCTACTTTTCCGAACTTTCTGTATATCCATACCATTAGATAGAGTCGATCCATACCATTAGATAGAGTCGATCCATACCATTTTAACTAATCATTTGGCTATGAAACATGTTACCGCTCGGCTAGTCCCAAAACACCTGAATTTTCTCCAAAAACTTAATTGCATGAGAGTCGCTGAGGACATGCTAGAACGAGTCAATTCTGACCCAAAATTCATGAAACGCAATGTTACTGGTGACGAACGTAGGTTTACGAGTTTGAAATGCAAACTAGTCAACAAGCTTCGGAGTGGCGCTTTCCAACTGAACCGAAATCGAAAAAACCAAGACAAAATCGTTCAAAAGTCAAAGTCATGTTGACTGTTTTCTTTGACTAACGCGGTGTTGTGCACTCGGAATTCTTGTAGGAAGATCAAACGGTAAATAAGGAATATTATATGAGCGTTAAGCGGTGTTTGAGAGGGCAAATTCGACGAAAGGGCCTGATTTGTAAAAAGAAAATTCTTGCATCACGATAATGAGCTTTCGCACAGGCCATCATTGTGAATGAATTTTTGAGCAAACACTCAATAAATATTTGTTTATAATATACTTATATTTTTAACATTGATAACAATTGAATGCAGTTCAAATGTTCTAATAAACATTTCTTTTGAAATCAATATACTAAAAATTGTTTTTATCAAGTCCAGATTTACGATCAAAATTTCGTAGCCAATTAAATATAATAACGTTTGTTGAAATATTTTGAAACCCTTTCACAGTGACAATTGAGTTTTCTACTTCACAGATCTGCCCAAACTGTTAGACATTTTTGTCACATTTCTTAATTTTTTGGAAATCTGAGTTAATACTTTGCTATGACCATATATATCATCATCTTCATATTAAAAGACTTCATATTAAACATAGTTTTTAGATTTCCAATGCTGTTGTTTTTATTTTAATCGTAAAAAAACGTATTGCAACCATTACAACATTGACTTGGACAAACATAAACGTTACACTTTTCACCAATTTAACTGTTGGAACGTATGAAGAACAAAGAATGAAGAACTACTGAAATAAAAATACCCGCGATGACACTTCAAAGGGATATCAGTAGAAAATAAATGAAGGTTTATTTTTTAATTAGAATTTTTTGGAGTAATAAGTCCTGTTATAAGTACTAAGTCCTTGGCAGATTCTTACTTACCCTATGGAATAAATATAATTAATAGACAATTTACAAAAAAATATATTATCATCACATTCTTTCCTTTCTAAATTTACACATAATAGTTTAAGTAACGTTGTCCTCGTCGTTTTCTCATTGAGCAGCATAGTGGATCATCATCGTTATGCGATCCACTATGAACAAGGATGGGATCGATAGATTGACCAACAGGGTTCAGTAGGCGTCTCAATTTGCTCTTGTTCAGGTGAAAATGGTGACGGTGGATTAATATCAGGCTCATAGCGAAGCTCTGTTTGAAACAGTTCTGCTGGAGAAAAACTTTGATTCGACACCACCACGAGTCTACCATTCGATAGACATGTGAATGAAATGAAATATAAAAAAATATTATCGATGTATGTTATAATAAGTCAAATTATCATGATATTATCGATTGTATAACAGGCGTATTGCAGGGTCGTAATTAAATTTTCGAAGTGTCTTCATCTCAGAGGTCTCGTCTTCGACTCACGGTCGGGTCAATACAGAAAATAAAATTTTCTTGTACTGTTTCCTGGGTTGAGCCGGTATGGTGTGTTATCTTCGTTGTCTCGGAATTCCGTAATGCAAGAGCTGTAGCTACATTAGGATCTTAGCAATGTATAATTATCAATTAAGTTTATGTCTAAATTTGAGAACTTAGAACACATATCTTTTTGCTGGTCTTAACACAGCACAGAACCTATACAAGTTTTCACTTCAATAAAGAAATGACTCGAGTACAGCCCTGCGATTCTGTTAAAATCAAAACCCGAATTCGAATTCACTCAGATTTCTGTACTTACTTCAAAAAACGGCATCCGCTTAATCTTGAATTGATAATACAAGTTTACGTTTAAGTTTAACGTTTCGTGGTATAAATGATGTAAGTTTCGAAATAATATAGTAATAGAATATCTGAGACATGTAAAATCAATCATTTTGTATTTATATATAAATAATTGAATCAATAGAATTTCTACGCTCAATGACGCTAATACGATTTTTACAGAAGTAGTACTTCAGTACTTCCATAGAGATAATACATAATACTGGTAGTACTTCAAAGTTACATGAAAGTTACTTTACTTGACTTTGACCCACACGTCATTTAGATTGAATTTAGTGGCTCTGTTCCATTATACTTATATTTTTATCAAAATTCATAACTTCTTTGAATTTGTTGTAATAATCGGTAATATTTCTATTCTGTTTTGATTTATACAAGATAAGTTTGAATTGATTTTACGTCATTTGATGTTGTCATTCTCGATGTGAGTCACTGTTAAATTCGACCACCCGATTTCACAATTATTCATCACGACATAGCTTATTTATTGTTGGGACCGGCTTATTGATAGTTTAGTTTGATTTTTACTTCCACAATCATGAGTCTACAGTGGACTATCATCGCCACGTTTCTGTACGCCGAAATAGCGGTTGTGCTACTTCTTACCTTGCCTATTGCGAGTCCTTCAAGATGGCAAAAATTCTTCAAATCGAAGTTTCTGGCATATATAGGAAATCAAGCTTATATATATTTTTTTGTGCTGGTCGGCGTATTAGTTTTGTGCCTTTTGGATGCCATTCGTGAGATGCAAAAGTATTCCGAGGGAGGTGATAAAAGCGAACATCAACATCTCGATGCGGAAATGCAAGGTAATATGCGTTTGTTCCGTGCTCAAAGAAATTTTTACATTTCTGGCTTTGCTCTCTTCCTCCTTGTTGTGATTCGTAGACTGGTACAGATGATTTCGGAACTGGCCGTTTTACTAGCACAGAGCGAGGCTAGCTTCCGTCAAGCGCAAAGTGCGACTACAACCGCTAGAACTCTGCTCGCTCAGCAGGGAGCAGGAGATGAGCAGTCTAAAAAAGAGGCTGAGGAACTGAGGAGCAAAATTTCAGTCCTTGAAAAAGAGTTAGCAAAAGAAAAAAAGGATAAAGAAGCAGTTAAGTCTCAAGCGGAAAGTCTGAATAGGGAATATGATCGTCTTGCAGAAGAACACAGCAAATTACAGAAGAAGATTACAGTGTCTAGCGGAGGAGATGGCAAAAAGGATGAATAGATTAGGTAGATTTAAATCATGATTAGGTCTGATTTCCTTTTCCAATTGTGGCTTATGTAACTTTGTTAATATTATTGCTTTAAATATTAACAACCATGAGATTGAAAAATAATAAAAATGTTACTTATTGGCTGTTGTAATGTTGCACTTAGATCTAATTCCTGGGTTGGCAATTTTGTGAGCACTTCATGCTTTTGAAGACATGTAAGATACTGAGTGTTTTTATTTATTGAAGTTGTTATTTGGTAAGATATAAATAAATATAAATAAGTAATTTCTAAATAAAATTTTCAATCAAACTTTATTTACATATTTATCACATGTTTTTAACAGACTATGTACATTGTTGTCATACTCTGGTGTGAAAGAAAATTATGATTCTAATTTACCAAGTTCTAAACTTTTGTTTTGTTTTTTTTCTAATAAAAATCATCTAATATGTGTATAATGTAACGAACAAATATAAATAATAAATTAATGTTTCATATTGATTTGAGGAAAAGTGAATTGAGTATGAAATCAAAATAAAGTGTGAATATATTTTGAAGTCAGGATGGCTACCATTTCAAGGAACAGAATTGCTTACTTTGTTGATGTGTAATAATAAAAATAGTCTTTGACAATATTAAAAAAAAAAGACAAAGATTCTCACAAAATTATCAGCATTAGGAACATCATCACAGATAGTAAAGTAGAAACATTAATTCATCATATTTCATCTTTAAAAAACCCATTCCATTTTAGATACCTGGGACGGGCAAATTTTTAAACATTTTTTAAAGATTGAGTTGTTGTGCAAGATGCATAATTGATTAAATTATATGTATTATTCAATTTAACTTTAACTTTTCAATTTAACTTTCGTGGTATAATGAAAGTAAAAAGTTATTAATTTCATTCAAATAGAAAAGGATGTTATGAGTAGTGATTAGAGTAGGTAGTTTGAATTGGGGTCATTGATCTGAAACATATACACTAATGTGGATATTTTTCTGGAACTAATTAATCATTAGGATTTCTTTTCCTAAACTCAGATAGGAGATTTATAAAAAATTAAGTTAAAGTTTGAATAATCAGATTTAAAGCATAAAAGGAATCAAATTGCACAACCATTCAACCAAGTAGTAGGGTATATACATTTAAATAGTTTTAATGCCTTTCTTTTTCTACTTTTAAATAGAATAATTATATCAATTACCACTGGAACAATGATCAATTAAATCCAGAAATGTGTTTTGGGAAAAATGTCTTATCCATATTTTTCTTTCTTTGACCATTTATGATACAAGTACATACTAAAAATTAATCTGCTTACTCTGATCTGGAGGAAATTGTTTTGAATCATAACAAATATACAAAATTTGATTACTTTTTCATTGTTTCTTAGTTACTGTCACTGGTATATTTATTTGTATGTGAGATTCGGTTTTGTTATTTAGGTGTATCATAGTTATTAGAATGGATGTGTTTGTTTTTGGATTTTGTTTTGTAGTATCGGGAACTTTTGCATTAAGTATAATGTTGCTTCATTTAAAGTCTGTATTCTGAATGGAGTGTTAATACATTAATTATTTTGTATTTTTATTTTGAAGTTTTTTTTTATAGATATTCTTTATTTGTATATTTTTAATTTTTGTGAACGTGGGGTGTGTGTCAATTTTTCGATTTTGAAATTAATTCTTGATCTATCTAGACTCTCGTTTATCAAAAGAGTATTTGTGGCACTGCTGGGCTAACTTCATTTCTTTTCGTAGTTGCGTACTTAAATAATTTTATAATAGGGAAAATTTATAAATGTGTGGGTCACTTTATAGAAAAGAATTTTACGGAGCACTTTTACAATAATGGTATTTCTTTTTGCGAGTATTGATTTAAAAAGCGAGGGTGCAACACGTCATCTTCCGACTGTTGGTTTTGTTGACGGGAGCTTTGACTTGGTCTCGTTTTCTCTTTTGCCGTTACTCCCAGCCTTAATAGTTGTATCGAACTTTCTATCTGCACGATCTGGTTACTTTGTCTATAATTTTAAATCCTAATTGTTTACCTTTATTTGTGTAAAAATTAAACTGATTAAAGAAGAATTACTTACCTATAGTTTTATCTTCTATGCATAGCTATATTATTATCACAGAAGTTCTGTAACCAAGACATCAAAGCCAAGCAAAGTTGGCTATTTACGTAAGACAGAAGCATTGTGATTACGTCATGTGTTGGCACCAGACAAACAATGTACCTACTTACATATTGTATTTTTGTTAATTCCTATTGAGGCAATAAACATGAAGCAATAAATACTGTGATATGACCACGTACTACCCGGAATTGATGCCTCAAGTAATCCTCATTTTTGTATACAAGTACATATTTAAAACAATTTAAGATGGCATGCTTTTATGGGATAGGAAATGGTAACTAGAAACTACAGATATTGATGCCAATTCTGTTTTACCGTTCTCTAATATATCCTAAAAAAAACTAATTTTAATTTGGGTTTGTTCCATAGCGATACGTAACCACATTGTATAGGTACTACCTATCCTATTAATAATATTATAAATGTGAGTTTCTTTGTTTGTCTGTCAATCATACCGAAACTACTGAACGGATTTTGATGAAATTTGGTATACAGATAGGATATATTAGCTGACTTAGATAATAGTATACTTTTTATACCAGTAAACAATTCCCTAGCGGGCGAAGCCGCTGGCGAAAGTCATTTCATAAGTTTATTCCTGGTGTTTTAGTTATGTGTAAAGAATTACTGAAGTTTGTTTAGGTATTATTATTGTTGAGTCTGCGCAACAAAATTGCTAACAGTACAGTACTATAACTAAAGGAGCAAAAAAGAATTCTATAAACTAAGTATATAGTTATACGTAATAACGTATGGTATCTAAGATCTAAGTACCTAGTCTAGCCATAGGTTCTATTGCAAAGAAAAAAAATAAAAATAAAAGTATATTTTAAAGTTTTATATGTAATTATGGAGAGTGAAAAAGATATTTTAACGTACTAAACTAGTTATTCGAAGTGTCCACCCATAGCTTTAAGGGTGGTCGGGCCATTCGTCGATGGATTTACGAATGGTTTCTTGATACACTTTGGCTGAAGTTTTCATTAATTTTTCCCAAAAATAGAGTTGTATAACCCATTGGTAAGAGTCAGCCCACCAAACTATAACGTATGTTGGATGAAGGCCTCACAGAACTTTGGCCACTACCTCGGAAGCTTCTTTAGAGTTGTGTGTGATCGAGAACACTCGATCATTTTGTTTGTTGTAGTGCTCCTCGGTTGTAAAATTTTCTCATCGGTAAAGAGAATTTTTCTGTGGTTTTCGTCCGCGTATCGAAGTAACAGCTGTTTTGATCATTCGACTCTCTTGTTTTAGTACTGATTTAAGGTATGTCCTGTGCATCTCCGGTAAGCCCCTAGACCTAAGTCTTGTTTGATAATCCGAGAAAGTGTCCTCGGTGGGATTCTCATTTCAATGGAAAGGATTTTCTGTTTCCTCATGGGATTTCAACGAATTCTGGCCTTGACTGCATTAACGGCCTGATTTGTTCGGATAGGCCACGGTCGGCTATGAGACACAAACATTCGGCTAATCCCTAGCTTTTTTAATGCACCTACTTTGTACAGTGCAATTACTGCACTCCTATTCTCTTTAGTGCCCCACTCCATTTTTAAAACAAATAATTTCTATCTAAAGAAAACATATAATAATGGCGGGAAAGAAGTCTATTTTAAGTATTAGTCTTTGTTCGAAATTAAAATTAATGTTTTTTTTTTTATGTATGTAAACAGCCAGTAACAGAATTTATGGCTTGACTAGGTATATGTATGAAGGTCAAAAGATACGTGGAGTGCAAAACTCACGGAATTTCGAAATACTTACATTTATTGGTGCTGCTTCTGGCGCCCCCTAAAATGTGATGCCCTAAGCCAGTGTTTTTCAATCTGTGGGTTTCAACCCTTGGGGGTAGGCCTGGATCTATGATTTTTTAAATCGAGGTAGAAACTTTGCTGGGCGCCCTTCCCTCTATCATTTTTTTTCTTTCATAATATGGCAGGCACGGCTTGTGCATTTTGCCATTGTCAAGTAAAATTCCCTCTATCATATTTTTGCAGTGTATTTTAGTTCTTTTTTTTTTAACCATAAACAGGTATAGGTATTATGCATCCACCGGACAAACCTGGGGGGATCGTGGAGCGTTAGATTCAAAAACACTCCCCTAACACTGCTTTATTCCGAAATTATGTTTTAAAAGGAATTATGTTTAAAATTGGATCGTAGATTGAACTGTTTACGGAAAGGCAAGTGTCTCTAAAAATAAGATATTGAAATTTAATGGTGATTTTCGTAAAATTTGGATGTTATAAAATATACGGATAGGATAAACGAAGAATAATATAGAGTCTATATTGTAGACGATTTTATTAAGAGATATTTTGGTAAAACTAGTTCGATTCATAGTATAACTACATGTTTTTCTAAAATAATTACATAAGAAGTAGTAAACATTTAACATAATTGTAACAGAAAATCCTCAAATGATGTGAGAAAAATTGTGAACTAAAAAGCAATCATAAGACCGATATATAAATAAGGCAGTCACTATGAATTTTCAGTTTAAAAATAAAAATTCGGGTGGGTATTATGGACTATCTGAGACAACGAAAGTATTATAAAACCCAGACCCGAGTCAATATAGAAAAGATAAATTTCTATATCAACCCGACCGGGAATCGAACCCGAGAACTAAGATGGCGACAGCTTCAAATCGGCGTGCGAACCACTCCGCCACGGAGGTAGTAATTAAATTGTATCTTTTTTCATTGGAATTTTGTAATTAAGACAACTGACTTAGGTAGTTCTTTTAGAAATCAACAGTTTTAAGGAATAATAATAAATAAAACAAAGAAAAATAAAAAGTAATAAAAATGCAATATTTGTTAAACTTTAAGTAGGAAATACATAAGTATAGCAAAACCCAATCAAAAAGGGTTTCATTATTAAAATCGTAATTAATAATTGAGCACATTTTTATTGACCTATTTAATCTTTATTATCGGCAATCCATGGCTATGGTTTACAGTTCATCTTTAATGTACGGCTGGTAGTTCTCTTTCTCGATGAAACCCAAGCTGTCCCAGAATGATTTGTGGCCGAAATCGCTGCTGGACTTCATTTCGGCTTTTGTTGGCGAGGATATCTCCAAATAGTTTAGTTCCGGTGACCCTGGGCTCACCTGTAGCCACGCAGCGTTGCTGAACTTTGGCACTCTGGCAGAAAAAGAGAGTTTTATTCATTAAACACGCGTTTACGCCGTGAAATACTGACGTCTTGTTTTTTCATCATGATTAGTCTATTAATATCTCCATTATTAGGGTACAGGCCTTCCCTGGATGGAATCGGAGAAAGGGCACACCAAGCAGGCCCAGTGAGTAGCCGGGCTCAACGGCTTCAGAAGCATGGAGGAGCTTGAGATCAGTTCCGAATTAAGCCAGAGCGGGGCCCGTAGCAAATCTCTCCCCTCTCCGAAACTCAAAGAGTTTATAACTCGCACCATGCATGCGGGCCCTATCGACTAATGTAAATATGTCATTATAAAAGTCAAAAGTTAATACAAAAACTGCTAACGGGCGTACCCTCTACCTATTGCAGCTCCATCCCCCCTCCATTTTAAAATTGAAGATTGTAATATCTACGTAACAATATGCTGTAGACTCCTATGAACATTTTTAACGAAAACTCGTTTGAACGGGGTATAGAGATACATTACAAAACTGCAAATATTACTTTGTCATTCATACGACCACTATGAATACGCAACAAAAATAAAGGACATATTATAGTAAGTATTGGGTATGTTCTAAGGTATTCAATTTTAACATTACCAACTACGGAACCTTCAGTGCCCGAGTCCGACTCGCACTTGCCCGTTTCTTATATCAATTTACCAAGCAGTTAAAACAAGTTTAATACACATTAAAGTAATTAATATCTTTATCTATTGCAGGTTAGAAAATTTATAATATTTTGTCGTTGTTACTAAAAAATAAGCCACATATCCATACTAATATTATAAAGCTGTGGAGTTTGTTTGTTTGTTTGAACTAATCTCAGGAACTACTGGTTCGAATTGAACAATTCTTTTTGTGTTGAATAGACCATTTATCGAGGAAGGCTTTAGGCTATATAACATCACGCTGCAACTATTAGGAGCGAAGAAATAATGGAAAACGCGGACGAAGACGCTGGCGGCCACTAGTAAAAGAATAAAATTTAATGTCCATTAATAGCTAAAAAAACAACGCCAGAGCACCCAATAAGTAGAAAATAATGTCATTTATTAACTGATTTTAATTTTGTTTACTAATTTATTTTAGTTTTGATCTATATTTTTATATTGTGCTATATATAATAATATCAACAACATGAGACTTCTCAATTATCCAAGGCAATGGTTGGATGCAAATAGTATAAGTTTAAGTTACAAAGTTTCTTGACCGTTCAAATCATATTACGTCACGAAAGCAATTGCCACTTTAAACGTAACATAATTCTATAAATCGCCATCTATACCTTAGAAAGGGATCGTTATAGATTTTGGGATAAGACAATTTGGCCATCAGTACCGCAGAGAAACATGGCGACACACACAGATCACTAATAATTTTAAATACTGCTATCTCAGATAAATTTAATTACCTACAATAGATACTTAGATCGTTTCGGGTTTAGATTACACATTGTTATTGGCTTGAGCCGAACAATCGATTGAGCATGAATAATTTGAAATGAAGATATCTAATTTGCATCATGATGGATAATAATGGTATACATTTAGCATTTGTGTAGGTGTAAGGAAGGACTTACGTTTTATTCTTTGTCACATTATTCAGAGTAAGTGGAGTTCGATGGTTCAATAGTTAGTGTTATCTCTCTGCTAGTATCATATGTGTATTGCGGTTGCATATGAAGTCATTAACTTGATAGGTCAAGGCTACTAATCCGAATATTTTTTTAATTCGTAGAAAAATTAAGTCTTAATAAATAAACTCTTTTGCGCCCAAACTTTAAAAAAGAAGGTTTTCAACCATTTTTTTTATTGTTAGGACATTGAAAAGTAAAATATGACTTACGCTAGACCGTGTCGGGTCCAAGCCGAGCTCGGGGTTTCGTGAGATATGAAATTTACATTATTATACTGGCTGGAGCTCGCGCTCTCGCTCTGCTATATGTTGTTAAGCAACTTTCGCAATGGCCGGTTATAGGATGGGTGACCAAAAATTGTCGGTGCTTGGTCGCGGCTGCATCTGGCGTTGACCCAGCAGTGGTGACATTAATAGGCTGGCGATGATGACTATACCAGCATAGTATGCTAGCTTTCAGTTCAGAAGTTTTGGCGTGGAAGAGTTACATACATCCATCCTCACAATGTCTTCCTTAATGGTAAGTCATCCTTAATACGTGATGTATGATTGGTCTTATCTTACCCAGTAGTAGCGTAGGTGTACACCATGTCGATAAGAAGATTCACCATCTTTTTATCTTCAGTAGTATCGAAAACTAAGCCGGGAAACTTAAATATTTGCAAGACATCATCAGCATGGCTGACTCCTGTAAACATATAAGATATTTTTGATATAAGGGAAAAATCACTTAATTTTTGTAATTAAAATGTAATTAAAAATAAAATATATTTTATTATATAACTAATAATATGTTTTTTTTTTAATATTTCAACAGGAATAAATAGCAATAAAAATATCTCCAATTGTTTTAGCTCTAAGAACAACAAAAAAAAATCAGTTTCACTATTACTTAAAGATATTAATAAACAAGGTTTAAGGTCAGAGTAAAATTACACTAAAATTGCAATTTTAGTAGTAGCCCAAATTCTTATTATACAGAGAAAAAACAAACCTACTACCTTCTAGGTAAATATCACTCCCGCAGAACCTCGTACTAGGTTAATCTTTGCTAAGTCTCTGTTTAATAATATGAATTTTGACTAATACTAAGTGCAGTCTCAGCGTAAATTAATTCCAACACAAAACTCCAACCAACACCAAGCTGTTTATTAATGACGCTGATAGAGACTAAAATAAATGCCAAGTCTTATTCCATATGACTGCGAAACTATGATATAAACTTTGACATTCAGTCAGTATCTGCATGACCTGTTGTGCACCACCCGTACACAAATTCACATGTACAAGCAGCAGTGTTTCTACCCTCCCTGAAGTATCATATTTTCGCAATTATAGCAATGGACTTCAGCAAAATAACGTCTGCTATTGTAAAATCCTTATACCGTAGTTTTCCTTGTTGTTTGCCATAAGTAGAGAGAGGCTTGTGGATCCCCTGTGTGCGAACCGGTACACGTAGACCGGCTGCCCCGACCGCTGTGCGTGAATCTCAGCCAGTTTACCAACGTCCACGTTGAACAGACGGTCACTTAAAGCCTGTAGAAGGTCACTTAAAGTATTAGTTGTAAAACACCAACGAACTGGCAATACTAGATGGCTGTTATCGTAAATAACGGATTTATTTTATTCAGCGTTCCGCAAGCGGCTTCGTCTGCGTAGCACTGTATTAAATATATAAGCCTTCCTTTGAAACACCCTGGGGGCCTCCAAATGGGCTGCAGCTATCCGACAACATCATAATACGCAATATCAAGTTTCTGCACTAGTTGAAAAAAGTTGTCAATCTGAACATATTACCGCCCCCAGGCCTCCATGAGGTTAGTCTGCCACTGGCGACGGCACAATTATTATTGTTTAAATCCTTTATTAAGAAAGAATCTAAGGCTGCCATAACACCGCATTCGACGTTGTATTTTAATAGAATAGCGCTGGAGACCTGAATAAGTTGCGGAAATGTTTCCTTGCTAACTGGCTTCCCTCCGAGGTACTGTTGCTTGATCTTGGCGGCTACAGCAATGTGCTGATCCAGGGGTAGGGTGTCATTGAATTCAAAGATATTACTAGCCAGTTGCGCCCAGCGAGAGTCCAGCTCGGCCAGGTATGAAGATTCTCTCATATATACTGTTAGACAATACAGACAAAATATAATCATCATTTTCAGGATCTTTCACTTTTGTGACTAGCAAAAGAAATTCTCTTATCATTATGAATTTGAGATCCGGGGATGCGTCTGCCTAATTCTTTAGCTATGACTCTAGGCAAAGGATAGTTTATGTGTATCTGTGGCATAGGATCTCTTTTCATTTTACTATTTTAACAACAATGAACGAATGATAAAGTATGACGATTATGGCAGTGTTACGAACTTAGATTATCAACCAATAAAATACATGTTAAACTAATCATAAACATCGCTACGATGTCGTATCTATTATTTTCTTTAAAAGTGAATAATAAACAGTATAAACTTTTTCTTAAAAAATCGTTGCTTCTGATTCTGATTACCATTAATTCCGTTAGTATTCTAATATTGATGTAAAAGAAAAAATAGAGGTAAGTACATGGGAGGTTAACCAAGTGGCTATCTCAGTAATATATTTTGTGACAGTTATCGTCACAAAAGCACTGATATTCTGACAGCATAAACGATTAAAGAAATCGAGTTTTTTAATACTACAATTTATATTAAATGAGTTTTCTAACTAGCGGCGGGATACAATCCCTCTTCGGATGTAACTGAGGCTATGAGTGGTACACGTTGCATTGCTCCAGCCTTGGCTGCGTGGTAAGGGTATTGAGTCAGGAAGGGCTCCCTGGTCCCTGGCGCTTCTGCAGTCGGCGTGAACATAGTGAACATATGCACCTTCCAATCCTGTGGATAGGACAAATGATAATGAGGTATGGTATGTAACTTCGTTTTTGCAGTTTTTTTTTACGAAAACGTTTATGACATTCAAGAAAAGTAAAGATAAATTTGAGATTGTTTATTTAGTTTAGATAAGCGGATGCTTGTTAACTTTAGCTTTGATATTGTAAGGAAATATTCAGCAAGAGCACTTTGTTTCGTTTAAATACGTTATATTAATTATTAATACCTTAAGACTAAAATATAACGTTAGTATTACATAGGTTTTATAGTTTTTTTTACATCTTGATTCATATATGTGGACGGCACATTACAGAAAATATAGTTAACGCTACTTATATAAAACAATATCTGGGCAAAACACTAATATTATATAAAGGAAAGAATTTATTGATTTTATTCACCGATTTTAAAAAATTCTTCCACCTACGAGAAGTTACATCATATGCGGTAAACATAGACCTAAATTTAATTCCGAAAAATAGCAAAATAAAGGGATGAAAATGGGAGGGAATTAAATCGTTTACTATCCAATTTGTCATTGTAGTAAATCCGTGTCGTGATATAATCGATATCCAAATAAATAGTTCCGTAAGGACTACGCGGACGCTGGCGGAAAGCTGATTATGTATACACTAGCAAAGAAATACATAGTAAACAAATAAAAAGACGTTCTTATGTTTAGGTATACATAACGTGACCAAGGGCTACCTTGTTTGTCTATGAACGAAAATTACAAAAGTTTCGAATCGTTCCTACATTTTTTTTTAAATTATATGCGTTTATATTATCTGTGCATCAGAAGCAGTGTCAGGGTCCTACCCCCGTTTCATTATTAATTGTCGAAAAAGGTGTTCCTTTAGAGTCGTATTGGGGTTTCGAAAATAGACGAATTTTCGTTTACGGAGTAACAGAGTAGGCCTTCAGAAGTCTCGTTCTCGAAACGAAGCGAACATTTGTTTCCGACGCCCACTGTCGGTTACCTCTGAAATGAGGAAGAGGAAAAGGCGACAAAATGCATTAGTTATACAAAATTAATTAATTTGTTTTATAATTACTTGAAACCTTTACCGAAACGCAAGAGCTCTGTAATGTCTCCTCACATATGTCTGGGCTTATCGTACTATACCAGAGAGGGGCCGTCGATAAGTTAAGTAACAAAAGTTCAGAATTTTTCCCGATTTTCTAAAAAAATTCTACGTCAAGTTTTCATCTAAAGAAAAAATGGTCACCTTTGGTGTTGACGACAGTTTTACCAGTCTCTTTAGGTAAGATTTTTATATATTTTTAATTTGAATTTAATATGACTTTTCCACTAATTGTTTATTGTTCTTTACTTGCTTCGTTCAGTATCTTGCGCTCAAGATTATACAAATGTAAGCTTGCGCTTATAAAAGTATTCTTAAATATATATTTTTCTGTTTACTTATTTGACTCTTTAATAATTAACTACAGTCCACGTTGTTGCTGTCTAAAACGTTATGTATACACTGTACGCATGAATAAATTGTTCCATCATAAATAGAAGAAAAGTCATAGAGATACTTTACGTGATTTAATATTACAATAATTCACGAAGTGGTACGAAGTTCGTGCGGTCAGCTTATTATTACTATTTCGTCCTAATGCCCTGAATAACCACTCGAAGTGAAGTTCCATTGGGACCTACAGACCTAATCTGAAATGTGTTTGATCTCTACTCTTTGATGATAACAACTGTATAATTAATGCTTTGATATTATTACTTTCGGGTGTTGATTTAGTATCTTATTAGGGGTTATACAAAGGTTATGAAGGTAGGAGGTGGTTGTTTTGGTTAATTTTGATGCCATGTGGATAGTGTTACCAGGGTTTCTGGATAAAACCCGACGGAATCAGGGTTTTTAAATTTGACTGATTTTTAAAGAAAAAAAGGGTTCTTTTGCTTAGGTACACATAACGTGACCAGAAGTCTCGTTCTCGAAACGAGGCGAAAATTTTATCAGACGCACACTGTTGTTTACCTCTGAAATGAGGAAGGGGAAAAGGCGACAAAATGTATTGGTTATACAAAATTCATTCATTTGATTTATTATTACTTTGGAGTTATTTGAAACTTTTACCGAAACGCAAGTGCTCTGTAATGTCACCTCATAGATGCCTGGGCTTATCGTAATATACCAGAGAGGGGCCGTCGATAAATCAAGTAACAAAATTCATATTTTTTCCCGATTTTCTTAAAAAATTGAAATTGTATATCCAGATTTTTTTAAATTTTTTCACGAGAAAAATAAACAAATTGGAACAAATGTATCATACAAATGTACCTTTACAGTTTTCACAGTAATTGGCTTTACATAGGGCTTTAAGTTGAACGTCATCATAGTTAACGATTTTATTATGAAACCTTTGATTCCTTTGTCAGTCCAAAAAGTTTTTAATTAAAAAAGTTTGTGCAGTTTAAAAATGGAATTTTAGCATTCCATTTTTAAACTGCACAAACTTTTCTTTTTAACTTACAAACATCTCAACCATAGCGTTTATAATGACTTCAGCGGGCCTGTACTTGAGGCAGTCTATCATCTCCCTAGTGGTGGTGATCGGGCAACCGACGATGGATGACAGAGTCTTAGCTTTCTGTACCGGTTTCACGGCGTGGGTCCATGAAGAGAACGCGGATCCGCTGAATGCTATACCCTTAGAGAATAAACCTGAAAGTGTTGCGTTAGTGTTGTAAATATAACTGGTAGTTAAGCTGGCTAGTCGGTTTGTTGCAAGGAGGTTCTACATTTTTAAATTAAAAAAAAATATAGACTTATTATAATTTATCCATAGTTTTCCTATAATTAGTACATCTTTGATATAGAATGGAACATTTTTCTGTATTTTCTTAAAATTTTTAGGTGCTTAGTTTCGATAATTAATGGCAATTACCACAAATAATTAAAAAACGAATTAGTTTAAAAGTACCTACAAATTTATTAGAGAATTTCACAATAGGAAATTTCATTTACGTGTAACACAATATAGTTGTAAAATTTTAATTTTATTATTTGCATTTAACGGTCGCCTTATGGAGTTAGCGCATTCGATTTGCAATACTGCAGCTAGCAACTTTCGCAAGGAAAAAATTATTATCTCGAGCTCTCCCGTACTTCGAAAGCCACGTTTTTCCGACTGCAAGGGGCCCGCGTGGTAATTCATGGCCATTTTCCCTTCACGATTCCATCAATAATAAGACCTGTCACAGCCGACTTTGGAACAACTTTACCAACACGAGTATCAGCCAGCCTCTTTAGATAGGTTTTTTGATATTTGAATATGACTTTTGACACTTATTGTTTCATCGTTTTGCTTTGCTTTGCTGTCTGTGTTTTTAAATGTATTCCTATATATATATCTTTCTGTTGCTAATTTATCTCTTTATTAATTAACTACAGTTTACGTTCTTGTTGTCGGTAACAACAAGTGTAGCGAAGATCAATTCAATCAGTCTAGCGGCTGTAACGGTGACAGACGGATGGATGACTCTGAGTGATCTATAAGGGTTCCGTTTTTTATTTTATTTGACATGGAACTCTAAAATGAAGAGTGTTCTTAATTTAAAGCGTAGCGTTTTAATGTGAATATTATATAAAAACTTATATATATCTATATTAATATTATAAGGTTTGATTGTTTTTTTGTTTGTGTGAATAGGCTCCAAAACAACTGGACCGACTTTACAAATTGTTTCACCTTCCTGGAGCTATATCATACGTGTTTGACATAAGCTATAATTTACGCGTGCAAACTATCGAGACAGGTAGTTAATATTATACAGAAAAATATCATTGTTTGTTTGTATTGATTAGGCCACGAAACTACTGAAACGTTTTAAAAAAATATATATCTTTGTGAAGCCACATCAGACGCGGGTGACATAGATTAAAATTACCTCGGGTGATGTCGTGGGAAACAGCAAGTTATTAAAATAGTTAGTTGAAGAATTTTGTAGCCGTGAAAGTTGTTTGCAATATAAAATTATATCTATAAAAACAGTCTTATAAAGATCTTGTAAATAATTGTAAAGATTGTCAGTGTTATTACAAAAGAGACGTTAAACAGTGTTTTACCATGTGATTATCTAAACTGTGTTTAAGAATATAAACCCTGTTTAAAATGATGTCTAATTTTCCCTATTACAAATTCATTTTTAAACATTGTCTAAGTAAAGAATCATTCGTACTACTGGCTTTCATTCGTTCATACACGTTCAATTCTATGCACGCTGTATACAAACTTATAATAAATTTTAGACGTAAAAAGATATATTTTAAACACACTAGTTAATAATTTTTGTAAATGAAAATATTTAATCTAAAATTATCATTTTTAATTTAAATTCAAAGACATAATTCTTATCAAAGTCAAAACTATAGTGAAATATTGTGAAAGGTAAGATACCCCATAAACAACATATCATGTGTCAACATGACATGTGTTTAAATTTTAAACAATGTTTAAGGGTTGTTTTGCCTTAACCAATGCTCAAATAGAACAATTTTTAAACACGTGTCGTGTCCTTGACCGTCTATTGTTAGAGAAAAAACCAAGACGAGGGACTTGGCTAATATTAACTCTTACCAAAGACATTGCACTCAAAGGAGGATAAAGAGTTAAAATGCATTATGATAAAACTGTTTTGTTACGAGTAAATATTTGGATAATGAGGCATTATTTGTGTGTGTTTTGCAGTCACAATACTATTTAAATATTGTCATTTGTATTTTAATAATATACGTTTGTTATGCTGATATTTTTGTTTAAAACAGAAGACATGTTTATAATGCAACAACAGTTATCTAGAAGTTTTCCATATCTGTTGTACTGTGCATACATAATGACGAAACATTATTAACCTATTCAATTTTCATATCAAAACAATATTATAAAGCAAAACTATTATAATAGTTTTGCTAGTTTTGCCTACTCAATTTTGATATTAGAACGATAATAGCGAACAATGTACCTGCTTAATATTAATTAATGTGTGATTGTAATTCTTTTTATCACAATAACTAGTGGACCCGCTGAATTTTATCCCGCCTAATAGTCGATGAAAGCTCATAATCGGCATTTTTAAAAACCATAGGCATAGACAACATTACGGTAGCTTCCTCAGATGAAATATCTACTATTCTTTATTAAAACCATAGAGGTTTTGTTTGCAATTTAAAATAGTAGGTTTTATTATGCAAAATAAAAACTCTCGTTTCTTACTTACACTGTGACGTGAACGATCAGTATCAGTTGCGTTTTAAAAAAATTAACGATAAACGTGAGCTGTTAGTGGAGTTTTATTATAACATATCACTATTTTCGTGTATATTCTGCCTTTTTATTATTATTATTTTTAATGAAAAAAAACTGCATATTTTTATTAATTAAATATCTTATTTCAGACGGTGAAAAAAGCAAAAACATAAATATCGGTCCAGCCATCCTCGAGTTATAAATGGAGTAACCTAACGACTTACCTTTAGAAAGCGGTGATAGGTAATGATAATGTACACTGGCACCACCAGCGGAGCAGCCGGTCAGCGTGACGCTGTCGGGATTCCCGCCGAACATCATGATGTTGTTTTGCACCCAGCGTAGGGCAAACGCCTGGTCTTTCAGGCCAGCGTTACCTGGCGCCGCTTCGTCACCAGTGCTGAGAAAGCCTAGGATAACGTACAATATATTGTTTAACTGGTTGTTATTTTAGAAGACTACCGTACAAACCAGAGTTGTATTATGATACATCAAAGCGTTCTCAAGTGTATAGATTACAGTGTCCTTAAGTTATCCCAAGTGAGTAGACTAAGTTGGAAGAATACCAAAAACTCTTACTACTCATGGCATAATATTAAAACAACTGTTTTTGTTCGTTAATTGTCTGATACGGCAGCGAGAAAATAACCGCTGGCGAGCTGTTTTAAGCCAAAAGGAATAGACTTTTATTAAAAATTCCGTTTAGTTTATTAATACTTTTGCTGATAGTTTGACCAACGCAAATTACCTCACACTCTATCGTAAAAGCAAAGAAAATTATTAGTGTTTTTATGCAACACTAGCAAGCTTTTGACAAGGGAGGTTTTTGCAGTAATACAGTTGCAAAAGGGCACGATACAATCAGGGGCGTAATGTGAACTAATACACAGGTGAGTGAATTCACATAAGAAAGGCCTTCGTCTTTCAATAGATACAAACTCCAAAATCTACCTAATAGTAAATATAATATATATATATATCTACCTTATACTAGCATTTTTGTAGAACTATATTGTGATCATGATGTAATACCTTCACCCACCAGATGCTTCAACTTACCTAAAGGTCCCAGCCTGTAGTTGAAGGTGACGACAACCATGTCCTTATCCATCAGATGGTTAGCTTCGTACAGAGACCCTGAACCGTACATGAAGGCACCTCCATGAATGAACACCAGGACCGGCATCGACGAGCCGGCATTTGGGTTCGGTGTGTGTACGTTTACGAACAGGCAGTTCTCGCTTCCTGAAAAAATGGGAGAGTATAGGAAGTTTTGGATTAGCCGCTCATAGTAATATATTGTAGTATCGGATACTTTTTTGTTTAATTTGCAACTCTGGGGCCATACAATGTTTAAAGACCAAGATCTCAGAACCACCTGATATAATATTTTCTCTATTAGAAAATAAATAATGTCTAACAGTCCTCTATTATCATCAGGTGAGTTGGAGACCAATTCCGATTTTAATGCAAAGTAAAAAACAAACTTACCGACAATTTTTCCGATGAATGGCTCATATTGCAAGCAGTCGCTGAGCGGCCGTGTGGCGTCCCATGTGCCAGTCCATGGTTTATGTTGTTGAGGTTCCTTTAGATAATGGATAGTATTATTTTAAAATAAATCAATAGTATACATCACATATATTGCTCAGATTCCAAGGTGAGTGGCTAAAGTAGCAGATACTGCACAATAAGAGGTATTATAGAGAATCTAAGATATCGAAGGTATCACAGCACCCAGACCCGAGACAGGCACCTAATACCTAAGTACTGTAATATTAATACCTAAGTACTGTAATACTAATACCTAAGTACTGTATAGTACTTGTCAGGTTTATAAGTGATAGTTCAAAGAAGAGCTGGATGGCGCAGTGTCAAGTGCGTTAATAAGTCTATGATGTGGAAGTTTCATAAGGGTCTGTTATGAGTCACCAGAAGATTATTATCTTGAGTTCCTTTGTGCTTCGAAAGGCTCGTTAAGCTGTTGGTTGTTAACATCCACAAACCCGAACTGGGTTCGCGTGTTTTTTTTATAATGGGCTCACTTTTGACCTCAATCTAGCCTAAGGTCATAAATGAGAACTACGGTGGGACGATCTAGCCTAAAAGGAACCTATTCACTCTTGCCTTAAATAGGTCTAGGTTATATGCACACGGGAATATAGACTAGAATATATTCCATCTATAGGGGAAGTCTGTGCTCTAGTAGAGGGGATATCAATATGCTGGTGATGATAGCTCAGATAGTCGAACATACTTTCAATGTGTAATATATTCGGATGTAGTTATTGGTATATGAGGCATGGAAACCCTACACGTGACATATTGTACGGTCGCTACCGTTCGTTTGTCGGAGGATAATTGATCGTTAGCGGAGCACTCATAGCGATCCGGTGGTGCAAGTGCATTTAATTGCTATCTCGTGGCAATGTTAACGGTAATTAGGTCCGGTATTTGAGTGCGCCAAACTAGTTCAAAATGTTTGGATCGAGATAGAGGGACAGACACACTATTTAACGATGCGTTCACTTATAAATGACGACGCTCATAGACTAATCACAACATAATAAAAGACTAATGCAGGTACACCGATTTAAAGTGTTATTTTGCAAACGACAAAAGAAACTGGGTACCTACTGCTGGTCTGAAAATTGTGTTCTTTTGAATACTGGAGACGTGAACAAAGGGGGTTTTTAAAGGTCAAATAAATTAGAGCAAAGAATTTGTTTGCCAAGCTATGCCGCCCTCCAAATACGAGTCTTGGCGGTTGCCTAGTTTGCCTAAGACGGGTCGGGTCAGAGTATTACTCATCCCATACTAATTAATTTATTGATGCTGCAGTGACAAGAGTATTGTGCAGTAATAATGCGATGCCTGCCATGAAAATCATATATAGTCATAAAATCATGAAGGTAAAAGTGCCTATACTCAGCTCTGAACTATTCTCAGTCGTTACATTCACATCATATAGGTATATTACTCAGGTTCCAAGATGAGAAGTATCTGAGATAATGAGCGTACACAACTCAGACACGAGACAATTAAAAAAAATCACGTTGACTCGAACCGCTCTGCTACGGAGGTCTTTCGGTATTCTTGGATAAACTTGGTAGGTCCTTTTACTTGTACATATAAGATTGTAAGTGTATATCCACATGGTATATTACCAGGTGAACTTTTGTGATAAATGTTGTGAGAGTGTATCATCATCACTAGTCTATTATTGTCCCCACTGCTGGGACTCAGGTCTTCCCTAACATTCTCCTTATTCGATTTGGGCATTCAAATCGAATAAGGAGAATGTGTTATGCAGAATTAGATGCAGCCGGGATCAACGTCTTAACGTGCCTTCCGCAGTACGAAAGAGTTCGAGGTGATACATTTTTGGTCACCCATTCTATCATCAGCCATTGCAAAACTTGCTTAGCAATTGTATCGCAGACTGAGCTTACCAATGCGCCATTGAGCTCGTCTTTGAGAGTACAATGACATCATTATCATTTTTGTGATAAAATCAGATGAAATACGAGTACTCTTATAGCTATCCCATATATCACGTTACAATGAAACGAACTAATACGTTTTACTAAAACCGAATGTGTGATACATTTGTCACACGTGCTATCTTTTTCGAGCAACGAACTGAGAATTATAAATAGCGAAAACTTTTTTCTACAGTCATTAACTCATTTGTTTATTTTTGTTTTATATTTTGGAACATTATAACATTCGTATTAGCCAGTTATGGTGCCAATTCTGTTGTTCCACTCTCTGTATAAAATTATGACTCTACTTTGGGTTTGTTCGAATGTTATACATTTATATTATAGTTATATCATATCAAAAAAATATGACTACTATATATCGGATTGGCACTACTCGATGCTCTTAGTAATATAACCCTTGTCATATTTGGACGTCTTAACGCCTCGTTTCAATCCATAAGCAATCTAGTATTTATTATGAGTAAAAAATACATATTTAACGAGCTATTTCATTACATTACGAACCATATTATGAGGATTAAAAGAGTTACGTTTAGTATAAAACTCACGGATTTTTCATGAAACATTTGTATTAGGATTTTTTGGTGCTCTTTCTGGAGCTCCCAAAGACGTGAGCCTCTAAGCAATTGATTATTTTGCTTATGGGCTAATCCGGCAATGATAATACTACTGTATACTATAATATTATGCTCGTACGTACGTAAGTTATTAGAAACTTAGTTAACATTAAATTTCACTATGGAAAACCCCAGTTTGGTAGGACGAAACCTAAATTTAATCCAGCAAAAGAATTCGGAATGGCCCGTGATGGATCGGGAAAACAAACTGAATAATTAAAAATTCAATACTATATAACATTGAATGAAAACATTAACATGATTTTATATGACTTTACTTTTATTGAATATGTTATATTTATTAAATATCTGCTTTTCATATACCACTGTCCATCAAAGATTGTCTGGAAGAAATTGCTTTAAGCAATAAGGCCGCCCTTGTAGTACCTTATATACTATTATTTCGACATAATTTTTGTAAACAATGGTGTGTACAATAAAGAATTTTTGTATTGTATTGTATTGTATGAAATCTTTGTGTAACGGTGTGCCATGCCACCGTTTGTTTTCCTAGGTTTCAGTATGCAAACTTTTTGTTTTTGAAATTTAACATCATTTCATTTTATTATTCGTCTTTCGTAATTTAAAATTTTGACTAATCAATTATACTCTTTATGGATGTCAGTTCGTAAGAAATTCTCCTATGCACAAGATGAAATTATAATACAATACAATATTAATGGTATAAATTTTACTATGTAATTTTAAAATAATTCATTTATTGTGATAAATAATGTGATATGGTGATACAAATTATATAACATATGTAACTACTGAATTGTAATCTGTATTTTGGACGTTCCAAAAGTTAACTAGAAGCCCGACAAGGGTTTTTCTTATTACCCTTATTTCACTAATAAATATATACTCAAGCTAAGCAGCCTTATTAATTGACCCAAGCACCGAACCCGTAACACTTGTATAAAAGCACATTCTCTAAATTGATATATTTACAAGCCACTTCCGTCACGTAAATTATAGCCTATGTCACCACGTATGACGTAGCTAGTCGTAGGTGAAAGTATTTTTTAATATCGGCCTAGTAGTTTCGGAGGCTATTCAATGCAAACAAACAATGAGGAAGTATTTAAAAAAAATAAAGAAACTACAAAAAATTATGTTACTAGATGGCAGCACAAATTGTTGGATCTAAACGTCAATTCATGACGTTAAACCAAAGAGAATAGATTTGTTAGTGTTGTTATGGATCTGATAACTTGGATTAATATCGAGTTGAAATTTAATTAGTTCGAGTTATGCAATCGCAACTCGATTAATACAAAGTAATCTTTGAATAAATTTATTTTTTATTTGTATAAAGGAAAATGGAAACTAACATAATGGAAGTGAGTACAGAGGCTTTTTAAATTTATGGAAATCAATTGAATGCTGTGATATAATTAAAAGTGGCATCTAACTACGGTATACAATAATATTACGTTTTATAAATAAAATAGGTACTTATGTCATAGTAGGTCTAGGAATTTTCATTTTAATATTTAACAAAAGTTCTGAAAAAATAACAACTAGGTAAGTTAGTTTTATTGCTATTAGTTGTTTGTTGAACTTACAACAACAAAACTACATCAATTCTCAATATTTTTTTTTATATTATGTATGGTGAATGAATGAATAGGGTTTATTAATCAGCACAAAGTCATAAAAACAATAATTTTTAAGAAAAATCCGTTTATTATCTATAAACTTACCCGATATGTATCAAATATACTATATATTTGTACAAAATAACATAACTGCTGGCTAAAATGACGTTTGTGCAAAGTGTAACGTGCAAATAACTTGTGCTTTCGAAATTAAGACTTTTTAAAACTATTATCAGTTATTAAATCTTATATTCATAATTAAATCATCTTAATAAACATTCAGCAATTGACAAGAAACGTCTGCTTTAAACGAACAGCAAGGTTGTAACTTTAAATTTCAAATGTCAAAGACACGTACAGTTATTATATTGCTACTGATCTTGCATGTCGTCAGCGGACGTCGAGCCATATGTTAAGTTAATTCGTACGGCGGGTTTGTTCTTTTTGGTACTTACAATAATATTGTTAATAATAATTTGAATTTCTACACAACCTACTCTAGAAATCCGTTTTATTGAAATATATTATTTACTAAGTACCTAGAGTTGTTATGGTCTCTTAAAATCTCTGCGGTGGTATCGTGTGCGTTAGGTGGTTACGATCCCTCAAATATAGTATAGTTGAGTTGTTTAGTTGAAATTAAAAAAGCAGCCCTTGCTGAGTTTCTTGCCGTTTCTTGTCAGTAAGAGATCCCGCCTTAGTTTTGCGAACCATTGGTAAAGTTTTCGAATTCACAAGTACTATGTAACAGTCTAGATTGAATTGATTTTGATATTTATATTAATATCATTCGTTTTGTGGATGCATAATGACACTTCATCTTCATCATCATTTTTGTTCTCCATTCCAAACCTGAATTCGACGAAAGTTACGAGCAACCAATAAGTTGGCCATCACTAATGTTGACGTATCAACCAAACATCGTTCCTTTACACGTAACATAATAAACAAGTTAAACTTACAATTAAAATTAGTTTGAAAGTGAGACATTATAAGAAACACAAAACGATGTCATATTTATTAATCGAAAATACTCAATTTACATTTATTACGTCAGAAATAAAATTTGAATGAATATCATAAACAAAATCCAAAACTCGCGAGTGACATCTAGTATGATTTCAAGAACTAATTTTTATTTTTTAAATACGTCCTCATTGAGCCTTTCCATTTTATAATATTGTACAAATAATGTGCTTCTATTTGTGTACCGAACAATCAAATAGAAATATTTTTTTTAAGTAAGAAGCTGTTTCGGGTACTGGCGGACTAGTTGAGAATAGTTTCAGTAATTGAAAAATGCGCGGTCAGGCGACTGTGAGTGGTGTTGCCAACTGGAATTCAAGATTTGTAGCTAAATTATGATTAAAATAGGGCCAGATTTAGTAAATTATTAAAAAAGGGCCAAATTGTTATCTTGATTTTTAATGGAATATTTATTTTGCAGCACCATTGCCATTTATTATTAGATATATAGAACTCACTGAATTTTTGAACATCATATAACTAAAAGGTCGTTTATGTGAACGTCAATTCATAGATAAAATCGTATTTTAGTATGTGATCGATTTTCCGAGATCTGAAGTATGTAAGTGCGTTTAGTTTCGAAAAGTTATGTATAGGCAAGTTTATATTTTAGTTTATTTTTTACAGAATTTTGGGGTCAGAAAATGGGCTAAGGCCTAAATTACTTTATTAAGATTTATTTTTTAAGCATTAAGATTTATTTTTTAAGCATTAAGATTTATTTTTTAAGCATTTTGTATTAAGAATAATTTTCAGTATGGCATTGTGAATGCAAAATTAATTAAAATATAATAATTAGAACAAAATTCTCATCTTTATTGAAAGTTTCAATATTTGTAACAATATTTCTTTCGGCTGTTTGGGTGGATTGCCTGAACATTGATGAGAATACGCTCTGTTGTAGCGAAAAGTAACAAGTGCTTGAAAGATTAATTCTACTAAATAAATTTTGTTTAAGTCGAATTGAAAACGGATCGAAACCGATACAATTCCAGCTAAAAAAGAACTGTAATTGTATAGTATGTCACTTTGTAGAATAGAAAAAACATTTAAAACTGTAGTTTCGTTCGGTTTCGATCCGTTTTCGATTCGACTTAAACAAAATTTATTTAGTAGAATTGGCTCCCTCAGCGGTTAGAGCGGTCGCCTGGATTGCGAAAGGCCGTGGGATACTTTATTAAAGACTGAAAAAAAAAAATTAAATAGGCTGGACTAGCCCCCAAAGGGCCAAATTGGCATTACTGAGTAGATAAATACAGTTAAAGCTTAAAGTAGGAGAAGTGCAGAATACTTACGACCATTAGTAATAAGTTTATTATTTAGTGATAATTCAGGGGTCAAAATATGCATTATAATATTATTACGAGGGTCAAACTGAAAGTTCTTAGAACTGGCCACTTATAAACAATATAATAAAAAAATAATTCTAAAATTTGAAAATATAACTCTTTGCCAATATTACTGAGTATATATTTCATTCATTTGTCATTTGTTTTACGATTTGGCGGCAAATTGAAAATTGTCTGTGTCACGTCATCATGAATTTAACACGAGAAAATTTTCGTGCAATGATTTTTTATGACTTTCGATGTCATTTAAGTCAACAAGAAAGTTATGATAGACTACGATTGGCCTTTCACGATGAAGCCCCATCTCGTGCGACTGTTTACAACTGGTTTAATGAGTTTAAACGTGGTCGCACTAATCTCACTGATGATTTACGTGAGGGACGGCCTTCTACGGCGACGACTGAAGATAACATCTGTGTTATGCGGCGTATGATAGAGACTGACAAAAGAGTGACCTATCAACAGATTCGGACAAGCTTAGGCATCGGTATGAGTCAAGTGCACAAAATCCTCCACGAACATTTAGCGGTCAGGAAGCTTTGCGCCCGGTGGATACCTCATAATTTGACTGAGGCTCAAAAACTCCATCGTGTGGATTGGTGTCGTAAAATGATTGAAAGATTTAACGGAGGTGACTCAAATGCTGTGTTCGACATACTAACAGGTGACGAAAGCTGGATTTACTGTTATGATCCTAAAACCAAAAGACAATTTGCTCAGTGGGTGTTTCCTTTCGAGGAGTTGCCAACTAAAGTGAAGAGAGATCGAAGTGCGGGAAAAAAAATGGTGGCCTCGTTCTTTGGAAGGATAGGTCATTTTGCAACAATTGTGTTAGAGGATCAAAAAACAGTTTCTGCAGAATGGTACACTACCAATTGTTTGCCACTTGTCTTGGAAAAAGTTCGAGAGAAACGACCTCGCAGTAGGATCCTCCTTCACCACGACAACGCCTCGTCGCACACCGCCAAGCGAACGATCGACTATTTGGCGACATCAAACGTTGAATTACTGGGTCACCCGCCGTATAGCCCCGACCTCGCGCCTTGTGATTTTTATTTATTTCCAAAAATTAAAGAAAAACTTAAAGGAAAGCGGTTTATGAATGCTGAAGAAGCGGTGGCTGCGTATCGCGATGCCATTGAAGAGACCCCTAAGGACGAGTGGGCAAAGTGCTTTTCCCAGTGGTTCCATCGCATGCGGCGGTGTATTGACGTGAATGGACAATATTTTGAAAAGATATAATAAAACTAATAACTGGCTAATGTAATCAGTTTTTGATTTTCTAAGAACTTTCAGTTTGACCCTCGTAATTATAAATGACAATATTTTGATGTGAATGTGACATTAAAATAAATAAATGTAAGGAAATATTTTTTACGTAATATAAAACGAAGTTGCTTCCCTCAGTCTATATGCTGAGTGGGCCTTAAAAGAATTGTAAGATTATAAGCTGACGATGCTCACAAATTTATTTACTAAGGTAAACAAAGACCAAAGTTATCACTTTAGTCAACATGAAAGGCGATAGCGATATTTATAAAACAAAATCAATAAGATATCTCACTGAACTGGATATTGTAGCGTATATGAATAACCTGTTTTATGGGAGAATGCAAAGTGAATTCAAAGTGATTCGGTCTGCTATTGCGATAGTTAAGCAGTTTTCGCAAAGTTCTGTCATGAGATGGATGACCGAAAATGTTATAAGTTCTCTGTTTCGAATTTCTCAGTTTCGCGGAAGGCACGTAAATAATTAATGCGACTGCAGTATAGTTATGATCGGTGGATTTACCGCGTAACAACACTTAAGTCGGTTACCTTGACATTGGATTGACGAAAATGCTCTTTAACTCAGTACTGTATTGAAAATTAAATACATTTGTGTCACACACTGTATCTCACAATACATTATTAAATTTTAAGTGTATTTTGAGTTGTTCTAACGTGAAGAAAAGCAAGTTAGTGTAGTTACATGGAAGACCCGCCGTTTTCTTGGTAATTCAATTGTTAAATAAATGCATTGGCTTCAGAAAATTGTTAATATGCTTTGTTGTAGGCGACTGGCTGGAAAGCGCCATCCTTTTTTATTAGTATATGTCATATTTTTATAATGTTCTTTTTTTGTTACTCCTTGTTTTTGCTGAGGTCGGATATTTATCGTTTGCCTTGCTTGCTGCGATTTGTGATTTATTATTATTATTACATTTTATTATACATCCATTCGTCTTTATTTACAGTCCTCATCCCCATTAGCTATCATTTATCATAAATAAAATTAATATGATTCATAATATACCCCAACTAACCCTAAATCTATATTTGCCGACCGGCGGTCTTGCGTATGGTATTCCTTGAAAACTTGCGTAACTTCGTCCGTTTGTTGATATCTTCCAAGTACCCCGCACCAGTCCTTGGCTCACTCTCACTAAAGGATTAGAACCCTGCCCGCTCGCGACAGCCACGAGAAACAAAAACGAAAACAACTTCAAAACCGCCATATTAAATGTTTAAAAATAGAACATGCGTACGCGCCGATGTCTGGTGAGACACTGTTGCGTCTACTGACAAAATATAGAAAAGAGGTTGCGCCTATCTTATAACATGTTAATGACACTGTTTGTGTATAGGTAACATGTATGGAGGTTTGTTTAAAAAACTCTGATCTTATGACCTTGAGACTGACATAATTTATAAAAATCATAAGTATCATTATCAGACAATTATATCGATCTTAACATTGTCTATATTGAACTTGTAGTTTTCTCATTTTAATTAGAACAGCTTATTACAATAAGTACTTACATAACTTTATATATTTCTTTGTACACACGGTAGGCATTCCATGATACTACCCTGGTAATATGTAAATTTTTTAACTCTTAACTAAACTAAACAGATTTGTCTTTTGTTATTAAATATTGTTCCAACTGGGATTTAGTAGACTTACTTAAGACTATGTATTGAAAAAGATCGTTCATACGAACATAGCTTTTGTTAAAAAAAAAAAAACAAAATAAATGTTACCTAAGTATACGATTATTATAACTGATAACTTTGTTTCCCAATATTGAGTACAAATATAGGTAAGTAGCATCAATGTTTTATGATGCGATAAAATATAATGAAATTTATTCATTACATTATATTTTATCGTACGTTGCCCTCAAATATTATGTCATCTATGAGTATATATACACTTACAGGCACAATTAACCGCCCACCTGTATCATTCTTTACCCTGTTTGGTTCCGTCAACTATGGCTTATCAATTGTTTTGTTTTTTGTTAAGTGGGTACTCTAACAATAAATAAAACACTTATATCATTATTTTCTTCCCTAAATTTGAGTAATCGGATTGAAAAAAAAAAATGCTACTCGATGCAACTGACATAGCTAGGACAGTGGCTTTAGTTTCACACTCTGTGTACCTCGAACTACGGTACGAGATGTCATCAGACGATTTCGAGGAGGAAGGCAGGCTTATACACCCGCAGGCTAGGTCAAGGCCGATATCTATACACTTTGACTCGAGATGACCGTTTTGTTGTCACCAATGTGTTGCAATTTTGCTTTTCGACCGCTGCTGAACTCGTACGCGTCTTTTGAGGTTAGAAATGTCAGTGTCAGTGAATGTACCATTAGAAAAGTATCTAAATGAGGTCGGGATTTAATTTTTACAATGACCCGCATGGAGTCCCGATCTTAACCCAATAGAACACACACTTGTCCGAGCAAGAGTACCAGTCCTTACGATTTTAGGAGAGCTAAAAACGGCTGCAGTGGAGGAGTGGCACGATATCCCCCAATCGGATATTCATGACATCAATTAAAAAACCGGCTCCAAGAAGTCATAAGGGCCACAGGTAGTAACACCAACTATTAATTTTTCTTTTTTCTTTTAATTGCCCCCATTAAAATTGTTGATTGAAACTTAGAATAGCCAATAATAAGTGTTTCACTAAAGGTTTTGTATAGAACCAACATGCCTATTATTTTTCTACCTGCGGTAATAGAATGACGAATCGCGGTATTAGCTGCAAACGCTTAAGCATACCTCGGTAATAGCTTCATCCGGATTGTTATGTTTAATTTTTTTTTATGTATTTCCTCAAAAAACTATCTACATATTTATAGAGAAAACTCTACGTATCATAAAATAAATACTAGTAACTGTTTTTTTATCGGAAATACCTATTTCGAAAGTTTAAACCTTAAAGCCTTGATTTTACCTCGGTAATACCTGCGTTTACCTTATACGAACTACTAACAGAAACAAGTTCAAGTTCTGATTCTATTCTTATGTGATCATTCATAATACACGAGAATAAGTTTAGCATTTGAATTTGACGAACTGGGGAAACCATTTATAAGCACCATAAATAAGAATTAAATTGTTTGATTATTATTAATGAGACAGAGCTTGTAATATACTTTTTATATACTTGTAATAAACAGTTAATATAAGAACTTTTACAAATAGTGCTATATGATGAAGAAGATATTATATTATTGTATTAATGACTTTCAATTTTAGAAACACAGCAATTTGGAATGGAGCACATTGCAATTTATACCAAAAAAAAATTCAAACAGTTAAATATACATGCAAAAGGTTAGCCGAACAAAAAACGTAACAATAAGAAACAAAAATATTTACTTTTGTCTACCAAGCTTCTGTAGATCTGATTCATCTTTGATCCAATGAAAAGTGGAACCTTCCTTTTCTCAGATAAAAATTTTCCCAATAACCGTCCAACAATATTTATATTCGTAACTGCTTGCAAATACTCTAGTGGAAAAAAAAAATCTTTTCATTTTAGCTGTTAAGTTTTCAGATATAAATGTTGGTTTAGTAGTGCCAGAAAATTTTAAATGTTCAGTGTTAAGTCTACCATTCGATTTGTTCTTGTAACCATTTAATATTCTGTCCCTTGTAAAAACATTTGTGAACTTCGCGATAATCGATTTAGTTTCAAGGTTTTTATTATTAATACGAAAAACATCTTTTTCGGCCGAGGCTTGAATATACACATTAATTAAACTACCAATCTCGGTCACGGTTTTTAACAAATAGGGTTTAGTTTCAGACCTAATAACGGGAATGTTTCTTATTTCCACACAAGTGGAGCGAGAGCTTCTTTCGAATTTTTCTATTTTATTTTCGAGGGATTCAATATAAACTTTATTATTCGCGATTTCCTGTCTGAGGTGTCATTTGTATCTGATACATGCGAATCACAATCTGATGCAGGTGTCGCTATATGTGTTTGTTGTGGTGGCGAACGTCTTAAAGGCATTTATTTATTTATGGAAACCAACAGCGTTACAAAGGTTCTAAATTATGGTTTATACATAGACATAATTACAAAGTAAGGCCAATAACAGGTTTCATTTATATATAAATACAAAGGTATCCGCCCGTAACTGTTACAATATCATTTGGCTTGCTTGTTATATAAATTTATATATACACAAACATATACATATATACACATACACACATATACATACATACACAAACATAAATACATATATGCATATACATACATACACATACACACGCGCGCTACATAACAGAATTACATAAGACTCGCAGTTATTGCATTTTTAAATGCTCTCTTATTTAGCAAAAAAATTACATGATTACTAAAGTATTCATTGTACATCTTAGGAAGCCGTGTCAGTGCACTGTTCATAGCGTAGTCAGATGACCGCAGTGGAACATGAAATATAGGCGTGTGCCTTGTGCGACGCACAGGTGTCCGATATGCAATACCTGCTACTAGTTCAGAACATTCTAAATGACTATTCACGATATCGAACAAAAGGGACATGTCAAGAACTTTGCGTCTATTTGCCAGAGTAAGAATATTATGACACGCATCAGGGTAAGAGTCAAACGACTTACGAGCACGATAATTAAGATGTTAAATAAAAACCTTTTGTATCTTTTCAATGCGATTAATGTGAACTGCATATTGAGGCGACCAAATTGAACAAGCGTATTCTAATATACTACGTACATAACGTAAAACAAAACCTAGATTTTTATTACACAGTAGCATTTTTTGATATTATTTTGGTTATAGTAATGAAATAAACTATCCAGGTCCAATTGGATTTTCTCACAATCACTGGGTTTTTTTATAGAACAAAATATTTTCTTATCATCGGCGTATAACAAGTGTTTAGAGTTTTTATGTAGTTTGATATATATATATATATATAATAAAATCAGATCGATAACCACCCATAACGACTGCTTGAGACCGATTGGCTAGATATGATTTAATCCATCGTAACAAATCTCCCTTGATACCCAAGTCCTGTAACTTGGTAAGCAGTATGATGTGATCCACGGGATCAAACGACTTCTCAAAATCAGTATAGATCACATCAACCTGACCACCTCGATCCATATTCTTCAGTACATAATCTGTGAAACAAATTAAATTTGTAATAGTGGACCGTTTCCTTACAGAACCATGCTCGCTAACAGGAATGCTTTTAGTTATTTCAGGATAAATAAGTTCATACACTAATTTTTCAAATAATTTACCGATAGTGCTAAGGATTGTTATGCCTCGATAGTTCTCAACCTTAGACCTAGATCCACTTTTGTGAAGAGGCATGATATGGCCTTTTTTCCATATCGAAGGAACAATACCATAACGCAGTGAGCTATTAAAAATACGATGAAGTGGAGTAATAACAGCCCTAACACAATTTAACCAAAAAATTGGTGGAATACCATCAAAGCCAGGTGTTCAACTTTTGATAGCGCCTTCAATAGTTGCGGGATCAATATACAAGTTAGCATTCATGTCGCCGCCCGTATCTGCGGATTGAGGCATAACATTACCCGAAGACTGCCTGACAAAGACGCCGCTAAAGAAATCATTAAACGCAGAGCATATTTCCTCTCCACCAGCACAATATTTTCGACCGTTTGTTACATTATCCGGATAATTAGAACCTCCTCGCATTGATTTTATATAGCTTCAAAACACTTTGGGTAACTTTTTAATGGCTTTTTCTGTATCATTTATGTATGCGGTAAAGCATTCCTCCTGTATCCTACGCTGTCGTTTTCGTAAAAGAGAAAAATCATCATAATCTCAAGGACTTTTATATTTTTTCCACCTTGAGTGGGCCTTAATTTTTTCTTTGTTGATTCGCATATTTTGAATTATTCACACTTCACGTACTAGGATATCATAAACAATAAAAGCGTTATCCGTAGCAAGACACTGGCCGGTATCGACGATTAGCAACAATACAACTTTCCGTCCACTTTAACAGGACCTCTGGCGTAATCGTGTAAGAGTAAGCGAAATAAAAACTCACGCACTGCTACCTCGAGTACGATTCTTGACTTTTATTATTTATTTTTCTATTTAATTGTAATTACTTTATTTATTATATAACAGAATACTTTGTACGGGGGCACTATTAAAAATGTCTTTACTCCACAAAGATTCGAGGAGAAGGTAGGAGACTACTTGCGTGGACTTCGTTTGTTGAAGTTACTAAGAACTTTCTGGGAAATCACAAGTCAAGTAACTACTCTGAAATTGTTAACAACATGCTAGAGAATTTGAAAAACTTAGGATGTAACATGTCCATCAAAGTACACTATCTCCACAAACATCTTGACCAATTTCCAGAGAATCTTGGATCCTATAGCGAACAACAAGGGGAACGGTTTCACCAGGATCTAAAAACCATGGAAGAAAGGTACAAATGTCGATGGGATCAGGTGGCTGACTACTGCTGGGGGATGCAACGTGATTATTCTACTACGCCTCATTCACGAAAGTCACGAAAAAAAAGTTTTTGTGTACCTAACAATATAATAAATGCTCTGTTTAACGTAAATAAATATCTAAAAAACTACACATAGAAAATCAATATTTTTGATATAAAAATAATAATTATAAGGTTCTAAGTTAGAAAAATATTACAGCTTCGTGGCACCAAAACCACTGTTGACCAGTGTTATTTAAAACTGACTTGAAAAATTAATTATTTGACTCTGAACTATAGCGAGGCTCCCAATAGCGCGGGAAACATTTGCTACATTTGCAAAATGGCTAATCCGGCCCTGGGTAAAGGTGTTTTTTTTTTATTCTAGATAGGCAAGCAATTGACCACTGATCATCTGATGGTAAGCAATGCAGTGGTCTAAGATGGAGCGTGATTACCTAGAAGGAACCGATTCACTCTTGACTTGAAGAGTCCCAGATTGTATTTGTCCGGATACAGCGAGTCCGGTAGCGAATTCCACAGCTTCGCAGTTCGCACGATGAATGAGGCGAATCGCTTGGTGAAAGTTTGTGGAATCTCCACAGTAAAGCGGTGACGCACGGTTATAGTGGGTAGTATCATCTTTATGGTTTGCCTCATCCATGAAGGCTCATTGGCCGATATTCTAGTGCATTAATCTAATGTCTTCAACTGCGGACGTTATTTGGTCAGCCCATCATCCATCCCATCTGGTCATTTTCCTTCCATTCCCTTCTGGACAAGTGTATGCTTTACTTTCTATTGGGTACCCATACATATTTGTATCTTTTTTATCTTCAAATAAATAGATGAGTGTAAATCACCAACCGCGATCTGAGAGTGACGATGACAATAAATTGATGTTATGGTTACATTTCGTCTCATTTTACTACTCTGACATGTATTTTGGTGGATAAATTGTTGATAAATGATTGAGTTGATGAAACCGCTGTTAAATTCATTTACATCATTCTTTATCATTCGAGCTTCATTCTCTATCATTAAAGTACATGTCAAAGCTCTAAAACATCGCTAAGATATAGTATCCTATAGATAAAGTTATAGCAAGAGGAGTTACACGGTCGCACTGCAGAGTTTAAACGATAACATATAGAATGGAAGGCGCAGTAAGAGTTGGCGTCTCTAGGAATATGCTTAAATTTTACCAATGCAGTGCTATTCTGTTATAAAATTGAACCTCTACACACTGACACGCTGCCGCCATCGTCGACCGTAGAGGTTCAATCAAATGAAACCTAATTGAAAAGGTAAAAAAGGTTTTATTTCATTGAAGCTCTAGGCTGTGTAAGCGATGCGCTCTTCGTCGAGTTCGAGGTTCTGTTTTTAAAAGGTTAACACAGCTGACTTCAAGTACAAATAACTTGGTCTTGTATAAACATAATTATGTTTCAGGTTCAACATCAGTGCAAAATTGCAATATTTATTATATAATTCCAAGCTATCGCATGTAATTTACACCTTGAAATTAAAGCCGCAGTCTTTCGCAATCCTTCGGGGAGAGGAAGCCATTTCTTTCGCTGTAAGTTTTCTCTCATAGAATTCTATTTATAGAAACTGCCCTAGAAAGTTACATAAAACCCAAGGGTATCGAAAAACCGTGTATATATTTTTTTATTGTCAAAGCAGAGAAAAGTTTTTAATTCTTATTTCAGAAAGTTACATTAAATTGTCACGACTTTTACTTATGTGATGGTACGACATTTTTAAGTTCTATTTAATGATGCATGTGCCTCATCTCACTAGTGACGGCCAAAATAAAGAAATGTATTATTTTGGTAGAAATATTACCTAAAAAACCAAGGAGTTGTAGTAGTAGTATGCAGTAAGACCACTAGATTTGTATTGACAATTAAAAGTCTTAGTTTTTCTTATTGATTAAAGTGCAGGCAAAGAAAGTAAACTAGTTATTAGGATCGATTTATTTTATTGTTCTGAAAATTTTATTATAATACAATTCTAAATATTTTAATGTGATTTAGGTAAGTTATGAATCGTCCACGTCCGTGTGTTTATTCAAAGGGTATCATAATTTTGATAATACAATACTAAATATCCATAGAGTCCCATACTAAATACATATAATATAATAAGTGCTTACCATCAATATCAATGTAATTTTAATAGTACAATTCAAACCTTACCAAAAAACATCCCTTCAATTAGACAAATACATAGAAAACGAAAAAAATTATAAGTTAATGAAGTTACATTACTGGGAATTACCATCGATTGTAATCTAAGTTGGAAAGCTCATATTCAGAAAATTTAGGCCAAATTGTCTCAATATATTTATGCGCTTGGTATTTTAAAAACAAATACTGATTATAAAACAGCACTGCGTCATACTATGGGGGAGACGGACTCGAGTCTCGTAAATCAAAAGAAATTCCTCCGTATCCTAATAAATATAAAAGCAAATTAATATCAAGGCAAAGCTGTAAAGTACATAATCGTCTGTATACATTCTGGAGGTTGCAAAGTACATTAAGAAAAATAATATATTCGTGAAACAACTTAAAGAAATACTAATAAAAAAGTCATATTATACCGTTGAGGAATTCATGAACGATCGTTTTTCACGATTAATAATAAAGAAAATTTAATTGTTTTCCTGATGCTAAAGTAATGGACATTGTTGTTTTTATATTTTATTGTAAAATTACGAAAGCTTTTTGCTTATATAACAACTTTGTACTTTGTGACATGCAATAAATAAATAAAGTAATAAACTAAGTATTTAACTGACTTTCTCTTCTTTTTATTTATATTGTGTACGAGATCCGTATATACATATATGATCCGGCTCGAAGGATTGATTTCTGAATGTGAACTTATTTATTATTATGAATTTTATTGGTTCTGAAAGGACATTCATTGTACCGTACATATACAAAACCTATCCGCACAAGGATATTATTGGCTTTAGTATGTGACTGATTGATTACATTAGGTCCAACTGCGTGTGGCGCCACGCTTTCCGGACTAAATATGATTTCCGACTTAATTTTGTAGCTCAGGAGGAACGCTATTTTTCACTAGGTTTTCTTTGAAATACCGTAATAAACACTCCATTGAGTGTAAAATGCCGTAATGACATGTTCTTTATTCATTTTATTCAAAGGGTCTATTTAATTTGTACTAGTAGTTACATATACATAACTTACTTGAGTAAATCTTAGAAAGTATAGCATATGTTAGCTATTGTCAAATAAATTTAAAATTTTCTCATACTTAAATATGATCGAATATTACCTACCTGTCAATAACATTGTTTTTTACAGTTCAAAAGACAACAAATACCTATGTCACAAGGTATTTTATTAATATGAGTAAACATCTTTCTTTATATTTCCTTATTTATACTTAACTGCCTAACTTTAAGACAAAATTGTAACTGGGATACAGAGAAATAATTTTTTTATTATTATTATTATTATCTAGGTCTAGGAATGAAATAATTTGACTATAAAATAATGACATAAATATCTGGCAATTCCTATGTATATTCTTTAATCTTCAACGTATTCTTCTTAAATTCTAGAGAATTTGGTAGCGTCGCCATCGAGATGAAGACTGTTCCAGAAGGTTATGGGTCCGATATCTGAGGTTTTATTCATCTTTATCTTGTCTGGAGAGGATATCTCCAGGTAATTAACTTCTGCATCATTTGGATTAACTGGTAGCCATTTCACACCAGGTACTTTAGGGATGCTGAAATATAAAGAAACTTAGTTCTACTAGGATGTTAGCAAAAGAATCTGAACCTTCAAATGAAACGTTTTTTCAATTTATTAGTTCAGCCCTGCGATTCTGTAAAAATTCAAACCCGAATTCAAATTCACTCAGGTCTCCTAATTCACGTCATCTAGTGTATAAATTCTATTGATTCCATTTTAAGTATAAAAATACAAAACAAAATTGATTGATTATACGTGTCTCATATATTCTATTCCTATGTCATTTCGAAACTCACTCCACTTATTTTACGAAACGTTATTACCAGTACAAGATTGAGTGGAAGCCGTTTGTTGAAGTGAATTCGGAGACCTGATTGAATTCGAATTCGGTTTTGTTATTTAAATTATTCGTCGTCAAGAATTTTACAGAATCGCAGGGCTGATATTCTGAGACAGACTGCACTGGACGTGACCTGAACGTCAAGTTAGCAGGCACACACTAAGGGTCTAATGTATGTCAATAAATTGTGAGTAAATAGTGAAAAGTAGTGTGACATAGTATATCATTAGTGAAATTGTATATTCAGAGATATTGGAAGATCTTAGCATGTTTGCTACCTAGACATCTTGTCAGCAGGCACGCTAGGAATACGATTCACATTAGTTTGAATTACATGTCACAAAATTGTGACTAATTAGTGACTTCTACATTACAAACAAACGGGTAACAAAACAATTGTGACTGAAATTATGATTCTCGTGATACAAATAAACCCAAAGATTTTTTATTATTCTTTAAAACAAAAACAAAAAATACCTACTTCTTCCTACTGAACGTTCATGGATGCTTACGATGAATTTTAAGCTTTATTATTATTATGTAAAATATTTTTCTGAACTATACTCCATATTTACGCGCGTAATGTCGCGATAAAACAGCCTGTTATGTTTGTACAATTTTCTTTGTCTCATTCCTATAGTAATGTTAAATTAGATACATAATAAATTAGTTTGTTTCTTACTTTGAGGTCATAAAAGTGTAAAAGATGTTAGTGTAAATATTCCCCAACCGGACGTCATCGGCATTTCCATACATCTCGGACAGTGGCAGAATGTGGATCAAATCATCCCCATGTGATGTACCTGGAAATGGATATACATCGAATACAATTGAACCACTATGCTAAGCTGTGGCAGCGTTATGCTCGACGTTGATTAAGACGCTGATTTCTTTACAGAATGAAAATTTATTAAAAAGAAAATACGAAGCAGTGCTTTTTCGATCAACACTTTAGAGTTCCCTAGTCAAAGGGTAAAAAACGCCCCCTATTATTAAGACTGTACGTCCGTCTGTCGTCAGGCCGTATCTAATGAGCTGTTATAGTTAGTACAGTTGAAATTTTGACAGATGGTGTATTTCTGTTGCCGCTTCAACAGCAAATACTAAAAACTGGAATAAAATATTTGTTTAAGTGTTTTGTTGCTTGTTTTAGTTTGATATTGCTAACGACAACAGGTAGATGCTTTTAATTATTTACAGATTATGAATTTATATAATAAATTATTACATACAAATAAAACAAATATTTAAAGGGGGTTCACATACAACAAATGTGATATTTTTTGTTCACTCGGCCTGTTATTCTTAATTCTGAAGTTATACTTAAAGTAAGGTTTTTTGTTTGAATAATTAACTGCCAACTTAGGGAACCGAATAACTTACATTTAAATCGGTTCAGTAGTTATAGATATACAACGTGTCCCAAAATTCAACGATAAGCGGGCGCCAAGAGGTACCCTTGCTCATGTGTACTTATGGAAAAATAAGAAAAAAATTATATCTTATCTTTTTTATTATAAAATTAAATTCGAAAATCTTCGAAAATTTACACCTTTTATGATATTTTCATCTACCACAACTTCTCAATTATGTTCAATCTTTTTTTGGTATCTGATACCTAAGTAGCACTACTATTCGCTACAACTCTTTCGAAAATTTTCGAATTTTATTTTATAATAAAAAAGATTAATAAGATATAATTTTTTTCTTATTTTTCCATAAGTACATATGAGCAGGTCTACCTCTTGGCGCCCGCTTATCGTTGAATTTTGGGACACGTTGTATAAAATATTAAAGTTTATATAATTTTGCCAAGACCGCTAAATTTTTTAGGGATATTTGATTAAGATCAATATTAAAATGTAACAAACTTTATAAAGGCAACAAATGAAAAAAGGGAAAAGTAATTTAAAAACTTTTATACTGATTTTAGTCGGGTGGATAAACTACGTCTGTAGGTTTATTTTCAATAGCTAAAACCTTCGCTGGATTTCTTGTTTTAACTTTTAAGATTCTCTGAAGTCTTTTCGGCTATCATGTCAGTATTATAAATTACATTTAAATATGTTACCATAAATTTTCGTGCTGCCCGATAAGAGAAAGCTGAAGCTTCCATTTCCACGAAAACTATACCGAGCAAGGTAAGTTGGTTTTCTAGTCCTTTTGACGTGTTCTTCTGCCATAAGTTTAATACCATTAATGAAGAGACGATCACTGAGTGCCTGTTGTTTGAAAAAGAAAAATTAAAGAGCTTTAGGGAAAATAATAGGAAATTTCTTCCCGTAGGTGAAAGCAATCTTAAATAAATCCAGTAGATTTGGTGTCAAGGTTCTGGGCACGATGGCCATGCTCAAAACTAATATGGTTGATATCATTCGTCCAAAAACTTGATCACGCACGGCATCATATATTTTTAACATCTTCTTTGCAGTACTATTTTGAGCAGGAGTTTAGACCAATTCATATTAGACCTGTTTTCGGGTGGTTGTTACTCCAACCTTATTTGAAGTCTTGATTCGCCTGTTTGGTGTTTATTTAACGTAAACACGCCAGCGATCATTAAATTCCTCTTTGTAATATTACTATAAATAATCTGTAATTTAAAAATCTTAATAAATGTTCAAACTTTAGGCGACCACTTGTATTTAAAGATGTGTAAATTAAATTCATAATTCAAGGATTCTTTATGGTGAAATTGATCGCGTGCTGTAAAAGGGTGATGTCACAAATCACAAAAATCCGTGATCATACTAGAAAAGAATAATGAATATCAAGGATATGAAAGGAAAAAAAAATCGCGTCTCATACCCATTATTATAAGTATGTAATAATGCAGCGCGATAGTTTAAAAGTGAAAAGTGCTATCCTGTTGAAAATACAGTCTGCAATAAAGTCAGTTTTAAAAGATTTTCTATGATTGAACCCCTATGCTGCAAAAGCGCTGAGTTTTTAATAGAATTGCACCGCTGTGTGCCACAATAAAGTGTCTCTATCCACGAGGGTTAGAGCACGATAAGGTGGGTGCAATACACCTGATGGAACATTACACTCCAATAAATATTAATAGCAGAAGTGGAATACATTTCCGGCAGCAATCATTCATTATCTTGCCAGCCTGCTAAAGACCCTCTTCACACCTCTTTAGAAGGACCAGACATTGTATATAGTTGGAAACACGTGGGGTAGGAAGAATGCTCCACATTTTAATTGTTCGGCAAATATAGATTTTCGTTTTCTTAGTACGAGATGGTAAAGTACAAACAGTCTGGGGATGACAACCAACAACGGTATGCGTTTACTTGTCACGGAAGGATTAAGGGGATTATGTCTAATTCTTCATTCTTTAATTCTAATTATACTATAATTCTTCAGAGCATTCGCCATTATAGAGACTATGAAATACAATGAGGCCCTGTCTCATCTCATTTTGTTTATTTAGCATAGCATTATCTATGATCCTTATAGATAGAAATAGATAGGTTCATGGTTCTTACCTGAATTAGCTGTGGGAATGTATCTTCCGAAATTGGCTTATCTTCAAAGTAATAATATTTTATCATAGATGCCACTAGGGTGTTCTTGCTCTCGGGTATTGTATCGTTGTATTTGAACATATCACTGGCAACCTGTTCCCAGTTAGATGCGATGTAGTTCAACACTCCTTTCCTCGTGTAATCTGTTATATTAGAAAATCATCATCATCGTCAGCCCTTTTACATCCCCACTGCAGGGGCTCAGGCCTTCCTTGGATGGTTAAGGAGGATGGGCCATGACCATCCACGCTAGCCCAATGGATGTGAGGGTATTAACGACTGCAAATGCAGCCGGGACCAACGGCTTAACGTGCCTTTCGAAGCATGGAGTAGCTCGAGATACTAATTTTTCGCGTCACCCATCTCGCGACTGACCCTTGCGAAAGTTGCTTAACGACAACGATCGCGGGCCGCGGCACTTATCCACTATGCCACCGAGCTACTCAAAATTGAGCTATATTAGAAAATATATCATTGTATTTATTATAGTGCGAACTTATTTAGTTATACCGTGCTATCTATAGGTAAATGCTTTTTCATGTTTAAATACTCTATGCCGCTAACGCATTCTCACATACATGCTTCGGACACATTATACAAAAAATACAAAAAAAAAATTTGAAAGTTCACTATAGCTTAAAGTCGTTATTAAACCTTAATGGATAAATGCTGTGACAGCATTGTGTTTGAGTAACTGGGTGTGATGCGAAATAAAGTAGTTAAGTACAATGAGTGAAGTCAACTTACAAGCTGCAGGGTATAGTCCTTCTTGGGCACAGAAAGTAACGATAATAGGCACCCTATACACGTCACCAGATCGCGATACTTCCAGAGGATGTTTGGTCAGGAATGCGTTCTTGGTGTCCAATGGCTCAGCCGTTGGTACGAACGGTGTAAACAAGTGATCCGCCCATTCCTCAAATACATAGTTACATAGTTGTTAGATAATTAATTTATTTGTTACATAGTTGTTGTTTTAATAATTTATGTTAGGTGATCTGTAGTTTTTGATATGAAATTTGATCTTAAATGATGTTATCTAACTTTTAATATTTTCAATGAGTATGATGAAATGACCTGAACTAAGTTAAGATGAAATATTTAAAATTTACCACTAAAATCGACTTAATTTGTGAGAACATAACTTTTTTAATTGGTGCAACACTTTTCTGTAACTAAACCAGAAGTACATGTGAATACGAGTTAGAGGTGAGATGGCAACAGAACCATGCTTAATATACTTACATACATTCCTGATTGAGCTCTAATTATCTCTTCTCCGGATTTGCTGGTCAGACAGTCTATCATCTCTTGGGATGAAGTGGTGGAACAGTTAGCAAGGGTTGCCAATTTTTTTGCGTGTTTCGTTGGTTTATGTGTATATGCCCAGGGGTTGAAGGCAGAGCCGCTACTCAAAAAGGCTCGTGTAAAAGTATCTGTTGAAATTACATATAATACCATATGTAATTTGGTTCTGTCTCATATAAGATGAAATAGAAGAAATAGGAAGTATTAAAACACAAAAAACTAAACTTGTGATAGGGTGGCGCCCACGTAGGGCATACATTACCTCTTGACATATGTGAGAGACAGTGATAGTGGACACTGGAGGATCCTGCTGAGGAGCCCGACAGCGTGATACTGTCCTTGTCACCACCGAATTCTTGTATATTATTTTTGATCCAATGGAGGGCAAGCGACTGATCCTTTAAGCCATTATTACCGGGGACAACATGGTCACCCGTGCTCAGAAATCCTGAAATAAGTCACAATTTTTAAATAGCACTAAGGCCTCGTTAAGGACGCCAGCGGTAGATATGGCGGTGGTGACAGCGGCCACGAGGGGAAATCGGCCCGTTCTTGACGACAGTTCTTAATATGATATACCAAGTGTTTAATATTTATATTGTTTATTAATAACTTTTCGTGGCATAAGTGAAGTTAGATGTCGCAAATATATCTTGGTATGCTTTAATAGGTTTTAATAAAAGTCTACCAATCTCGTCATTAATTGCACATATATATGATCAAAGTCATCGTAAATACGATTTTTTCGCTGGTGCGATGACTTCTGTGCTTCAGTTTGAAAGAGACGATGATATTGCATCATGTGCTCGCAATATTGTATTTTGAAATTATTTTTCTACATATTTGATTTCGCTAGATAAACATGTTTTCTTAGGTTTATATTTTGCTAATAATAAAACAACATTATAATACTGACCTAAAGCGCCCAGCCTGTAATTTATGGTTACAATTATTAAGTCCCAATCCATTAGCCGGGAAGGGTCAAAATCGACTCTGTTCCCGGTGCCAAATAAATATGCACCGCTATGTATGAACACTAACACAGGCAGAGGTCGCTCTGGCTTCAGGAACGGCGTGTAGATGTTCATGTACAAACAGTCCTCGGAACCTGTTCAAAAGTTTGGTCAGAATATTCAACATTGACATCTCTAAATAAAAAAAAATCGAGAGTAAGGGGGCAGGTGTCTTCCATTAAATTTTTTAGTAACTTTAAAATCCCCTACATGTGGTGAGGTTTTAGGCACCCCGACCTAGATCACGTGTATCGTTCTGGAAAACTAAGCACCGCGATAAAAATATCCAGACCCCTGTTTACAGGTTGTTCTGACATATTTTGTAATATTGTTAAATCCATATTGTAAAAATACAGTAAACCAAAAGTACTTTAGGTTCAGGTATACTATATTCTGAAATCGAAATCAAGATGTAAAATCTGAACAAAAGAGTAATCACTACTCTAATCTCATTATGGTGATTATCTCATATGCCGATATTACCTAATAAAATCGGAACAATTACGGTTCAAAGTAAGTGGTGTAGTGTACCACCTGGCAATTCTGATGCTACTAACATTCTCATATTTGATTGTAGAGTTATACAAAAAGTCGAATTTCTTAAATCAATCGAAAATTGAGCTACATCTGTTAAATTCAAAATTGATTGCAATTTGCAATATATTTCTACCCATAGAACAGAAAAACCTACCCATCATAGTCTTGGTGATTCCATGATATTGTAGACAAATTGACCCTGATTTGCTCGCGTCCTTTACGCCCGTCCATGGCCTAGCAGGTTCGGGTTCCTGCAGCGAAATTATGAATTATTGGGTGTAGATTCTGGTGCTTATTTTATGGTACTGTTTTTAAAGTACCTAAAGTTATTATAATTTTTGATTTGGATACGCTTTAATTTCACTCCATAGTCATATCTAACCAAAGAAATATACATAATTATAATTCTGTTGCTATAATAAAAAAATGACGAAGTACGTTTGAAGTATTTTGGGAATATCACACTCTTTTGGAAAGAGGTAAAGAAAGAGTCTCGACGTTGTTCTTCAGTATCCAGAATGGACAATCTTTCTGTTACACACGATATATTAGGACAGTGCAGTGAATATTTTGTCGAATTATATGAGTATATACTCAAACACAAAATCCCATTAATGTAAATTAAAGTAAGTCATGTTGCTTACGGCGCGTCTTATTTATATTCGCGATCTAAAGGATTATATACCCATTCTTAAACATTTTCACTGTACTTTTTCATTGGCATTTTATTATTTTCAATACAAAAATTAATTAAAGTGATTTCTTCGCATGACAATATTATTGTTATGGCAACACTTCATGTCCTCCCAGTTATTTTCTCCTTTATGCTCTTTGTCCTGCTGTCTGTGTTAGAATGTAGAAATTACTCCCTCGTAATTATATATAATTCAAATAAAACCAAATATAAAATCTTTTTGTTTTCTTTTCGCTTATAATCCCATTCCAATATTTTCTTATCCTTCCAGAATTAATGAATGAATGAATAGTGTATTTGGTAATCTGACGGAAGATGCAAGAGTATGTCATATACTCACTGTTAGTTATATATATATAGGTATACTATTAAATAAAGATATCTTTATTTACACACGGCTGCACGCCAGGCTAGCAAAATATTCGCAAATTCCCGAAAGTAATTATGTACTCTTAAAGTTTAAAATCATGTGGAGAACATTCACAGTTTGGTGTTGCCCAACGTGCTGTTGACTGTACCTAATTAGCGTGCAAGAAATAGATGGCTTTTTATTATATCTATTTACGGAAGATAATATAATTTACCCGTAAGGATGATTAAAAAAATATATATCTACTAGAGTATACATTTCATTAATGTAAAAGCATAATTTGTTTACTTTAAAGGCTTTAAAAACGATGATAGCTGATACCCTTGTTATAGAAGTAATAAGATTAGTTTCATAAAGGTATAGTGCACTCTGAAAATTAATGGGTTGCTTTTAAAGTAACAAAGTAAATCACATCGGAGTTGTGGGGAGGCCGTTTTTAGTAAGCCGTTTGTAACTTATTAAGCTTTAAAAAGCTAATTTTCGTTAGTCAAGTGACCTCCTCCCTAAATAGTAGTTGGTACAAATTCAAATCAAACGTTACGGCAGTAGTACCTACTTATATATATATAACAAAGTTAAAAGGACAACTATCACACTTCAGTTGGCTATACAAGTTTACAAGTAATAGTCGACTATAACGACTCCATAAAAAACTCGCACATGGCCAATTTTTAATTCAGAGCTGGATCGATAACATTGTTTTGGGGGGACCACTGGGCGAGCACCAGTTATGATAGTTATATATGCAACTAATCATCGCTTGTTTCACGTGAATAGCCAGGAAATACTGTTAAGCGATAAGGTCTCCTATTGAGCAAATTTTGTATATGTTTTCTTTAACTTTATTTCAGTTGTGTGTTGCACAATAAAGTGTTTTTATTTTAGATTATCTCATCTAGTCTCGTCTCATATATAGCAGAAACATCACGACCTTCCTTTTTACTTCGCTGTCGAGAAAAACGAGCGACCACAAAAACGTACGTGATGGCCGGCACACTCTTGACTGGTTTTTGAAACGTCAATTATAATTCAAGGCATTACGAATCTCAAGTTGACTTAGAACAGATTCCATTTGTTTGTTGTCACGTTGAAACCAATATTGCGTAAACATTTCGTTAATTGAACTACATCGGAAAATTTTCACGTGCCTGTTAATTAATGTTACTCTAAACACCTAACGCCAATTAATTTAATGGCGTTAGGTGTTTAGAGATAATTCACAAGAAAAAAAAACATGTATTTTGATTTAACATGCTCAACGTATGATGTGAGATCAGTAAGATTTAAATATCAAAATATCCGATATTTCATTTAAACGTTGAGATAATTTAAATTTTTGAACCGTAACCTTTCACATCAGAGTCTAATATAATGACAAAATTGCCCCAAGTAACCTAGAATTATGACTATTTGTTTAACATTGAATTTAAAATTTGTCGCCTTTCAAAGGCCTTCCTTTTAAAAAAAGTAGTAGAGTGCCTTAGCAAGTGCCATTAAAAGTTGGCGCATTTAATCAGAATTTTAAAATGGTACAATACTTGTTAGTTACATACTAGAAAAAACGAGTAAAAAAATGAATTCGCAAGTAACTCGATATTTACTAACCCATTTTATTCATTAATAATTTTTGATTTGCACAAGCTCTTAGTAGGTTCTTTATTTAACAGCAAAATGATGAAAGAGATGGATAGTGGACATGTTTGTCATAAGTGAGCGAGACAGATAGTGATGCCACTTTTGCCAAAGTCAACAAAAGTAAGTAAATGAAAAATCTTGACCTATATTATCTTGTCAGATTTTTTATTACAACAAATGTTCAAATTGCTTACCATCAGCCTCAATACACGCTCTATATCTTCTTTAAAAAGATCAATTTATTAGTCGGGCATATCTTCGACAGCTATGCTCTCAATAGACTTTAAATAAACTTTTTCTTTGAGAGCGCCCCATTAGAAAATATCCAAGGCATTCAAATCTGGGTAACAGGCTGGCCACAAGATAGTGCCTGAACGTCCAATTCACCTTCCCGGATATTCCTGGTCAAGGAAATCTCTTACTTGCACTGCGTGATGCTCTGGGCAGTCATCTTGTTGATACCACATGTGGCGACGATCTGTTAGTGGGACGTCCTCTAACAAAGTTGGTAAATTTTCTCGTAAGAAATGTAGGTAATTCGTGCCATTCAACTTCTCAGGCAGCTCAAAAGGCCCAAAAATTTTGCCGGTTAAAATTCCGGTCCACAGGTTTACTTTAAAGTGTATCGCTTTGGTGGATCTGTCTTCTCACATTAAATGTAGATTCTCTACATTCCACTCGTGAAAATTATGTAAGTTTATGTAACCATCTTTTTTAAATGTAGTTTCATCTGACCAGAGTGTTTTTTGGATGAGTTGGAGATTTTTATTATGCCTCTGTAGCATTGTTCTACAAAATAAAATCCTTTCAGGATAATCACGAGGGATAAGGCTTTAAATTCGTTTTACATGACACTGATCTGGCTCTTGTAGAATACGATGTGCTGTGCTTTTGGGTATTCCCGTTCTTTATTCAATTCCACGAACTGAAATATTCGAGTCATCTGCGACCTCTTGCAACACTTCTCCATCGTAAGGAAAGCGAGGTCTACCGTATTTGATTCGGGAAATGGCCGCCATCCGTGAGTGAACGGTGCGCATTAACAAACACGCGGTCATCTCGATAGCGCTCTAAATTTGGATATCTTTCACGATAAAGTCTAGCTGCGACACACTTGCATTAAATCTGTATTACCCATAAATGAGGTGCAATTTCGCATATTCTTGTGAAGTGTAGAGCGTAGGCATGGTAGATAACAAGGATGCCAACACAAAAGTCCAATTCCAGAAGAGATAATCGAAAGTCGTAATCAACAAGTACAATTGAAAACACAATACATAATATTACTGTTATTTGCACACCTTATTCAAATGTTAATTTTTTCCTTTTTCGCATTTATGAATTTTTTGTTATGTCATGGAAATAAAGATGCTTATTATTATATTCAAGGTGAAATGTTTAGGAGCAAAAACGTTTCTAAGTTCTAAAATGTACCTAAATTTATGCAAATAAATTATTAACAATTACAAAAATAAAGAACATACCAAGAGCTTGTGCGAATCAAAAATTTTAACTGAGTAAAATGGATTAGCAAATATCGGATTAGTTGAGGATTTTTTTTTTAATTCGTTTTTTTGTGTATGTAGCTAACAAGTATTAAAGTACCGTTTTAGAATCCTTATTAAATTCGCCAACTTTTAATGGCACTTGCCAAGGCACTCCAGTACCATTTTTTTTAAATTCGAAGGTTGACATATTTTGAAAATCTTTAATTCATAGTTTAACAAATAGTCTTTATTTTAGGTTACTTGGGGCAATTGTGTCATTATTTTTGTTGTTCTTGTTCTAGAAATGTTATTAAGGGTTACGGTTCCAAAGTTTAAATGAACAAAAATAATAAAATGTAACCACAATAACCGAAAAAGGGTTACGGTTTGACCAACATTAAAATAGCTCATACTTGCTCATCTCAAAACCCCTAGATATAATTGTTCCTGCCCATATATCCAATCTATCCCAGTTACTAAACACCTTGGTGTCTATATTGATCAAAACTTAAACTTTAAACATTACATTAATGCTGTTTCTAGTAGAGTTCTCAAATTAATATACCTATATATATTTAGAAAACGTCAGTTCATAGCTTCACACTCCATTCTCAAAACTACATATTATGCCTTATGTCAAAGCATTGTAGTTTTGGGTGCTCCACCCCAAGTGTGCGTGGGGTGGGGTGGAGCACTAAAAACTAACCTTTTACAATTGGAACGAGGGCAGCGTGCGTGTTAACTGTAAGATAATAACTTATTAGGACTCGGGAGTTACTTGGGAGGACATATGAGGAAACGGAAAAGCTTCTAACAGTTATATCCTGACATAATATTACACATTCATACACACACTTGCACTCGCACAGACACATGCACGCAAATTATCAGATTTTAAATGAACAATGTTGGTTAATTGATAAATTTGTAGCTCTCAATCATGATGTAATTATTAGAAATAATCTTATATTTGTCGTAATTTGCTCTTACTAAAGGTAACATAGGGAAAGGGACTGAATCTCTAAATACAGATTATTTGTATAACCTATTAGGGTCAGTTGTGACTTATATCTTCTATAATAATTGCCTTCTATAACAGCTAAAATAAAGACCCACTACTTCATACCAACTGTTCAATTGTATGTTTATTTCATTTTATTTTTGGCATGAATAAAGAATTATTATTATTTTAAAAAAATCTAGGTTTTTCTTAAATGCCCATAATTTTTAAACTGCATGGGATAGATTTTTTTCTGATTTTTCTCATGTTGGTATAATTAGGGCGCTTGTGCACTACACTGTATTTTCAGGCCCGGCAGTCCGATTTTTTCCGGTCCGATATGTCGGGCATGTATATGCATGTATATCAGGTAACTTGTATTATAGCTGTAAGTTTTCCGAATGAAATAAATAAATACTTGATGTCTTTTTCATATTTATTGTAATAAAATATGAAATGACTGTTTGTGTCATAAAATAAAAAATAAAAAAAAATAAAAAAAATATTCTAAAAGAAAAATATTTCTGCTCAAAGAAACTATACCACGTGTATAAAATTATACTTATATATTATATAATACAGTCAACTGATCTTACAATTATTATAGTTAAATTATGACATTGAAATCTTACAATAGGATGGCTGATTTAAATGCCATCGTAAAGTTCATTTAGCATATTAATTCTCCGCTTACACGGCACTAATTTCGATTTGTTTACGAAATGGCGCCAACGATTGGTCTACTTCTGTAATCGCTTAAAGTTGTTTATACAAAACTTTGAAAAAGATAGCACGTTTATAAATTTAAACATCAGAACATTATCAGTAATTTTATTCTAATGTCATAGATATTTTTAACTATTATTTGTGAATAATATTGTTCCTAAATGAATAAGGGTATCAGTTTTTACATCTGATAGTAGTCATCCGATAGTAGTAAAAAAAAAATACTTTCGTCTTACCTCAATTTATTATGGTTTATGTAAAATGATCAGGTACCTTTCTACGTCTTCGCACGTAGAGTAACAAAGCAAGCAATTACGTTGACGTTCCAAAAATCTCATCGTACCTAGCGTAAGTGACGTGTATCTTCAAAAAGAGCTGCCCTACACTGCGCCGCTCCGATCAGGAAAAAAACGGAAAAGTGCACAAGCTACTCATCCGGGTTTTTCATGTTATTCCGGACCGGAAAAAATCGGACCGCCGGACCTGAAAATTCAGTGTAGTGCACAAGTGCCCTTAATCCTGTCACTCCGTTTCGGCTTGACGTTGAATTGTGGGACGCCTGTATACATGCCAGTGATTTGATTTAACATTTAATCTTTCAAATCAAAAGTGTAAAATGCAGATTGGGTCTGATATATTTATTATTCCATTATTTATAACGTATGGGAGGAACAAAAAGTAGATTATTTTTAATATAATATATTTATTTAATCAAAGTCATTGTAATCTATGTTCTTTTGCCATCTCATAGGCAGTTCATTGATCCCCTTACTAAAAAAAAACGATTCGGACGGGAATCAATAAAATCTTTGAAGGCGATTTGCACTGTCCCATCAGAGTTGAATTTTTTCCCATGCAAGAAGTTTTCCTAATTTCGAAAAAAATGGTAATCTGTTGGAGCAAGGTCCGCGAAATACGGTGGACGACTTAGATATTCCAATTGAAGCTCTTCTAATTTGGTAGCCCTCTGTTGTGCAGTCTAGCGTTGTCGTGAAGTAGCAGTTACGTAGTGCGATTGACCAGCCTCGGTTGTGCAACAGCTAGTTTTTATAGCATGGATTGCAATTGCTGACAATAGACGTCTGCCGTAATCGTCTGGCCGGATTTGAGAGAACTGTAATGAACGACACCGGCACTAGTCCACCAAACGCTTTCAATTAACGCTTTTGGGGTCAATTTTCGCTTGCGTCAGGATTTGGATGGCATGCCAGGGTCCAACCATTGCATCGAGCGTTTCCTATTAACATAGAGAAATCACTTTTCATCACAGGTAATGATTCGATCTCATAACCCTTCAGTATTGTGCCGGTTAAGTAATGTAACGCAGCAGTCGAAGCGCGTTTGCCGGTTTGCTTCACTCATTTCGAGAGGTACCCACCTTTCAAGCTTTTTAATCTTTCCAATTTGCTTCAAGCGGATTAAAACAGTTTTATCACTAACACCGCAGCCTGCAGCTAACTCGGATGTGGTTTACGATGGATCCGCTTCCACAATAGCCTTCAATTCTTTATTATTAACTTGGGTCTCCGGCCGTCCACGGGGCTTGTTCTGCAGGTCGAAATTTCCAAAACGAAAACGTTGGAACTAAAAACGCACTGTGTTTTCTTTTGCGACACAACCGCCATACATATCATTAACCCATCGAGCTGTTTCCGCAGCACTGGTACCACGGTGGAACTCGTACTCGTAAATAACATGATATTTCAAGGTGACGTAAATAGGACAATCAGAAGAAAAAAAACCAAATGAATGCCGCCTAACGAAACACAAAAACATGTGTAAATGGCTGTATAAATTTGAATTTGGATTTCCCAACCAAATATATATATCTTCAGGATTTGCTGATAAATATCAACGGAACTTTACCCCTTTATAATATTAATGTAGATTTAACATCGGATCTTGCCGGCGCAGCGGTTAACAATTTCGTTCTGGTTATGAGATTTTAGCTAAGGTTGGTAAGTAAGAAAACAAATGAAGATCATATCTTTTGCAAATTTGAATTCGAAATTATCTTTTTAAAAATTTGTTAACTTTTTAATGAAACTGAAAATAGACATAAAGATTTTATTACAAGTATATTATGTACATATATGCTTTTTTATGTTTGTTCGCGGATAATATCGTCGTTTATGAACCGATTTTAATGATTTTTTTTATTGGACAGCTTAAGGGCCGATGTGGTCCCATATAAATTTTATCGAAATCGAATTTGTAATTTTGTTTTTATATCAAAACAAAACATGCCTTCCACTAAAATATTAAGACGATATTATTATATTTGATCTATTTTGCAATCACAATGCTGTACTGATAAATAATTTTCATTTATCATTAAAAATATTGAGAAGACATGTTTATATCAGAGACGAAACAGAAGATTTTTTTAAAGTTATAAGACGGTTCTATTTTTGAAAAAAAAAATGGCATTGTGAAGGGATTCTAAATATATAAGTCAGTTGTTTCAATGTACTTCCGCAATTTATTCACTTATTAAATGAATTTCTTTCTTTATACGAATAGAAACTGTTTTTAAAGAAATAATTATAATGTTACCTTAAACCTCAAAGAGCCGACGGGCGGTACCGCATAAGGAATACCTTGGAAATCAGCGTAAGGCCTACCCCTGGTTGAGATGCTCCACGTTCCCCGAAGTTCCCCCAACGAGGTGGTCACCAAAGGTGGTGCCATATTTTTAGCTATAACACCAGTCCACAGTACAAAACAATATAATATCGTGTACATTTCTGTATTTTATGAATACGCGGCTTATTAAATAAATATTTACAGAAGCATAACTTAATTGTACTAAACAGACTTTATGTGTACTGAGTGTATTTAAAGTATCTGTGTTATAAATAAACTCATATTTTGTTAGAGTGACAAGCATGTTTTAAGTTTGAAAAAAAAATCAATTGTTCAATATGCTCAAGTAAAGATAAAGTATGAGTTTTAAAATTACATTATCATTGAGATACCGGTTAGTTACACAGATAAAGTGATTAATGTCATAATGAACCAAGAAATTTAATTTTAAAATGTATTTATATTTTCTCCTCCTTGGCCAAGTGGCTTACTCGGCAGTTTCAGTGTCATCATCTATGACTACCGGGCTTGATTGCCGGTTAGAAAATGAACTTTTCTATATTGCTTCGGGTCTTGGTGTACCTTGTTTCAGATTTTCATTTTTGCTACTTTTGACTACGTTTGTTTGAATTGGGCATTTGAGGCGTCTACATATGAATACTTATTTACTACTTGTTTTGTGTTATGCGGTCGAATGGTTATAGTTCCAACAAAAATAATAAACTTTTGACAATCATAAGCAGAGATAATTGAATAAACTTTTCCTTCCAATATTTTGTCACTCATTTTAAACTAAGTGTGCTCTGCAATTCCTCTCCTATTCTTCAAGAATTTATAACTTAAATTTCAATCTGAGTAAAAGAAACCTATTCCAAATAAATTTTAATTCATTACGTAAAAATCTATACCTTACATCTACTCTTGAAATTCCATCCCATTGCACTACCTTTTTTGCTTTCTCGTTTACCGTCCAAGCTGCTCGTCTGTGGGATTCTCTCCCAGTTTCGATCAGGAGAGCTCAATCCTTACCAACATTTAAAGTTTACGTCAAAGAATTTCTACCTTTCGCAATAATTACTTTGATGTTGCTGCACTGTTACTTATTTCAGATATGGTGATATGTGTGTATATATGTAGTTTATATAGATGTATGCATTATTATTATATAATATTATATTTATATAAATATTTATTGTAGGTATGTAGTTTGTGTGTGTTTATATTTAGTTGTTGTTCACATGTACACCCCCGTCTCCGTTGTAATGACTATCTCTTTCTCCATCCAAAGGTTGCCCGGGAGAAATCGTTTTAAGCGATAAGGCCGCCAATTGTTTGCATATTAATTAAGTTTAATTTATGTTTGTCTCTGTAAATTGTGTATTGTCAACAATAAGGGGTTATCTATTTATCTATCTATCTACGGATTGTAATTGGGTCAAAACGTAAATTAGCACCTAAATTATTTCAATGAAAATAATTTGAAAGTATTACACCTAAATTTAGTATTATTTTTATACATTGATGGTTTTTATTGATCAATCAAAACCCTGTCTTACTTTGATATACATTTTAGAAATCTCTAATGATATAAGCCCATTTAGGATCCTATTACTAAGACCCCGCTGTTCTTGCGCGTGAAGCGTGATAGGCTAAGTTTTCATATATTTAAATTGTCGCTATAACGAAAAATACTAAAAATCAAAATAAAGTAATCATTTAAGGGAGCTCAACAATACAATCAACCTGATGTTTTGCGTTTTTCATAGGTAATTGTATGTAATGGACTTGTAATAGGCCGGTTTCTATAAAGAGTGATGTGTGTGTGAGTGGAGAATGTTATGTTTAATTCTAGATCAAACTAACTAACTAACTATATAATCGCTCTATTGGGCTGGCTACGTTCAAGAATTCCAATATCGATTCAAAATTTACGGAATTTAATTAGCCAAGACTGTTGTACTATATATGTTCCCGGAAAATGGGTACGCGAGATGTTTGAAAATTCTTACCTGGAAGGTTTCTTGGAAAAATCGTAAACAGACACAAATTGTCAAATAAATATTGTGATTATTTAAGTACTATAAAGAAATTACTGTTATGTGTCAAAATAAAGAAAAAGAAAATCTTATATAAGAATAAAAAAAAAAATTATAAACTTCAAACGACGCTCATAGAATAGTGAGTGTGTGTCACTTTGACAAAGTGCAAACTAATAGTTATTCGATACCTATTGTCGTTTCGAATTTGTAATTAGAAAAGTGTAATTTTATCCAACAATATACAATTGCTGCATATTTGGACGTTAGAATCGATCAATCATTTAAAAGACATAATGTTCGTAATGCTTGTAATTTTACTTTGGATAATTTCCGGGAAGAAAATGAGTAATTGCTGGGCATAAGACCACAAACTGAGAAAATGTATGTACAGTTAGTAACAAACTCAACCTTTTTAGCATTTGTTTATATATGTACTTTGTTCAAGATAGTATAAAGGAAAGGATTAAATAAAAGTGAAACATCCCTGCAAAAATTATAGAGCTTTCCGCTAGTGGCTTCGCCCGCATGTTCTTGTATTATATATAAATACCTTCCTTTTGAATAACCCTATCTATGAAAAAAGATCATCAAAGCATCAAAATCCGTTGCGTAGTTTTAAGATTTAAGCATACATAGGGAAATAGGGACAGGTAAGCGACTTTGTTTTACATAAATACTATGTAGTGATACTAGTATTATGAGCATGGTATCCATTTGTAAGCAATCTCAAAAAGATACAACTGATACTGCTTTAATTGAGATTTAAAATAATGATGATTTATGATTCAATTGTTTTCAGTAAGTTTCCTTTTTTTATTAAATATTTTGGCGGGTCACAACCGTGGCCGCAGATTATGTAAATTAAACATAAGACTGACTGGGAATTAATTAGTCTTTTCTTCGTTAATTCCATGTTAATTTTAGACAGTGACACCTCCAAATTCTTATATAATCTGGTTGTTTAATTCAGCATTTCCAAACCTCCGGGGTCCGCGAGCATACGCAAGGCAGAAACCAAATTGTTGTGGTAAATGGTAAATCTTAAAATTTGAATGACATTGATATAGGGGTGCCACAAGGCTCGATTATAGGGCCAGTACTATAATCTATAATCTTTATTGACTATAAAATCGATACAACGAATTTTTACACCAGTGATTCTTAAAATATTTTTCATTACATCTATTTATCATCTGTTGCTGAACTTGGTTGATACCTGTATTTCAGCATACAGCGCCACTGTCCTCAGAAAATATGTAATAAGATAAAAAAACAATAATAACAAGCCACACTAAATAGATCTGAACAATAAGAAACAATCAACTTGTACTAGTTATTAGTATTAGTAGTACTAGTTAATATGCTTATATAATCTAATTTGCAATAATAGGTATATATTTGTGTAATTTGTAATTTTGCAATTTAATTGACTGTAAATATAATGGATTATTAAGAATTAATAATATCACCAACTTGAGATTGTTAAAATACTTAATTTATTTGACATTCCTATAATGATTTCACCTGTATGATTTAGACCTTTGTATTTAATTTGAAATGCTTAGGTATTGTAAAATACTTGCCGAGTGTAACTTAATGACAAATATTATTAAACAGATGTGCCACAGTGGCTTTGCTTTTGATAAATTGTGCTATTTTTTGATTAAAACCTCATTTATTTCAACGTCGTCAGCATTGATTTTGTCTCGTTCACTTTTTTATCTTAACGCCCATTCTCAACCTATGGCAGTATTAACTTTAGAAAGATATAAATTAAGATAGTTTTTCTCGCGTTTCCCATTTCATGGTTGCTCTAACTAGAGAAGGGATCTGAGCTCTGAGGCCGTTTGTCTTCTGGTTACGACAATGTTTCTCGGCTTAATAACTAAAGAATAACTTATAAATTTATTAAATAACGACCTCAGTTGCCGAGTGGTTCGACACCGGCTGGAAGGTGTCGCCATCTCTGAGATACCGGGTTCGATTCCTGGTCGGGTTTAAGTAGAAAAAAGACAATTCCATATTTTCTCGGGTGTGAGTGTTAAGTTACCTTCGTTGTCTCAGATACTCTTAATACGGTGGCTTTACCTAATTATCTTGGAATCTGAGAAATGTATATGATGTTGGCGAAAATTTGTATTTATATGTCTATTAAAGAATATATTAAGCAACATGTATGTCATGTTGTTTTGCACACATTGCACAGATACCAAGAAACCAACCATATAATATGGAAACTTAAAACATTAGGATATTATGAAATAATAAGTTATGGAAATCAGTAACAATGAAGGTACGAGGGTCAAACTGAAAGTTCTTAGAAAATCAAAAACTGATTACATTAGCCAGTTATTAGTTTTATTATATCTTTTCAAAATATTGTCCATTCACGTCAATACACCGCTGCATGCGATGGAACCACTGGGAAAAGCACTTTGCCCACTCGTCCTTAGGGGTCTCTTCAATGGCATCGCGATACGCAGCCACCGCTTCTTCAGCATTCATAAACCGCTTTCCTTTAAGTTTTTCTTTAATTTTTGGAAATAAATAAAAATCACAAGGCGCGAGGTCGGGGCTATACGGCGGGTGACCCAGTAATTCAACGTTTGATGTCGCCAAATAGTCGATCGTTCGCTTGGCGGTGTGCGACGAGGCGTTGTCGTGGTGAAGGAGGATCCTACTGCGAGGTCGTTTCTCTCGAACTTTTTCCAAGACAAGTGGCAAACAATTGGTAGTGTACCATTCTGCAGAAACTGTTTTTTGATCCTCTAACACAATTGTTGCAAAATGACCTATCCTTCCAAAGAACGAGGCCACCATTTTTTTTCCCGCACTTCGATCTCTCTTCACTTTAGTTGGCAACTCCTCGAAAGGAAACACCCACTGAGCAGATTGTCTTTTGGTTTTAGGATCATAACAGTAAATCCAGCTTTCGTCACCTGTTAGTATGTCGAACACAGCATTTGAGTCACCTCCGTTAAATCTTTCAATCATTTTACGACACCAATCCACACGATGGAGTTTTTGAGCCTCAGTCAAATTATGAGGTATCCACCGGGCGCAAAGCTTCCTGACCGCTAAATGTTCGTGGAGGATTTTGTGCACTTGACTCATACCGATGCCTAAGCTTGTCCGAATCTGTTGATAGGTCACTCTTTTGTCAGTCTCTATCATACGCCGCACAACACAGATGTTATCTTCAGTCGTCGCCGTAGAAGGCCGTCCCTCACGTAAATCATCAGTGAGATTAGTGCGACCACGTTTAAACTCATTAAACCAGTTGTAAACAGTCGCACGAGATGGGGCTTCATCGTGAAAGGCCAATCGTAGTCTATCATAACTTTCTTGTTGACTTAAATGACATCGAAAGTCATAAAAAATCATTGCACGAAAATTTTCTCGTGTTAAATTCATGATGACGTGACACAGACAATTTTCAATTTGCCGCCAAATCGTAAAACAAATGACAAATGAATGAAATATATACTCAGTAATATTGGCAAAGAGTTATATTTTCAAATTTTAGAATTATTTTTTTATTATATTGTTTATAAGTGGCCAGTTCTAAGAACTTTCAGTTTGACCCTCGTACAACACCCAGTAAAGAATGAGCCCAAGATCCCGTTCCTACGTCCTTCGTCTGTATTTCGAAACAAATCAAAGATAAAGAATCTAAACTGAAGGAAGTCCTAAATAAACTGAGAATGCTTATAATTTTACGGTGAAAAAAACATAGATGATAAAATATTTTAAGACGCATAAAAAAGTAGGTATGGGTTAAATAAGCATTTGCATAATTGGTTGAAAGCACGTTTAATAGATCCTATATTATGTTTTAATCAAATATGTGCGCATCTCATGATCCTGTTACTCAAGTCTGAGCAACATTTGCTAATTCAACAGAGTGGCTCAGACTTTCTTGGTAGGCGCTTGTTTCGCACGGCCGTGCGTGTGTTACACGTTAATATTTCGTTTTAAATCGCTTAAAATAAAGATTGCAATGTTAATAAATGAATATTTTTACGAATAGATTATTAAACATTTGTATTACTTAAAACAAAAATGTATTTATCACAATTCAAATAAATTATTGTGTCTACTAAGCTGGTTCATTGACGTATTCGTGAATGAACTACTATATTACAGAAAAATGTTTGTGTATCTCGAAGCTCTTCTAGTCAAGTTATAAATATTATGTGAATTTATTCGGATCAATCATAAAGGAGGTGAGTTTAAAACTTATTAATAGATATAAAATAGAACCTATAGAACTATAAAAAAGTGAGAAATAATAATCACTTTATAACTTATCGAAGAAACTGCTTTTGAAGTTTTTTTTTCTGTATAGGTGTCATAATATAAATACCTATTTATATCATTAAAAAAACAAATGATTTTTTCAATGCAGTTGCTCGTAAAGCGCTATTTTTTTAATCCATTGTAAACACCGAAAGTGAGTTTTTAAATACGTGTTAAATAAAATGTACTGAAATCCTTTACTGCACAGGTTCTTAAAAGTATTTTTTTAATTTTTTTATGGCCCGGCACCAAAGAAATTAAAAAAAAAATTGATGAAAATATGTCAAACTATAGAGGCAAAAGTAAGAACGAATATTTTCAAATAAAAATGTATGACACGAAAACATGTTCAAATATCACGTTTAATTTTAACAAATAATTTTTACCTTTAATACATATTTAGTTTAATTAACCTATATATTTGTTTTATTTCCTCGCAAAAAGCATTGAAAAATGTTGTAAGAAACTTGAGCGTAAAAGGTTTTTCGAGTATGACATGTTCAAATATCACGTTTAATTTTAACAAATAGTTTTTACCTTTAATACATACTTAGTTTTATTAACCTATATATTTGTTTTATTTCTTCGCAAAAAGCATTGAAAAATGTTGTAAGAAACTTGAGCGTAAAAGGTTTTTCGAATTCGTGCCAATGAAAACCCTCGTTACGCTCATGTTTTCAATTTGGCCCTTATTCGTAAAACCTAACTTTCCGCACTCGTATCTTAAATAACTATTATTACGTCTATAGATATATTTTGAATTTTTATTTTATCGTAAAAATAAAACTAATAATCAGATTTCACATGGGATGCTAATAAGAATTTTGGATGTCGTTTAAAAATTTGTGGAATAGGTAATACATAAAAAATATACCTATAAGAGACGAATAGAGAATCTGTTCTTTTTGGATCTCAGTGAAATTAATTAATTTTGATTCAATGTTTTGGTGAATTTTGAGTAGTGTCGAAAGTTCACTAATTACAAACACTTGAATCAAGTAGGTAAGTAATTAAAAGGCTATTTCCACTATTTGACGTACGATAGTGGTAGAGATATGAGATAAGTTTTTTTTGCAATTTAAATCGGAGTGATTTACATCTACAAAAGCGTTAAGATGAGCTATTTTTAATATAAAATAATCGACTTGCACCTATTTAACGGATGAATTATCTATCAAATTTTGCTAAGTAAGTAAGATTGTAACTCATTATAAGATAAGCTTGTTGTTCCAACAATACTTTTAAAGAAAATAGCTATTCATTAACGCAATTTTTATCTTGATCGAAACTGAACTTTTACTTTTAATAAAAGACTGTTCAAAAGCTTTGTGATAAAAAAGAATAACCTACACAAAACCCATTTATAACGAATTACTTTTATCAAGCTATTTTGAAGTCGATTTTATTATTTTATTTGTTTGCGAGCCAAGTTAATGAAAAAGTAATAATAATATCGCTGCACAGATTTAGAAACAATGTTTTAGAAAATATGTTTAATGCCATCTATTGACATTATTTTCAAATATAAGGTAGTCTACTCAACGGTTTTTTATTTCAATCATGCATGTCATGTTTAGTAGGTGGCGCTAGATTATGTGGCTAGAGATTGAGTTTTTTATTTGCAATGGAATTGGAAACGAATAAGGTTCATTATACCTATCTTACTCCGCAATGAATTAAAAAAATATTTTTTTCAAAGACTTATAAGTTATGTAGTTATTTGTCTAACATAACCTATTTGAGATGAAAGCTATATATTTTTTATCAAGTAATGAATGTTCTCATTGCATCATAAAAAATAAAAATACCTATCTGTCATGTCCAAAGAAAACAAAAAAAGTCGTGGCCCATGAGGGGATCGAACCCGCGACCTTCGCGTTATTAGCACGACGCTCTAACCAACTGAGCTAATGGGCCGATGAAAAACTGGTCGAAATTATAATATAAAAACTGTTATCTCATGGAGAGGGAGGAGGGGAGAGGATGGGAATCTTGAGATATCTTGGCGTTATCGAATATGATCCGTGGCGCCAAAGTGGTGACTCTTGGTGAGTTGCACAAACGTCCATTAGGGTTTAATGACGTCTTTATACTTTAATGAATGTCAAATTTGTATGGGTAATGTCACTTTTACCTAATGACAATTTTAATGGACGTTCGTGCAACTGGCAGTCTGTCCGTGGTAGGTAAGGAGTTTTTAATCGACTTCCAAAAAGGTAGAGGTTCGCTATTCATCTCGTAAAGATAGATTATTAATATAAGTATGTTATGTTCAGTAATTATACCGCAAATTCTTGACTGCATTTCATTTTTATTTTGGTTAGGTGATCTTTAATGAATGAGGTTGCCACAAATGAAATTTGAAGCTTTTATAACAAAATAGCCAAGAGCATTTTGCCATATACAAAAAAAAAACAAAAAGATTTTTATGATACCAAATATCACTAAAAACTAACTTTTGATTATAATAATTAAACCGCTGCTTAGATACCATTATTTCTCACTTTTTTCAAGTTTTAAGTCGGTATTAAAACATTTCACTCACTACAGATGAAGTGTAAAACTATGTTCTAAAATATATGTAAATGAACCACCTAATTGACGCGAATCGGTACGGAAGAGTGTACCATATCTTTTTATAGAAACTCATTTGAAAAGACTAGATAGAAAGAAATATTTTTACAAATATTTAAAATTTCCCATAAATATGAGAATTTTGTTCTAATTATTATATTGCTATAATCACAATGCTATAATTAACAATATTTTATTTTTCTTTGGTTTTGAATTTTGTTTTTTCGTCTCTGTCAACTAAATTATTAATCCTGAATGCCACCAAAGTTTTTTACTATTTCTGCTTAAATATTTATAATTTCTAAATTTTATCAATTTTCTATTGAATGTGCTCCGTCCGACCCGTTTAAAAAGCTTTCCAACCTAGAGGTAGAGACCCACATCTTGGCTTAGTTTTAGAAAAAAAAGGACAGAAATATATGTCTTATAAAGTATCGCGGATTCTGATATCCACAGACACGGGTATCCGGCATATCATATCACTAATTCTGACTAGATTTTGATTGTATTATTTTTATCAGGTCCATGATGACGACTCTGAGAGTGGAGACCTGTTCATCACGTTGCACCACGCCGTCGGAGAGGCACGAGCCCGCCTTGGTCTCGGTCAAGGTCGGCTGTCTCCACGTAAACCCTGCTACTGTGTTAGTATTTCCTCAGACCTCTATAAAAATACATCACGAAAATAGAACCTTCGGCAGAAACAAGGTATAAAAACCGGTCAAGTACGAATTGGACTCGCTTACGAAGGGTCCCGTACCAGAAACGAGCAAGAAAAACCCACGTTTGTTTTTTAATAGGGTTCCCGTTTTAGGGCACTTGTGCACTACACTGAATTTTCAGGTCCGGCGGTCCGATTATTTCCTGTCCGGAATGAAATGAAAAACCCGGATGAGTAGCTTGTGCACTTGTCCGTTTTTTTCCTGATCGGAGCGGCGCAGTGTACGGCAGCTCTCTTTGAAGCTACACGTCACTTACGCTAGGTACGATGAGATTTTTGGAACGTCGGTAATTGCGTTCGAAGACGTAGAGAGATACCTAAATAATGACCTGATCATTTTACATAAACCATAATATTTTTTTTTACTACTATCGGATGACTACTATCAGATGTAAAAACTTATACCCTTACTTATTTTAGGAACAGCATTATCCACATACAATAGCTAAAAATATCTGTGACATTAGAATAAAATTATTGATAATGTTCTAGTACTTGATGTTTAAATTTATAAACGTGCTATTTTTCTTCGAAGTTTTGTAAAAACGACTTAAGCGATTATAGATATAAACCAATCGTTGGCGCCATTTCGTAAACAAATCGAAATTAGTGCCGTGTAAGCGGAGAATTAATATGCTAAATGAACTTTACAATGGAATTTAATGTCATGATTTAACTATAATCATTGTAAGATCAGTTGTCTGTATTATTTATATAATCACTCAGTATCAATATACTATATATTATTATATAGGTATAATTTTATACGCGTGGTTCTTTTTTAAATTTATTTATGACACAAGCAGCCATTTCAAATTTTATTACAATAAATACGAAAAGGAAAGGAGTGGCACTAAATTACTTCTGTTTATCTTCTGTTTATTCTTTATTGTTACTTCTGTTGTTCAAATATTTATTTATACTTATGAATTGCCTAAATAGACAAATTTCCATTCAAACTTTCATCCCCTATTTCCACCTCTTTTTCACTATAAATGGTAGCCTATGTCCTTTCTCAAGGTTAAGTCTGTTTCTGTATCAAATTTCATTAGGATGTGTTCGGTTGTTTAGGCGTGAAAGCGTACCAACACTTATTTGTCTTTATTGATAAAACACTTTTATGGTGTGTATGGCGGCTGAATCAGGCACCCAAATCGGGGCCACAGAGGAAATCCCCTCACCCGCATACGCAGGCCGGCTCCCCATGTACCTCTCACTAGCAGCGACCGCACATCTTTTCAGCGTCAGCAAACAAACCATTGATACACTCTCATTTAAAATAAATCTTGCCGTCATCACGCCTTTCACCAAACTGATCCTTTACTAGATTTTCCCGTATTTATGGCCAAGTCTTTCCTAGCTGCTTCCAACTGCGCCTTAGTGGGCAAAGTGGTGAACTTCCATATCCTCCTGAGCCTTTACCTCCGTTGTGAAATCATCAGAGCCGCTGCTTGAGTTCTTTTCAGCAAGTTTCTTCTCCGAACCATTTAGCTACTTTTACTAAGTGGCTAATTCGGAACTGTATATATTTCTAAAAAAAATCTAAATGGTTGATGTATGACGCCATTTTAAAATATGAAAAACATTTTTTTCTGTAATTACAAAATGGGTATCAAATTAAATGTTATTGTCTTTTCTTTTTTCTTTCAAATAGTTAATCTAATGAAGAAATTGGGTACATTTAATTCTGAAAAAAGTTAATGCAACGTAGTGTCGAGAAAAAGTGACTTTTATGGATTAAATGCAGTGCCGTGTCCTTCATTTGTACATTACTCAAATTCTTTGTAATTTAACGTTATAATTGCATCTTACTGGCGTCTCAATTACCCGCATTTTGCAGTTGTATGTATTCTTTCAAACGATTAATGGAAATATGTAAAGTTGCAATCGCTTTTGAAAAGATTGAAGATTTAAATTATAAAGAAACATTATAAAACTTAATTAAGCCCATCGAATATTGCAGTTTAACTCATTTGTTTGGTATTTCTTATTTGATTTTAAACATTGATTGCTTTGCTTAGAAAATTCCAGCTAACGTCAAATCAACGATATCGTTAATAAAAAAATTTCAAAACAATGTCGCGATCATTATCACTGTCATATGTCAAAGATAGAAATAAAAAATTAGACGTTTAGACTTGCGAGGTTTTATTATTGTTGCAATGTCTTCTTCACAAATGATGACGTTTGTTATAATATTGTGTGAACTATTTAAAAAAAAAATATTGTAAGTTTGCTAGTGTTGTACCTACATACCGTTGCAGTCATCACACAGACTTATAGTAGCGTTATTCGGCGGGCATGGCCGTCTAGTGAATTCCCCGTGTATTAAATTCCTATTTGAATATAGATTAAATGATAAAATTATTTGATTAAAGTGACGATATTATCGCGGACGTTTCAATTTCCGTGGACGTCTACTTCATCACGTTTTTTCTCTAAAATCACAGCGATACTTTTGACGCAGTTTGTGGCTAAACAAATATTATTGTCTGACCATTTTTAAAATAAATAGTTGTTTTTTTTTTCTCGTTAATGAAATACTCTTGGCACTACTGTGCCGTCTGGCAAGTAAAAGGGTGCGTGTAATTTACTGTATACCCAGAAAATTATTTAGATAGGGTACTTAAATAGCTTATTATTTAATGTTGTCTAACATTTAATATTTATTTTTATTTAATAATGTAGCTTTTTTTAATAATAAGTTAAAGTTGATGTCTTCGTTAAATCGAGGATGTCAACACTCAGGATAACGTGACATGCGGAATTTATAAACCCCCAATGTAATGGATGTGGTCACATACCATTACTCTTGGCCAATTACTTCCTTAGCCAAGCAGAAATACCATTAACGATTAACTATTAGGGTTCCGTACCTAAATGGTAAAAACAAGTACTGTACTAAGAGTCCGCTGTCCGTCTGTCTGTCACCAAGCTGTATCTCACGAACCGTGGTAGTTAGACAGTTGAATTTCCCACAAACGATGCATTTCTGATGCTGCTATTACAACAAATACTAATAACTAAAAATATAAAGTTACTGTACAACAAACGGGTTCTTTTTGTTATTTTTTTAAAGATATTAGTACGGAACCGTAGGTACCCGAGTCCGACGAGTGCTTGCTCGGTTTTTTTTTAGTGCACCCGACGAACTATAAGAGACTTCTATTGATACTTATCTCGTAATATAATCCATAAATTATGTTTCAATGTTTATCCATTGATGATATTACTCAAACACTCATATCCAAGTGTTAACATTACAGTTTCTCGCTCCGATACTTATGGAAATAACAAATAACATTGAAGGAATTTTAAATGAATCATACGTACCTAGATGCGTCATATTCGAGTATATTTTTTAGTCAGCAACAGATTATTAACGAACTATCAAAGCCAGATCAGCCCTGCTATTCTGTAAAAATCCAGACCCGAATTTGAATTCACTCCGGTGTCCCAATTCACTTCAAAAGCGGCATTCGCTCAATTCTGAATTTGGTAATAACTTACGTCGCATAAGTGAGGTGAGTTTCGAAATGACATAGGAATAGAATATCCGAGACACGTATGAATCAATCAATCTTGTTTTGTATTTTTATACAAAAATGGAGTCAATCGATTTTCTACGCTAAATGACGTGAAAACACATGAGCGAATTCGAATTCGGGTTCGGATTTTTACAGAATCGCTCTGCTGATGAAACAGCAAGGCTGCACTTTAAATCGAAAAGTAGACGAGACAAAATTGAGAACGGTACAAAAAATGTATGAATGTCTTTTAATTGATATTCAATAACGTTTAAATAAGCTGCAATTAAAAATGTCTAAATTCGTGTTTTCTTTTTTAACTTAGCCAAACTTACTACAATCTAGAAAACTACAAATATCAAAACTATTTATTAAATACGCAAATAATAAAACAAGTACATTATAAAGGAATATAAACATATTTATAAAATCAATAAAATGTTTTTATATCTATGGCTAGATTTACGAGTATAGCAAGGGAAATTGGACGGGCGGTTTCTTGCGCGTGTAGCATGACAAACTTGAGAAACGCTTTGTCTACACTAAATGTGACTTATATCAGGTCGAGCGAGAGTGAAATATTTTATTGTGGTGAGTAGGATCAAGGGGTAGTAATGAAAGATTCACAGACTCGAAAATGGAACGAAGCTTACGAGATTGAGCAGTATGCTTTGAGAGGTTGCTGTTAAAATCGTTCCATTATAATATGGTGAGAGAAATCTATAGCTACTGTATTCTATTGAGAAGAGATTCTAAGTCAGAAAATAATTTTATGGTTGGTGGGCAGTAAACTTCTCCTAAAATGATCGTGACACCTTTAACATTAATTTCAAGAAAAAGATATTCCATGCAACCTTGGCTGGAGGAGGAAGAGACCAAAGGTTTGATAGAGAGAGAATTGGATTAGTAAATGGCCTACCTTATCAATGTGATCATTTCTAATTAGTTTATAGCCAGTAAGATTATAAGATTAGGTAATGGAGGGTAAGAATACCCTCCAATCCGCATTTGGCCAGCGTGGAGGGTCATGGTCCATCCTCCTTAACCATCCATAAGGAAGGCCTGAGCCCCTGCAGTGGGGACGTAAAAAGGCTGGTGATGAAGATTATAAATGTTGAGGTGCTTAGACACGACTTGAGCCAACTTCCCGATACCAATATGGCCTGAACCAAGTTATATTATGAAAAGGTATAAAGAAGATCGGACGTGAAATGCTCTGAGCGTTAATATGACAATCATAAAAAGTCTAAGGATAGCAATCGAATTTAGAAGCTAGAGATGTCTTGAGATCAAGAGAGTCGTGCATAGAATTGTCAAGCGAATGATAGGAGGTATAACCGCTAACTGAGGCAAAGTTTTCAGAGTCCGACATATTATATAATTATAAATATAACTAGAAAAAATATATAAATATTACTCAACTAAAGTAAATCATAACTGACACTTAAAAGTTACACGGACATCCTGTCTGTTAATGGTTTACAAAAATTTAAAAATTAAAACACATCACCATTCTTAATGTGACATTCACACTAAAAAGGAAGAACAAAACTCAAAGAATCAAATAGAAACTCTAGGAATAAAAAAAAGTAAAACCAGGCTGAATGTGCTGAATCCTTTTGATTCAATGATGCAACAACGACAAAAACTATCACTTGTCAAAACAAAAAATGTTTTAATGGGTGCTCTGATTATAAATTTGGTATTTAAAAATCCATCTTTCATTCATTTCATTTTCATTTTACATGTAAAAATTAATTAATTTACTTGACATTTGGCAAAATTGAGCGAAATGCGCAGAGAAGCCATTAATTAAAAAAGAAGAAGAAGATTATAAATTTTCTATTAAAGAAAGAAATTAAAAATTAGCCGAGATACCTTCGAACAATCGATATTATAAGTGTAGCTTGAAATTAAATATGACTACCAAGCTGCTTAGAGCACTATAAACAAATTATATAAGAATAGACAACCCACATATGACTACAAAGCTGCTTAGAGCACTATAAACAAATAATATAGCAATAGACAACCCACACAGTCAGCCAAGTACTTAACATTTTTGTTAGGCTTTCTGAGAAGGCTTTACATCTAGTTCCCTGGTTACAGGTGACTCCATAGGATACTTCAACATTATCCTATTCAATTCATCCGATTTATTAAGGCGTACAATATCATTGTCTGAAGTTGAAATTCAGACTGTACCATTAGTAGTCCATAGATTATTTATACCAAAGTAATCTCTAGCTGTCTTGAATGTAGTCAGCCGATCTTTGGTCAGGAATTCGTGTAATACCAACGAAGAGCCTTTAAATTTGGTAAATGATACAATTAAAAGTTAGAACCGAAGTCTGAATTCTGTGTAGTTCTTTCTCATTACTTATTTATACATTACTTTTGCCAATCCCAAGTAGCTATTATGAATAATCTCTAGATAAAGTGAATTATTTATCACATTATCGACACAGTTCAGTTGTTATTCGTAATCATGATCGTCGTCAGCCCTTTTACGTCCCCACTGCAGGGGTTCAGGCCAGTGGCGTAGCTTAGTGGGGGCAGGGGGGGCGGCCTGCCCCGGGCGGCACTTTTTAGGGGGCGACAAAATTTTACAGTAAACATAAAAAATATTTTTTAAATATCTGTACCAATTCATATTTTAAACGCAACTATAAATTCGGACCGAATGAAAAGGACCATGTATACTGACTTACGGGGATTCCCCGTATTTTATTTTGCGCTTGGATTGTTTATGACTTATAAACAACAAGAATGACTTCTATTACACATATATTAAGTTAAATATTGTTTATTACATCCCTTTAAGAAAGTACGTGATGCTTTGACAATTCAAAGAAAATTTTATTCATGGATGTCCAGTTATTTAGTTCTTTTTTTATATCAAATATTTTTTTTTACAAAGATAAGCCCGTTTTTTAGGATACAAGTCCAGCATGCGAGGGAAAAGGTACACGACGACTAAGAATTAAAATTAATAAATTGTAAATCACACGAAGAATTGTCCTTTGTGGGGATCGAACCCACAACACTCGATCCGTGAGCAGTTGCATGGCGACAACTCAATCACACTAAATCTAACCTGTATAATGCAAAATAATTACGACAGTTCTTGCCGAAAAAATCTTTATATTAATGAATATATAGTATAGTATAATTATATAAAATACCTAACTAAGAGAGGCGGCAAAATTGTCTTCCGTCCCGGGCGGCAGACACCCACGCTACGTCACTGGCTCAGGCCTTCCTTATGGATGGTTAAAGAGATGGGCCATGACCCTCCACCTTAGCCCAATGCGGATTGGAGGGAATTAACGATTAAAAATGCAGCCGGAATCAACGGCTGAACATGCCTTCCAAAGCACGGAGTAGCATGAGATAGTAATTTTTTTTGGTGACCCGTGACCGATCCTTGCGAAAGTTTCTTAAGAACAGCGATCGCGGGCTTTGGCGCTTGTTCACTATGCCACTGAGCTATGTTTTTCACTACTTATTCATAATATGGAGAGGTTATATATGATTGTTAATTAATCACATTGGCTTTAAACTTATTGACAGAAAGTATTCTAACCAACTTATATTATGGGAGCAACATTGTATTCACGAAAAAATAATCGGATGTTTCATATTGTAGGTTTATTTTGTATGAAATAGCTGATTATTTTTCTGTGAATTCAGTGTTGCTCCTATAGTAAAAGTTGGTTAGTATACAAACTCATCCATCTCACGAAGTCCTGGCATAATAATATAAACCTCGATCTAATAAACTAGTAGGAATTAACATGAAACCCGAAAACCTACTGTTGAAACGTTTTGTGAAAACGAAATAGGGTCTATTTTCGAAATAATACGACTCCAAAGAAGGCATTAGTTATGATACTTACGACAGAAGTATATAGAACCTGACACTGCCTCTGATGTACACATAATCTTTTAAGAATGATATATATATGTCGGAAAGTCATGCGGGGCCGGCGGAAAGTTAGGTTAGTCAACATCCGCAATCTGACTAGTGGTCGAGATATTCCTTCGAAATAAGATCGCATATAGATCACAAATCAGTTATTTAGTTAAATTACTTAATTATCTAATCGGAGTACATTAATAATAACTCGATGCAAACGGATTGCGATACGAAACGCGGAGAGTTCTGCGCTTGCGTCCACTCAATATGGCCGCACCACGTAAAGTGCCATCTTCGAACAAGCATAGACCACTCCCAAGCGATGACAGCCGTCAATGTCATAACTTGACGTTTCGCAAAGCACCATAGATCTTGACAGATGACAGCTGCAGGTAACAGATGACGTTTCGCACAATTGAAGCGCCTTCTCGCCGACACGGCCATCCTGCTGCATCACACGTCCTCGTGTGAGTCTAAAAATGAAAACACTACCAGTAGCCTTTGCCATCACTCGGTCATCTCTGACCAGTAAAAATACGGTAACATAAGCACACCGATCACAAACTATGTTTACTGATTACAACTATGTACAATGATCAAATACTGCCTTAGTACAACTTCGAAGGATATCTGAAGTTCAAACTTTAAATCAAGTCCCAGCATTGTTCCCATAAACAACTCCATTAATCGCTCAAGTAACACCTCCATCGAGTGTTACCCAACTTAATCACGCGATGTGCCAGGAACTTCGGACACGGGATCATCACTTTGATCCACCAATTCTTCTACAACCAACTGACCTTCAGGCATCCTTCTCAGTCTATCTTGAATATAGTTGTACGTCCTCTTAGAATTTAACGCCTTTAACAAATAACGATAACCATCTAACAACTCCATGACCTTAAATGGTCCCTTGTATTTCGGATCTAGTTAGGTCTGATTACGCTCCTCATTTTGTAACAAAACGAAAATAGTACAAGTGATATAGTTGTCAACGAATTTACGAACATATTTTGACATGTTTTCAAACCAATAATGACTATAGAGCTTTTCCATAGTTTTCTCCCAGCCCAAATGCAAAAGAGACTCATGCGTGCCAAAATGGCGGCAACCCGCCCCACGCCATCGAACTATCAAAGTCAGTGCTACCACTCCAACAGAATCAAAAGTAACGATGATCACGTCCTCTTTACAATAGAGTAATTAAGTAATCGAGTAAATAAAAATTAAAAAAAAGAAAACTAAACCAAATGATCTTCGTAACGGTGATGGAGATGCTCTGCGAAACGGCTATTCTGATAGCCTCACGCATCCTCGCGTAGGGGTTTAATCTGAAAGGGAAAATATGCAGCGCAGTAGATTCTTTACTCGGTCAGTCCTGACTTCAACTAGAGCAAGATTTTGAAACCAATCGAAACTTTAATAATTAGAGACCGTTTTTACTTTAAGTTTCTTTAGATTGTTAACTGATCAATTTACACTTTCATTAAATTACACTAAAATTAAATTTGAAACTGAAGAGTCATGTACCATAGTTATCTCACAATAATTCAAAACAATCTAGCAATAAATCAACTTAAAACACTAACATATTAACTTCCAAAATACCCGAGTAAATATCTCTACCGCCACGGCCTCCATAGCCGACGAGTCATCACCAACTCTCTCACAAAGACGCGCATTTACCATTGTAAATCGCACATGTGCATCTCTCTTAGACTACACACGAGACGGTCTATATAGACCACGACCTCCGCTAGTACTACACGCCCACCGCACACCCACGGACTACTTGAGTTACCCCAAGAGACACCGACTTCCAACGGGCTACGACTACGTATTAGTTACTAGTACGGTCGACTTTCTACGGCCGGTAGAGTTCTTACTCGCATTCATATTACCAATTAAACTAATTTATTATCATCAGACATTTCATTAAACTCCACTTCGACTTCGACTGGTACATGTCCCTCTGGCATCTTACGTAAACGATCACTAACAGTTCAACGAAACTCATCAGACAAATTAGCTTTCTAAATCAAATTGGTAATCGTGGATAACATAGTAAAACAGTGACGTATGCAGTACTCTATAATTTCAGATGCTTCCATCCAGCACCTTGTGACAACCTCCATCCGGTCATCACAAAACAATCACGTGGTTGGGTGACCTCCATCCAGTACCCTTCCACAACACAACTCATCCACGGGTTACCTCCATCCGGTACCCTTTCACAACACAACACATCCACGGGTGACCTCCATCCGGTACCCATACACAATACTCATCGTCGTCTCTATGCGACGAATCAACAGCGATCGTTTACATCTCCTAGCCAACGCACGCCACTCACAAACGTGGCCGCAATGCGACGGGAAATCTAGCCAGATTTACGCCTACGACTACGAAGGCCCCGAAGATGTAAACAACCTGAGCAACTTACATACTACTGCTTTACAAATAACAAAGGAGAGAAAAACAGTTACAAAGAATAAGTTTTGTTGAACTACCTAATTAAAACTAGTTGAAGTTCCAGGAGAACATGAAAAAGAAATTAAAAAACAATATCGTCAATCTGAACCAAAACTTAAATCTGCACGATACTATAAACATTTCTATCACCAATACTAGTTATTTTAATAGTGTTACTAATTCGATTGCCATGAATTATTCACGATATTAATTACGTTATAAGGGAGCTCTCGACTCCAGTATCAAAACAAAATGAAAACGACTCACCAAAATACTGCAAAATACTAGCAAGGGTATCAATAGTGCAGACGTCCACATGTCGCTTACTAGCAATACCAGCAGACGAGCCATCAAGCTTGCCACCGTTGCATCTTCTTCGGCTACAGGCATCTTGAGGGTACCCTCAGTTCCACAATTGAAGCATATGACAGCAGCGTTCGGGTTACTGTTCTTCATATTACGAACGCTTGGTTCTCCTTACGAAGGCTTCAAGTGATTCTTCTTGTATTTTGTCGGGATCGAATTCGGGCAGATGCACATGTGATTCGACGACGGCCCAGTCATGACATAGATGAGGGCGAGAAAGTTTTGATTTTGTTACTGCAATAAGATTCTCCATATCCATGACATCTCTGTGTCCACTTGGTAGGTTACATCCCAACTTCTGATGTCGGAAAGTCATGCGGGGCCGGCGGAAAGTTAGGTTAGTCAACATCCGCAATCTGACTAGTGGTCGAGATATTCCTTCGAAATAAGATCGCATATAGATCACAAATCAGTTATTTAGTTAAATTACTTAATTATCTAATCGGAGTACATTAATAATAACTCGATGCAAACGGATTGCGATACGAAACGCGGAGAGTTCTGCGCTTGCGTCCACTCAATATGGCCGCACCACGTAAAGTGCCATCTTCGAACAAGCATAGACCACTCCCAAGCGATGACAGCCGTCAATGTCATAACTTGACGTTTCGCAAAGCACCATAGATCTTGACAGATGACAGCTGCAGGTAACAGATGACGTTTCGCACAATTGAAGCGCCTTCTCGCCGACATATATATATATAGTATAAGCTCCTTATTCACGGCTTCATTATTCGCGGGTGAAGAATTTGTTGCCGAATTTCTGCAGGTACTCGCGGCTAAAATCTGCTTATTCGGTCGCAATCGGTAGTATAAAGGAATTCAGCGTCGTCGTTTATTAACGCATCGCCATCTTTTAAATACTTCGGGCATGCGTCAGGGTGGCTTTTACAACGTCTTATAATTTTTGCTTCGTTGTAGCATTCATAAATTACTTTAAAAAAAGCTACATTATGAACGCTTCAGTTACAGAAAAAAGATAATGAATATTTTTGTAAAACCTTTATTTAAAGATTCTAACCGTGGGAGAGCCACGCTTCGGCATTTATGGGCCGGCTCGACCGGAGTGATACCACGGCCTCACAGAAAACCGACGTGAAGCAACGCTTGCGTTGTGTTTCGTCGTGTGAGTGAGGGTACCGGAGGCCCAACCCCTCCCTATTCCCTTCCCTCTATCCCTCAACCCTTCACTCCAAGGCCGGCAGCGCGCTTGTAGCCCCTCTGGATTTGCAGGTGTCCATGGGCGACGGTAATCACTTACCGTCAGGTGATCCGTCTGCTCGTCTGCCACCTACCCCAAAAAAAAAAAAGATGACAAAAGAAAATGATTTTAATTGGTACTTCCTCAATAATCTTTCCGAATTTTCATTCGAGGACAAATAGAATAGGACCTCAGTTATAAACAATATCACATTCGGCAAGTTATGGACAACTTGTTATTTAGCCCATCAATTACAAAGACAACAGAATATTTACTATTATGGGAACGGTAGACAAACTAATAAACTAGTTCCGAGCGATATGATTTTGCGAATAATTTATATTAGTGCTATTATTATAATTACATGCTCTTCTTACAATAATGTTATCAATTATTTCCTGTTATTTAACCCATATTAATTAAGTTCAACATTATGTAAAACAAACTCTTTGATCACAATACTGCAATTTGATCCACGATTCAGCGGGTCAAGGCTGCCAGCTATAAATAAGTCAGCTGTTCTGATAAATATACTATACGTAATGTTAAATTATCACTTTATGCGACGGGGCACGTTCCATAGTGATGTTTTTCACTACGTCATATTATTACGTGTCAGTATATGAATAATTAATTAGCTATATACACCAAACTCTTTTACGTACTTTATGTTATATATATATCGACGCTGGAAAGCAAACACGTAGTAACCCGCAAAACCAAAATTGATCTTCAAAGCAGAAAAACTTTGATTTTTTTCGATAAATAATTCCTATAAACGTCCATGGTAACAAATAAGGAGTTCCTTAGTCAATTTATACAGAAATAAGACATATTTTTTTGGAAAAATCTAAAGATTTTCCATTATAAATATGCATTTTGGTTTTGCAGGTTACTGCATGTTTGCTCTCCAGCGTCGATATATATATATATATATATATATATAGATATGCATTTATTTATGTATTGTATATATAGTTATTATGTATATAAATAGCTTTTAAAGTACTAAATATTTGGTTGACTCGAAGAGAATGCCTCTATGGCATCAAGTGCGCCATTTGTCTATTTTACTAGACAGTTAAGATTAAATAAATATACTGTGTAAGATTGCAGTCTATTTTTTTTGAGGCAAAGGGAAATGAACTTTGTGCCCGTAAATCAGAGTTCTTCAACCATTAGGACCTGCACCGAGGGCATGGTCAAAGTGTGGTTGGCGTTTCCGATGAAACCTGTTGCTTACTCTCACGTGGCATGAAGCATTCGAGATCCTGAGGCAGTGGGTATTTAGGTACATTTTTTTCCTTATAGTTTTTTTTTCCTATATCTTTATATTTTTTATTAGGTCATTCATAAAAATTTAAATAAATATTTCTTTAAAAAAAATAAAGGTTTCTTGAACATATGGTAGCTCGGTGGCGTAGTGAATAAACGCCGCGGCCCGCGATCGTTGTCGTTAAGCAACTTTCGCAAGGGTCGGTCACGGGATGGGTGACCAAAAAATTATTATCTCGAGCTACTCCGTGCTTCGGAAGGCACGTTAAGCCGTTTGTCCCGGCTGCATTTGCAGTCGTTAATACCCTCCAATCCGCATTGGGCCAGCGTGGAGGGTCATGGCCTATCTTCCTTAACCATCCATAAGGAAGGCCTGAGCCCCTGCAGTGGGGACGTAAAAGTGCTGGTGGTGATGGATACTCTTGTTATTCTTCTAACGACCACTTTGAATCTAAATCTATAAAGATCGATCTTTGTCAAAGTCAAAGCCAAAATTACTTTTATTTAAATAAATTTATAAAAAGAAATACTTACTTATTTCTATAGAAAATCGCATTCTAAGGAATTTCCTTAATTTGGCGTTTTGATAAATATAATAGCTACTTTCGTAAAAATACATTTATTTTTACAGAACAACAAATTATATTTAATCTTGATAAATCAGGTTTCCCTGTCTACCCTAAATCCCAATATCATAATGATGAAAGTTTTGATAAATCAAGAAGGATTATGACTTATTTTTATTTGTTTGTACGTCATGTAGATTATTTATTTTTTGATTTTTTTCGTAATTAATGAAATTATGGCGATATTGAAATGTGACGGTAGAAAGCTCAACTTTAATGATTTTTATTTAAGCCATTCCTTGTTTAGACTGAATCAAAAAAATAAGTATCTAATGTTTCTCTATTATCTGATTGGCTGGTCAATTTTCTTTATCCAGCCGTCATCACAAAAACCGATGTCATGAAACCAATGGACATGCCTTATATTAACGTTGGTGGAATTGATCCTTTGCTAACAAGAATACCACTGGCGAATTGTCTTCATTAAGTTCGAAACAAGTAATTGTTTAATTTTGCTAACTGCTAGACAACAAGAGACAAGAGACTGCTGTAACAACTTTGGAAAACTGTATCTACTTTACTTTACCTGTTTAAATTAACGTCCGTATAATTACATGTAATTTTCTTACATGGAATTATTTCTTTATTTATGTTCAGAAAGTTTTTAATTTATAAAAAAATAGGGACCTAAAAATAATGATATTTCTACACCAAAGTATTTTATACTGAACATAGATAAAGCGTAAAGATTTTTTTTTGCATTGAAAGTGTCTATAGAACAGGTTTTTAAGTCTTTCACCAATGAGAAGCTACATCATATGCAGGTAATATAGGCTTTAATTTACGCGAGCAAATCGAAGGTAATCATATAGATTTGTAAACTATAGATTTCTAGATTATTCTAGATAATATTTATATATATTTTTTTTAACAGACAACGTACAGGCGAAACTATTGAGCGTAGAAAGTTGAAATTTGGAATGAAGATTAGACAGTGTAGAGGAGCTCTAAGAGTGGATTTTTGAAAATTCCACCCCGAACGGGCTAAATTAGGGGATGAAAGTTAGTTGAAAATTTTGCATGCGGGTTCTTTTTAGGATGTAGGTGTTCACTAAGACGGGATTTTATGAAATTCGATCTCTAAGGGGGTAAATTAGGGGATAAAAGTTTTTATGGAATTTTCTCATTTTCTGAACTTAAAACTAGACCACGCGGGTGATGTCGCGGGCAAAAGCTAGTTGTAAATATTAGACAACAATACATACATGCTCAGTTGCTAAATCAACACCTAAAGTGTTATGGAATATCTTAAACAAAAATGATACAACCACATCCAGACCCGAGGCAATGTATAAAATTTATTTATATTAATTGTTCCAACCGAGAATCGACCCAGGATCAAAGAGAGGGCGACATATTGAAACCGTTGAAGTTATGCTGTATTTAATGTGTCAATCTGTGTGTTTGTTACAGACGAGGTCGTCGCACGCTCCTCGTTCATATGCTGGTGCTGTGTTTCGTCCCACACGTGGCCCTGGTTGTCCAGAACTGTTCTATTACGGCCCAACTGTCTAATACGTTAGATTCATCGCTCTTTCTATATAATAAGGTGATTAAATTATTTCGATATGAGACATATGAGTAGCTCGGTGGCGTGAGTAGCTTATAGCGTAGTGGATAAGCGCCGCGGTTCGCGATCATTGTTGTTAAGCAACTTTCGCAAGGGTCGGTCACGGGATGGGTGACCGAGATATTATCTCGAGCTACTCCGTGCTTCGGAAAGCACGTTAAGCGGTGATACCGGCTGCATTTGCAGTAGCTAATACTCTCCAATTCGCATTGGGCCAGCGTGAAGGGTCATAGCCCATCCTCCTTAATCATTCATAAGGAAGGCCTGAACCCGATTGGGGCCGTAAAAGGGCTGATAATGATGATGATGATACACATCCACTTTTGTTATTTCATTTTCTGAACGAGTTTAGGTTAGTATTGGCATCGATTCTATTGTGGATCAAATCAAATGAAAATCATTTATCCAGTCTAGACCTGTGATTCCCAACCGGTGGTTCCAACAGCGGATCACTGGAAGCATCCCAAGCGGCCCGCGGAGCCTCGTAAAATTATTTTATAGATAAATAAAGCATAACCCCGTCCCCTACACGGGAAGATTGAAAATGGTCCCTAAGGCATGAATGTTTAGGAGTGTTTCAAGTACTTGCGAAAGTCGAAACTGAATGCTATCGGTTCGTAAATCATACAAATACATATATCTATACTAATATTATAAACAGGAAAGATTTGTTTGCATTGAATAGACTCCGAGACTATTGGACCGATTTTATAAACTCTTTAATCTATGGTAAGCTTCATCATATGCAGTGGAAATAGACTATATTTTATTCCGAAAAACAGCAAATAAAGGGATGAAAATGGAAGTGGAAGTTTCTATAGGGAGGATTAGAACTTTACCACAGTAACCATTGTTTATTTTTTAATTAGTCATTGTGATAATATCCGTATCATCATATCGAGGCTGTAAAGCAAACACGTAGTAACCCGCAAAACCAAAATTGTTCTTCAGAGCTGAAAAGATTTTTTTTTCGAAGTATAAACCTTATAAACGTCCAAGGTAGGTATTAAATAAGGTGTTCTTAAGTCAATTTATACGGAAATAAGATATTGTTTGGAAAATATAAATATTTTTTACTTAAAATATCCATTTTGGTTTGCTTTTCTAGTGTAGATATGAATCGATATCCAAATTAACACTTCAATAGGGACCATGCGGACGAAGCCGCTGGCGGAAAGCTAGTTTTAAATTCTAAAGACTTTGAAGACGTTTGGCAAAATTTCATGTATAAACTAATTAACGATTTTGATGAAATTTGGTATACGAATAATTCTAAGACTGAATTATCATATAGTCTAGTTTTTATTCCACTAATGGGTTCTCTAGGAACCACCCTGGCGAAGTCACTGGAAAGTTTGTATTATATAAATGATGTTATTTCAGGTTTACACGGCATTAGCACTGGGGGACGCAGTGATGTCAATACAAAGAGAAAGGGAGTTTATGGCCAAATATCTGTTTGACACAACGAGCCGTGAATACATCGATCTGTGAGTTAATGAACACATTTTTTCTCCACAAATTAAGTACAAAATGAAATTCTTGAAATAATTGAAACAAAACGCTTGTACTTAGTCTGGCCATAAATACTGTTAGAATAAAATATAAACAAATATTACTTTTGAATTCTGTAATTTTTATGTGACTGTACATTGTCTTTTCGATTTGTTTTTAAATTAGAACAAATTGCTGCATAGCCGTATTCTCTTTTCTTTAACATAAAATACTTAATTAAACATTAAATTCCATTAAATTTTCAACATGGATTGCCTGGAAAAATTTGCTGCCTAGCCATAAGGCTACTTTATGTATACTCTCTTCTCTTGGTTCACGTAATGTTTCCTATATAGTGCACAATAAAGGATATTATTATTAATTAAAACATAATCATTACTGCCATAGGTCACTTTTAATTTTTCTCTTAGAAGAAGGCATTGAAGTAGGTTCTGTAAGCAAAGGAATATTCTATTCATGCAGAACAGCAAAGTGATTTCGTAATCGCCTTAATATATATTTATGACTTGGTGCATAATATCTTTAAACCTTTAAAAGCTATTTTTAATTCTTTTCATTACTATTTTGGATTATTCGAAAAACCACTTTATATCATCTTCTATGATTGAAATTTTTATTCCTAGGTAATTCATGAAAAATATCATCTTAACATATATAAATTAGTTATTTCGGGCAATCATTCTATTAGAAATTCACTTACATATTGCTCCTATGCCATCTGATGCTCCACCAATAAAAATGATACTGAATAAATTTGAATATTTTCCTACTTTTGCGGTAGCTGATTTTGTAATAGTCTTTGGAAAGCTTTGACTTTATTTACGCACCATATTGCTATAAAATAAACTTATCGATAATTGCACATTCTGTAATAACGAATCAAAGGAGAATTCAAACATATAAAATTGACCACTTATATTAAAACATATTAAACATAACTCCCTAACTACTACCGTCAGTCCATAGTTTCCATTAAAACCAAGGAATAATGGTTCAGGGAATGACGATTTAGGGTATAATTGGACACAAAATGGTAATTATTAGCTTGCTAAGATATATAGTAAGATCTTACAAAATAGATTGCCATATCACTTGCGGACAGACACGAGTTTTCACAAAATTAGTTGCGAGGAGAGATTCGTAAGCAGATAAATACCTGCCTTAGTATAAATTGACTGTATATTCCTGCTACATTAAAATGAAGCCGCGAATAATTAAAAGTAAAAAGTAGCCGACAAAATTATAGTTTTAAAAAAATATACAAGCTGTTGATTAAATGGAACAATATGTGCGGAAGTAATTGTTACTACTTTAAAGTTTAAAATAAGCACAGAAAAGTAAATCAGAAATGATATATTTCTAGTAATAAAGATTCTCAAAGAATTTCGGAATTCAGTCACTGCTAGGGATTGACATTTAGGGTACGAAAAAATATTTTCATGGGTTATTATTACATTATTGATAGTAACAAAACTTAGAGTAACTTGGGGAATTTTGTTGAATGACCCATGTTACAATTATGCCAAGACTATGTCTATATATTGTCTTGTCATATTGTTACATAAATAGAACTATTTGTATTTATGTAACCTTGTTTTGTGTTACTTTGAATATAATAAACAGATATTAAAAATTCATGTATAAAAAGAGCTCGTTGCTGGCGCAGTGGTTAGCGTGCTCGGTCTGCGATGTGGTTGTTAAGCAACTGACGCAAGGTCCGGTTATAGGATGGGTGACCGAAACTTCATTATCTCAAGCTCCTTTGTGTTGCGGAAGGTACGTTAAGCCGTTGGTCCAGGCTGCATTTGCAATCGTTAACACTCACCAATCCCGACTGGGATCGCGTGGTGGGCCTTTTTGCCTATTCGATTATATCCATAGGGAAGGCCTGAGCCCCAGCAGTGTGGACATTAATGGGATGGCTATGATGATAAAACAGAGTAATTGGAGTGAAGAAGTATTTTTTTTTGTCAGGACCTTGCCTTGGGGCACTCGGTCCTCTCTGCCTACCTCGGAAACGATAGCGAGTGAAGATATACAGCCGGTTTCTGAATTGAGAAAAGTACAAAATCTCAACTGATTATTCTAAATAATTTAAGTTTTTTACGTTTCATTTGGAAAAAAAGTCCTAGTTTTATCAAATTACTGTCAACTGATCATTAAAAAATAATAAATCAGTAATGAAAACCTGTTTAATTGTCGTTAAAAATGACTTAAGTTTGGTTTGAGACGTGCTCAACTTCCAATTCGCAATTCAGAAACTGGGCGTTAGACAAATAAATACATATAAAAATAAAGTTTTTGAATTACATTAATTGGTGTTGTGTCGGCGTTAATAGTATTACGATACATAGAGGATCTCGAGATAGTAAAACTATGGTCACCCATCCTATTCCCGGCCCTTGCAAAAGTTGCTTAACATTCGTATCGCAGATGGAATGCGCTAACCACTGACTGCCATCGAACTCATACACTTATTAATTTCGCAATTTTTGTTTCAGATCAGCTGTGAAAAACTTATTCTTGACAACAGATAGTATAGTAGGAGAATTGCCGCAAGGATTTATCCGGAACAATGATTTGCTGACCCTCTAGTAAGTTGCCAACAATAAAAAATAATTCTACAGAGATTTCTTGTTATAATTATTTTCTTATACTCGTAATACTGCAGTGCTATTTTGTTATAAAGATAGCCTTGAACTTGACGATGAGACTGCCAGAGCGTCCAATAAAATTAAACTATCGGGTTGGCACAAAAGTAATGAGACACTTGGTTTAAGTTTTTACTTTTTTATAATTATTACAATAAAAAAAGTTTAGTCAATGATGTAATTACCATTAGTATCTAAGACTTCTTGCCAACGATCCGGCAAAGTTTGGATGCCTTTTGCCCAGAACTCTGATGGCTGTGCCTCGAAAAAGTTGTTCAACTCCGTCTCTACGTCAGAGAAATCATTAAATTGTTTACCCCGCAAATGCTGTTTCAGGGATCTAAACAAATGATGGTCTGATGGGGCGAGGTCTGGGGAATAAGGTGGGTGGGGTATCGTCTCCCAGCCCAAGTTCTCTAACTGCCGGCGAACCACAGATGCGACGTGAGGTCGAGCGTTATCGTGCAGTAAAACTACATTGACTCGTTTTCGTCGTTTTTTCTTGATAGCGGCAGATAATTTGGTAAGCTGGGTTGAATATTTGTCAGCGTTTATAGTTTCATTGTGTAATAGCTCATAAAACAGTATGCCTTGCGCATCCCAGAAACAGCAAAGCAGAATTTTTCGGCGGCTCTTTTGACTCGGCTTCGGTTGAGTTGGTGGCGTTTCTTCTCGAGGTAGCCAAAAAGCACGACGTGTATCGTTCTCGTAATAAATCCATGATTCATCTCCAGTAACCAGATCTGACAAAAACTCTTTACGTCGGGGTCGCAGCAAAAGTGACTGACAGATAGCGACACGGACTGCACGACTGGCGTCTGTAAGGATGTGCGGTACCCCCCGAGCCAAAACTTTTCGATAACCAAGCTCATGCAGATGGTGTTCCACGGCGTGGTGACTGCATTTAAGTGCTTCCGCTAATTCACGAGTGGTAGCATCCGGATTCAACTGCAGTTCGCGGCGCAAATCGTCATCATTCACTGCGGGTGGTCGCCCTGAGCGTGGCTGACTTTCAAGGCTCCTGTCTCCTGATTTAAAACGGTCAAACCATCGGGACACCGTCGCATGGCTTGTACTTCCAGCGCCTAATGCATTGTTGATATTGTCAGCCGCAGCCCGCGCACTGTGGCCTAACAAGTACTCGTATAAGTATAGTGTTCGAACTTGTCGCTCGTCCATTTTTCTTCAAACTGACTAAACAAATCGCGAGCGCGGCTTTATATACCCTACACCAGAAGTACCTAGAATGTTCTACAACATTCTAGAATATTATCGAAAAAATTGATTTTAAAAAGGAAATGTTATAGATTTTTCTAATGTGTCTCATTACTTTTGTGCCAACCCAATACTTGACAAGGTAATAAAGGTATTGTTTCATTGAAGCTCTAGGCTGTGATAGCTCGTCGACGAGTTTAATTTTTTTTAACAGAATAGCATGGCTGTTTTTTTTTAATAATCATACCTTAACAACACCAATAATAATACCTTTATAATACCATAATAAACATACCTTACTAATAATCATAGTCTATTAGACTTGTCGTTAGGTAAGTGTCGCATTTTTAATTTTTTATGATTTTATTTACAGTTTAGTATTTTCTTTTTTACTCTGTACCGTCTACTATTACTTAATACAAAGTAATAACTTACTGATTGACTGAGACAGAATACCTGTATGGCGTTAAGTCCGCCATTTGTCTCTAGCTTTAGCCAAAAAGAATTAATAAATAAATTTTATATCTGCCGCAAGGTCAGTAGACTTTAGGGCCTTATGCCCATTTTCACTAAACTTAGAAGTCCCCAAATCTGTCGTCTAAATATTTAGGAATCGTTAAGATGAAAATGCATTTCACAAAGTTAAGCAATGTCTTAATTTATGACATGCGTTATAAAACGCCTTGTGCTAGGCATTTGTGTTATATGATAGGTCATAATATGACCAGGGATAAAAGAAAATATGCTTAGGCGACTCTTAAGGTTAGGCGTTTCCTAGTTATGCTATGCCTTATTCTAGGTTAGTGAATACGGGTGTACCAGTTGTAGACGCGTCATCCAACACTTGAATTATCGGTTTCTTTAGAAAACGAACAGGGCGCGAAAAAGGCAATAAAACGAGATGATACACAGAGTTCCCACCCGCGATGGAACTTTAATAAAGCAAACTACCCGTTTAGTTGGGTCTTGCGATTGGAGACCGTTGTATGAGTTAAGCGACTGGGGAGATATATTACTGCTTTTTTATAACAAGATTAATAGTATCTTCAACGAATGTGTTCCGTCTAAAAAGAAAATAAGTCATAAGTCAAAATACAAATATCCTATTAGGTATACTGGTGATCTTATTCGAGAAATAAAAATAAAGGCCAGTCTTCACAAACGTTATAAAGCCAGTAAGTCACGTATAGACTATAACGAATTTTCATTAAGTAGATCGCGAGTTAAAAATATGATAGCACGAGCTCAAGAGATATGTAACATTAGTGTACAGAAACATTTAGTGGATGACCCCACGTCTTTTTGGAATTATATCCGATTGCATAAGGGTAGCCGTAGTTCTCAAAATATTATTAAGAATGGGATGGTTTTATCAGAGAAAGAATGTGTTATGGAATTTGCAAATTATTTTCATTCGGTGTACAGTAGGGAACGGGCTCAACTAGATATAAATAGGGCAATAATAGATGCTGGCAGTATCAATGGATCGGCGAGAGTACATATTGGAAAATTACAACTATCCGAGGTAGAAAGATCACTTGCAAAACTCAAGCCAAAAAATCCGCGGGTCCTGATGGTATTCCGGCTTATATACTGAAAGACTGTCGCGGAGTACTTGTCCAGCCTTTGTTATTTATTTATAATAAATGCTTGGAGGTAGGTATTTTTCCAGATATGTGGAAAGTTACTCGGGTGATTCCTATTCCTAAAAGCAAATCTAGGTCATCCATAGACGAGTAAAGGCCAGTAGCTGTATTATCAGCACCAGCAAAAGCTTTCGAAGCAATATTACAAAGAAATAAATTTGAACAAGTGAGTGCACAACTGTCAGAGGCACAGCATGGGTTCCGTCCGGGTCGGAGTACCACAAGTAACTTATTAAATTATATGACCGATATTTTACCGGTAGTTGATGACAGTCGAGGACAGGTAGATGCCGCATATTTTGACTTTCGTAGGGCCTTTGATCTGGTGGATAATATGTCTTGCTTAAGAAGTTGGCTAGCGTTGGTTTTTCTCCCCATTTATTGAAATTCTTAGCTAGCTACATGGAGGATCGACAACAATATGTTGAATTTGCCGGTCATCAATCACAGCCATATTTTGTTAGATCAGGAGTAAGCCAAGGGAGTAATCTCGGACCACTTGAATTTATTATTATGATTAATGATTTGCCCAATGTCGTTACGAATTCAAATTTTTTATTATTTGCAGATGATCTAAAATTATATATTTCGGTAAAAGAGGAAAGGGACTGCTTGAAACTTCAAAGCGATATAGATAAAGTAGTAGATTGGTGTAAAAACAATAAACTTCAATTTAATATTTCTAAGTGTCAGACAATTTCATTTACAAAAGCTCGTAAACCTTTACAATTTCAATATAAAATTGATATGGTACCAATGAAAAGAGTAACAAGTAAAAGATCTCGGGGTATTATTTAATACGGAACTGTCATTTAGAGAGCACATAATCAGTATTTGTAAAAAAGCATACCGAAATTTGGGGTTAATCTTACGTAGATGCCAGGGGTTTACGAGCATGAAAGCAATTATCATGTTATGTAACGCCTTGGTACGAAGTCAGCTCGAATTTAATGCAATGATTTGGAGTCCGCACTAAATTCAATATAGCGACATGTTAGAGCACATACAGCATAAGTTTGTTAGGTATCTATACTTTAGGCAATACGGGGTGTACCCTTTTTATTCCCTAAAGTATCCTACACTCTTCATTTTAGGAATGGTGGGATACAATGAATTACAAGTGCGAAGGAACCTTGCATTAGCAGTGTACTTCTTAAAAGTATTAAGAGGTAAAATACATAATCCAAAGGTGCTAGGCTTGTTTGGTTTTAGAGTTCCTAATAGATATATAGAACGCCGTCGTCGACAGCCGTTACTGGCAGTACCGTACGGTAGAACAGACATCTTGAAAAAATGTCCGCTGACGCTCGCATTACAAACCCTAAATAAAATATCCGAGAGTGTAGACATATTTTGTTGTTCTCTGAGTGAATTCTTAAAAACGGCAATGTATATATTATGTTATACCTAGATAGAGATTTGAATAATTCTGTACTACTACTAATTGACTTTGCTTAACTATTGCATTGGGTCACGTAACCTGTAATAATAGATTAAGTTGTGTGTATAAATAAATAAATAAAACATTTATTGGGTAATGTTATGTAGGAAACCCTACATTAAAGGTCTATCCTCTATTATATATAATTAATCATTCCATCGTCAGCCTATTAATGTTTCCATTGCTGGGCCCAGGCCTTCCTTGTGGATGGAATCGAATCACCACTTGACCCATTGGTGGGTGAATGAATGAATGAATTAAATATTCTTTATTGTACATACACCATACAGTAAAAAATTACAGATTTAGCCTTTTGCCTTAACTGCAGATTTAGCCTTTTATCTTAAGCACGGAGGAGCTTGAGATAATAAACATTCGGTCACCCATCCTATAACCGGACCCGCAAAAGTTGCTTAACTTCCACATTGCAGACCGTACGTTTGAACTATTGCGTCATTCCTCGACTGTATATAAACAATTTTCTTACGTTGTCCTGTTTATCTATAAAAGTAGTTTATATTCTTAATGAAAAATCTTTAAGAAATCCACTTTCACCCTGGCCGCGAAAATATCTAGTTAGAGTCATAACTTCTTTTATTTGGAGACACAGTTTGATGTCTTAGTGTAGCAGTCGTAAAATGTTTGATGTTTTATTTCTCTATAACTTTCTATGTTATATTGTTGTATCAATAGCATTTCTTTTATTTCTGAAGCTCAACTTCAAATGTGCTACTCACGGTTAAACCACTTGTGTTCCTTCACGATACCATAGAAATTTATATGCGAACCTAATCAATGCGTACCTCATTTCTATTCCGTTCCACAACCAACAACCATGAATAATGAATTCACCCATATAGACATCTTTAATATCTTTACATAACTAGCAATCATTAAAATTATATCGAATAAACTAAAATATATTTTTATGGTCTCCTACAATAACCTATTACGACTCATTACTAAATATAGCCTTGTTACAATAGATATTCTTTACGAGAAAAATTATATACTCTCTGCTTTCTGTAGAATTGTTGCTAGAGGCAACCTTTTTATTGATATACTTTTTATACTTTATATATTTTTTATTTGTATTGTCTATTACACTCATGCTAAGCAAAGAGTTTTTTCTTTGCTTAGCATAAGTGTTTCATATATATTTTTGAGGTTGTTTACTCTACGTGTCTTTTTCATACGCCTATATTTACAGTCCGCAATGATTATATTTTGTTTTGCATATATTTTTATGTTAGTATTTACTTAAGTACTTGTATACTTGCGGGTAACTTTGCTATACGCTGATTTTAGGTCGATTATAGAATAGTGAGTGAATTTTAAACCTTATGTCTCATACCTTTATAGAATTCATTTGGGCAAGCATATTGTTATTGATAGACTGGTTGTCTGTTATATGTTTACTTTAACCTTACTTGAAGTAATGTTAATCTGGCTGGCTTAATGTTTATTAAAACATTGTTAAATCAAATTTAACACTGTTACTTTGGAATTAACTAGTCCAATTGACTTTGGATTAGTCTAAGAACACGTCATTTTTATTAGGGTTTCATACCCAAAGTGTAAAACATTATCACTAAAACTTTGCTGTCTGTCTGTCTTCAGGCCGTATCTTATGAACTGTGAAAGTTAGTCAGTTGAAATTTTCAAGATGATGTATTTATGTAGCCACTTTAACAACAAATACAAGAAAATATAATAAAATTAATATTTTAGGGGGCTCCCATACATCTAACGTGATTTTTGCTTGTTTTTGCTCGATATTGATAACGACAATAGGTGCTTATATAATAAATGCTTGAAATATTTTTATTAATAAGACTGTTAGAGTATCACCTCGTGTGTTCATAAGTTTGAGACAAACTTTTTACTGAAAAAATAAAATAAAATGTTACTGGCTGTTATTTTTTAATTAACTTTTAGTTTATTTGTATCGCAAATTCATTTGTTTATATTTTCTCGTGATGGAGGGAATGAAACAATTAGGTACAATTGTCATTTCGCTATTCAAGGCGAGAAAAAAACTGATTCAGATTATCTGCGACCTGAAAAGTTTTTCTGTAAGCCGTAACTTCGTCTATTACATAATACAGCGGTATAAAGAGACAAGTTCTGTGCAAGATCGCCAAAGGAGTGGTCAGCCACGCTCTGTGAGGACGTCTGCGAACATCAAAATCATCCGAGAGCGACTTCGCAGAAATCCATGTCACACTCAGAAGAAACTGGTTCATCAGTCTAATATTTCGCGCGTTTCACTGAACAGAATACTGTAATATGGTCTTAAGGTTTAAGACCATAACGTGAACCATAACATGAACGTTGTTCATTGCTGCTGAGGAGACATGATGCCAGGAAGATACTTTTCATCGATGAGAAAATTTTTATTATACAAGAAAAGTTCAACCGACAAAACAATAAAGTGAACGCTAAAAGTAGCAAGGATGTCCCAGCTTCTGCACGGAATGTCTTGCGTTCTCATCATCCGGCTAGTGTGATGGTTTGGTGGGGAGTTTCGTAAGAAGATATTATGTTCCATTTCTGTCAACAAGGTGTCAAGGTTACAAGAATTATTAGAGTGACATTTTAGAGCCCGTAGTGAAACCCCTGTCTGATACGTTATTTCACAATAAGGATTGGGTTTTTCAGCAAGACTAGGCGCCATCCCACAAGGCAAAAAGCACCCAATTTTGGTTAAGGGAGAATGTGCCGGCCTTCATTGCGGTTGACGAGTGGCCCTTCTCCAGCCCAGACTTCAACCCGCTGGATTATTCTTTATTAACTGAATTAGAGCTCAGGGCCTGCCGAAAGTCCCACCTAAACTTGGAGTCACTGAAGCGAACCCTTGTTTGAGAAGCAAAGCGACATCCGCTAGAAAAAATTCGTCCTATTTATAAGTTACCGAAAATTTTTGAAATATAAGATAATTTTAAAGTTACGCAACTTTTATTTTGTCTCAAAACAAATTAACATACGAGGTAGTTTAATTCGCTAAGGCTTTACCAATCAATAATTTAAGTATACATAGTTGTTTATTTTGGCACAATAAAGCAAACAGATCTACCAAAAACATTGTTATATTCTGGCACTTTATATTTGTTATATATAAAATATCGGGTTGCCTTATAAATAATGAGCGATACACGTAACCTCAAGTTTTGTTTATTTATTTATGAAATAATAGCTAATCATTCACAATGTAACCAACGTCGTTATCTACCACTGTACGCCAGCTATTAGGCAAAGATTGGATTACGTCTTTGTAAAACTTTGCCGGTTTGGATTTGAAAAAGTCATCTATGTGTTGTAACTGGTGTTCATCATGAAAGCTTTTTTCACGCAAATGATTACTAAATGACCGGAATAAACTAAAATCTGTTGGCGCTAAGTCCGGTGAATACGGAGGACGTAGAACTATTTTCAAGTTCAGCTCCAATAGTTTCTGTCGGCTACTCTTAGCAATATGCGGTCGGGCATTATCATGGAGGAAAAATATTTTGACATGTTGTGGACGCTTACGATGAAGTTTAAGCTTCAGATTATCGAGTTGATTACATTACACGTTCGCTGTGATCGTTGTATTGGTAATAAGAATTTCCCAGAATATCACTTCATGCACATCCCACCTTACCGAGAGCATCACTTTTCGAGGTTGAAGATCTTTTTTTTGGCGTAGGTTTGCCTGGTTCGTTGCAGCCTAGCCACTGGCGCTTGCATGTATGGTTAACATACATAACCCATTTTGCGTCTCCAGTGACGGGATGGTCTAGCCAGTTAAATGTACGACGAAATGATAATAGATGTACACATATCTCTGCACGATAAGCAAGTTGATCCTTGGTCAGCTAATGGGGTATACAAACGCCAAATTTGTAAGACTTTCCTAATGCATGCAAATGATTTTCAATCGTACCATTAGAGCAACCAAGCTCTACAGCCAAATGCTGTATCTAGAATCTTCTTCAATTAACGTCTTCAGTTTATTTATATTTGTTTCTATTGGTCGGTATATCAAGGAATAGTCTTCACTGCGTAATCGTTGGAACCACCGCTTTGCTGTTGCCTCGGAAACTGCGTCATGAGTTACCCATTGGCATATGTTACGTGCAGGTTCTGCAGCGGAATGGCAATATTGGTACTCATATGATAAACAATGTCGGACATGGGTTTTTTAATATCATTCATTGTTCGTTGAAGTTAACGCAATGACATCCGAAGTATTATTGGCGTGCATGATCATGAATCGCTCTTTATATACCCCCCGCCATAGAACGTTCTCGACCCTACTCAAAGTTTCTAGAAAATAAAAATTAAAACGCTCAATATTTATTAGTCAATCCGATATTAGTATATTTATTAACATCTAACAGCCAGTTGCATAAGCATCCATAAAAATTGTCATTAGTTTAGAGTGGCACTACCCATACAAATTTGACATACATTAGAGCTTAAAGGGGTCATTAAGGGTTAATGGACGTTTTTGCAACTGACCGTAAGATCAGCAATAGTTTACATAACAAAGTTGCGAGTGTTTACGTCAAAAGTGTCACAACAAGACAATTTCTATTTTAGTAAAATACTTTTTGGGGCCTTTTATGAATATGCGATGTGTGTCGTCGGAAAGTTGATAGAGTATCGGTTGTTTTAATATGTATATCAAAGATCAAATGGATAGGCTTATGAAAATATCGATAGATATAGCTGATAGACGATTGAAATAAATGATTGGCTCGTGTAAAAGAGAAAAAGTTACGATGTGAAATAATTCGACATTTGTGTAGATTTAAATGAGAGATAATGTTGTTTTTACACCGTATCAGAGCAGAATGCCAATCCTACTTAATTTTGGGATGGATAAATTTAGTTCATTTCATCCATTTGTGTGAACTGACACTAAATAAACGCCCTTCGAGATATAGATAGAACGAAGGAAATGGTGATTTCTTGAGCTACATTAAAACTTTTCAGTTAAGATTTCTTTTTTTATTGAATGTATTGGCCTTTGTAAATGAAATGCATTATTTTAATTTTCAATTAGGATAAAAGCCGGATAGTTGCCTTGGAGGGATACTTGCCTCAGTTTCGAATGCACTATGTTAGGTTTGGGACTTTATTATAATCGGAAATGCCACCTGCGTAGGTATCAGTGCTACATAAATGCTTGGAGAAGGCGCATCAGTTTTTTCAATGTGAACAAAAATATTCCAAGACGTCAACAAACGTTTAAATTATATTGGTGAATAATCGCTATTTGAATATTTATATAGCTGATTGAGATTTCAGTTTGTATTTTGTATCTTTGAATGCATTAGGGTTTATTACACTGTTTATTACGATTAATTGATATTTTTTTTATTTATTTCGTAAATAGAAAATAGTTGCCCTAAGAATTTATAGTTGCGGATAGTTGCCCCTAGAACAACTTACCGCATCTATACATTCTTAAACCAGCATAGAACAATAATTCGCCCATCAGCCTATGAATTTGCCCAAAAGTTGGGATTAAAACATAATTTTAAAAATTAAACTAAAATGGCTGGACACGAAAAAGACTGAAAGTGAACAATGAAACGCTTGAAATAAAAAATTTGACATATTTTTAGGACAAACTGAGAGCGATTATTAAAAGAGCGATATTTTTTAATCTGCTCATAACCATCTTTACTGATATACTGACTGCAAGATTAAAAGCACATATCATTAGTTACAGACCTTTTTTGAAAAGTGAAGCAGCTTTTACCGTACAGCGTCAAATTTAGATAACATTTTTGTATAAAATACCGATCGAACTACGTGCCCGTTAAAGCACGACGGATTTCGAGATAATACACTTTTGGTCACTCATCCTAGGACCAGTCTTTATAAAAGTTGCTTACACTCCGCAACGCAGATCAAACAAGGAAACCAAACAGAATATGATTCAGATGCTCATTTCCAATTTTAAAAACAAACTTTCCCAATGTTTTTCTCATAATTATACTCATATAGTTAAGGAAAATTGATAAATATGCCAGTTATTTTGTAGTAAAGAGCTACACTCCTAATAGGTAAATATGTAAATATCGTAAAAATCGATGAAATCTAATGTAAGTTACCAAGGTTTGGCAATTTACAGAAACGGAGTATGTTTCTAAAAATATTAGGACCTTTTAGTAATGTACCAAAAAAGAGGTTTATTACATATTCAGGCTAGTGGCTTTATCATTAGATAACAGAAATCCTGAGCGATGTGTCAAAATGAAAGATTTTTTCTACTTAAAACAAATTCTGATTATTCTGCTCTGATGCACATATAAATTTTCATGGATATAATTTTAATAAAATTTTCCGATGTCTATTCAGGTTTTATATAACTATAACAAAAGTAGTAAATTGAAATGTGTACATATTGACGAGCTCCGTAGCCGTTGGCTCGCACGCTGATTGCAATGTGTAACAATCTTTGATTTACAGGGTTTGATTCCTGGTCTGGTCAATGTAAAAAACTGGATAAGTGAGAGACGGATTAGCGTATCGAAATGTTATGAAACTAAAAGGTTTTTGCAATTTTTCGTTTATATGTGCTATAAAACATTGTTTTATGCTAAATTTCAAGATTCTAGGTCGACTTATATTGGATCTGGTAATGACATGGTTTTTGTGAATGTCATTACTCCTGTTAGAGCTGCTGAGTTTCTTGCTCGTTCATCTTATCAGCCAAAAGACATCCTGCACGAGTGGTAGGGAAATAAATTTTAGACGATTCAAAAGTACTTTTAAGAATTCTATTTGAATAAAGATTATTTTGACTTTGACTTTGAATAGTTGCGAGTTTGAGAATATGTGGCGTTCGATGCGTTCACGAGGAAAGGGTTAAATCTTTAAAATTATTAAAAATATTTTTATTAAATAATGCAACTAAAAATTTACGGTTTTGCACTTTTAACTTTATTTGTGCAATGAGACTTCGTAAACCTGTAGGTTTTGATTCCCTAGCTATTTAATTTCTGCTCTATACCTCCTGAGAAAAAGGGTCTTGACAGACGGATTGACGGACTTTTCTGTATTTTCTCGGGTTTTCTGTGTGCCATCGTTTTAGTAATTCCACAGTACGAGCGTTTAAACTACTTATATTGGAATCTCAGCAACGTATGTGACGTTGTTAAATAAAAAAAAAGATATATACTTCCAGGAAAAATTTGTTGTCAGTTCACAATTTAATATTGTGTTCATCACTTTTTTTCCTCTCTTTTATAAACATGTCAACAACTGATGGTCGCGCTCGTTACTCAATTTTATATCAAATTGAGCAGACTGTAAAATTCTATAGGAATATATGCGAGGTATGATTTAAGAAGGAAGAAAGCGTCCAGCGACTTACACCTTCAAGCAGCTTCAAGACGCGATTTATTATCAACGCACACAAAGCGTTCACGTCAGCGAGACCCAGATGATGGATCTGTGATGTATCAATAAAGTGTAAGCGGCGCGTGAGCGTACGCGCGGCGGGTGGGGGATGTTAGTCTGTGTTCCCGACCGTGGCGGACGCACGCGCGCTCCTTGGCTTAAACTGGGACTGTTTTATTTATTTAATAACCCCGATAAAACCAGGACACCACACGTGGCGACGAGCCCTCAAGTAAGTGGTGAATTTGTTCTAAAATGTGATTTAATAAAATTACATAAAAAGAGGGAAATAACGAACTCACGTGCAAAATTCAAATGGGTACGTAATGTATTAAGGCGCAAACGATCAAGCGGTATGCGTAGTTGAGATGTGTAGGTATTAAGAACGATTCAATAAAATCTTAATAACATCAAACTACTACCCACTTATCTCAGTATTATTTTTCTAATAGGATGTGTAACTATACTCCATTCATTATAACATTAGAAAAAAGAGGGTCACAGAAGCAGCAGTGCAGAACATTTTATTTTCAAGATAAATTTTAAAAATCTATATAATAGTTCTGTTGACACTTTGATCGTTAGGTAATGTTTGAAAGAGTTGGGCAATTTTCCATTTTCTTTTGCGATGAGGCTAGAATTCTCTAAATTTATCTTTTACTCCCAAGCCAATATGGAACTATAACTATGTATCTGTCGTTTTGATAAAATTCTAATTGTAAATGTATAATTAGAATAGAATTTAGATAGATATATTTATGCCCAGGAAAGAAAGGTAAACAAAATGAAATTTTTATTATTACTTTTATAACATTTATTCAGATTTTATTAGATTTTTTATTAAGATATTGGAAAAACTTCCTGAAATGTAAGAGGTAATTGTTGTAGGCCATTCGGACCTGCACCGGAATCGTCCATATTTAGCAAAACTTAACTACAAAAAGATAACTAAAACAAATCTATAAGAGAACAAAAATAATACAATAAAAACTCAATCACGGAATACCTACGGTAAAACAACAAGAAAGGCAATAATATTCACAACTAATGAGAATCCCAGATTACATATTTTGACTATTATGAATACATCACAATCTGACAAAATTAAAAAGCTGTACTACCGAAACGTTTGAAGGGATAAGGCAACGTTTTAAATTTGGAAGAGTTATAGTGACATGACGTTCTTGCCGAGACTATCTAACCCTGCTTCTCTAGGTTCTTAAAGATGAACACTTTTTATTGTAAGAGTTATTAAATCTTTTAAGTTAGTCAAATACTCATAATTATGTTTAACAGATGGCTTAAACGACAATTGTTAAGTATAGCAGCTGGTATTTAAGTGGATATGTAGCAAATAAGCCGTCAGTCTTAAGAGAAACATGATTGTTAATATTTTGTCACAAAGTATACCATAAAAAGAACCTTATTTAACTTCTGTCTGATGCTATAATGTATGGAGTATAATTGAAATTAGCGCAAACGTTATCTTATGTCAATGCCGAAGTTACACTGACAGCTCACTGACAGCTCACTGACAGCTAGTGATTCCAGTAATGCAATCGATAAATAGTTATGTCCATGATATGCGATATTTTCACTCTAACACTACTTAAATGATTTTGCAATTAATATTTGTGACGTAATACTTCCGACTACAGTAATAATAATCATACAGTCGGTATGTAATCATACAATAATCTTGATTCTGGAAGTTATTTTGTTTTCCCATAAGATTGAGATTACTATCTAAACTAAAACGGAACCATAATCAATTGGCTAACTATAGATACCCGTAGATATTCACACGCATTTCAAATAAGTGTATTTATTTACATTGCCGTTGACAATTTTATACTTAAATTAAGTTTTGTGTTGGTAGTAGGCTGTAGTCTGGGAATAACTCCGCGGGAAATAATAAATTCTAGAACGCATGGGCCGCGGGTTTCATTCCCGGTTAGGGTTAAAACATGTTCAAAGATAAACGCTATTGTCACTTAACATGGCATTAACCAATGTTTTTGTAATTATATTATTACTAACTTATAATTATATAATTTAAACCAATACTTATTTTTATCTTTAGAAAATACTAGGTTAGGTCTATACCTGGTACAGACAGGTAACAATACACCAACTTACCTACACATACCTACTAAACCGCCTTATTACAAGTCCTAAAAGGTACCAAGGGTACAATTTATATTCTGCCAAGGCGCGGTAAGGTGCCAAGGAGCGCAAAGGTTATTTTTCCAAAGTGAATTAAGGTGCCAAGGAGCACGAGTAGGTATGAAACTTGCCAAGCGCAGCTATTATGTGAGATTATTTAAAATACCTATTGCATTACATGGGCCTAACAAATTAAAGGTATAAAAAAAATAAAAAAATAAAAAAAAAACTTCACAACCAATTTAAACTAGTATACTTAAACAATAGTTGGTTCACACTTGTGCTACAAATTTTATTGCACTACTAATTAATTGGTAGTCTATAATATTTAAATATTATTTATAAGCTGTTATTCAAAAACATATAAATAAAGTATAAATATAATATAAATATAATATACCCATTACAAGCATCTACTTCTAATTGAATGTTTATTTTCTTCTAATAATAAATATATATATAAAAAAACACATTATGATAAACTTATGATATCCAGACGTATACATTTAAAGTCATTACTTATTAATAACAGTCATGGTATAAGGTATGTTTAACTATTGACAAAAAACCAGCAAATAATGAACAGATGGCCGTTAATATCCTAAGTAAATAAATAAAAATAATACTTGGATGTTAAAAATATGTAAAGCAATTGCGATTTTAAAAAGTAACAAAAATAAAAAAAAAACTTACCCTGACTCTAGTATCCGGAATACATACCTTAGGCACCAAGGGTGCAATAAAAGGACACTCTAATGTTGTTTCAGGTTCGCCCAAAATGTCCAATTTACCGCCGGTAGAACCATTACAATGCGATGGCGATCCCATGTCACTGGGATTGCGTTGGGACAAATGGAAGAGAGCCCTAGAGATATACCTTTTGGCGTCAGGTGTGGTTACGCCTGCCAAGAAAAGAGCTATTCTTCTCCATATGGGGGGAACAGCAGTACAAGAAATTTATTATAACATACCAGGAGCACACGTTTCGGATGACGAGATCACAAATACAACCGATGTCTATAAAACGGCAATAGAAAAATTAAACGAGTATTTCTTACCTAAACAAAGCAAAGTATACGAGCGCCATTTATTTAGACTACTCAAACAGGAATCGGATGAAAAATTTGATAAATTTCTTGTAAGATTGCGCCAACAAAGTAAGAAGTGTAATTTTGCAAAGGAAGAGGATACTCTTATTGATCAGATTATCGAAAAATGTAGTTCCGTTGAACTGAAGAAGAAAATGTTGACCCTAGGTGATGCTATTACATTAGACCAAGTTATTATAGAAGCCAATGCAATGGAATCAGTACAACGACAATTATCGGACTTTAGTAATCAACGAACTGGTTCTGTAGTGAACAGAATTGAATCAAAAGGCGATGACTTCCAAAAAAACTGTTGTTTCCGTTGCGGTAGTGCGAAACACAGTGGAGATAATATGTCCTGCCCTGCCCGTGATAAAAAATGTTCTAAATGTGGTTATATTGGACATTACATGGCACGATGTCGAACTCGAGCCAATAAACGGAAGTCTACGCACCAAGATGGATCTAAATTGCCCAATAAAAAAAGTAGACCGCCTTTTAAACCTAAAAACTACTCGAATCCCAAAGAAGATGAGAAAAAGCCTTGCACTTCATCGTCTTCAAATATAAACTACATATTTTATCTTGGCGAAGACGAGAAGATAAAATGTAACCTCGGTGGAGTCAACGACGTCGAGTTACTAATTGATTCTGGAAGTAATTCTAACATAATAACCGACAAAACTTGGAACTTCTTGAAAAGTCGTAATATAATTGCTTCGAACCAAGTACGGAATCCAGACAAAATCTTTATGGCATATGGTAGTAACGCTCCTTTAACAGTCCTGGGCTCTTTTGAAGCCAAAATCAGAATTGGTTCAGAAGAAAAGCAGAGTACATTCTATGTCATTAAGGATGGTACACGGGATTTACTTGGCAAAGAAACAGCTATTGATCTCAATGTGTTAAAACTTGGATTAAATATCAATATGGTAAATCAACAACAGAATGTAAATATTTTCCCGAAATTCAAAAACATTAAGCTGGATATCGCTATCGATTGTACAATTACTCCTGTCAGTCAGCCATGTCGTAGGATACCAGTACCTCTCGAAGAAAAGGTAATTTAGAGACAAGATTCCGTCGATAACTGGGAATAATAGCGAGGTTGATTTGGAAATCAGGGATAGAGATAGATTCATGAAAGAAAAAGGGAAAATATACGAGGACCGGAAAAGAAAAGCAACAGACTATGAAATAGGGAAAGGAGAGAAAGTCTATGTAAAAAACATGACCAAAGAAAATAAGCTTACTACAACGTTCAACCCTACACCGCATACTGTAGTAAGTTCTAGTGGCAATGAATACAAGGTCAGGAACGACGAAACAGAAGGAACTTGATACACCTTAAATAGGTAGAAGGTCAATGGCAAATTCACCAGCCTGAAGATGACAAACACGCAGAAGATTTGGAGACTGAAACTGATTTAACGGAAACATAAAAATAAACAAATAATTTTGTAACGTTAGGCAACAGGTCTGGAAGACCGTTAAATATATTTTGGAATAACAGGTGTATTAGTTTTAAGAATATTAATCTACATACGATTATTACAATTCTTATAAAAAGGAAGAGGTGTGATGTATCAATAAAGTGTAAGCGGCGCGTGAGCGTACGCGCGGCGGGTGGGGGATGTTAGTCTGTGTTCCCGACCGTGGCGGACGCACGCGCGCTCCTTGGCTTAAACTGGGACTGTTTTATTTATTTAATAACCCCGATAAAACCAGGACACCACAGGATCTAAACTGCATGTCACTATTTCCACTTAAATTCACCACCGAGGAGCGACAATCTTCTTTATTGATTCTACGGATCAATTCCGGGCATATGCGTTGCAAATTATTAAGATTTTCAGCCAATAAATACGCAGAAAGATGAAATTGACTTTTCTTGTTTCGATCTCTAGATGGCGACAGACGTCGCTGTAGGGCTGTAGGCGCTGCTTTCAAATGCTTTAAGGGAGGTGGCAATTTGGAGTTTTACCACGCATGAAATAATTAAACTAAATTCTAATAAATAACTGACGTTAACAACTGATATAAAAATATGTATATGATGAACCCGTTGCTACTTATGATATACCAATAATATTAAAATAAATATGAAAATGTCACTAAATACTAAAATTTATCTACCTTCAAGAAAATACAAGAGTCGGCTCCAATGGTTTTCAAGGAATTTAGTATGTGGGCGGTGAATCTATCTAGCTCGATGGATTCACCTACTTATACTTATTATCTACTAAAAAAAATACCGAGCAAAGTTTATTGATTTTGATACGAAATTTTAAAATAAAAACATTTCTTCAATATCAAACCATAGGACAAAATTTGTATACTGTTAACGTACAAAAATACATTTCCTGTATAAAGTTGCGACATGTGTGGACCGATGTTGTTTCCTTTTCTATAACACGAGCGTTTTAGTTGTTCACCTTGAAGCAGAGCAATGAATGACTAATTTATATAAAAATGTCGCTGTCCAATATTTAACGTCTTTGCCCATTTTCCCTAATCATTTCGATTTGATATATTATTTTTTTAGGGAAGGCCTCAGCCTCAGAAGATTCTATATTTTAACCAATTATACATTCGTTTGTATAGTCGATAAATTATGTATTAATCAAACAAAGTTTATATAGTCGAGAGAAGTAATTATTTGAGAATATGTCATAACATGTTAAACATATATTCTTACTAAATAACCAAGAATTTGAATGAAGTAGAAAATTAGAATACTATTATTAGTATCTATTAACAGTTCTTATTTTATTAAAATTCTCGCCAATTGGATAAAACTATGTGCTTTTTCTACTGCACTATATCTAGATACGAATGTAAAAATACTTGTCAGGAAAGCTTATTATGTATAAGGTGGCTTATTATATAGCAGATAAATATGCTTACTCTTGACATGTTTCAGTCATTTTGATACGCAGGTTTCTTTATTACTATTATATATTTAAAACTAGATTTCCACCAGCGGTTTCACCCGCATGGTCTTGTATTATTTATAATAACGTTACTTTTGAATCACTCTATCTATGAAAAAAAACCGCATCAAAATCCGTTACGTAGTTTTAAAGATTTAAGCATACATATGGATATATGGACAGAGGAAGCCGCTTTGTTTTAAACTATGTAGTGATTGATCCGATAATCAAACGGAATATGTGACTTGTATCACTTTAAAAATAAGAAAAATAACAATTCCTTGGATGTTTTTTGTGAATCTTCATTTCTATCCAAAGCAAAAATAATATTTGGACCTCATTTATACCAAATATACATGTGAGATTCCTAATTGCACATAAAACTGATTTTATTGATAAATTTTACTGCCTCTAATATTCGTTGTGTCGCCTTTTTTATTCTTTGTAATATTACATTAAAACTAAATTGAGTAGATATCGGATTATGCTTTTATTTTATTTTTGCGTTTAGCTCGTAAACAAAAACCTGTTACGGTATAAGCTGTGAATACATATTATTTGTGTATGTACTGAACTAATACTTTGTAAATGAGAAGATATATTGTGAAATACACTGAAATGAGAATACACATATATTGTGCAATACACCGTTTGTGTAAATAAATAAAAAAAAAGATCTGACATGGTTTTTGTATGTTGTTACTTCTGTTAGAGCTGATAAGTTTCTTATAAGGTATCAGCCAAAAGTCGTCCAGTAGACAATTCTGCCAATGTTTCGTAATAATGGCATGGCAATAGAATCATATTTGAATAGAATCATAGAAGTCATTGATTTGTGAGGAAGACATGCACGCGCTATTATTATGCATGCATTAGTAATATTGAAGTCAGGTAGATAGTGCAATGGTAAGATGCAAGTCGCAGAGATTCTATTGGGATACGATAATTAAGTAAATATGAACAGAATTTGCCTGTAGCCCTGCGATTCTATAAAAAGCCAAACTCGAATTTGAATTCGCTCAAATGTCCGAATTTACTTTACAAAGCGGCATCCGCTCAACCTTTTAATATTGGTGGATTGGTAATATCGTTTTGTGGCATAAGTGAAGAGTTTCCATGTGACATAGGAATAGAATATCTGCGACAAGTATATTCAATCAATTATGTTTTGTATTTTTATATAGAAAATGGAATCAATAGAATTTATTCACTAAACGACGTGAATTCAGACACATGAGTGAATTTGAATTCGTGTCTGGATTTTTACAAAATCGCAGGGCTGATCGGGTGGTGGATAAAAAAAATGTTTGCCGATTCATAGGTTTATTTGAATAGAGATTATTTTAGCTTGACTATGCATTGGGGACATTAATATCATGATGACCGCATTAGTCAATTAATTATTCCTCGCTAGTAATTTAATTATTACTATAACATAAGGAATTTGATCAAAATACACGTTGGCGCCATGTTATCTTACTGTTGCATAGCAAAAAATCCAATAAGCAATTTTTTTATTGATATTATGTATCTCGAGACTAATTGATGGAAATTAGGATTATTTTCCTCCTTTATAAGTTGTTTGTCGACTAATTTGTAATGGCGGCACGAGGAAAAGATTAAAGAATAATCTCATAGTTAAGGTGCTCCCGATATGTCAAGATCTTAATTGTTTCTAGTGTCTATATAATTGTCCAGAGGTATGACCCTCTATGACATGAGACAAGAGATCTGTCTGAGCGATTTATGTTGTCTAATATTTACATATTTTTTTATTTAGTCATTAAAGTGTTGTTTATTTAGACATTAAACTATCGCAAGAGTTGCACAGGACGTGTAACCAAAAATTTATTATCTAGAGTTCCTCCGTGCTTTGGAAGGTTAAGCCGTTGGTATATATTTCATCTGCAGTCGTTTACACCCACCAATCTGCGCTGGGTCCATCTTGGCCCATAACCCCCATTTGATTCGTCCATGCGGAAGAGATATGCCCCACGGTTAGTTTGGATGAACGCAGATAGTAAGAAAGTGTGCAAGACATAAGAATTCTGAACGGGTAGGCTAAGATACTTTCACTTTAACGAGCGAACTGGACTTCGGTCATGTTTTAACGTAATAATGTTATCTCAATGGCGTTCCAATTAATTGTATTTGCCTACTTATCACTATTTTGTAAGGCCACAGAGAATGTTAGAAATTATACCTCTAATATTCCACATTTCTTTATTACATCTCGTAATTTTACTCCTTTTTAACGGTGTCCCGCATGATACGATGATACACGCGCTCGATCGAGAGATACATAAGATCCACACGGCAACAACAACTTTATAAAATTAACAGGAAAAACACCTTGCAATACAGATGATATGTCACACGATTTGTATACATTATAATTATATGTAATCGGTCTTGTTCGTGCATTTTTTAAAACTTACCTCGACGTTTCGGCTACGTTACAGCAGCCGTGGTCACGAGGTCTACTCGTTGTTTAAAAAATGCACGAACAAGACCCGATTACATATAATTATAATGAATAGAATGGGATAACACTAAAAAGGAAAAAATAAAAATATAATAAAAAGAGTTTTAAAAAACCAGCTTTTATTTGTGCGCACAAAAATGGAAATAACAATTTCACGCTAGACAAGTTCATAACGTTAATATTTAAGTATTTATGAACAACATTTTTTTCTAACAGTAATCGACTTGAGAAGCTTGTAAGGCTAATGAATTCGGAGACAAGCAAATACACATTTTTTTCTCTCGTTCTTGAATGTCACTGAGAATCGGTGATTCAAATAAGCCAAAAGACACATATAAAGCATTAATTGATTACGATCTAAGCACTGATTGGGATGCAAATGATTAGAAAGATAAGCTTTTCGCAGTACTACTTATCATATACCTATAATTTGATGTTATGTCCCACGATAACTGCTAGCGGAAACCGAGTGTAAGCTAATAATAAGTTTATAAATAATTTCACGCAGCCATTTTCGAGAGGACGTGATAAATATGTAAGTACGACTTATATATTAGTTGTGCTCCAGAAATCTTTATTTTTGTTATTAAAAAATATATTAAAAGACAGGCCTTACAAAATCTGATTGAAAATTTTATAGTAAAAAAAAAAAAAATACATATGAGTTCATATAAGTGTGCACACCGTGTTTTTTAAACGCGGCATCGACGCTCGTAATGCAAGTGTAATGGAGTATGTACAGAGACTCGGTCAGTTGCACAAACGTCCATTAAGTTTTAATAAAGCCTTTAAGCTTCAATTAATGTCAAATTTAAATGAATAATATTGCTTTAAACTAATGAAATTTTTAATAGACATTTGTGGAAGTGTCTGTTAGTCTGACTTGTGTGTGTATTGCGTCTGTATAGCTACAAACGTGCGTTTGTACACAGAATTGCAATTATTGGTTTGTTCGGATTCGAGGTGTCGTCATCTATGAGGCCGGGTTCGATTCCTAGTCTCGTCAATATAGAAAATGGAATTTTCTGTATTGTCTCGGATCTGGGTGTTTAACGCTTTAGCTACTTAATTTGGGGGCTAAAGTATATGGTGTTTAAATTTTACATTTCCAATTGGCAGGTAACCGCTTTTTTATTGCGCCAATTTGATATGAAAAGTTAATATCTATATCATGTTATTCACCAGAGATATGAAGAGTGTCAGTTTCAAGAGATTTTCTTTATACAACGAAATCAACAAGACGCTGCTGATTCATCTAATGAAATATGTTAGATTCACCACGTCGACACTTTGGCGGTACGGGTAATATTATTATTATTATTAATGAAAGATCTTTATAGAGTCAATTTAAACAGTACTAAGATTGGTACACATGTTTGTGCATTTTACTCTCAGTATCATAGTGCTTGATTCATTTATTATATTATATTATTTTTGGCTTACATCTTTTTTATTCGCACACTACCTCCGGTCTTCCTCTCCACATGTTACACGGAACCAAGGTTGTCTGGAAGAGATCGCTTTCAGCGATAAGACCGCCTTTTCCCACCCTAACATTAGCACGAATATTGTTTTTTTAATATTAATAATTATGTATGAGTAATAAAGTGTCAATTATTATTATTGCTAATTAATAGTAGATAGTTATAACTAGAATTTTAGAGAGGGAGAAAAAAGAAACCGAGTTGTAATCGGTATTTAGCGTAGTGTGTTACTCTAATTAATATAATAAAATAAATTCTGGTTATCAATTCAATTTGTAATTTAGAGAAAAAAATCTAAAAATTTTGCTTCATCGCTTTTTTTCTTTATGGTAGAGTCACATTAAGGATAAATGCTGTAATTAACGCCATTTCCTGTTATTGTGGCGCCACCGTTAACCACAGTTTCGCGCGCATTCTGCTGGGTCCTCTGCCGGGTCTTCCATTTTCAAAAACAAAATGTTCTTTTTTTAAGAAGTTGCGTCTTTGCTCATGAGTATTTTATTGACTAATAAAGAGTTTTTATGTGGCTTGTTTGTATCAGGAACAGAATTAAAAACAAACACATCACCTGGAGCAGCTATACTTTGATCACAATGTTGCATTATTGACCGAAGATCACAATGTATAATACACATGTAATACATACTTTAAGTATAAAATAGGAGACATTAGGTTTTACCACAGATTCACGTACTAAAAGAGATACTATAAAAATATAATTTTTAATTTCTATATTTACTTTACGTACTTTTTAAGTAAATTTAATGTAAACTAGTAATTAAATCATTACACTTTATAATATTAATATTGATGTATACCATTTTTTTCTTTTATTACAGTCATCTATCAGCTAGTTATGAACTCCTAAGGTCAATAGAAGAGATATCATTAGCTACCACCACCGCCAGCTACATTTCCAGTCGTGGCTTGGATCTCAACTTGTGGAATCATATAGAAAAGCATCGTCAACTCGCTCTGGAACATCTGCAAGATATCGTCCACTTCTTGGAGGCTGAACAACTCCTTGACGAGATGAAAGATCTGCTGGATATAATAATATCGTAAGTATTTTTTTAACCATTGCACTTTTTTGTTTTTAATTGATTGATAATGGTTTTTGACTGCGATCAAAATTGTTCATTTTGATCGCAGTCAAAAGACTTAATAGACTTTCTATTGTTTTCCAATGTTACGTGCTTTAATCCTTGTATTTCTATACATCTATCGGTAAGTTGCACAAACGTCCATTACGGTTTAATTACGCCTTTATGCTCTAATGAAAGTCAAAATTGCATGGGTAATTTCACTTTAAACTAATGAAAATTATAATGGTCATTTGTGCAACTGGCTGTATGTATATTGAACTTTTGAAGTATACAAAGGGTTCCAGAATTCAAAAAGAAGGTTTAAACGTATTAGGCATGGTCCTAATACATTTAAACTTTCTTATGCCACCAGTGGAAAGCTAGTTGAACAATAAATTTATATTTATGGTAGAAAAATTAATGTCCAGTGCAAATGTGACGAATTAGTCAAGCGTCTCATGGAAGTATGAGATTGTACGCAACGGAAATTTCGTAGAGCGTAGGTACAAGGTTGAATGTCGTCCTAATAGTATAAATACGAAATTTTTGAGGACGTCTGTATATTTCTTAATTTTTATAAATACTGGACCGATTTCGATGAAAGGTATACGGATAATTTTAAGCATCATCTCACTAAACGGAGTAGGGATAAATGCACTGTCATGTCATCGTGTAACCCATGCGGATGAAGTCGCGTGCGGTCTGCTAGTTATTTCAAATACTTGTCTGTTCTACGACCAACTATTGTTAAAACTACTTGGTCTCAATGTTAACATTCGGGCAGTATGTATCAATCATATATTCAAATTTAATATATTAAATAGTGTGACATTTGTCTTGATCTCTCGCAACTTGTACTGACAACTACTTACATCAGCGCTCTTATATAATAAATTATGTAGATAATTACCTTTTAAGCATTATTTATTACCTTATAAGTAAGTACAATAACGTATATCTTCTGTAAGATATGATCCGATTCTAAATAAATAAATTCTTTGTTAAATAATAAGAAAAAGAAATATTAACAAAGTAAAACTTTGTAACTCGTAATAAAACTGCCATTAACGAGTTCTTTGCTACTTTCAATAAAGTATCGATAAAATGTGAGTTCTTTAACGATGATCGGCGTATTATGTGATGTTTGTTAACAATAATTTTTATATAATCTAGTTTTCCGCCAGCGGCTTTGCCCGCGTGGTCCGTAGGGAACTGTTTAATTGGATATAGATCCATATAATGACACTTATATAATTACAATGACAAATTGAATAGTAAACAATGGTTACGTTATAATTCCCTATACAAACTTTCACTTCCATTTTCATCCCTGTATTTGCTGTTTTTCGGGATAAAATATATAACCCATGTTTACCGCGTATAATACAGTATCCTATAGGTGAATAGTTCCGGATGAGTAGATCGTCGTAAACAAACAAACAAATGTTTTCTCTTTATAATATTAGTATAGAAATAGGCGACTGAAGAAGGAAAATAACAAGATTGATATAATTTTTGTTTTTTTTTTTATGTACAAGTGTAAAAGTTTGTTTTCAATTTATACGGAATTGCAAATGTCTGACGCATTTTATTTGAATAAACAGTTCATGATTAGTATATTTGATGGTTTTTATTGAATAAAACTACTTTGAAACGGGTATAATTTCGGTTCCTTTAACAGGTTTCGTTAAGCCTCATATAATTGATTGCAGTCTGGTAAATCAATTATATTATTTTCATTTGCTCAGCTGTTGCCGCTGAATGTTATAAACTTTAAATAATAAATGATGACGTTTGTGTGACTTCAATTAATATTTGTGCGCGAAGCAAATAGTGATAAATAACTTAGTGAATTTGCAACGAAAAATTAGATAAATATAAGACGTAATATTATTATATACCCGGACTTCGTGGGGTGGGTTATTTAAGTATACTGAACAACTTTTACTATGGCAGCAACACTGTCAACGACATCGACAGTAGGTTATTACAATTTAGTGAATTCCGTGTTGCTCCCATAGTAAAAGTTGGTCAGTATATTTAACTAATTCATTCCACGAAGTCCTGGCATATTGCCGATTTGTACTGAAAATCAAAATTGTTTATTTTTAACAATTTTATTTAATCAAAATTGTTACCATTATTATCTATATATTGCTGCCATCTAATAGGAAGGCCATTTATGCCTTTGCGATAGAACTCTGAGGATCTAGACTGCACAAACTGTGTAAAAGCATTTTGTACTGCTTCCTGGGAAGAAAACTTGTCACGTAGATAATTGTCCAAATCAAGAAAAGAATGGCAAGGTCTGGCGAATACGGAGGATGACGAATGGTTTCTAACTGCAGTTCCTGAAGGCTCAAAACGGTTTCCCGTGCTGTATGAGGTCTCGCGTTGTCATGGACCAATAATGGTGAAGATCGATTCATGAGTCGGGGCTGTTTTACTGCTAGATTTGCCAACATTGTTCAGAGTTCGGCACAATAGACATCTGCCGTTATTGCTTGACCAGATCGGAGAAAACTTTAGTGATTCACACTATGCTCAGACCACCAGTTACCATTAACTTTTTATTGGTAAGTTTTGCTTTAGGACTCTGTTGTGGCGTTTGACCTGTGGTCAGCCATTGCATTTTTCTGTTACGGTTCTCATAAAGAATCCACTTTTCATCACATGTCACAATTCGATTCAATATTCCTTCAATAACACAGCACAAGTTTCAACACGCGTTTCTTTCTGCAGATTAGTCAAATCTTGAGAATTTTTGTATGTTTTCTAATTTTATTGATTTGACGCAAATGGGTCAATATTGTGGGTAAGGTAACGTTAAACAATGCCGCTAATTCCTGGGTAGTTTGACTAGGATCGACTTCCACCATCTCTTAATTCATCGTTATTCACCTGTGTCTTCGTGGCTCGTTCTTCAAGTCGAAGTTTCCATCACGAAAGCGTTTAAACCAAAATCGCACGGTGCGTTCATTAGCAGAACCCTCTTCAAACGCAACATTGATATTGCAGGCTGTTTCTGCCGCGTTACTTCCGCGTCGAAACTTGTATTCAAAAATCACTCGAATTTCGCAGTAATCATCTTTCTTGTCTAAGTTGAATAACAAAAACAATTGATATTCAAATGTTACACATTTTTTAAAAGGAGAACATCATAGAAACCATGTGAAAAAAGTTTCTTTCGAAACCTTAAACCATGAAGATTCTATCTCAATTCAAGGAACCTATTACAATAAAATGGCAATTTCATACACCCCTAATATTACACCTTATTTATCGTTATATACTATAGGTATAGGTAAGTTTACTCTCCGGACGATCTATGGTCAATGGCCGCTAATATTTTGAATTATTACTTTGTCCTCGTTCGATTTCGCGTGTTCGTGTTTGGCTGGTTGATAATCTTTTTCTGATCGAGACCGGAATAGAGTCAGTATCTTAGAATTTAGTTGTAAGGGATTTGACGTATATTATTTGCAAATAAAATCGAGAGTTAGAAGAATTGCACAAGGATTTCATTGAACATCCCACCATTAGAATACCTTGTTTCAAATAGAACACCACGGTGTCGGAGGAGCCCATAGATTACGAATGTTCCCGACCACAACAAGATTTTTTTTAGCCCAGCCATAGTATAACTTGTATCATTTATTTGCAATGAGTTTAATAACTAGAGAAGCAATCCCATACAACAAACGCGCCAAAAAGCGTAGCACTTTTCCGAAATCAGGACGTTACTTGGCAAATAATATTTACACTATGTATTATAAATAGGTTTATTATATTTGTCTTACTTACATATACGATTAAACTTTAAATTAAACAAAGACAGAATATGTGCGAACGACAGAATGAAAGGAAAAATGGGTAATTGATATTGTATTACCAGCTGTCGAAAATTTCACCCATTATGATGAATGCATGAATTAACGAGTAGTGTAGATATATGTATAAAATCAATTAGTAAAATACTGTAACTATGAAAATTTATTTGAAAAAACTTTGAAAAAAAAAAAACAATCACGAAAGTAGACTCTGTGCATATAAATCCCTTTGTTTTTCGATAAAGTCGATAGATTCTTTGTTTATAAAATATCAAACAAAGGTTCAATTTTACGAATTTCAAAAGTTGTGTCTCGACAACTAACGAATTCCACGTTTTGAAAAAATTAAACTACCTCTAATAAATTAAACCACTTTAGCATCTGTGTGCGTGTATAAAAAATTATCAACACAATTAGTTCAGTTGCCTATACTAAAGCTGAGCCATATAATTAATTATAAAAAGATATTTAGATAAATTATAGCCACGAAAAATAAAAAGAAAAGGCTCCCATATAGTTGGGAAAATTGAAAGTGAATAGCAGTGGCAATACTGACGACAAAATGTCGAAATTTTATTTGTGAAAATTAAATATATTTATGTTATAAACTAGCTTTAATTTTGTATTTATTGCCAAAAATGTTAATGACTTAAGCGTGAAACTTAATATTCTTTCGTATTATGTGTATTTGTGAAAGAGAATCGTATTTTATCCAATGTTTTTCTTCGTTTTTGTGGAGCATTTTTTTGTACTTTCTTGGCGGGAGTTGAATGAGTAATGAAGTGAAAAACGAAAAAACTAAGATAAACGTCTTAGTTTTAGTAGCTTCAGATTTTTGGTTTGCATTGCGTATCTAGACATATTAATATCATTGTTTATTTGTTAATTCTATCTTGCCTCGTGTTTTTTTTTATTATATGTGTTTTGCTATACTTAGTTAATAATTATGTTTTCCGGTATTATATGGTTTATTTTATTTATTATAATAAATAATTTTATGACAGAAATATTTTTAAATTAATATATAATAACCTATTTTGAATGCTGTCAAAACGAACCCACTTTTCGTATTTTAGTGACCAAATAGAGTCAGCCCTACGATTCTGTAAAAATCTAAACCAGAATTCGAATTCACTCAGTTATCTGAATTTACTTCAAAAAGCGGGATCCGCTCAACCTTGAATTGGGAATAACGTTTCGTGGCATTAGTGAAGTGAGTTTCGAAATGACATAGGAATAGAATATCTGAGACACGAATATTTAATCAATTTAGTTTTGTATTTTTATACAAAAAGAACATTATATATTCGTTATTTACTTGTTAACCACTACTTTTTCTTACTAACCACTAACATCACAGAGAAAAGGCCATTTAAAGGAAAAGAATGTGAATTTAAAGTGAATGTTTTAGATCTGTTTTTGTCATATTAACAATAAGTTGTTTTATAAAAATACCTAACATAAATAAAAAAAATGAAATAAAACATGGAGAAAAAAGTAGACCCTGCTAAATTTCTTCCCGGTTCTTCCCAGTAAAAGGTCTCCCGCCGTAGATTTGCGAACCGATGGAATAGTTTTTGACATTCACACGTCTAGGCTGTAGACCGTATAAGTGATAATGAATTTGAAATTTGAATTGTAAACTTTTTATTTTGTGACATCCATTCGAAATTCAAAATTACCTCGAGGGCTGGCGTGAACGCTTATCGTCGCATCGCTCATGTCATGTGCCAATTTCATATTTTATATTTCCTCCAATGCAAAGAGGAAAAGATCAGTGAATAACACAGATAGGTACGTAGTGGCGTATTTAGTGAAATAGAGCGTCAAAAACTATTTTAATCCATTTATATTTATTAAATAATCTTTTTAATCTCTCTTCAGACTGTCTGGAACCTTCGGGTGCAGACCTTAAAACGCTACGATCTCGTGCAACCGACGTCCACTTTTCCCAACGGATCTTCTGATATAACTGTTACAACGCATTTGAAGCCTTCCCGGAGGATGCTTTCACTTGATGGTCGTCTCCCAAGCAGCCCCTTGTTCCATTAAATAGTTTTGCGTTCTTCAGTCTATCTTCAGTCTGGCTATGCGCCTGACGTCATCTGTAACTTTGGTTAATTGTTGTCTTAATTGCACTAACTTACTTTAAAAATAACAAATATGTTAATAAAAATAATGAGTTATCATTTGGCAATGGTTGGATGAAGTCATACATAGGTTTAACGTAAACTATAACTTGGTTAAAGTTATTGTTTTAGTATGCTAAGAAGGATAGTATAATGCATTCCACAGTCAATGTTAAAGTTAGTGCGACAGTTATTGTCAAATTTAACATAAACCTTGACATTACCTGCAATTATGGTGCAACCGAGACCGGCTATAATTTACGCAGGAGAAGTTGTGAGAAAACATCTACTATAAAATATCATTGGGGAAGATCCAAGTTTGAGCACCTTAAGTGAGAGAATAGGCACGATTAAAATGCGTACTTTTTGTTTCTTTTACGTTTCTAAATAATAAATAGAATTTATGTTTAATACTCGTCAATTTTGTATGTGCTGGTAACTCTTTTTTATGTTCTGTGTCTGGTAATTTTTATCTATATTATTTTGTTTCAAGTTATGAAGATACCAAGCTGCAGTTAGTGACCAACGTGTCTAGTGTGCCGTTGAACACCACCATTGATCTACATACATATATACAAAAGTCGTATCACAGCTTAGAGAAGTTGGAAATTGTGAAACTAGCATACTGGAAATTGATCAGGTAATAAACATTTATACATTTATTAGGGTTTCATGCCCAAAGGGTAAAAATGGCACCCTATTATTAAGACTCCGTCCGTATTTGTGTCATCAGACTGTATGTCATGAACTGTGCCATCTACATGGTTGAAATTTTCACAGAAGATGTAGGTATTTGTGTTTATATCGCTAAGATGTCATATCCTATGGCTAGAGTTATGACTGTTGCACCCCTGATGAACATAAGATACAAGTAATCTGATACTAATATTTTCCAATATATTTTCCAGAATTGCTGTGGGTGGATTTTATATGAAGTATTTATTAAATTATCTGGACAAATACTTCATATATAATCCACCCACAGCAATTCTGGAAAATATTAGATGACAAAAATTAACTTTTATTAACTTTAACATTATAATGGACAGTAATTTATTTCATTATAATACTAAAAGTCTTAATGTTTTTAAGGCAAATTCATTCTACATAGTATCTATCTGTTGATAAATTATGTTACCAAATTAAGAAAATCATCTAACGTAAACATTTCATTGTTTTCCGAATGAAAGCGAATGAAAAGCCTACATCATTGAATAAATAGTTTTATCATGATAAAATAGTGCGTAGTAAGTTATTTATTCTTATTGTAGACTAAGATAACAACAGAGAAATACAAATTTTATTGGGATGCATACAGTCTTATTACAAAATGAGAACTACAGATAGCTAATAGTTTAACCCAAAACTATTTTTCGCCTAAAGCAAATAGGCAATGGCAGAAGACAACGTCAAAATAGGAGGTGTGGGTTTTTATTTAGTTGGTTAATGGTTTAGTAGCTTAAACATTGTACTAAAGTGAATAATGTTTTATTATAAGAAGGTCTGTCTTTTACTTGTGGGGCGAATTGGGTATGGAGCGGTGGGTCATCTCCATTGACTTTTTATAATAACCTCACGGGCTTTCGTTTCTACAATGCTTTTGATTTTATCGATTTGTTTTTCCCAGGGCATTGGTCCGTGAAGAAGTGTGGCAAGCCAGGCGGACTCTGGGTGTCGGCATAGTCATACTTGTGTCCGTTGTATTAGCAGCACCATTGTTGATATTGGTATTACGGCACACCGTTAATACAATAGAGGTAAGGACTATTTTAGATTGAATTAGATCGTCAATTGTTTTTGTGGTTAATTTGTTTAAAAATCAAAACTAATACGCCTTTTTTTGAGTTTGTTTTCATTGGTTATCTTTTATGTTATTAATAAAATCGTCTTCAAAATAGTTTAATACATTAATTCAATATCTTTAATTGAATTGGTTTGGGTTTTTGTGGAGGTTATATATACTCACCAATTGAATCCAATGAGCTTCTTGACTTATCTTTCACTCGTATCAAAATTGGACAAAACCACAGTCAAATATACACACAATTATATATTTCAAAAATACACCTACAGTATTTAGCACAAGTCTTTAGAATCTCTCATAGATTGACATATTTTCTTTTTGCAATTCCAACAATATTGTAAGTACATACTTTCGATACGGGTCGATCCTCTTCTTGAAGTCTGTTGACAAAAAAGTTCTTAACCTCATTCGTTAGTTATAAAGATGGATGTTCGATTTGAATACCAATAGAATCTTCATGCTCTTTTGATTTTGTTTTTATTATCTCTGAACATTAAAATGAATGATTCCTTGGTTTTCTTAGCAAGTACGTAAAATTCATAACAGACGGTGAAGATACTGTAATATTTTATCATAAGATATTTTAAGAAAAGTTATTTTAAACTATTACACCTGGTAAAGATATGTACGATAATATTTGAAACTCTTTATAAATATGTATTTCCGTATTTTAATATACTATCAAAACCTTCGAAATATATATTTTGTGTCTTAAACAATCGAAATATATATTTCCGTGTCGCTTGTCATCTTAATATACTTAATATGACATGGGACTCGAACCCATGACCTTTCTTAATCCGGGCGACGGCTCTAACCACTGAGCTAAACGGAACTGACAAATTTTTCAAGCACAGTATTTTCATCAATGTTCAGGCAATAGCCGAAAGTTTTTTTTTTACAAATATTTAAACTTCAATGAAGATAAAAATATATAATATTCTAACTATTAGGTCCTTACATATGAAAACGGCGTTTCGTAGTACTGCCTACTTTTTTAACAAATTTCTCCTCCTTAGTTGGGAATTCCAAATTCAAATTTATACAGCCATTTACACATGTATTTGTGTTTCGTTATGCGGCATTCTTTTGTTTTTTTTTTCTTCTGTTTGTCCTATTTACGTCACCCAGTATAAAAATGGAAAACTTGCAATATCGTGTTATTTACGAGTACGAGTTCCACCGTGGTACCAGTGCTGCGGAAACGGCTCGATGGGTTAATGATGTGTACGGCGGTTGTGTCGCAAAAGAAATAATAATAGTGCGTTCTTGGTTCCAACGTTTTCGTTCTGGAAATTTCGACCTACAAAACAAGCCCCGTGGACGGCCGGAGACCCAAGTTAATAATGAAGAATTGAAGGCTATTGTGGAAGCGGATCCATCGCAAACCACGTCCGAGTTAGCTGCAGGCTGCGGTGTTTGTGATAAAACTGTTTTAATCCACTTGAAGCAAATTGAAAAGATTAAAAAGCTTGAAAGGTGGGAACCTCACGAATTGAGTGAAGCAAACCGGCAAACGCGCTTCGACTGCTGCGTTACATTATTTAACCAGCACAATAATTAAGGGTTTTTAAATCGAATCATTACCTTTGATGAAAAGTGGATTCTCTACGATAATCGGAAGCGCTCATCGCAATGATTGGACCCTGGCATGCCAGCCAAATCCTGCCCCAAGCGAAAATTTACCCCAAAAAAGTTACTTGTAAGCGTTTAGTGGACTAGTGCCTGTGACGTTCATTACAGTTTTCTCAAATCTTGCCAGACGATTCCGGTAGACGTCTATTGTCAGTAATTGCAAACCATGCTGTAAAAACTTCCTGTTAAGCAACCGAGGCTGGTCGATCACTCTACGCCACTGCTACTTCACGACAACGCTAGACTGCACAACAGACGGCTACCAAATTAGAAGAGCTTCAATTGTAATGTCTAAGATATCCACCGTACTCCCCGGACCTTGCTCCAACAGATTATATTTTTTTTTCAAAATCTGGATAACTTCTTGCAAGGGAAAAAATCGCCTTCAAATATTTTATAGATACCTGTCCGAATGGTTTTTTTAATAAAGGGATCATTGAAAGTGCATAGAAAACAATGGTTTATACTTTGATATATTAAAAAAAATATTCGACTTTTTGTTCCTCCCATACCAAACACCAATTTTGTATGGAAGGACCTAATATTATATTTGACCAATTTCGCGTTAACAATGCATTACTGAAAAATATTCTTAATAAAAAAAAAGCTTAAAAAAACACTTTGGCCCTGGCACTGGCATATCAGTAAAGCATTGTGAATGCAAAACTGATCGAATATAATAAATATTATATTATCTTAGCCCTGTGTGTAGGGCCATTGGTATGTATGGCAAGCGATATTTTATCTTATAATATTACAGCATATTCATTGTCTGTTACATGCTCAAGACCTCATAGATTAATTTTACTTTACTTTAACAAATGTTTTTTGATTAAACGATTTTATTAATAAGAAAAAGCATTTTAATAACAGTAAAGAATTATCAATACTCTATACTCAAATGTTTATTGCAAACCATAATGTTACATAGATGTTACAACATAATAATATAATCAAACTATAGACCCTGTCGGGCACAGCACTTTGAAGAGAGGGGTACTTAATATAAAATATAAAATAAGTGATCTGGCAAGTTAATAATCATTATTCTACAACACCAAAGACAAAATAAAATATAATAAAGTAACAAGTTTAATAATCACTATTGACAGTCGTGTAATTTTATTAATAATATACATATATATCTTTTATTAAAAACTTTACAATATATTAAATTGGTTAATTGCAAAATTGCTTTCCAATGGTTTTTCAATATATAATAGATAACGTCATCACAGCCACAAATCAATATCCGATACATTTAATAAAATCTATTCAAAGTAAACAAATATAATAAGCTATGTATCCATGTAAAAGAATACTAATATAAATTCTATTTCGAGCAGGTAAATATTTCATTAAATACGGGTGTGGACAGTAAAGGAAAAAAATAAATACTTTTTTTTTCTGTTAGTGTTTGATATACTACCGATAATCACACTTTTAGGCTTATTATATTTATTTATGATATTGCTTAAATTAATTATGAAAAAACAAATATTTTATACTCATTGTTACGTGACCGCAAACAACGTGTGACGTCACACCCCTCTTACTGTTATCAGAACTTAGAGAATTCAACCTTATGCATTATATAGAAAGATATTAGTTTCAGGGGGCCGCGCCGTGACGCCTATCTATAAAATAAGATATATTAAATGTATATCTATAAAATAAAAATAAGTTGTAAATCTCTGTTAAAATATTTTCCAAAAACATTTATTCTAAACTTACTTTTGTTTTATTTTTTAAATAATTTTAAAATCGTTATATTCAATTTTAATTTGATTATAATATAGTTATAAATGATACAGATTACAATAGGAAAATAAATTAAGTACAATCTTCTTGGTAACTTAATAGCTAGTTGAGCTGAGCTATATATCTCATATCACGGTGTAGTAAAACAACTCATACGGCTAATTGTTGTATGTACATGCGCAGAAGGCTAAACGAAACGGGATAAATGTCGGCCAATCAGAAGGATCTAATATCACGCCATCGGACGATCCACCAATATCGACATGTGTCACATTATTTGGAATTACTGTATCGCCTTTTAAGTCGCCTTATCCTTTTCTGTCACTCGGAACCGCTATTTGCTAGAGCGAGAAAATATCAGCTCAAATGTCTATACCTATATATCTACGTTTATTAGCGCTTACATTTATAAAGAATTAGTATATCAAATTATTCTAAAGAATATTTTGCTATCTTAATAATTTGACATATTTTTCTAAACATTCTAACGTCGATTTGATGACGCCGGTGAAAATTTGATGATTCAGTCTTCGGTTTGTGGAAGGAGTCGATGTTTCATAGCTGATCGTAAAGAGGGGGGCAGTTAGGCGTCGGCTCATCTGTATTTTCGTAGTACCTAAAACAAATAGAAGTCGATGTAAATAAAATATAATCAAAATATGACGTAATAGTAAAACTTAACAATAATAACTGTAAAATTAGGATATTTAGTAATGGTCCAAGAGCTAGTGGACATTTTTAGGGAGTGTTTGAGCAAGATAGCTACTTTATAAAATTTAAATACTAAAGATGCAGCCCTGGCAGGAGGCTAAGAGCATTTAGCCGAGTCTTTACATTAAAAAATAACGATATTTTTATTACTAAATAAAACGGTTCAGGCATTTTGAAATTTCAAATCCATAAATCCCTCGGCACATGTATTTATCATTTTTCACTATAAAATTATGAGTACACTTATTACGATAAATAACAAAAATGTAGTGAATATTAGGATTCACTACATTTAAACTTTAAATTTTATGTATTTTTTTAATTTTCAATTACATCTTTTTTGGATGTCGTTTCTTTGTATGCAATAAACTCATTAAAAAGTTACTGATTTCTGGTTAACGTTATCCTTATTTATTTTATCCTTATTGTCTTTCCGGTTTTATTTTGTAATATCAGCCTTTGGATTGCGATATCCGAAAACAGACGACGCCTGTGCAGGTTTCGATAATTTCGTTACACTGTTTAATGTTAGGAAAAATGATCAAACGCCATGTAATCCTGTGAAAATATTAAAAGTTTTCGACATAAATATAACCAATTAAAATTACTCGAGCAACAGATCAATATTTTATTTAAAGAATGAAATAAATAGTGCCAATAAAGAGTGTCCTTTACTTTGCGTTACGTTTAGAGTTATAAGTAATCCTTTTGCATAGAAAATAGTGACTCTGCTCTATATTAGGCCGTTTTACTTTACCTTTTTTAACAACCAAGCGTTATTTTCATAAATCTGGACGTACGTTTTTGATTGTATATCCCTTAAAAAATCTGTAACAACTTGTAGTTGTTTATTCATCACAAATTAATCAAATTTATAATAACAATAATTATTAGTCTTGCTTCTGTCATCCTTTGGCATTTAAGCATATTATACTACTATATTAGTAGGCGGACTCGACCTTATAAATTCAAACGTGTCCGTCTAAAGCCGTGCAGATGGCAACCCTAGTTATATTACACAAAGATTTATTTAGTATTGTAACGGTGATGGATGACAGGTTTGCCAGCCTGTTTAGACAAGTGTTTCAAAGTAACTTAACATAGAACATGTAGGTAATTTATATTATACCAATTTATATTCATTTTTACCATTTTTTTTTTACTATTTTCTTATCTTTCTTTTCTGGTCTATTATATACTGAATTTGGTAACAGTTAAAAGTCAAAATGAAATTGATACTACTATTTTTAATAATGCATTTTTCCCTACCCACCCGCTCAATTACGCTGTTTAAATAAATTCGTTACCTGGAAACTGACAATCAATTCATCTATTAGGCACCCCTGAAGTATTCCTTCTAGTACATACCAACATGCTTTATCATATTATATTTTCATTGGTATTGTCAGAAACCAATTCTTAGTAATGTTTATAACATATATTTTATTTATAACCATATTTTAAAGTAAGGGTGTTTTAATAGTATAGTAAAAGAAGAAAAGACATGAATTGTCCCAAGGGGAAATAATTAAGGACACTAAATGGGTTAATTGAAAACTGTGAGAAGCAAAACAATTGTCGGGATCGTAAGAAGTAGAGAATCTTAATTTATACTGAACGCAAATAATTCCACATGTGGTTCCAATGGCGGACTAACCTCATCGGAGGCTCAGGCGGCAGTAGGCACGGATCGGCAACTTTTTCCAACATTAAATGCTTTTGGCATCTCCAAATGGCTGTAATCATCTGATTGCAGCCATTTGGAGGGCCCCTGGGACCGGAAGCCCGGGATGGAAGCCCCCCCCCCCCCCCTTAGTCCGCTACTGTGTGGTTCCTATCCTATTTAAGTTTACTCTAAGTTCAAAATAATAAAAAAACTTTTAGTTCTGAATGGGTATCTTGTAGTTAATCTTTCTCTTTTTCTGCAAATGCAGTATCAAATATTTGAGTTTATGATAATATGTCTGTCAAAAAGTGTTATCATGGTGTTATGATGATAATATGAGACAATATGTACGAAGTTAATTAGCGACTCTGTTTAGGTTGAATCAATACCACTCTTGACATCACTGATAGTAGTATTGAAATGAAGTATCGATACCACATTCGATACTTCAGGAAAGGATCGATACTTTTGAGTACTCAAATGGCCATTTTATAAAAATGAACGAGACTTGCCTTTGCCTAATTTATTTCACAGCGGTCGAATTTCGGTCAAAAGGGGTAACATCTTCGCATAAAATAAAAGTTTATTAGGAGAATTCTTTTCAGACCAATATCATTCTGAATGTGTGTTACGTTCAACAGTTAGACAGAGAGAAGCACGGAGTAGCTCGAGATAATAATTTTATGGTCACCCATCCCGTGACCGACCCTTGCGAAAGTTGCTTAACGACAACGATCGCGGGCCGCGGCGCTAATCCACTACGCCATCGAGCTACGAAAGACTCAAAATACCAACATTAAAGTAATTATTTTTTTTTATTAAAGGAGAAGAAATTTATGTAACTCGCTATGTTTCGCTGTACGATCTTCTTATGAATCTCATGCTTTTAGTAGTTCTGCAGTGAGAGAGATTTGACCTTTTATCGTGGTATGCTTAAATTGAGGTACCTTCCTGTCGAAAGTAACTTATAACACGTGAACCTAACTTTTTTATCGTCGAGACAATGCTTTTTACACTGTTTTTGTGACCTGACTCTCCTCCGTGAACTCACCCGGCAGTAAGCTGCCCAGTAGGTCCCTGGAGGCCATCAAAACCATTACCGTGCCATCTCTTATTGGAGACGAGACCCAGGTAGCTGTGACTGAGTCACCAGGACACTCAAATATTGGAGCATTGGCCTGTTCGCGAATGGAGAGGCTCGGGTACTTTGAGAGTCACATTAGCGAGCCTCGAGAACGTGAACTGAGCTTGATAAAAAACACCTATCAATAATCTTATAGGTGTGTGCGTTCACTGTGAACTACTCGATGCTCAATTGCAAAAGTCCATTATAAGCTGAACCCGATTTATTATGATTGTTCATAAATAATTGAGGTCAATAATATATATAATCCAAAATGTTTTTTCCAAAAGGGTTTTTTTTTATTAATTTTGCAAGGGTTATTCACGGGATTGTTAACCAAAAAAAAATTAAATAAAGATTGAAATAAACCAGAAACCTAATATAAACGGAAGATTACCACAACAAAAGAGTGGAAACTGCATTTAAATCGGTTCAGCTGTTTCTCAGGCAGCGTGTACAAACGCACAGATCAACAAAAAAACCGGCAAAAATAAAAAATCGTTTTGTGGTCTTTTACTTTCGAACAAATGCCCCATCATAATAATTAATTTCATATATCTACAATGTACAGACGTCGATCGGTTAATGTTTCACTAAAGTATAGATTATTCATTGAAATTTTTTTATTTGGTTTCTTATGTTAGTATAATAATAGTGAACAACCTGTAGGTATATTGACAAAAACCGGTCATCGACCTCCATGTACATATGTAGGTATATCATAAGTAGCAACGTGTTTATTAGTCATCTTTTTAAAATTTTTATCTCTAATAGGGATAAAAATATCATCATTTTTTAAATTTAGTCCACTTATAGGTATAATGACTAATGTCTGCCCCGCCCCATATTCTAAATTCACTGATTTACTATTTTTTATGATATCATCAGTCAGTATCAGTAATTCGTTATTCACCTTTCATTAAGGTATCATAAATCAATTCCAAGAAAAAATATTTTCAATAGTTACCTATTTCTATGAAGCACAACTGTCGTCACCTTGTACTGTACAAGGTTACGTGATGTTGCAATCACACATGTAACGTATTATGATAAAATAACTGCTGTACATACAATATTTGCTACGTATATTACGTATCTCTCTCTTGTTATGTTAAATTACTATTTAATGGCCATAAAGAATTGAATACATCCTATAAAATTGCCGAGATTGACGGTTTCATTAGTTCCATTTTCAAAAACAAAATGTTTCTATTATTGTAATAAAAACTATTTGGTGGGATCGTCAGACAGACACAAAATTAAAAAAATATATGCCTTTAATTGATGCATACGACAATGGTACAACGGCAAAGCATACACGTAGTAACCTCCAAAACTAAAATGGATATTTAGAGTAGAAAATCTTTGTATAAAAAAAAACTTATTTCCGTATAAATTGACTAAGGAACACTTTATTTGTTACCATGGACGTCTATAGGAATTATATATCGAACAAATAAAAGCTTTTCTGCTCTGAAGAACAATTTTGGTTTTGCGGGTTACTACGTGTTTGCTTTCCAGCGTCGATATAAGTGTAACGGTATACTCGATTCTGTTCATGATTTCATTACTCATAATCCAGAAAGTTTATCATTGAGTCATCATAATGGAGGGAATATATTTTATACGTCCGAAAATAAAGATGACTACTATGGGCAATATTACGATAATCGTATAGCGTTGATTTTTTATAACGAATGAAAAATGTCTCTGAAATATTACTGACATTGCTCAAAGAATTGCTCTGCTAAAGTGATAGTGGGTGCCGCTGGATGAGGGCTGCACAGGACCGATTGTCATGGAAATCTATGGGGGGGGAGGCTATGCCCAGCAGTGGGCGTCTTATGGCTGACGATGAAGTTTTTCCCGCGACTTCACCCATGTTAATTATACTCTAAATTACACGCCAAAGTTTCAGCGTTTGTTGAAAGAATTTTCATGATCGGATTTAACCTTTCGCGATCAAATTAATTTGAATATTACCCCCTACAAATAAAAAAGGTGGAAACTTTACCTCTTTATAATATTATTAAAAACTAGCCTTCCGCTAGCGACTTCGCCCGCATTATCTAGTTTTAAGTCCAGAAATGAGAAAATTTCATAAAAACTTTTATACCCCAATTTACCTCGTTAGAGGTCGAATTTCGTAAAATCTCGTCTTAGTGCGCACCTTCGTCCTAAAAAGAACCTGCATGCAAAATTTGAAACTTCTAGCACTTGTAGTTTCCGAGATTTTGAGATGAGTGAGTGACCTTTCGCTTTTATATAGATAGATAGATGCGCGGGCAGGCAATAAGAAATCGACGTTACATATTACTTGTTTCTTAGCGTAAAATAGAACGCAAAAGTGGACAGAGAAGCCGCGGAATACCGACGCACACCTTTCGAAATCAATTTAATCGCGTGTAATGTAATAAGGTGACGTCATATGCGATAAAAATCGAAAAACATGTATGGAAAAAAAATGTGAATTTTAAGGAAGCGGAATAAGTACACAAGGATAGTGAAAGCGCTCTTATTAAGTGAGAATAAGTTTGCGACATTTATAATTTTCAGATTTATTGAATAAATTTTTTTTACTGGTCACCTTTTAGCTAACGCTTATGCGTATGGACTTGAGATTCAAATATTTAAGCTACCTATCCAACAACAGACTTTTAAGAAAGTTGTTTAACAAGCGCATTGGCATTCACTTTATTTAAATTAAAACTGCGTCATAAAAAATGATGTCGCTGACTCAAAATTTGACGCTTGTATTTACTCCAAAATACAATTAACTTTATTTTACAGTGTATATATACTTACTCGGTACAAGTTAGACAACCAAATGGGTATTGCCAAGCAAATCCTTTGGGACACTGGCCGTTGAGGATAATTCTTGAATATACACTTTCCATTATCAGGAAAACCAGGAACAATCCAGTCGGAAAGGAAGAAAACATTTTTTAATGATATCAAAACTAAATATCTTTTATCACTAATTCTGTGGATGCGATTATGTCGTGGCGTATTATTTCACTTAGTTTCGCTGCTGAAGAACTTTTTTATTCACACGTGTTAACGTTGTCAGTGCCGGCGCTTAACTGATTCGAGATTGACTCACCCAAGTGACTGTTAAGTAAGACCGGTAAAAGCCATAAAGGATTGTTTACACGGGGTCAGTGATGAGTCAGTGGTAGTGGTAATACGAATATCTTCTACTGCCTCGATTTTAGGATAACTGATTCCGTGTACCTAAACGATTACTAAGCTACTCTAATTGATAAATAGATGGCAAAATATCCAATAGGGATGACTGGGTAAAAAACAATTTTTATTTAATCCACAAGTCATATAATAGAAAAATATTATATACGTATTTTATTCGTTTCAATTAAACACGACATGGCTTAGATAATAGGCATTAAAGATGAGGAGTAGGGCTTATTACATCACAACTGTGTAGAAAATGTACAAAGATACGTCATGTGGTATTTCAACTTAATGTGTCGCCCTAATTTATTGGTTACACAATAAATGAAAAATCTACGCGTGATTTAATTCATATTCTACCTTTGTATAGACAACAGAATAGCTTAGATAATAGTATCTAAGCTATTTTTTGTCATGTTGTAACATAACGCACATCGGAAAGTAGTTTATTTAAAATCAGATACTGCAGAGCGATTCTGTAAAAATCTCGTTCCAAATTCGAATTCACTCATGTGTCCTATTTTATTTTTCAGTGAAGAAATGCTATTGATTCCATTTTTGTATAAAAGAATACAAAAATAAAATTTATTGCTTATACGTGACTCAAATATTCTATTGCTGTTATTTCGAAACTCATTTTACTTAAGCCACGAAACGTTATTACCAATAGGGAATATGCACATTTTTGGAAAATGGTTTTATATGATAATTTACATCGATATATAACTGTAAAAAAATACCCGGCACCGAAAAACTAAAATTTTATAACATTAACAATTGATGAAAATAAGTAATAGCTATGAGCAGTTTAAAGACCGTATTTTTTGGCGCGCTCGTAGTGACGTCAAAGTACACGACTAGAGATATGACATTTTAAATCAATATGGGTTTTTGAGTAATAGATTATTATTCAATTACCTAAATCGATTTTTTAAACTATAATAGACTTTTTTAATAAATCATATAATTTACTTAATTGGTGAAATAAAAATAAAAGCCCAAAACTCATTTAAATTGTAATCAATTGTTTATTTTGCGACATAATACATTGATGTTATTGCAGCGATGTTAACTTTTTGTAACAACGACATCCCTATACGTGTACATTTTCGTCACGTCCGCTCTGAAAAGTAGCATGTCGTTTAAATATTTTGAAGTTACCGCATTTATTTGGTACTTTTTAATAATTATTTTCAAGACGAAAACAAACTAAAATTGAAAAATATTTAGATAGAATTTATTCTAAAGCAATAACGATTGTAATAAAATATATTTAACCTTTTTTTGAATCAGACGCATATTCCTTATTTAAGATTAAGCGTATGCCACTTTTTAAAAAGAACTCGGAGACTTGAATTAATTCGAATTTGGCTTTGGATGTTTACAGAATCGCACGGCTGATTCGATTCAACAACTTCTAATACAGATATACAGATATTTTCTTTGATAAATTTAATTGGACTGAAGTAAATTATGGTCACCTGTAAACTTTACAACCGACACAAACAAAAACAATCTTAAATGAATGTAATAAGGCTTTATAATAGTTATTTAAGATACGAGTGCGGAAAGTAAGGTTTTACGAATAAGGACCAAATTGAAAACACGAGCGTAGCGATTTTCAATGCTTTTTGCGAGGAAATAAAACAAATATATAGGTTAATAAATCTAAGTATGTATTAAAGGTAAAAATTATTTGTTAAAATTAAACGTGATATTTGAACATGTTTTCGTGTCATACATTTTTATTTGAAAATATTCGTTCAAGGCTCCTTGAAATGCTTTTGTCTCTAAAGTTTGATACATTTTCATCAATTTTTTTTTATTTCATTGGTGCTCGGCCAAAAAAAAAATATAAAAAAATACTTTTAAGCACGTGTGCAGTAAAGGATTTCAGTACATTTTTATTTAACACGTGTTTAAAGACTCACTTTCAGTGTTTACAATGGATTAAAAAAATAGCGCTTTATGAGCAACTGCATTGAAAAATGATTTATATTCTTAGCTTGTAATAAAATACGACATTGGAAAAAAACAAGGAAAATTATATCTTTTGATGTGCTTAAAGTCTAAAATGTTCTTAAACGCTATGATGTACAAGTTCATAAAGCAAAGAGTAAAATAATTCATAAACAAAGAGAAAAATAACATACTACAGATAAACATGACAGTGGCAGTGGAGGATTATTTTTTTGGATATCATCGCCCTCTTTCCTTCATATCATTTTTATTCTATTTGTAGAAATTAATTTAATTACTTCACATTGGTAGAATTGTGTGAAATGCGCAGATGATAAATATTATTATTAGAAGAAGAAGCAGTTTATCAAATTTTTAATAACGTACAGTAAATACATCGAAATCAAAGGGTCAGGCACAATGCGGTGACAATGCGGTACTCACCGTGTGGTATGGTATAGCAATTAGTATTGCTAGAAACAGAATAATATTTCATGTCGTGAGTTTTTATTGGTAGGAAGGTGGTATCATTGTGGTATTGCGCTGTAGGTACATACATTTGTAGTTGCTGGCTAAGCCATAATTTGACGTCATTTTGACGAACGTATGTGTGGATTTATAAAATGTCCACACTGTTACCCAGCAATAAGTATAACAGTGACCACATACAAAATAACGTTTTAGTACATAAAAGTAAAATTGGAATTTTATATAAGGATGTGTGTTATTTCTGTTACACGTTGTATATACACATTATTTTTTGGTTGGATTAAGGCCATCTCCTTTACTATTTCAGACGTTCACACACTCTATAGAGATAAGCTCCCAGAAGTTGATGGCGGAGAAGCAGAAGAGCGACCTGCTTCTATCCAGGATGTTGCCGCTGCCGGTGCTGAGAAGGCTGCGAGCTCAGCGCACTGTCCCCGCGGAGTCTTTCGATGCTGTCACCATATTTTTCAGCGACATCGTGGGTTTCACCACCATATCAGCGAACAGCACACCCATGGAAGTCATCAATATGCTCAACATGTTATACAGGTTTATGCAAGACGTATAACCCACTGACTTATCGAGAGTTCAATAGATTGGCCATTTAACCATGTCAAGTCTTTGATACAGCTCACCACATTGACACGAGCCCCGCCTCTTTCGTCTTTCTTCATTGTTTTATTTCTGTGTGTGTAAATATATATACGAGAGGGTATCCAATAATAACCTGCATAGCATCGCTGTGGGCGGTGCTGATTTAGTGTGCATTTATATTGTACGAGTATTTTATAATATGAAAGTAGCGTTTTAATTATCCAATACTAATATTATATATTTAAAAGCGGGGTAAACTCGAGTTCGGCTTGTTTGGCACAATACGTTGCTATCAATGTATGGAAGCGAGAGTTATATCAGGTAGCGAAAAGTAGTCGAGACTTATGTAGAATTTGTAGCACAATGTTTGCAGTTTGCAGCCATAATAAACAGATAAAAAGTTGACCAGATAGTGTCAGTGTTAACAGATGGTTAGAAAATGTGGAAATGATGTTTGTAATGAATGATTTATAAAACATACTTAGGGTTAATCAATAAATTACGTCACATTTTGAGAGAGGAGGAGAGTGGGTCAGCATAGTGTGACGTAGTGTGACAAGAGGAAGAAATGTTCCTAAATGTTGGGCCATTAAATTATAAAATAACCATCCTTTTTAATCATCCATAAGGAAAGCCGAAGCCTCTGCACTGGCCACGTAAAATGGCCGATGATGACATCACAAAATATAATATAAAAACACTGAATTAGGACTACATGAAACCTTTTTAAAATTGACTTTTTAAGTGACAGGAATAATTAAACAAAACTAATATTAGAAGTGTTCTTCAAATACTTGTAAAATATCACTCTAGGAGGGTGGAAGTTTTAGAAATGTGTCAAGCTGTGACAAGGACGGGATGGTGTTAAAAAAATCACGAAATACGAGTGAAGTATTTATGGATTGGCCTATCGAGGGTAATTATCCGTAGTTTTAGAACCACTCGTATAATGAGTACTAAGTGAAAGGTGGATCGTTTCTTGTAACAAAATAGATTTTAAAATACAATATCGGTTAATATTGGGTACCCCTCATTTAAAGCTATACTTGTTTATTAAAAATGTTATTTTTTATTATATTTGCAGATTGTTTGACGAGAAAATTCAAGAGTACAATGTTTATAAAGTGGAAACCATCGGCGATGCATACATGGTTGTGTCTGGTCTGCCGCAAAGAAACGGTGATTTTTATATTTAATGTTTTGGTTCACATTACCCTGAGAACACGGGGAAATTAATATAAAAAAGTTTCAAGTTGTAAACATTGATACAATTAGTTTGAAGGATACAGTCATTCATTCATTCAGGACCTTTAACTGTGGAAAGAAATGTTCATTTAATTAAATTGGTGTCTGTGACAGAATAATTAACTATTATTTGGAACTATAATCTATTTTATAATTTATAAAATAATAATGTTAGTAACAGACCTCATTGCAACTGGCTATCTCATAACCAATAGATATTTTATATTATATTATATGACTTGAAAAATATGTTAAATCAACTTATCTATGGTATGACTAAAACTATACTAAATAAACCCCCCCCCCCCAATCGTTACCAAACAAGTAATGTGCCCAGAAGACTGCGGGCGTTTCCTCTTTGAATTGCCAAACTAATTATTTGGGCGAGGTACAAACCAGTTTCTGAACACCAGACCTGTCAAAATGTAATTGCAAATGTCTCTTTCATTGTAACTGTCTATATATTTATTTAATATGGACAATCAACAGCATATTTGTAACAAAACACTAATTATAATTCTTATCACATCTATCTAATCGCAACTCTATAAGTATCTCATCGCATCTGTCTATCTAATCATAACTGTCTATCTTATCGCAACTGTCTATTCCATCGGAACTGTCTATCCCATCGCAACTGTCTATCCCATCGCAACTGTCTATCTAACTGCAACTGTTTATCAAATTGCAATTTTATATCTTATTCCAACTGTCTATCTAATCGCAACTATTTTTCTTCTTGTAATTGTCTATCTAATTGCAATCGTATATCTCATCGCAACTATCTATCTTATCGTAAACTGTCTGTCTCATTGCTAATCTGATGGATAGGGATAGCGGATGGCGGATTGCGCATCAAATACGGTTTTTAATTACATGATTGCAATGCAATTGTTTTTTAATTTCCCACGCGTGTTCAGGGTTGTATCCTACAAGTAAAAATACAGGTTTCTGTTCTTTTGAAACACGTGTTCGGTAAATATCAACCATTTTAGCTGATAAATATATAACAAAATAAATTTTCTACTCTTTCTTTACTTTCAAAAAAGAAAATATTACGATTTGAAAACTTGAATAAAGTAGGGAAAATATATTAGTAAATATATTAGTAAAGAAAATACATTGGTTAACAAGTTATAATTGCATTTTTAACTTCAATAATCACCTGGTTGGTAGTGCGTTCATTAGGAAAAACGCAATGCGTGGTGGCGCACTAATTTTATTAAATAAAAAGTTTAAATTTAAAGAACGTAGAGATATAGTGAGCCTATCGGTTGAGGAAATAATAGAGATTGCCTGTATAGAGCTGGACCAGCTGATTGTACTGAGCGTATATAGACCTCCTTCAAGTTTAGTTTCTCATTATGATCTCTTTGAAACTGTTATGGATGAAGCATTAAAAAAGGTATATAGCAAAGGCAAACGATTAGTGATTGGGGGTGATTTTAACGTTGATTTATTAGGAAACTCCAATTCATGTACAAGACTTGTAAATCTATTTATGTCCTATAATCTTGCGCACATGTTTAAGGAGCCTACTAGAGTAACTGCTACTTCGTCCACATGTATTGACAACATTTTTACAGATCTAGTACCACTTTCAAGACAGATAATTAAACAACTACCGTCAGATCATTTTGGACAACTAGTTAGCTTTCCGCATAAATGTACGTTTGTGGCTAGGAGAGACATTACAGTTGTGTCAAAAAGTATGAGTCGCTTGGAACGTTTTAAAAATCAATTAGATAGTAAATTGTATCATTTGAAACATAATAGTAATCCCAATGATTTGTACAAAGATTTCTTTGATGTTTATTGTACAGAATTCAATAAGATTTTTGTCCCAAAAAAAATAAGTATTAGTAATCCTATAACTTTTAGTGTGTGGGCTACACCAGGAATCTACAAAAGCAGAAAAAGGCTCTATGAACTATATGATGAACGTAATTATAACACAAGTGAGGACTTCAAAGAATATGTACGAAATTACTCTAAATTATTTAAAAAAGTGTGTCGTTTAGCCAAATGTAATTATTTAAATGCAAAAATTGAAAATAGTAAAGACAAAGTTAAAATGACGTGGAATATCATAAATAGTGAAACTGGAAGAGAAAAATCCCGGAATATAAATTTTAATTTAAACATTGATAATAAAAAAGTAACATCAGATCTTGAAGTTGCTACAGTATTTGAAAATTTATTTACTGAAATTCCAGTCTTAATTACACAATCTTTGAATTCCTCTTCCACTGTTGCTGAATCTATTTTAAAGGCAAGTTTAAATAATTCTAATAGCCAATTTAAGTTTCAACACATTGATTTTAAAGATATAATAAAATCTTTTAATCAGCTAAAGAAAACGAAAACTGCTGATTTATGGGGTAATTCCATTGAAGTTTCTAAATCGGTAATTGAGACAATAGCTCCAATCTTAGCTTATATATTTAATGAATGTACTGATTGTGGTATTTTTCCTGAGCTCATGAAATATAGTAAAATTATTCCTTTACATAAATCGGGTAGCACATCTGACCCTACTAACTTTAGACCTATATCCGTGCTACCTACGTTTAGTAAGATTTTTGAAAAAATCATGCTGGATCAAATACAAACGTACTTTTACAAGAATAAGCTTATGAATCGACAACAATTTGGTTTTACAAGGGGTCGCTCGACAACCGAAGCCGGTGTCGAGTTAATACAAGAAATTTTTAATGCCTGGGAGGATTCACATGATGCGTTAGGTGTTTTCTGTGACCTATCTAAGGCATTTGATTGTGTTTTTCATGAAACATTGATTAGGAAACTGCATTTTTATGGATTTAGAGATAACTCATTGGATTTTATTGTCTCATACTTGACTGACAGAGTACAGAGGGTTGATATCAATGGCAAAAGATCCCCTGGATCGAAAATTAAGATGGGCGTTCCGCAGGGCTCAATACTTGGTCCTTTCTTGTTTTTGATTTACATAAATGACTTGCCTTATTTCGTAAGGGATGATCACGAAATAGTTTTGTTTGCGGATGACACTTCACTCTTGTTTAAAATTAAAAGAGGGTTACCTCTAAATGACGATGTGAACAATTCTATCGCTAAAGTAGTACATTGGTTTAATGTAAATAATCTTCTCCTTAATGAAGGAAAAACAAAATGCTTAAAATTTGTACTACCTAATGTTAAAAAAGTAGATATAAATGTTAATGTAAAAGATAAGAACATGGGCCTTGTGGATACCACAGTATTTTTAGGAATAACATTAGATTCTAAACTACAGTGGGGCCCACATATTGATAGATTGTCGAGTAGACTTAGCTCTGCAGCATATGCCGTAATGAAGATACGTAGGTTAACTGACATAGATACTGCCAGATTAGTATACTTCAGTTACTTTCATAGTGTTATGTCATACGGTATCCTATTGTGGGGAAATGCTGCCGACATACAAACAATTTTTGTGCTTCAGAAAAGAGCAATTCGATCAATTTATAATCTTAGGATTAGGGACTCTTTAAGGGAGAAATTTAAGGAAATAGACATTATGACTGTTGCTTCTCAATACATATACGAGAACTTAATGTACGTTCGTAAAAATATTAGTTTGTTTTCTATAAAAAGTGATGTACACAATTTTAATACAAGAAATAAAAATAAATTAACGGTGCCTGTCACTAGACTGCAAAAAGTTAATAACTCTTTCAAGGGTCTTTGTGTGCGCTTCTACAATAAGGTCCCAAGCAAAATACAACAATTAGATATCATGCAGTTTAAATCTACTATTAAAAAAATACTTATTAAAAAAGCTTATTATAAGGTATCCGATTATGTAACAGATAAGAACGCTTGGACTTGAGATGATCCAGCAACTGGATAGGTGATTACTTCTAAACTCATTATCTTGTTTCCATTATTATTAAATGATTATGTTATTATTATAAGACCATAGTTTTTTTTTTATCTCTGTTTATAATGTATTGATCTGGTAATGACATGGTTTTTGTAAATGTCATTACTCATATTAGAGCTGGTGAGTTTCTTGCTCGTTCTTCTTATCAGCCAAAAGACGTCCTGAACGAGTGGTAGGGAAAAAATGTTGGACGATTCAAAAGTACTTTTAAGAAGTCTATTTGAATAAAGATTATTTTGACTTTGACTTTGACTTTGACTTTGAGTAAAATTTGCTAAAATACGAATGGCATTAAATTAGTTACGTAAAATGTAACAACTTTCATTATGATAACTATAAAATGTAACAACTTTCATTATGATAACTATAAATATAAACGCATAAATAGCAAAGATGTTACAAAGATTGTCCAGATGTTTGTCACTACTTTAGTAAGGCGTGACGTCACTTCATAGCTTCAATTTGCAGGGAGCGTTTTCGATCGACGCGGACGGTCGAGTTACACAGAGATAGTATTTTACCACCGAAATTAATAATCGCAGACATGCTGATATTTTCTACATAATTTCTTAGTAACGAACTATTTATTTATAAAAATCCCGACTGCGTAAAAACGTATTTAAAAAAATACATGAAAGAATTAACTTAAATAAAAACGAAAAGGAAAGAAACAAGTCCAGTAGTTTAGAATTATGTTAAGTAATACAGAACAGAACGATTCATAGTCGGGGCCCTTTGGAAAGATTTGTTTGGTAAAATTTGAATGGGATTTTTGTTTTTCTTTAAATTATTTATTTTCATTTTATATTTTTTAGTTACGATTCGTTGACTTCGATATAAGATGGTAAATTTCGCAATCAAGTTATTTCATTGAGGGAGTTAATATCGTGGGGATTATTAAGTAACTTGCGGTGGTCTAAACTACTGATGATAAGTCCCTCTAGAGACCTAATTTGGCTCAAAGCTACATATGCTTTATTTTTTTACCAAAAATATTTGTTCTTCATGCTTTTTCACTTTTTTTTGTTTGTATATCGTTTATACTTTAACTTGACACTTTAATCAATAAGTAAGAAAATTAGCGAGAATGTTTTGTTAAACAACTTTAAATCGTTATATATCCTAAACTATTATTTAACATGAAAAATGATAAAAGGAATACATACATAGACTGATAAACACATTACCCTCCTTTGGTCGTACAGTCGGGTAAAAAAGGAAAAAGTACTAACCTATTAAAGTATTACGGGTGGATATTATTGGCCGACCTATCGTAAGGCCCTGTCGAGAACTACAGGGTATTGTAATAAATTTTTAATTGCATCTGTTTAGACAAATGTTTTTTTAGCAGTTAGATTATATTTCGATATAAATAAACAATAATTAATTTTATGATTGTTCGTTGACAGGTAATAGGCACGCTTCAGAAATAGCTGATATGTCGTTATCGCTGTTAAGCAGCCTAGAAGGGGCTAGTGTTCCCCATTTCCCTAAGGAACCTTTACGTATCAGAGCGGGGGTCAACACGGGGCCGTGCGTCGCGGGGGTCGTGGGAACCACTATGCCGCGGTATACACTCTTTGGGGATACGATTAACACTGCCAGCAGGATGGAGTCTACTGGTGAAGGTATACGGTATATAACGGATATTCATCATTAGCCCATTTTTAATTCTTCCACAGCTGAGTTGTGATTTGCCCGTGATAAGAAACGTGAAAAATGGGCCTTTAACTCTAGTACAGACTCTACAACAGAAGCAAGTTCGAGTGCGTAGTGTGCGGTGATGTTAAGCAACTTTTGCAGGCTGGACAGAGGATGGGTTACCAACAGTTTGTTACCTTCTTCGTGTTTCGGATCGCTAACGTCCACCACAACGCACGCAAACGCACACACACGCACACACACAAACAAACGCACACACACACACACACACACACACACACACACACACACACACACACACACCACACACACACACACACACATCAGAGTTTTCTATTTTTTTTGGGTCAATAAACGCTATTTGATTTGATTTATATATACACCAAGAACTGTTCTCTCAGCTGTAAAATCTCTATACCTAAGTTAGCACCTTATATAAAATACCAGTTTTTGATTTGTTTGTTAATTTTTTAGCTATGAAAATTCACATATCAGAAACGACGAAGAAGGCATTAGATGAATTTGGAAACTATGAAGTAGAGTCCAGAGGATTCATAGAAATACCGGTAATGTATAATATATCTTTAACTAGTTATCTTCCCGCGACTTTGCTCACGTAAATTGTAGCCTATAGCATCCGCGTATAAGCTCCATGAAGGTATAACTAATAAAAACAAATTCCAATTTTTTCTTACTTTTCTGGAGTTTCACAAAATCATACCAATAATATTGTTTATTACAACTTACATAATGTTTTGAGAAGCAGGTTTATTGTCAAATAAACAAAACATGAAAAATAATATTGATGAATTTACGCTAGATAGGAATAATAAACAAGTTATACATAATTAATTGACTAATATTTGAATGTTAGAAGTAAGTGTGAAATTTGAAACGCGTGTTACGTCTTGTTTACACGTGATAAAGTACATAAGTAGTTTTTCACTTAATTTTAAGTGAAAAAGTACGTGTAAACACACAAAAAAGTTATTAGAGCAAATTGAAATTAAGTTAACTGCTTTTGAGCTTAATTAAAATTACATTTTAACATGATAATTATTATTATGTTTGATCAATTTTGAATTCACAATGCTCTACTGGAAACAAAGTTGATACTTAATACTTATTTGTGTGTTTATACGTCACTTAAGATTAAGTAAAAAATCTATAATTACGTGTAAACCAGCCATTATAGAAAGTAATTTAGCCAGGTTCTTTTTGAATTCGAGTGTGAAATCTAGTTTTAAAAATTAATGTTTTATAATAATTAAGTAATATGTCAATTTTGTAGAATGTCATATTATATTTTTACCTAAATTTAATCTTTTTTGAAGGGAAAAGGCAACATGGAGACATTTTGGCTTCTAAACAAAATAGGGGACGTCCAACCACATAATAAATGTCGGAAGCTACACGACTACGATTCGAATATTCTAGAGCTATTGATAAGAAGTTAAAATTACCCATTTGTATAACAGTATTATGGATGTAATGTAATTAATAAATTAAATAGTTTCTGTTAATATTCGTTGTTAATTTTTACTAAAAACCATTGAATTATAAAGAATGTAAGAAAAATTGCTAGAATTCTGTTGCACAACTAGAATTAGTTGTTTTTGTTTAATCCGGAGCATAGATAAATAAGTAAACATAGATTGCTAACCGCTTCAGAAACAATAAGTATACGTATACCCTCGGTTTCAGAATTGAATATTTAAATTTAAGCACGTTTAAAACTTTACTTAAACGTCACTTAAATAGCTTTTTGTTTCTGATATATGTTTTTTTAATGATAAGTTGTTAAAAACTAGAATTTTTTGCCTTGTGAAAAGTAAAAAAACTTAAGTTATTGATAATAATCAGTTAAGATTATTTTTCTCAATACAGAAACTGGCCGATAGTATTAACAAATAGCATTATTAGATGTCGCCAGTTGTTTTATTACCAGAGAAATTAAATTATTTTTTCTCAAAATTAACAGAATACCGTTTATTATCATTTTATTTTATTATCTTGTAGGTTGAGGTGCAGTTTTTCGAGATATCTCATCAGCCAATCTAATATTTACTGATTTATCTATGTCCTGAGAAATGTTTTTTATGTAAATAATTAATAACTAACTCAAGCAAAGTTACTATAGTTATGCACATTTCTTTGTTTAATACGACCACAGAATGATGTTAACATTTGAACATGACGTCCCTGTTCAAGGACAGTTATTCCACTACCAATAAATCAACATGGATTTTATACATCCAGAATTTGAATAAATATACAATTTGACCTACTTTATTCTCTGATAAAGTAGGTCAAATTGTCTAGTGGTATTAGAAGAAAATAATTTCCAAATTATCCGCACAATTTAATGTTAGAATTGTATGTTACATCATTTCAAATGACACTGGCTATATATATTTTTAGATAATGAATATGGTGGATATTGACGTCACTTAAACGATTTTTTTACTTATACATTGGAAAAATATGTAATTATAACATAATTAACCGATTAGAATTAATAAAATTAATATGAATAATTTAAAAATGACAAAACACAATTGCCTAAATCGAACTAAAAATAGAACAAACAACTTGTTATGGCTTGGCTAAGCACAATTCTCATTGCAGATTACAAATGTTCCACAGAGCGATCTCCAAACTGCAATGCGAATTTTATTTATTCAAGCCATAATATAATTTGTTTCTTTCATAAAATTTTAACTGTTCTATTATAAATAATCTCTGTCACGTGTATTGATAACAAAATAACCCGTGTTTTCACCGAGTTACACTCAAACGAGTTAATCTACTCGTAGGGAGAAAAATATAAGAAAAATCCCAGCCAGTAAGTGTTATATGATCGGTTACAAGTGATGGTGAGAGTGATTCATTCATGCGTAAATACACACGCGCTTGACCTTGTCCCATCTGATATTATGTGGCACTACAGTTCAATTTTTGCTTCTGACACATTTCCTATTAATACATTAAGGCTCTCTTCTAGATACGCTTACGTTTCTATAAAAATACGCACATACACAAATACTCTGAACAACGATCCAGTAAAGAAGTATAACAAATAGCGCTCTAAATTATGTGATACAAATGAATTCTTCTTAAACTTTTCACTTCATTGATCTGGAATAACTATTTGTTTATTAAATGGTTTCCGCGCCATCTAGTTGCAAAGACACTTGTTACATAATATACGAAGCAATTGAGTCTGCTTCAAGCTGTATTTTGTTACGGCAATCTAGATGGCGCTATCGTAGTTAACATTTAAATAGAATTCGTAGCGCGTAGCGTCTACGGAGCTACGACGACTTCTCAGTGAGTCGCCGATCTGAAGAAATCGACATACTAATATAAGCTAAATATGTGTCATAAAATAATAACTTTGTTTGTTAGAGAGGAATATGAATGACTGCCACATGACAGGCCAATTTACGAATTGGTTTATCAATATCTTTGAATCAAGTTGACACAAATTGTTGTGCTGATTTGTGATGTCGCCTAGCAAAGTTCTCTAACATTTATTACCGAAAACAGGATTCAGGAAGCTTTTAATTATTTTAGTAAGTACAATAACTTTTATGAAATCTTAATAAATTAATACGTAGGTAATCCTTCATAAACTAATTAATACGTATATATAGAATTTCATTAAGCGAATTAAACTCTTAATTATTACTATTATTTGCTGAAATTATTATAGTATAAAGCTAATAAGGTGGCAAATTGCATGGCCAAAATTGTTTTTAAACACTCGCACACTATTGCGATTTAATTAGCATTCGTTCGGCTCAAACATAAAGAAATGGAAAAAATATGAATGTTTTTCTACCGAAAAAATTGAAAAAATCACGCTTTGGCTGTGATAGACCCCTTTAAATATGATGTAGTTTTGCATTACAGCTTTTTTTTTGTGCAAAACGAGTTGAAAGTTAGTGATTTTAGGTGTACGCGCTCTCTTAATAAACAACAATATTAGACAACACCAAAACTCAGCGATGTCCCGTGCAAAGGAGGGTTATGATTCGTCAAATCAAATCATTTATTAACTCAGAAAGGTGACTTGCGGTGTGCAAGTCTTTTACAATAAACATTTCAAATTAAATACAAAGGTCTAAATGATGCGAGTCACATCATTATAGGAACGTCAAAGAAATTAAGTATTTTAACAATTTCATGTTGGTTATATATTAAATAATATAGTCAAATAAATGACAAATTAAATTGTAATATATATACCTATTATTACAAATTACATTATACATATAAATATTAAAACTAACATATAGGTAATATATAATTTTATGTCATTAAATATTGATGATTCTTATATCTTGTCATCTACCACAGAGATTTATCTAGTCAATTTCCTATCTCACCCATCTTTATGTAGGAATATTCATCCAAACGCATAGACATAAATTCATTTAATGAGTATAAGGGATTTTGAAGAAAAAATTTTTTTATAGTTCTTTCTAATTCGTCATCATTCATGTTTGTTATACCGAGGGGGAGTTTATTATACATTATTTTATTTTATTATACATGCCTTGTTTTTGTAGTTATGGATGTCAATCTTTCTCAAATGTGAATCTCGTTCATGATGTATTTCTATTAAACATTTGTATATGTATAAAGATATAAATGTCATTATTTTATTTCGTTTTAAATAAGATTTGGCTGACGTACGCTTGCGCAAACCATTTATAATTCCTTATGACCTTTTTTGGCCTTTGAGTACACGGTTTGTATTTCCCCAGACTGTCACCGCATAATTGAAATTTTGTGCCGGTATATATGTAACACAACAATAGTTTATTTTGTTATGTTCAGTGGCATACGACTACGCTGTCCTTTGGTTATCGCTTATTTATAGCTATCGTTAGAAAATAAGTTACTTGTTTCAAACTTTTCAGAGCGTGATTTGGCTGTAGTTTTTAATTTTTGAACTTATTTTTTGCTCTTTTTAGTAATATTAGGTTGTTATACAACGTTTTGTAATATTTAAGTGATCACTGAGATAACACGAAGGGTTTCGCACCAATATCTATGAGAATATATAAATAATTATTTTAATCTGTTTAAAGTGTTGTTATAGCGGCAAAAATACATCAATTCCGTTTTTAGACTGGAATGGAACTCACAAATAAAACTTCATGTTAAAAAGTGGGTAGAAAGGTATATTAATCCAACAAAACCTCTTACTCTTTAACTGGGATAAACATGTAAACTGGTCTAGTAGATGAATTAAAGTTAAAGTAAGTTTGAAAAAAATTGTAAGGAATATTTAAAAATCTGTCTTCATCTCTTCTATTCATTTTTTCATTTTAAGTCATAGGAAATACTGAAGTTTTTTCATTTGTCGCTTATACAAAACTCAATTGTTTTTGATCTAGTACAATTGTAACGAAGTCTACACATGCAATCCATGTTTATCTATTGAAGATAGAAGCTGAAGGCGGTTTAGATAAGGAAAGTCATCTGTCCGGGCCAAAATGGCCGCTTTCTTTTGCGATCCGTCAAATCTATATGATTACTTGATTATGAGGTGCGAGTCATTAAAATGGCAATATCTTTAGAATTATAAATGGAAACTATTTCAACAATAATGTTGTAAACGTCGTTATTAAGTAAACTAACAGAATATGTTTCTTTTTAATTTGACATTACAAGTGCGAGAAGCATTTCACCAGTATCTTTAATAGAAAATGTGATCATTGAATAAACAAGCAAAATTCACTGGTAACACATTAAACATGGAAGCTTTATTTATATTTTTCTTTGATGTTTAGGCTTTTGGTCCCCATTGCCACATCCACATTGGACCTGCATGGTGGAATATAGTTGATTCTCTCTATTCGATTTGATCCTATCCATAGGGAAGTACTCGCACAGGCCCAGCAATGGGAATATTAATAAGTGGAATGAGTTATGGAAGTGTGTGCTACCTGATTATGATAATCTCGGTCAGAGATGAGGTAGTCAGTATTGACATCATTAAAAGTGTTATCTGAAACAAAGATGAATCATCCACATCAGAGGATGAAGTACTTTTCTCTTGTAAAACTATAATATAAAACTATAAACATGGAAGAACAAATGTTTTAAATCAAATGAAACATATTTTTAAGAATTAATGGCGTTTGTGGTCTTACTGTGTCAACCAAAGAATCTGATGTAGATTCTTGAGCAGAATCATACCGTCTGCAATCAGCGTTATATAGGAGATTATTTATTTGGTGTTCTATTTCAATGAAGGTTTGCTTGGAATAACCCCTGAATTTACCAGCCAAGTAATTGGCATATAATTGGTACTGATCTAATCCAGTCACGTTTACAGTGGAATCAGGAACTGCTGTTACAGCAGTCGAGGCTGATGTTTCTTGCAAATTAAATGTTGATTGTATTATTGGCTCTTGAGGTAATTGTATTCTCTCCACCAAAATTGGGGATTTTATTGTCGATGAGTCTATTGCATTATTATGATTTGTTTCATTGTTAGATTCCGTCCTCAAGGTCGCAGGTCGTTTATCATGTTCACAATGATTATTTTGTCTAATTTCATCAGTTTTAGGTGTCAAATTCTTCAACGTGCTGTCATTTTCTTCCTGAAACAAATATATATGTAACTAGTGTTAAAATCTTTTTGTATGAAACTATGTAATCTGTTAAAAGTGCCTGAAATATAGATAATCTGAAATGAAGAACAAAATTGTTAACAAATAAATCGTGAGATGTATAGGCTCACTGTTTCTATTAAATTTTGAGTTTTGTTGTTGCTTCGCTACGCTATTGGCCAATAGATACTTACGGTATTAATTATTTTGTAATATTTATTTCTTTCTGTTAGGAACTCCATATGTTTGAAAGCAAACCATGAACTTTGGTATACCTCTTCAGTTCCTGTAATTTAAAATAAAATCAAATTTTAAAAGAAATCAAGCAAATAACGATAACATTCGAAAATAATCTTTAATCATATCATCCCTAGTACGAAATGATGCGTCTGAGTGCGGTAGTTAGTATCCTTGGTTCAAAGAAACTAAAATAATAAATAGGAATAAATGTAATAGAAGTAAGTTGAATTATAATTGCAGATACGGTCATGAAATGTTGCTATGGTTACATGTTGCGTCTTACCATAGTAAAACCAAAGAAGTACGTCGACTCAAGATTATTGATATTAGTAAGGATGTCGCTTATAGGTTATTCAATCGTCAGAAATCCATAGTAAAGCGGCACAGAGTACGCGCGGGAACAGTATTGCCTACTACGACTAGTTTAGACGACTAGGTGGCGAGTTGCCACTCGTACCTTGATCACTCTTAACATCGATAAATTTTGTAAGTATACGTATACGCACGGGCCCTTACATTTTCGGTACCTCAATTGAAACCCGAAAAATGCTACTGCGCATAGTGCCACTTATGTGCCAGGACCTGTACTAACCTTTTTCTGTTGCCCTAATTTTAGTTATTTTTGCCTTTTCACGTCGACGGGCTGCCAATAAATAGTTCATTTTTCTCTTAAGTTCATCAATGTTACACTGCATTTTGCCGGAGAGTTCTTCCCAGGCTTTCTGCTTCAAAATCCTGCTGTAATAGTTTTTGTGACTGGGATCCCACAACACCTTCTTTTGTTTATATGCTTCGATAAATTTTAATACACATTTTCTACTCCAAATCATTTTTAGCGACACAATATCAATAAACACGAAAAAAAAACAAATGATAAAATCGCGTCCAGCGCGATTGGCGCGCTCGTGTACACTGACAGAGACAGCGGCACGCTGACGGCACCCTCGCCGCCTGCGTTGGCGCCGTGCTCACGTCACGAGCTATCGCGTATCGTATCAAAGCAGCGTATCTAAATTGCGTCATATTATTATTATTTTATTTTCCATTTATTAGAGTAAACAAACAGTGACAATTTGAAATATAGTAAAAAGTAAAAATATATAATAAATTTTAAAATGACCACCAACACCGTTTACTACATTAACAATATTTTAATTACTCGGTTTTTGGATTGATTTTTACAAGACTACAGTTTTAAAATTCCAAACTATTACTAATTACAATATAGACTACTTATGTGTTTAAGGGAGTATTTCAAGCAACATTTTCTTAAATATACCAGGACTCACCGCCAAAATATCTATAGAATTAAATGATATGTTAAATGTTTTAACCATACAATAAAGTGGCGAGTGCTTGCCGGCATTTGTTGGGCATCGGGCAGTTGCAAATAATTTACATTGATTTCTACAGTGAGTTCTGGTTGATATTCTGTAACTTAGTTTATTTATTATAGAGATACAGTCATATTTGTTACGACATAGATCGTAAATTATGTGATATTAAAATAAGTCTGAGCGTATTCTGTTTTTCCTGCGAAATCATTTAATTAGAATTTACTATTATTATTTTTTATCATATGATTTCATTTCATTTTCTTCCCAATCTCTCGAAGATTCAAGGAAGGAGAAGATATTCCTTCAAGACCAGTCTTTTAGTACGGCAACTAGCACAGCGCCCCTAGCGGTAACTATCAAGAACTACACATTTCAAACGTTAAACGTAACCGCCTATGATCGCATAAATTATACGCGTACACTTCATGCTCAGACCTGCGATTCTGTAAAAATGTGTGCGAATTCACGTAATTTTGTGAAGAAATTCTATTGATTCCACTTTTTGTATAAAAATACAAAACAAATTTAATTATTTAAACGTGTCTCATATATTCTATTCCTATGTCATTTCGAAACTCACTTCACTTATGGCACGATACGTTATTACCAATTTTAAGTTAAGCGGATGTCGCTTCCGAAATGAATTTGGACATCTTGAGTCACCGCCTGTGGTCGTAGGGCTGTAGTGCGACCGCCTAACTCACTAACCACGATTCTAGCCATAGCATATGACATCTTATCGATGTTGTTTTGATGTTCCAATTTAATATTATTTAATAATCTACCCGACAGACAGACAAACAAAACTGAGCCATCATCCATATTACACTAACGTCCATTATAATTGTCATTCATTTAAAACAATATTCCCTATAAAACATTCATTTAAAACATTTTTTTATTATTATTTTATTTTCAAATTTAAAACATTCATTGACTTAAAGTTGTTATTAAAACTTAATGGACGTTTATGTAACTGGGTGTAAACTCCCAACTATTTTCGCACTATAACGACGACCTATTACGGCGGGAAAGAATTGCAAACAAACATACTTTCCCAATTATAAGATTATTATTGAAGTATTATTATATTCACAAAAATAACAAACGTAAACAATAACTTTATATACATTTCATAAATAAGATATGGTTTTGCATTTTAATCAAACACAATTTGTGATGGAATTCCACGGTTCGATTATGTAAAAAACTTTAATCATTGAACATTGATACTTCTATTCGATTTTATGTTTCAATTCGATTTATCGTAAGGTTACGTCAGAAGTAAATAAACCTTATTTTTAACAACCTTAAAGGAGATAAATGAGGAGTAGTCACTATTAAATTATTATTACAAAACATATTATTATAAAAGAATAATTAAAATTTTCTATGATAAATTATTAACGATTAGCCAGCAGCTTCGCCAGCGGCTTCGCCCGCGAGTTCCTGTATTATCCATATAAACCTGCCTTTTGAATCAACCTATTTATTAAAAAACGCATCAAAATCCGTTGCGTAGTTTAAAGAATTAATGATTATGGATTTGACAGCAGCGTTACCAAATTTGTAATTTAACCCAAATTTATCCACCAAAAAAATGAATAACATCGATAAGATGTTGGATACTAATGCTTCATTTTTGTAGGTATAAATTGTATGTGTGTCTATCTGTTTGTTTACGTATTTCTCGTAAAAATTGGACATCCGATTGAAATTATACTGTTTTTGTTTGATCAACTATTTACCAAGTGGATTTTTAGGGAACAGTATAAGAGAAAATGTACTAAATGACTTAAGAAACGATCTGCTACCAGAATAGTAGGTTAGGTTAAAACTTCGAAACCAATTAAAACACATCGGCACCAAAAACGAATTGTGACCGTAACAGGAAATATTTATCCAATAAATATACGTATGTACCTTTATAAATACACAAATGCAGCTACACCGTGCACCTGAACCCGCTGAAGCCAGCTACATTTGCAATAGCGTGGGGGGTTTTGGCACATACCCTTTAAACAAACCATCTAAGGAAGGTCCGAAGAAAGCCCTGCAATGGGGACGTATAAATGCTGATTAATTAAAATCAATAATTGTTTTTCGTATCGTGATCAGTTGCTTGTAGACATCGTGCAGCCGCACTATAGAAGGACGTGGTCTCGGTTGCTGACTGACGTTTAGTCGTGCAAATGAATGACGCTATTCAATTATAAGGCTAACCACCCAATTGGAGGGGTGTACCATTAAGTTACACAATCAACTATTCTCTAAATCTCCTCAATTAGAACTCGAAAAAGAAAACAGCTGTAAAATTTAAATTCATCTACCCAAATCATGCTATGAACGATAAGAATTATTCCCTACTTATATTATACATGCAAAACTAAGTCTTTAAACCGCTTAAAAGTTGTCTAAACCACTGAACCGAGTTGACTTTAATATAGGACATAAGTTATCTTTTATTGTGATAGGTACTGAGATTGAAATAGTGAATGAAAGTATCTACGGAGGTTAGGCATAATCATCAAATAAGTATCTAATGGACACACATATTTATACTGTACATGAACAGACACTGTGCCTGAGTTATTGTATATTATTTGAAGTTTATATAATTCGATAGCTGAGTAAATGTAGGGCGCTCACTAACTAGTAAACGCGTTAAAGTAAAACTTACACTTACCTCTGTGAAGGGTTCGATGCTTGAACGAATTAATGATAGGCTGACTAAGTTTGCGCATTGATTTATTTTATAGTAAATGAGTAAACGGTAAAGAAAAAACTGTAACTAACAAAAAATGAATATAAAAACAGTTCGTATGTTTACCTAAATATAATATTACAATTGCTAAATAGAACAAATACATACCCCTTATTGGGTTTATTTTTCATTTTGTTTAATCATGATAACTTCGTTATTATAATATTTTATATTTAAATTTATACGATTTACAATAACGCGTTCACAACAGAAGATTTTTTTACGAATTGACATTCATAAAGAGCATATTGGATTAGTCAAAATTTCAAATTACGAAAGGTGTATAATAAAATAAAAAGAAACGATGTTGAAGGTCACAGACAAAAAGTTTGCATGCTGAAACCTAGGACAAAATAAACGGTGGTAAAGCACACAGTTACACCTCTAGTAATAAAGCATGTAATATGTCGGACTGTACAACTAATATAATGCACATAATTATATAAAATTATCAATAATGTAATTGCCTCCTTCGGTGCCGATTCATATGGGTGTGCATAGTGATAATCAGTAGTACATGTTTCACATACAGACATAATAATATGACGTAATGATAAATATTATCATTGAATGTAACGCGTTAAATATCAATGAATATAACGGTTTCCACGCCGGCAGAAAACTGTGACCTAATTGTCTTATTTTAAACTCTATCGTAATATCTAATTAATGATATATATTCTCTCACACTGCATAAATGTAAGAAACAGCTTCGAAGTTGGCTTCTAAAATTGAGCTTCATGGATACAGAGGAAATTTTCAATAGCTAAAAATGATTTTTTGCTTTTGTTTTATGTTATTGCTACTTTTCTTTTTTCTTTCTGTAATCAGCGAAAGTTGAAATTAATTTATTTATCTGTGCAGTATCATTATAAATAATAGTTGTTTTAAAATAGTACTGTGGTTTTGTATAATTACTATTTCAAATTCTCTAAGAAAATAAAAATGCCTGTAATATTTATGTGCCTTGGGTGGGGGCGCTGACAGCTGTGACACAGTTCATACTAAAACAGCTGTCAACGTTATCCTCTTATTCAATTAAAATCTAATCTATTCTTTTTGTGACAACCAAATAGGATAACAGAATTTTGTAATATGGAATTATCAATAAATATTATTATTATTCCCGTATCCATAATTTACTCTTCCTGACCCCTCGACGATTCGAGGGGTGGGAGGATTCCCCCCGGCAGAGGAGGCCAGACGGCCGGGGGTCAGGGCGACAAAGAGAGAAAACGGCGGACGATCCTTGCGTTATCGAGCAAGATCGCCCGCTGGAGCCTCGCAATCATTGGTCCGTCACGGAGTCCCAACCTCTTCAGATGGTCGTGAAGAGAAGTCGGGACTAGGCCATTCGTTGACACTACGACTGGGATGATCTTAGTGGATGACACTCGCCACATATCGGTAACCTCGTGCGCCAGGTTCAGATATTTAAGTTTTTTGTCTGATTCGGCTTTCACGAGGTTTTCATCGAATGGGACGGTGACATCCACTAAGAACACCCGAGATTCCGCCCGGTCCATCAGTACGATATCAGGCTTGTTCGCAGGAACAGTCCTGTCCGTAATGACGGACCGGTCCCAGTACAATCGAGCGCGGTCGTTTTCAAGAACTGGCTCCGGCACATACTTATAGTACGGCACCTTTTCGCCTATGAGGCCGTATTTGAAGGCTAGCTCGAGATGGAGTATTTTGGCTGCTTGGTCATGTTTGTGCAAATACTCGGTATTAGCCAGTACAGGACAACCGGAAGTAATATGCCTGAGTGACTCACCGGGCTGGTGACAGGCTCTACAAACGTCCTCTGTCCCATCCTTCAGGATATACTTCCGGTAGTTTCGGGTCATAATGACCTGGTCCTGTATTGCACAGACAAAACCTTCGGTTTCCCCAAAGAGGTCCCCGAAGCGCAGCCAATGCACGGAGGCTCTCGGATCCACATGACGCTCGTGTAGCGCCTTGTAGAACCTACCGTGCAACTCCTTCTCCCTCCAAACGGCCTCTCGGTCAGTGGTGCTAAGTACTGCCGGTTCTCGCCATTGCTCGGTGGCCAAAGAGAGAGGGGTTAGTCCTACATCACATGCTTTGACATCTCTATGCAACTCACTGGATTCCGATTTCGCCAGGAAGTAATTACGGAGACTGTGTATCTCGCGGTTGTGCAGGGTTTTCGCACTGAGCAGCCCACGACCGCCGCTCTTCCTCGGGATATACAGCCTCATCACTGACGATCTCGGGTGGTGCATCCTATGGAGTGTCAAAATTGTGCGCACTTTCCGATCCAGGGCGTCCAATTCGGTCTGAGTCCATCTGAGTATGCCAAAGGTGTACATTAGGACTGGCATGACCCAACCGTTGATGGCCCTGACTTTGTTGACGCCTGACAGGTAGCTTTCAAGCACCTTAGTCAGGCGTCCCAAAAAGGCCTCCTTAACGGATTGTTTCACGTCCGCCATATGCACACCCAGATTCTGTGACATACCCAGATACCGGTATGTATCAGTTTCGGAGAGGGTACGGATGGTGGATCCATCCGGTAGGTCCACTTGGGTGGAATCACTTATCCGACCTCTATCCACATGGATAACCGCACACTTGTCCAGTCCAAACTCCATGCTGATGGAGCTACTGAAATACTTTGTGATTTTCAGCAGCTCCGCCAGCCTCTGAGCATTTGGAGCAAGCAACTTGAGATCATCCATGTAGAAGAGGTGAGATATTTTGAACAATCCTCTCTTCAACTGAAAACCTGTCTCTGGTTTATCCAGCAAAGTGCTTAGCGGATTTAGGGACAGGCAAAACCAAAGTGGACTCAGACAATCGCCCTGGAATATACCCCTCTCAATCTTTATTCGGTCTTCCGCATCCGACAGCTGCATCCCGAACAGACTAAGCTGCGTACTCCACTGCCCCATACAGGTCTCGAGGAAGTTTCGAACTGTACTATCGATCTTGTACAGCTCGAGGACCCTCTTCAACCACGTATGGGGAACCGAGTCAAACGCTTTTTTGTAGTCTATCCAGGCTGCAGAGAATTTGCGTCGGTTGCGTTTGACCTGTTGGGCCACGACCGCATCGATCAGGAGAAGCTCCTTTGAACAGCGGCTCCCGCCCCTGCATCCATTCTGAGTGTCCACCATGATATGATTGTGCTCAACGTGAGCATCAATCTTAGCCTTCAGAATGAATGTCAGTGCTTTGTAGGTGGTACACAAGCACGTTATGGGGCGGTATTGTGACGGATCTGCGGTATTGGTGGACTTTGGAGCTAAGTGAGTGACCCCAGTTGTTAAGAAGTTTGGGAGACTTCGCTGTTCTAGGGCGTCTTGGAATTGGCGGGCCAGGAATGCGTGGCATGAGCGGAAACTCTTCAACCAGTAGTGGTGTAGTCCGTCAATCCCTGGAGTTTTCCAGTTCGGAGCTTTACGGACCGCAGCCAACACGTCATCCGACTCTATGGTAATGGGGTTCATCGCATCTATCGATGCACACGCTTCCTCTATAGGCGCCATCCATTCGGCCTCTATGTGCTCCACAGGCCGGGACCAGATGTTCCGCCAAAAGGCAATGACATCTGTGACATTCGGTCCTTGGCCAGTGGAGGGGCCAGCTCGTGTCTCCCATGTACGGTAAAACTTCTTTTGGTCACTCCCAAAGAGACGATTCTGGCGAAACCTTGCCCCTCTCTCGGAGTACCGCCGTATCCGACTTCCCCAAGCCGTAATTTTCTGTTTCAGGTCATCGATGCGCTCCGACACTTTTCGCATTAAGGCGGGGTCTGCAAGACTGAAATCTATCCCCGCCATTGCCATGTGTACGTAACGCATCACCCTCGGCCTCGTATTGCCTGACCTGAAACTAATCAGTTTGCCGATGCGGACTCTGGTCTCAGCAATACGTTTCTCAATCCTCTTACGCCACGCCGGAGTCTCGCTGTGCCGGGCATTGGTATGCCGTTCAGCTCTCCCAGTGGGCACTTTGGCGCCGATGAATCGACAGACCGCCAATGCGGCGCCAAATAGGATCGAGTTGGTATCACTGAGACTGCCGCTTTCTTCCAAGTATGGAAGAAGCATTTGGCTTACTGCCTCAACGACATCCCGATTTTTACGACTTAGGGGTATCCTCGGGATCTTCGGCCTCTCCTCAAGTGGGAGCTCGCGAAATTCGATTATCGCCTCTTCAAGTAATCCCCTGATCTGCTCTAAATTCTGGGCGGTTGCGTCGTCTACCCTTCCCGTTTCATCAGGAGCAGGACTGGCCACTGTAGCATTGGGGTCGCATATGGTGCTGCGCGCAATGCTACTCCGCCTTCTGCTCTGCCTTCTGCTACCGGGACTCATAGACGACATAACCTCGAGTCGTAGTTGACCGAGTTCTGCTAGAGTAAAGATTTCTCTCCGAAGAATAAAGCGAACTCGATCTGCCAAATTTTGCGCCGTAACGGACAGCGAATGCTCCAGGGTATGAAACGCAGCAAGCAATCTTGCCCGATAACCCGTTCCGCCGACACCTGTCTCTGTCGCCCTGTAGTACGCGCGCATGATGTTTTCGTTTTGTGGAGTAGTCCACCTCATGCGGCGTACTCCACCAGCGGCGGGGACCGATTGCTGGGTCTGTGAAGACCCTGCCGGACCCAAGCCAGCTGGTGGTGATGGTGGAGTGGGCCGGCGAGATGGTCGTGCCGGCCCTCGGGGTTGGCTGGCTTGCATTCTGCTCGACCCGGCGCCAGCTCCGGGCGAGCCCTGGCGACCCCCAGGCAGCGGCCCTATACGCGCTCTATTTACTCCACTCATCATCGTACTTAAATAGGCTTGATACATCAGGGGTCGCCCAATTCCCTAATGGGTCCGTTAAGATAGATTGCACCCACAATGACGGCAGATGGAAAAGAAGCACGGACCAACACTTCTCGCCTATGAGTAACATTTTAGGTGCGGACTAATTGCACTGATACGGCAAATCCTCTCACTAAACTCGCCGCATCAGTGGGCGATGGGGTCGTCACATCCCTACGCCTTTTATTACGCCTTTTATTATTATTATTATTACCTATCAAAAGTATAGCAATTGTTATAGTGATTTTTGGAATCATGTAAAATGTACAGGTGCTATCGATTTTGACAGATGGCGATTCGAATGATCTAGAAATATAACAAAAAAAATAAATATATAACTTAAAGTGTAACGTCTAACGGTTTAGAAAATTCCAATTAACGTTAGATATCGTTCCATTATAATCTATAAAAAATATCACGTATGCGTGAAGTTCTTGAATATATTTCATATAACAAACTGAAATTGATTGCAATTTTAAGCCTGCACGTAATATTTTTAGACAATGCGTTTGTTTATACTCATAACTGACCTTCACAAGTTCATTGGCTTAGTAACACACTCGCAATTTCGGAATTACGGAACTAAACATATGCAAATCAGGATGACGTCACGACTCATGAAACTAGGGTTATCGTCCTTATATATCGACGCTTAAGAACCAAGACCATCTATCTACAAAAAGTCGATTTTACAGGAGACGAAAAAAACGTTTCATATTTTTTCTACAACAATTTTTTTTATTTTTATATCTGATCAATTAATGGATAGGCATAGGAAATAAGGTGTTTGCATGTGTTTCAAGAAATCTTCATTAGTTTCAAGATTACTGTAGATAGCTGGTATTAGTTAAAATATTTCGTATGTTTATGCAGCTAACTGTAATATAGATGGTATTGGCAAAGGAAATAATATAGTTCCAGCGCCTGACCTGCGCACAATGTATGCTCTTAGTACCTTCTTCAATATACTGCAATGTCGAGGCTCAGAAAGCTTTTGCAAATTTTATTCACAAGCTCTCCGTCTATATTAGTTAGGCACCTAAGGTAAGAATGTACTGTAAAAACTTGTACCAATAACTTAGGAAGTGTTTTAGTTACGCGGTACACACTCACGCCGAGAAGACTCGCCGGACCTTGAAGAGAAATAGTTGCACCGTTTACACTCACGGTGAGTTCTCAATAGATCTCTCCGTTCTCGGATATGGATGACTTTACTAGTAAAGGCGCTTTGGTATACATGCACTAGCATTATGACTGAAAAATTGAAAAAAGAGGCCCAGATGAGAGTGGATGGTACAAATTAATCCAAATAGAAAAAGGTCGTTTAATATACAATGAACACACTAATAATTAAATATTTAAACTCACGGCGCTCTGTACCTCATATGTTCATAAGTTTTGAGACAAACTTTTCGATGGAGGGAACGAAACCATTACGTGCAACTGTCATTTCGCTATTTAAGGCGGAAAAAAAACCGCTGCAGATTTTCCGCGAGCTGAAAAGTTTTCCTGTAAGCCGTAACTTCGTCTACCACACAATACAGCGGTACAAAGAGACAAGTTCACTGCAAAATTGCCAGAGGAGTGGTCGGCCACGCTCTGTCAGGACGCCTGCGAACATCAAAATCATCCGAAAGCGACTTCGCCGAAATCCATGTCGCACTCAGAAGGAACTCGCTCTGCAGACTCATATTTCGCGCGTTTTAGTGAACAGATTACTGAAATATGATTTTAAGGTAAAGGCCTATAGCCGAAGAAAAATTCAATTTTTAAACGATCGTCTTCGTAAGTTACGACGCGAACGTTGTCCATTGCTGCTGAGGAGACGTGATGCCAGGAACTCTTCACCGATGGGAAATTTTTTACTGGCAAAGAAAAGTTTAACCAACAAAACAAATGGACGCTAAAAGTAGCAAGGATGTCCCAGCTTCTGCACGGAATTGAAATTGAAATTCATTTATTCTAGTACAGACACAAGACATAGTTCATGTAAAAAAAATAAAATAAAATAAAATATAAAAAAAGTAAGCAAAGTATCACAATATGCACAAAGGCAGAGGAATGTTGTTTCAAATTTTGGAAGCTGCATATCGGAAACTTCCCCTGAAGGAATCTCTCGCGCACTCCTTCATACGAAATTTCGTATGAAGGTGTCACTCCGCTCCATTTCTGCCAAAAAGATGTCGAGGTGAAAGTCAAGAATTTTCAGAGTGACATTTTAGAGCCTGTGGTGAAACCCCTGTCTGATACGTTATTTCATAATAAGGATTGGGTTAAGCAAGACTCGGCGCCATCCCATAAGGCAAAAAGCACCCAAGCTTGGTTGAGGGAGTGTGCCGGCCTTCATCTCGGCGGACGAGTGGCATCTCTTAAAGCGGGCAAAAAATCGACAACAAACAGAGAAGATGCGAACCCGAGAACGAGAACGAGAATGTGATAAGTTTCTCGAAACTTATCACATTCTCGTGTCTCGGGTGTTGGGACTTCTCGGCGTGAGTCTGTAGGGCCTATGTATGGGATCCTATATATATCCTATTATGTTGTAACGCATAACAGTTCATTTTGCAACTCGCAATAAGAACGAATAATTACGTTATGTAGATAAATAAGAACGAATAATTACGTGTTATGTAGATAGGTGGTATTTCCATACAATTATTACGACACGTAACTAAGGTGGTATTGGTATTTTCTCATAACTCCTTATATATTGCGAATTTGAAATAATCGATTAAAGGAAACGATGCGTAAATTAACCATGAAAAGAACTGCATTAAAAAGTCAAAATCGCCAAAAGTGTAGATAGATGGTCTTGGTTCTTAAGCGTCGATATGTGTCAACATACTATTCTACATTTCGAATTAGCTCTGTCACAATGTATTTTTAATTGTGAAAACAATTAAGATTTCATATTATTACAGCCGTCTTCAACGAATATTATGCAATACTAGGAAAATTTATATCTTACAAATGCCTCGGGATAGTTTTCGAGTTGATAGTTCTAAAGCTGTCAAAACTTTTTTTTTAAAAAGGATGGTCTTCCATTTTAAATACGGGAGATGTTTTATATATAATTTCTAGTAAATTTATTATTCAATTGATTTAACAATAAATTAATAAGTAAGGTTACGTAACTCGATGTTACACACAAATTAACTTGTCTAAAGCCAGAAGTTTTTACTCATTGAACGGCATCACTCATCACTCATCATCATCATCAGCCCTTTTACGTCCCCACTGCAGGGGCTCAGGCCTTCCTTTGTCGTACCTAACTTTTCGTATCGTTTTCATTCCTTAGATTCATATCAATAATTTTGCTCATATCGATAAACTTTTTATTGTTTTCCATTTATATTCTTTACTTTCTCCATTCTATAACTGTGGACCGTCAATTTTATACCTGTAACCATTAAAATTCTGTAATATAAACTTATCCAAACCTCTACGAACTTTCATCCTATGTTTTTTACTACTTACACTAATGTAAACCCCTACCTGTAGCTCTCATAGTTTTTCGTTATATATTTTACCAATTCTAATCATATTAAAGCACTTATTTATATATTAGAACACAATTTATTGCTAATTTTAATTGTTTTGACAGAATTGACATCAAAGTTTTTCTTCGTTGCTATTTGTTACTCTTCATGAAAATTGGCTCATTGTTTGTCAGTTGTAGGCATTGAAACTCTGTAGTTTTTGAATTTTTTGGGTTTTAATTTGAAATGATTTACTTCCAAATTTGAGTTCGTCTTCAGGTATATAAAGCCTCGCCCGAATAGTTCTGCATCACTACAACGGCAACAGCTGCCCAAGTTAGCTTTTTGAGCTCGTACAGAGCTAGCTAAATTCTTAAAAGGCCTATTTCCCGGGGCCGACTTTCCCGGGGACTCTTCAAAGTTACGGTTTCAAAGTCACTATTTAATGTAAATAAATTATTTAATTTAATTTATCATCTTTTAGTTTTTTTATTCTTGTTTCATAACACCTTATGGATGGTTTAAGGAGGATGGGCCATGACCCTCCACGCTGGCCCAATGCGGATTAGAGGGTATTAACGCCTGCAAATGCAACCGGGGCCAAAGGCTTAACGTGCCTTCCGAAGCACGGAGTAGCTCAAGATAATAATTTTTTGGTCACCCATCCCGTGACCGATCCTTGCGAAAGTTGCTTAACGACTACGATCGCGGGCCGCGGCGCCAATCCACTACGCCACCGAGTTGCTCACTATGAGCGGTATCACTATGGAGTTTTAATAGGACACGACTTAGATTTACCTAAGAATTTATAATGTTATCGATTTGATAGTGAAATTTTAACAGTTACCAATGACCGGATGCTGAATCGCTCATCGCACACATATTCATATCATGATTCACTCTCACTCGCCGTAGACCCTGTACGTGCGCTGATTGCGGTCAGTAACACAGACAATAATAATGTTTGTATCGACGGTGGATTTGTAAATTGTATTTTTAAAGTTAAATTATCAAATTAACATACATAAATTTTATAGCAGAAACTATAACTATCGGCTGATATCTTAGATGAATCACTGTTTATATGTTGTAAGTATGGCGGGTTATTGATTTATTTTATTTTATTTTTATTGTTTGAGGTACAATAACAGAACATAAATTGTATATTATACTTAACATCTACCGGTTACTTTATAAATCTATATTCCAATAATAATTGTACACAGCATTTATACAAAAAAAAGCAAAGAAATTATTTCAGCACTAAGATTCTAATTTGTGTTTTGAAAACACAACATGAAAACTTTAAATAACATAATAGGTACCACTACTATACTAATAAATTAAGTACTATCACACAATAGTGAAACTTTGAAGGAATGTAAACTACAATTAAATACATCAAATTCATCTCCGAAAGAACATAAATTATTATATGCATGACACATACGTGAGAGCGGTGCATATTTTGAGATATTATTATTGGTACCTGATACACTAAACAATTTAGGAACTCTTACTGATTTATTAGGTACTTTAAAATTAACCTGGTTTAGGAGTTGGTCACAATATTCACCATTTACTATTTTATGTAAGATAGTCAAATCAATTACCCATCTGCGCTTTTCCAAGCTGACCAATGAAAAATGCTTTGCTATTGATCGGGTTGAATCCGTTTGAAGTTGAAGGCAAAGTTTACCAAAGACTTCTATGTATACTGAAATGAAATGAAAATATCTTTAATTAAATAGGCTTATAAAAAGCACTTTTGATTCGTCCAAAAAATTTTATTCCCCTACCACTTGTTCAGGACGTCTTTTAGCTGACAAGAAGAACAAGCGAAACTTACCAGCTCTTACAATTAATCATAAGTAATGACATTTACATATATCATGTCCTTACCAAAATAATATGTATTAACACAATAATAAATACAATTTTCAAAGTCCGTAGGTTATAGTTTGTACATATAATTAGTCGTTACTACTAGACAAGATGTCCACTGGAGTAATTGTCTAAATTCAAAACCTATCGCACCCCTTTCATTGCCTGTGGTAAGTATTGTGAGAGTGAATTATGGAATTATGTAACTTAAGTCGCATTCGCTTTCCGAACGAATGATGTTTTGAATGGTAAAGAAACATTGTAAAAACTTCGTAACTTAAACTTGAAGTAAGATTTGCGTTTAAAGTTTGCCTTAAAACAATTTCAATTAACATGAAATTAACAATATCGTTCATTAAATACCTATCTAGCATAAGGACGTCGTGATCGCAATTGTTATTTCATGTCAAATAGTTTTAGAGTGAAGCTCGTAAATATCTTTCAAAGGTCAAATTGAAACTTACATATATAAAATGTATACTTAGTCTGTCCATAAATACTGTTAGAATTAAAAATAAACGAAATGTTACTTTTGCATTTCAATCTGTCATATTATATCATTTATATCATCGTCTTTACCGAACTTTTCTTATTTTAGCATTTTCGTAACTTTATTTGTGTCTCACCTCTTCGAGAATGGTATCTTGATACACTTGTGCCGAGAGTTGAACCCCTTAACAACACAATGTTCAATAACCAAGAATGGTCCATTCAGCAAGATGCGGTGCCAGATTATAAAGCTCGATTCACCCAATTTTGGTAAAACCGAACGTTCCGGACTTCATCAGGGCTCAAGACTGTCCGTTATCTAGTCCAAATCTTAATCCCCTGGATTATGATTTGTGATCAATTTTAGAGAGTAAGGCTTGCTCAAAATGCCATGATATTTGGAGTGAGTAAAACAATCCATTCGAATGGCAGTTAAGAATTATCCCATGGAAAGAGTGTGTGTATCTATTGGTAAATGTTTAAAGGACTGCATTGCAGCTAATGGGGACCACTTCGAATAAGCTATACCTCTATTAAACTAACACACTGTCATAATAATAAATGTTACTTCCACTAAAAAATAAAGATATAGGTATTATAATTATTTACTAATCTAAATAAAAATAAACTTGGTCAAAAAATCCACTTGATTCCTGGCACCCTGAGATTTTATAAGAATTTTCCGTAAAGAAGATTTTACAGTATAGCATTATGAATGTAAATTTATTAAATATAATAAAAATAAGTTCAGTAAAGGTAGTTAGGTAAACTAACTCCTTAAAAAAGATATAAACATATATACGTTTCAATCACATTATGCTGCTTCTACTATTATTGTTGATATTTTGAATTTAGATCTAGTAAGATGTTTACTTAATACACTTTGATATAGTAAGCAGTCAACTTAGTTAACTGTTGGCAATTCGAAGTGTTGAGATTTTGTTTAGCTTTTAATTTTTGATGTTATGATTTTTGACTTACCATACATTTAACCCTAAATACAATACACTCCTATTTGAGGCCATCGTGAAGGTAATTATAATATTTTGCTTTGTAATCAACGTGATCTATTAATAATAAGGAAACTTAAATTCATTCTACCAGTAACTTGGTATTATTTTTAAAGTTTTTTATCTTTTAAGAAGTATTTAACATATACCTATTTTATATCTAATATTTCAGATATCAATATCAGAAGTATTTTGAATATGTAATAAGTTATTGAGTTAAATAAAAGTGGATCTTGTACATCACTGCCCACATTATGTGTACGAACACCAATTCTCCAAATTATTTTATAGAAAGAATGGAAATTTCCGTTAGTCAAATCGAGGACCAAATTTATATGACTCAGAGTAACACGGCTACTGGCGCGACAAACAAATTCACTAGGTCTGTGTTAACGTGTTTTACAAAGATAAAAAAATAAAGATAAAAACATAATAAAATATGCAGAAATAAATACTTTTACAAAAAACGTTTTAGAGATAAATAATTTATATACTAGGTAAATTGTACGCATGCCTAAATAACAATAACTTATAATTTAACCTTCACAGATAACCCCATATTCCGTATCCGATTCCTGTGCTGAATTAATTGGACATCCGAATTTTTACGTGCGTGAAAAAATAAAATTAAATAAATATTTATACTATACAACGAGACATATTGGTAGCGTTTCTGAGTTAAAGTAGACAGAAAACTAATACATACTAATATTATTTATGTCAGTCTCAATTTTACACGTAAACTACTGAATCTAATGAAATTTACAGAGTGGACTTGGGAAAGGACATAGAATAGAATTTATAGCAAAAAATAAACTAGAAGGATATTCAAATATCAAATTGAAAGTGATTGCATTCGATTTAAGGCCTCTGGCACGTAATATTAATAGAAACGCATTTATTTATACTCATAACTGACCTTCACGAGTTCATTGGCTTAGTAACACACTCGCAATTTCGGAATTACGGAACTAAACATGTGCAAATCAGGATGACGTCACGACTTATGAAGTTAGGGTAACCGTCCTTATACATATAATGTGGTAACAATTGTATTGCATAAACTGTACTACATTTAGATTTAGCTCTATCACAATGCATTTTTAATTGTGAAAACACCGAATATAACAATTTTAATTATATGCCGTCTTCAACGAACAGGACCTAAATAACAAACGGGAGTTTTTTTTTTAATATATTATTTCTTATAAATATTATGTTTAATTGATTTTTTAAGGTAGAAAATGCTAAAAATACTTTAAGGAAAAGTATTATAAGATCATCATGGTGAGTGGTCTTACGATAGTGCTCGATGGGAATTACAAATCAATGTTGACGTAGTAATAGTAGGGTAGACAAGCCTGGTTTCGTCCATTTAGTAGAGTTGCCAATTTGAGTATAAAATATGAGTGTTCCGACTAGTAACTTGGTACAAATAAAAACCTTCTCATATACTCTATTTTTAATAAGTATTGAATTTATGATGGTCAGATTAAAAGTTTTTTATATTTAAATCTTAACGTGAAATTGTCCGGTTTTGGACCACAAAATCTAGTTTTCGTCCACCTGTGACCAGTTTTCGATCAAGTTTAACCGCATTTTAAGACAGTTTGGCGAAGAGTTAAACTGTCTTAAAATTCGAAATACTTTTCCATTACTACTGTTAAAAAAGTTTATGCAAAATTTGAAGTAGAGTGTACTAAGAAAGCGCGTTGTCGTATATAAACTGCACTGTTTTTCATCCCTTAGAAGTAAAATTTCCATTATTATACAATTATTTATGCGGGCGGATGTTATATAAAGTATAAGGTATATAAGGTTTTAACAATAATTCTGATGTTAACAGTTTGAAACAACATAATAAAGGACAGACGATGTCGGATTGCGCATCGAAAACAGTTTGATGAACTACTCGCAAACATCATATTACGACTATTATTAGCTGCTGCATAATTCCATCGGTTACAAAGTGATTCACGTGTTTATCGATTCGAAAGTTCTCTTAAATGTTCTAAACATCATTACAAAGTCAACTCAATATGAGTTTATTAAAGATATCGATTTTTTATTCCTTATTTGTCAATATTTTCTTATTTTAAAGATTATGCAAATATAGTGATATGTTCTTTGATTTCAAAACTATTGTAGAATGAAATTGTTTATAAATTAAACGTTTTCTACCTTTAAATTATATAATACAATATTTAGTGATTGGAATCCCAATGTGCTGTGGTGTGGGTTATTTGTTCATGATTTCATAAACAATAATCAAACTTCCGAGAAGATCAAACAATCTACACACACGTTCGTCCCTACTCTTTAAAAAGGCAACGGGTCACAGCATAACATTGTAGCGGCTGTAATAATATCATTTCATCTGTTTAGATTGAAATAGATATTATTACAATTAGAAAGGTTTTTGGGTTAAAGTAAAACGTAAAATGGCTTTAGTTTTATATTATGACAATGAATATGTTTTCATAATAAAGAATTTTTTTAATTGTACCGTTGCCGTAACTTTAATAAAAATAATAATATGTTTATTACATTACAAGGTTAGTTTGAAGTTGAGACTGAGAGATGTTAGATGTGTCCTATTATAATGACCCAACTTGTAGAACGTACGATATATAGGCTGGACAGACTCATGCCAAAAAGTCCCGAAAACACCCGATACTCGTGAATGAACATTCCTTTATATTTATTTTCGCCAAGAAGGCTTGGCGATACTTTTCGGCGTGAGTCTTTTTGTCCTATTACAAGTACTATGTATATTCGTATCTGAGCCAAACATTTTTTTAGTGCCGGCGGCGTACGTTTCATTTTGGCTATAAGGTCGCAGCAAAAGTAATGATGCCCGTTTTCATTAAACTTAGGACCAAACCTTTCATCTAAATATTTGGGCATTGTCAAAGATGAAATTCATTTCACCAATGACAAGAAGCCATCTAACAACTTTAACACTCGTTTCACTAACTAGAACAAGGCATAGTTTAACTATTTAAAGCCTAATTTTATGAATCGCCTAAGCGATTCATAAAATTAGGCTTCCATATACCCAAACATTTTTTCTGTTATCACATACCATCACAGATTTGTGACCCGTCATATTACGCAAATACTTAGTGCAAAGCTCCGCATAACGCATAGCATAACTTTAGACAATGTTTAAGGTGAAACTTAGGCGATTCCTAAATATTTAGGCGACAGAATTGGGCATTTCCTAAGTTTAGTGAAAAAAAGGGCGTTAGTAATTTATCTCTGCACATGCGTGGAGGCGGGTCGCACCCCACGCACGCGCAGGGGCGGAGTCTTCCTGAGCTTGCACTTAGGTTGTAGCTCCTGTTATGGTGTTGTTCCTTTCCAACAATACGTAATTAACTATTGTTGGCCTACTCTATTCAGTAATTACCGTACTAAAAATTAGCACGAGTTAACACGACGTATTAAGTTTTGGTTAAACGTTGTAATTACCGCGATTAAGGTCCTGGCGTTTAATTATTTAGTTTTAAAATGTATCGCAATCTCTTTCAGTTTGACATTTGAAAGCTATTCACGAACTTCACGCTGAAGCTATTTGGTAAGTTATAGCGATCGTAACGTTTTTTTAAAGATATTGAAATAACGACATCGTTAATTTGACGTTAATTGGAATTGTCTAAAAGCAAGTGTTAGACGCAGCGGCGTGACTACAGGGTGGCAAGTCGGCAAAATGCCATGGGTCCCCAGCTGAAAGGGGCCCCCGGTAAGAGGGGACTCCTGACTTTTATTATTACACGATAAGTAAAACATAGAATGTCAAATGAATTTGCCACGGGCTGCAAACGATTTAGTTACGCCACTAGTTAGGCGTAAATATTACTTCAGGTTAAATTAATACCTTTTGATTATGTCTCTTGATAATTCAAATCTGTCATTTATTCCGAAAGCGAGTGTGACTTAAAATGTGTTAATTCTAAAAATCGCATTCACAATCGCTATACATTTGAAAGAGATTGCAATATAATTAGGTATTAGACAATTAGACCATAGAAGTCTTCCAGCACGCGTAGCATGACAAACTCGAGAAACGCTTTGTCTACACTCATTTGTCAGTTTCTCGGGTCGAGAGTGAGATATCGTATGGGCGCACCCGAGAAAAGTGACATTTGAGTGTAGACAAAACGTTCTCGAGTTCGTCATGCTACGCGTGCTGGGATTCGGAACCTCAGAGATGACCTTGAATTCACCGGTTTGTCAATAAATACACATCTAAATGTTTAATCATTGCCACCTAACCGCAATCTCCTTCGCTTGTGCCGAAGTGGTCAAACAAGTGGTTTTGCGATAAAACTCACTCATACAATGACTCACTAGTTTGAGAAAACGCCAGTCTTTGGTGTCCGATGGGCACAATCATTTACATTGTAACTATAATTTCATATAATATAAATATCCTCATAGCATTGTCACCTTGCCCTGCACTAGCGGTTATATGATATGAACACTACAATACCTGAATTATATAAAATTCTTTCATGTAATCTGTTGCTGATGATTCATTTTTGATAATTTTATGGATTATGTCTATACAAATGTGTTGACAGGTATAAATTAGTAGTCTACAAACAGATTGACAATTGACAATCTTAGTCCGATATCAGTTGGATTTTGTTATTTTTTAATATTAAAAAATTCGTGAGAGTAATACGTCATTACGTTTAATCCATCCGGGTATCTGAGATTGGAGAACAGATTTTAAAAGTAGACAAATTTATATCTGCATTTATAAATTAACATAATCTGTAACAGCAACTGGTCACAGGAAATAAGATAGTAGAGAATATGTTACAGTATTAAGTGTAAAGAAGTATTAATACTAAGTTATAAAACTCAACTTATCGTGAAGTCAATTGTAATACATGTTGACAACCGACACGAGACAAGACGATAAGTTCTCTTACGGTCACACCCCCGAGGTCATACAATCGATAAATACTTTTAAATCTTCTTTGAATATTAGGTCATTTTCTTTAAAGATAACCGTCTAAATATTTAATTAAACAGCTAACATCAATAGAAATATAATTTATATATATGGCATAATCTTGATATCATGTTTCTAAGATAAAAGTAAGTTAACAAAGTTGACTGGTGGCTTTATCATTATTATCATCATCACCAGCCCTTTTACGTCCCCACTGCAGGGGCTCAGGCCTTCCTTATGGGTCGTTAAGGAGGTTAGGCCATGACCCTCCATGCTGGCCTTATGCGGATTGGAGGGTATTAACGACTGCAAATGCAGCCTGGACCAACGGCTTAACGTGCCTTCCGCAGCACGGAGTAGCTCGAGATAATAACTTTTTGGTCACCCATCCCGTGACCGACCCTTGCGAAAGTTGCTAAACGACTACGATCGCGGGCCGCGGCGCTTATAAACTATGCCGCCGACCTACACTACGCCCCCGACCTACTGGTGGCTTTATAATAAAATAATTTTTGTCCAATAAAACTTTACATTTCCGTTTCTTTATCCACTTTAAAGAAATGACATTGTCGCAACAATTGTCAGCAAAACAACAGAATGTCTTCTGTTTAAGAGGGTTCCGGGACACCTCGGTCGATTTGCTGATTGCTCGTTGGAGCAATGATAACAGGTAAAAGTAAAGTTGGGATGAAAGATCCCCAAAGATTAGTTAAAAATAGCGTTCTGGAGAAATAGCGCTCGGGAGTAAGCATGGAGATCTCATTAGAAGGCATGCAGTTGATAGCCTAAAAATAGAGTCACAATACTCAGCAGTGAGAGAACAGTTCATGTAAAACAGAGGACAGTATGGGGTATGTGATCCATACTAAAAAATTCTGACTACTTCGTTATATTTTACGGCGGCCTTGCAATTATGCACTCAGTGCCTATTTTGTGTGGAGATTTATCAGTTACCGACTATAACGGTGCGAGACAAGATCAAGCGAGCGCGTGCTCACTGTTATAAAACCATTTATTTTGTCATTTCGACAATTATAGAATAACCCCCCCCCCCCTCCAAATTTTCAGGTAAGAATCGTATCCCAATAGAGTCTTAACTATTTTAATTTTGCCAATGCACTTTCTACCTGAAGTCCAATATTATAAGCGCAATGTCTTCATCACAAATCAATGACGAAAGATTATGTTTATTACTTTGTGATCTAGAACAAGAATTTTGACATAATGGATTTTAAGTTTCCATAGATACGCTAACATCAGCAGAATTGCCATAAAGTTAAATTATAAATATAATGTTTGGTATATAACACTTCTAAGTGTTAAGTACATGGAACGCGATAATTATAAATTTAATAAGATGACCATCAGCCGTTATATATCATATTGTATGAAGAGTAACATTTGGAATGGTGGCTGATGAGTAATATTAATTGTATTTTTGACATTGACAACATCAGAATAACTGAAATTGAATATAAACTAGCTACTATGCTTTCGAACGTTATAAATTTATTCTATATTATTATATTTGGTCAATTTTGGATTCACAATGCTATTCTGGAGAATATTCTTAATGAAAAATAATTTTTGAGATAATGGTTTAAACCTTGTACTAAGTTGATCTTCGTTTTTAGATGGAATAAGATTATGAACAATCTGATATATGGACTATGTTATATTATTAACACCTTTGCTCGTAAAGCTGATGTAATTCCACCGGTTTTAAATATGTAAAGCGGGTCATAAAAAACGCATGTTTTACCAAAGCAAATAGTTAAGTTATAGTTCATACAAATTCCATAACAGTATTATTTGCCATTTCGCGCGCTGTTGCTATTCAAATTTCGAACTAATCGCCGCGCGGCGCCAGACAGTAGGCAGCGCTAGCGCGCTATTAAAATGGCGGGAAAGCAACAGTATACATTCACAGATTGAGTTTAATTTAATGTTTTTTTTTTTCTGTTTCCTCGCAAATGTGTTAAAAAACGTCGTACGATATATTGGTTATAATATGCTCGACTCAATTACGCCCTCGCCTTCGGCTCGGGCTGAAATTCCGCTTTGCATGTTATAACCATCATATCATAACGCACTAATATCGTAATGTACTATAATCGCACCATTATTGAATAACACTTGGCGACTGTGAGGTCATTACACCACATCGTTTGTTTTCCATTAGGGTTGCTATTAGTTAAATAATATTTTACAGAACTATTTGATTTTATTATTTTTTAAAATTAAAATGATTTATAGGTTCGTTATTTCTGGTTATAATCAAAATATGTAAAGACGGTAATGCAATTAATCACTAAATAGAATGAAAGTAATGATTTAATTCTTAATAAAATCTTTGATGAATTCTGTAACGCTCAAAATATTATTTAGTCATTGAACATTTTTAAACCGACTTCCGGTAAGAAATGATTTTGAATTATTTCAACGAAAAGTTAATTAAAAATGTAGAATAATAGTTTAAACTAATGTAAGTAGATAAGTAAGTAAATAAGATTAGATTCCATTATCAAGATATTTTTGTTATTGTTTTGTCAATATCTTTTATATTTTAAAGTATTTCCATTATGGGACTGTTACCACGTGTTATTGATTTTAAAGGAAGTTGATGTTTAAAATGATTGTTAATTGTTTAAAATATTTTGATTAACACTTATTAAGTTTATTTAATTAAGGGTTTTTATTGATTGGATTTTATAATTTTATCTAGAGTTAATTCAAATTAAGTCACTTTTGTATCGATTGTGGAAGGGCGACTGGTGGGGATTCTTAATAAAAAGAGCCGCACTCAGTAGCGGCGCCCTATTCTTGCTCTGTCAAGCGCCGAATAAACTAAAGAGTGAACTTGTACGACGTGTTTTCTTTAACTCACCATGGAGGAACAACATGATCTCTATCAAGAGGAAGATCAGGCTCTAACACGTAGCCTTATGGTTCGCACACCGGTTTCATGATGTTGTCATATATGAGGTCCTCGGTTCGATCCCCGGTCGGGTCAGAGTAGAAAACGAACTTTTCTAATTTGTCTCGGGTATGGGCGTTATGGTATTTCGTTATCTATTAGAACGATTCACATGACATTTGGTATGTAGGGGGTCTCATTTACCAACTAAAACCAGGCAAAACTTGCTAGTCAAACAATAAAAAATTTGAATAGAAGGATAAAGATGTATTTTACACAAAGATAAGATGCTTATTATTTAAAAGACCAGCTAATAAGCGTTACCATTCCACTTATAAAATTTTACATCACAAATTAATTTTACAAAAAAATACGAATTGACAGGTGACATTCGCGTTAACCTAACTAGTGCCATCAACTTTTAGCTTTTAATTCGAATACAAAACCAACTCTTTTGCTTAATATTATTCAATATATAAATATTCATAATAACCATGATGCTATCAGATATAAAAAAATCTACCTATTCGCTCAAATATTTTTATGTTAAAATTAAAAAGTTTAGATTGTTTTTATATGGATGACAACCCTAGTTATTGACCGTTCTTCCGAAGTTTAGTTTGCCAACGAACTGGCGAAGGTCGTTCTAAATATACAGATGCTCTGCTAGAAACAATTTTATTTTAGTTTTGTACCTAATATGCCTATTAAAATGACGCGTTAGTAAATTAAATGCAATTAAAAGAATTTTGCATCACAGTGTTTTGTTAAGATTCCATTCAGATATGAGAAGTTATGTCAAGTGACATCAAGGGAATTTAAATTGTACATATATTTATGCCTAAACAGTTATTAAATATGAAATGTAATATTAGACACCATCATATACATTGTTCAGATTCCAAGATGAGTAGTTAAAGCCTCCGTATTATGGAGTATATGACATAATGAAGGTAACAAATAAAAAAATTATGAAATAGGAACGCATTCCTACCAAATCACCTTAATGAGCTTGCTGTCGAAATGATGCGTATGACGTAATAATGAATTAATATATGTTCCCGTTGGGGGTGCACTCTACTTTACAGAAATCTGTGAAAACATCTCCTTATAGAATTTAATGTACACACGGATGCACGTCAGACTATACATTGTGGATTTTGTACCAACCGCGCTTTGTATAGAATTTCCCTACTAACAGAGGTCCGTTATTAGGTGAAATCAAGAAAAAATTGGTGACTCAAGAGTTGGTTATTTAATGTGATATTCAGATTCAACGAACTCATTAGTTGTTATATAGTTATGAAGTTGTATGATATTAACATTAGCAAATAATTTAAAGAGAAGCGTGATTGAAAAATAGGTCGCGGTAAAGTATATTCGCAATAGTCTATACCAATATTATAAAGAGGGTGAACTTAATTGTTTATTTGCATCGGATAGGCTTCAAAACTAATGGACCGATTTAAAACATTCTTTCTTCTATGGAAAGCTTATAACCTGTAATTTATGCGGACGGAGTTATGACGAAACGTCACTCGACTATAGTCAGTACTTAGATGCATAATATTTGCAATCAAGGAAAATATTGCGCAATCGCATACCACTGTGCTGTCCAGCTCTTTAATTTGATAAAGATCCGTTTAAAGAGGGTGTGTACATCAAAATTACTTATATTACAAATCAAAATTACTTTTATTATATTTCAATTGGATTTTAACCAAGAAATTACGTCAAAATAAGCTGTAATTAAAAATATGAAAACGACAATCACATAAGTATGTAAGGAATTCGTTACAGTCAAAACTTGAATTTATAATATCCTTGATAGAAATAGATCACAAATTTATCCATGAAATTTATATATATATTTTTTTTTAATGGTAATTATACTTTTTTAAAGGAAGATGAGTAATTTTGTAACTGACGGTTATATGCAACTCTTTTACAATAATCGTGATGACATACACGCATCATTCCCCTGTCATTGCCGGGGACAAAGATAGAGATAGGTATAATATTGTGTTTTACGAACAGCCTTGAACGTAAGTGGTTTAAGTACAGCTAAAAAAACAAAACCGTATTGTTTTTTGATTACAATTTCATTCTAGTGTCTCTTAAAAGTTTACAAAACATAAACTTTTATTTTGCAACTCATTGTGGCCGTGACTTCTTCTGCATGGGAAAGTATATAAGGAGAATTCTTTCTTTCTTATGGACGAGATCGAATCAAGTAGGATCAATGGCCCTAAACCCACTACACGGGCCCAATGGAAATTGGTGGGCGTTAAAGACTACTGATACAGCTGGGATCATCGTAACATCGTATTATCTGAGGTTTTTCTTGTTACGTTCAAGAAAAAAAAGAAAAACGTATCAAATATTTTTCTATTTTCTGACTGACGGACTAAATATATATGTCGCAGAATATCTCCATCAGCGAAGATCGTTTGATTTAGTTTCTTTTTTTTAATTGCTAGTTACTCGACTACTTAATTACTGGATTGTAGAGAGGGCGCCCAAGTAGCACAAAACACCATTATATCAAACTTATAATAGCACGAGTCCAAGCGTTAAGCATTATAATAAAATCGTATATCAACCGTATTTCTTTTAAACGACTCTTATACTTAAAATTTGGGCCCCCCCTTTGTACGACTTTAAGCTTTATTAAAGCTGTGCAATAGCACTACAACTTTTGTTTAATAGCATTAATAAAATCGGGTAAAAGCATTCTAATAGCCACAAAAAGTTCAATTAGCACCTTAAAGTGCTAATTGAACTTTTTGTGATTATATTACAATTGATATGCGGAAATCAAAATTATATTACGTTAATTTAATGTTATTAAAATTCTTACTGTTTTATTCCTTTGTAAAAAAGGTATTTTTATTATATTTTAAAAATATATAATCGGTTTAAGTTATTGTTTTGTGTGTCATCATGACATGTTCTCTTGGCTGGTCTTTTAAGTATTTTTTAATATTGAACAGGAGAGTACTAACATGTATACAGCTCGTTATGAGTGAAATAAGCTGCAAACATCAGTTTGTGGAGTAAAATATACAAGTTTATGGTGTAAAATACACGCGCCTTCGCAAACTTCCTTTAATATAATAAAAATAATAGAAAATTTAACCTAGTGGCAAAAATTTTTGTTGAATTTTAGGCTTTTAGCATTGTTTTAACAACATAATTGCTTTTATAGGCATCTGTGTACAAAATAAATGATTATTTACCCCTTTTCATCTCACACAGTTGACTTTAAATATTATTGTAAGAAATGGAAAAAGAAAGCAAATGGCGACTCGTAAAATTAAAGCATTAGGTATTCAAATATAGTGTAGTAGAGCTGTTAATCGTATTATGGTTAGACATAAAACTAAGAGCTCGAAATTCACCGTATAACACACTCCCATTTTAGGTACAGCCGTATTTTAACACTTCAGAATTATCTTATAGTGCTTATAATCATCAAACGCTTATTTCATTTTTATTTTGATTTTTAAAAGCTTCAATTAAATTAGAATACTCTTTTTACAGTTTTCTTTTATATCCACCTGTTTTCTTTGTTTTTCACAACGTTTTTTGTCCATGGCGCCAGCGATGCGTATAAAATGCCACCATTACAATACAATACATAAAATAATTTTACATAAAAAATAATTACGATCTATTTATGACTTGTATCTCTATAAATAACTTAATATTAATCAAAATATAGCCTAATGTTTGATAAAAGAATAGATTAAGAAGATAAAGGAGCTTGAGCTTGATTAAAGAATACTTTAAGGACAAATTGGTGCTAAAGTTTTACTTGTTCTTTATTCAATGTGTATATAGGATAAGCATTACATCGATACAACCATAGGCCATTAGAAAACCTTTGTTTCTAGAAAATGACTAAATACAACTAAGTGCACTAAATAATATTACGTTAATGCTTATAAAATATATAATGTTTTTCATATCACCGAAATACGATAACAGCTTTATATTAATATTACCCAATACTTTAATATGAGTTTTGACATTGGTATACTTTTTTTATTAATCATAATATGGCATTACGCATTATTAGATAAAATAAATGCCTTTAAACAGATTCGAAACTTGACCAGCGCTGATTATAAATGTAAGTATGACTTTAGGACATAAATCGGTACTTATTTTAGTTAATATATTATTTAGTTATGTGCTACTTGGGCGTGATCACGATACTTTTATCGATGACTTTGACAGTTCGTTAACGAAAAGCAAGTTGCCGCCATTTCGGCAGACATTCTGTTTCCGATCGCCGAGGAGAAAAGACTAGTTCTCATTTTAAATTATAATTATAATTTTGATTGCAAGAAGTGCAATACATATATTGCACTTCTGTTGAAGTAAACGTTACTTCTATGATAAGAAGACTCTCTCTGCCTGGCTTTGGGCGGGCCTGCACTTTTTTTGGACTGCGGTTAGCGAAGGCGACCAAATGAAAATTCTATAGGTCCAAACCTATGAAATTTTCATTTGGTTTCATCCTTGTGGTATTCAAACATAAAAGTCTCAAAGTATTTAAAGATAGGAATGAAATATCGCCGTACTTAAAAGGCAATAAAAATGATTTGAACTTCATTTGTTTGAAGAATTCGTTTATTATACGCATTCGTACTCTATTGCATTGGTGTATCAACGGCGTTATGCGCAAGAAACGACAATGACAATAATAAGACAAAAACAACGAGATAAACCAAAAGAACGAATATAAAAGCTATGACAAAGAAACTTATCAAAAAGGATGGTGTCTTTCGAGCCAGTCACCAACTACCTACTTGTATAAAGAAAAAATAAATATATTAAATAACTATTCATGTCCCAATAATATTCATATTGTACAATTGCCTCCCTGAGTTAAAATCTTGTGATAATAATTTTATATTACCTGCCACATCCGCCTAAAAATCTTTCTAGTCTACTTTAGAGTTACAGTAACGAATAGTTATTAGTCAACCAAATCACAAGACGCGTAAGTATTAGTAAGAATATTATGAAGTTGTAAGCAAAAACGATAACTGAATTAAGTAACGGTAGCATCAGCGATTGAACTGCTAAAACAATGTATTTAGTGATAAGAAACAGATTACGTCACGACTCACGAGTAATGGCAGCCGTCGAGTCGTATGACACCGCGCACCGCGCGCCGCCGGTGGGTGATATGATATCATAATGAGTAATGTCATCCACATATAATATGCGTCGATACCTTAATTTTTATTATAAAATTTAGGTTCTAGCTCTCAGTCAACTATCTGATGCTCTAATAATTCCTGCAGCACGATTGTTTGCTAAACTTATTTATGTGGGTTTATTGAATTTTTAAGGCCGAAGTTGATAAGTGTAATGTAATTATAGGTATAACATACGTTTTGTTATAAAAACGTTAACAGTGCGTACTTCTTTATTTAATTATGCTAAGGTTGCAAAATTGTTTTTTAATATTTGCACATTTTTTTTATTTGCATATAAATAAGTAGAGTACTGTGTTATCGTTTAATTGAACATGTCAAACAGAGACAAGACGCGCACGATAAGCTTTCTAACCACGCCTACGAGGTCAGTGTGAATATGAATTAAATTGGCAGATAAGCGAAGACAAAATATTTGGCTTTATGATATCAATAAACAAGCACTGAATTAAATATTCTTTCAGCTATTCTTAAATGATGGACCACTGTCTTTATTTTCTGTTATCATATTCATATAAATATTTGTTATATTTTTAGTTAACAAAGTTGACTAGTGGTGCTACAACACAATAAGTGATTCTGTAGAAAGTTATTGTTTCTGACGTGAAATAACTGGGTTAAAAAAGGGAGATTCCGGATTAAGGGACAATAAGAAAGAAACTTGTATACACGTTAATTTGAGCGTCCAAAATGTCTCGAAATTCTCATAAAAAGTCGTGTCGGCCTGTGTTAATTTTCAAGGTGAAAAGGTTTGTGTTTATGTCCAACTATGTTAACTATTCAAAATTTATATATTTATGTTTCTGATGTAAAAATAACTGGGTTAAAAAAGAGAGATTCCGGAATAAGGGACAATAAGAAAGAAACTTGTATACATGTTAATTTGAGCGTCCAAAATGTCTCGAAATTCTCATAAAAAGTCGTGTCGGCCTGTGTTAATTTTCAAGGTGAAAAGGTTTGTGTTTATGTCCAACTATGTTAACTATTCAAAATTTATATATTTATAAATATATATTTAAAAAATTAGAGAAATATGGTCATAGCGTTTCTGTAGACCCCACTGCGTTATATATCCTATTAATATTATAAATGTGAAAGTTTCTTTGTATGGATGTTTAGATGTTTGGATGTTTGTTCGTCAATCATTTGGTATAAAGATAGGGTATTAGCTGACTTAGATAATAGGATACTTTTTATCCCACCAAAACATTTCCCTAGGGTCGCGGGCGAAATCGCTGGTGAGCTAGTATATAATATGCGTTATTATATAAAGGTAAATATCGTGATAAATAAAATAAAACTCTACTTGACATACTAGCCTATGTAAACCAGTAATGTTCCTTCATTGCTTCAGTTATCTCTATGTTTTCCAAAAACAAGGATCTAATCAAAAATTAAATTAAAAACAATTTTAAATTAAAAACTTAACTTGGGGAGAAGAACCGTCAAAGAAATTACTGTTTTATTTATGAGATATTTAATATTATCATAACAAACTTGATTGTATATACTTATAATTGCAGTCATAATATTCAAAAAGATGAAATTAGGTGTGAAACTTACCTAATAAAAACTTCATACAAAAATATTTGACAATCGACGCTATGAGTTTTGAAAAAGATTTTGTCAAAATGAATGCACCCACCCTCGTCATAGTGTTGTTAAAGTGTTGAGTGTGTGTCAAGAAAGAAAAAAAAAACTAGCCATTGTATTAACGCTTCACATAATTCTTATTCTTTGAAGGTTCTTTGTATAAATTTTAATTTATACGACAAATATCAATAATACTGCGTTAGAAAATGTCTTACTTAATCGATCGTCAGCATTCTTTTTGCAATTAAATAATTCAAGTTACATTCTACGGTGCGTCATCGCTTTCTTGGAATTGTTTTGTTGTGTCAAATCTTATTATTTTGGATGGTATAAGATTGTTTAAGTAAATGTAAAACTTGATAGGGAAAAATCTGTCCAAAACGAATAATAATAATATGCAATTGAGCTACCTACTACGTAGATGAATAATTGCCGACCAGTTAATTAAGTCAGTGAGCTTAACCTTTTCCTTTCGCCTTGTCTGTGTTAAAGCTTAAAAATGGAGACCAAACAAAATATTGATAATATATACTGACAGTAAAATATTAAAACTTTTTTCTAAGTTCAATTAGTTCTCTTATTTTATTAATTTAGTTTTAACCTTGGTTATAGGACATGCATTACCAAAATAGTGCTTAGAACTCGTGTGCACGCACAACGCAGACCGGAAGCCACGTTTACATCATTGTTTATTATTTTGAGTTCACTCTAGTTAGGTGAGTGATCGTCGATGTTTTTTATTGGATATTTTTGGAAAACAATAATCAAATTGAATCATCGGATTACAGACAATATCATATTAGGTATATTTTTGTAAGGTACTTTTAGTTTCTAGAAACATTCGTCGTTAAAATTCTAGAAAAATCGTTTCATTGTATAATTAAATGTCGCCGTGTAATAATGACATGATTTGCTGTGTGTGTGTGTGTGTAAGTTTGTCTATCAGGAACATTTTTTCCAATTAATAAAGTTCCAGGTAGTTGAACACTTTATAACTTAAATATTATATTATACACTTATACTACACTATATATTATATTATAAATAACGGCGAACTCTGTAGTTGAGTTATTAACATGTACTTTAACATCTTTGAAATCGGAAGTTTGTACAAAATTTTGTCTCAGATCGAAGTGGTTATCTGATTATATCCCTTTTAATTTTTACATAGCAGAAGTCGCTTTGTTACTTGGCATCGAATCAATGGCGTAATGTTTATCGTGTGATCACGCGGCAAAAATCACTCGGTAATTCTATCAATAAAAAAGTTTGTTAAAAGGAAATTTTAAAGCTCAGTCAAAATAAAAAATACCATTGTATATATAGTTCGATAATAATTTTATGTAGTTATCAATAAGTTTAAGCTTTCAATCCAGATATTAATACTCCAAATAAATATCCACAATAAATGAGTCAGGTGTTTCAAGGTGTCGCCATCTCTGAGGTCCCGGGTTCGATTTCCGGTCGGGTCAATGTAGAAAATAAAAATAAACTTTTCTATATTGACTCGGGTCTGGGTGTTGTGGTACCTTCGTTGTCTCAGATACTCCATAATACGGGGGCTTTAGCTACTCATCTTGGAATCTGAGCAATATATGTGATGTTGTAAAAAAAAACAAAAAAAAACCGGTTGAAGATATGTGTCTTATTTTATGTTACTTGTGGTTGCACAAAGCATTATATTTTTGTAAATGAGTTTCGTAAAAGATAAATGAAAAGTTTTGTTTTGTAATATTTTTTGTCGAGTGAGCAAGAAGCTTGTTAGCAAACAATTTAATTAAATCTGTATTTCCTTTTGAATCGAATCCGAGTTCATCGTATTACTAAGGATTTATGCGTGTTTGATTTACTTGCGTGTTGTGAAAGCTTTTAATGTAATCTAAATCGTGTCAATATTATCCATAAGGTCTATATCCATTGTTAAGAGATTTGCACTGAATTTACAACAAAATAGCAGCCACTAAACTTCTTACATTAAACGCGCCTGATTGAGGTTAGATACTCATTAAATAAACCTCTACAAGTGTTTTGATTTAAAACAATTATTAAGGTATGATTAGACTTAAATTATTTAGCTAAAAATTTTCACAAATGTTCAACGAGTATTTTTTTGAAAGTACTCATAAAGTTTTAACTTTGATATGATTTAGTTTAGAGACTGGTACGACAGAATTGTCACTGATTGATCATATGTTTCGGATAAATTTCTTTGCTGTACTATATCTATGTTTATCGTTAAAAAGGAAATACGTTTTCTTTGTAAATTTATCAAGCATACCCATTTGAACATCCCCATTGGATGGGTTAATTATTATACGGGTCAATGATACAGATATGATGTGTGGATGATTAGTAAAATGAGCCCAACTCTGATAAGATCAAAAATCATGCTTTAAAAAGAGAATAAAGAAGAATGAGCACATACACATATATGAATAAAGAAAACTATGGCCTGTTAATTAATATGGTAACTGTTCATGGGGAAAATGGTAAAAAAATAACCATGCTTATTGATTTCTTATATTTTCACGCGCACTATCCATAAATAAAACAACTTTTGAACGGTTTAAACGCGATGGAACCGTTTAAAAGTAATTTAATTTAAATAACCATGCTATACATACTAGACCCAAAACCTAGATGTTAATGAATGTACAATATATTCCACTATTGTAAACAGTAAAACAAATCCAAAATTTCTGGAACTTGATTGCCGGCTAAGAATCGTTAAAATTCAAATTTGATTCATTTAAAAACCGTTTTCGACTACGAATGAGAATGAGAAATTTTGAAAGTTAATCCGCGTTTCGCACCCATGCTGGTAAAACTTGTTGACTGGCAATCTTTACAAACAAGAAATAGGTTTCAACAGAAAATGCAACTTGAAATTCTCTATAAATTTGTGTAATTAACTCATGTTTGTAAAAAATGTCAGATAATGGATTTTGCCAGCATGGGTGTCATATCTACCACAATACTAAGTTATAATTGTGCATTACAATGTAAAAAATTAGTTGGATTAAATTTCCTACTAAATATACTCGTAAAAGGTGTGGTCAGTACAATCTGACACGTAATAATGTATTATGACACAGTGATAAATAATATTAATATACGAGTGTTAAATGTTGCGCGTCGCGTATCAAGTAATGCTACGTAACATGACATTACATACAGACAGTTATCAGAACGGCTACTAATTATAATCGGCTGGTAGCCTTGACCTTATATGCGGTAGACAGAGCATTACCGTTATAGGATAACAGGCAAATATGTTTGAGAATAAACGTTTTCTGAGAAATACAATCAAATGAATAGCTTAATATCCATGTCTATACTATAATAAAAAGGTAATCGATCGATGTTTGTACACTGAAGACATATGAAAAAAGTATTAGGTATGAAGAGCATTTGCAAACGTATAACATAACGTGCGTAGAACACAAAACAATGATTTTTAAAATTGACTGTTTGCCTGTGCATTTGTGCACGCTAAAAACGGCTGAACCGATTTTCACTATATTGTGGTAATCGGCCGTTAACATTTAACGTATGTTTTATTTCAATCGGTTTATAAATAAAAAAATTATTTTAATTTGAAGTATTGTGTTCGCCATAATAGCTATTAAATCAACTGCTTTATTATTTATTCTAGTATTTAATGTTCAGCACAATAATGTTGATCATCATCTTCAGCACCTTTATGTACCCACTGCAGGGGCTCAGGCCTTTATTTAATAATTTTTTGGTCACCCATCCCGTGAACAACCCTTGCTAAAATTGCTCAACAACAACAATCGCGAGTGAGCGATCACAAGAGCGCTTATCCGATGCGCTATCGAGCTACGTATTGATATTGTCTGTAAAATTATAATTTGTAAGATGATGAATAAAAAGATTTTGGATACTTATGTAATTCAATGTAAGTACTCAATTTTATATGACCAATCATATTACATAGGATTCAAGACATGTGGTACATGATCACGTGAGTAGATCAAGCGAAAAGAGTGTTGCCCTACTGCAATTAATCACCGAGTAGTTTACAATGAACCTATACCTATGTTTTCGATAGTAATTTTTACCAGCTTAGGTTCGTGTCGTCGAGACTAGCGGTAGTGGTTGGCAGCCATCCCTGCACTGCAGGATCTCACCAGTCTCACCTTTCTCATTTGTCTCACCTGTCTCACCTGTCTCACCAATGGTCCAATACTTGAGGGTGCTGGCAACTCGACCACGGCTTCCCGAGTCTCATCTCCAACGAAAGGTGACACCGTAAGGATTTTGATGGGTAGACCTCCGGAGACCCACGGAGCAGATCACTGCTGGTGGGTTCACGGAGGAAAATCCTACTCACCCTATGTTGCTTGCCAAGTAACAAATATAGAGCGACAAGTATTTCCCCGACGTTAAAAAAAATTGGTTTACGTCTTAGCACTTTCGACAGAAAGGTACTTAAAATCAATTGTAAGAATGCTTCGAAGAAGGTCAAACCTCTCTCACTGCAAAAAAAAGATCGTACAGCAAAACGTAGGTAATTTCAGGCCAATTTCCGGGCTACAGAAATTGTTTAAGCATGAATCTATACTAGGATTACACCATTCTCGAATGAGTGAAGTTATTTCAATCGAGTTTGAAATTCAAATTATAGTCTTATGTTACTCTTTTTGTTTTGTTTTTAACATTCAAATGACTTTACTTTTAAGGTTTTTTTTTCAGTCTTCACAAGAGATACGTGAGTCTGAGGGTCGGTGCAATTAGACGGAGCTCAGTCCAGCTCCTCAAGGAAGTATATGTTAGTACACGATTTCCATCAAGTGTGCAAGTACCAGTTTAATATTATGCTCAAGATACGTACCGGCGTACCTGTCGACTCTGAGACTTTTATTGACAAAGAAACTCGCTTGAGCTCCCAGAGAGTTCTGACAGAAAGCGCTCGGTTACAGGAGACACTTGAAGGGCACGAAGCGTATCGCGACTCGCGAAGCTCATGAACTATTAAGTTGAATCTCAAGCATTTACTATCAGGGAAAATATCTTGAGTTCTCGGAGAACTTATAGAGCAAGCGATTGACCTTAGAAAACTCTTATAAATAACTTAGCATGTCTAACTGTTAATCGTAATGGGCCTGAAACTTTCTTTGATAGAGAAATGCGCTGGAGCTCTTCAAGTGCTTGGACTTTGCAGTATAGAGAGAAATTAGTTTCGATTATCACCCTGCCTGTATCCTGCAGACATTCCGCAGATAAATTGTCACACTATATAATGAACTAGCTGTAAACTAGTCGCCTTAATTATAACCTATGTCACTAGAGCAGTTTTTACTGTTTAAAATCTGTCTAGAGTTTTCGGAACCAATTCAATGCAAAAAAACAATCAAATCTTTCCTGTTTATAATATTACAGTATAGATTATAAGAGTTCCGATGGCGTAGTGTGATTGAGCAGTCAGTTTATGGTGCGATTAAGTAAGTAATACTCGGTTAAGTATTATATTTATCGTAGATTTTTTCCAGGCAACCTAGAATTGAATAGAAAAATAATAAATTGTGCGTACAAAGTAGATTGATAACTAAATAACAATTTTAAAAATCAAAAACATAAGAAGAACCATTAGAAAGCGTATCACTAATACTAGGCATACGTGTAGTATTAAAATAATCAGACACAAGAGAAGAGAGAAAATAAATAGAAAAATAACTTTCATTAGGGCCGTTCATAGGATGGATGTCCAAAACATAATTATCTAGAGCTCCTCTGTGCTTCAGAATGCAATTTTAGATATCATGTAGAAAAAAATTACAAAAGTGTGACGTGTGATGTGACAACAAACACATACGTTTTAAATATTGTTTATTAATCTACTCGACGGACAGATAAATTAAAATTGTTTTATAAGACTCGAAATTTATTCTGTAAACTGTTATGGGAAATGCATTTTTATGCACAAATTTGTAGTTAATTTTTGTTCCATAATACAAAAAACAGGGTAAGTAAATAATATAAGGTATTTATTTCAAAGATACAATTTATTATTTCATAGAAAATTACAAAAATACTTCTTTCTACATTTAATGCAAATTTATGAACAAATAATACATGTTGCTTACATATTTATATAAATACATAACTGTATTAATTTTGTGAAAATCTACAATATAGAAATTAAGTACATATTACTTTTCAATGGTAAAAAACCGTCAGTTCTCTCCTGTGTGCTCAAAATGCGTTTAAATATAGAATCTAGACCTTCAACCGACACATAAATTCACTCAATTAATAAGACTATCAAATATTACACTGATACCGAATCTTAAGTCAATTGTTAATAATTTAATATAAATAACAATAGAGATTTAAATAAATAACTAAACAAAACAAAAATAAATTAAAAATAATAATTAAATGCCGACATATCACTACGTTTATTACTTATAAACAACAGTAGAAAATTGGAAATAAAACAAGTTGGAACTCTACAATATATAAAGTTGATTCATTCGCTAAATGGCTCACTAACACCTGATTTTTTAATTAAGAAATCGTAAGCTGTACTTAAGTATACCTTAAACGTCATTTGAACAGGTTTTCGTTTCTGATTTTTGTATTTCTAATGATCAGTTGACAGCAGTTTGATAAAACTCGGACTTTTTAACTTGTGAGAGGTAACAAACTTGAGTTATTGACAATTATTAGTTGAGTACTTTCCTCAATTCAGAAACCGACCGTTACATCACGATTGAGTTAATTATTAGTTAAATTGTTATACAATTGTTATAAAGTCATCACAGCCGTAAAGCAATCTATAAGTACGTTTTATTTCCCTGTTTATACTTAAAAAATAAGACTAACGAGTGAGTATTTATCGATAAGTTATTTTTTATGTCATTTTCAGTCAATTGGAAAATATAATATAATCACTATATTATAAAATAGCCAGCACAATAATAAATATCCTTATAATTTAATTAAAGATGGTGATAATAGAGTTATTGACAATTTTTCAAAAATATTTTTAAATGAAGGTCCGTTGACCACCGCAAAAAAAAAATTGGGCGCCAAAACGACTGTGCATTATTTTCCACCTTAAAATGTTAAGGCAATCATTTTTATACTTATTATAACAGGAACGTACTGTTTAATGGTTTAATTCTAATTACAACTTTTTATACCCTATAGAATTCATATTTCAATTTATGTTATGATGTACACTCACGATTTGACAACGACACTGACAGCTAATGCATTGTTATGATGTCACACGCAACTCAAAAATCAAGTTATTCAGTTTAGCAAAAATTTTAGTTAAATATTTACCTGATTATTAAAAATTACTTATTCAGGAGTAACAACTAATGGCTATCTTTAACTTAATATACGTTTAATATCTTATATTCACCACTGTCAATAACTCTAATGAAATACCGAATGTTATATAGATTACATGAGGGGAAAATAAATAATTTAGGTACAATACACGTGTTAGGGTCCACAGTTTCAGTTATATTTGAGTTTGTACTACTTATACATGTCCATGTTACGTGTACCAAATATTTTTGTAATATAGGGACCAGTAAGAGAGTTGTAACCAACCAGTGGGCATGCGGTATTTAAAGCCGATTACAAAGTTAGAAAGTTATAGATCTAAATAATGTAACTACTGTATTTTTAACTTCTCTTAATGAGTTTTTGAACTGCATGCTTAAACATGAAAAGTAGGGAACGAAACTGTTAGTGGGGAAGTTCTACACGAAGCGCGTGCGGTACAAAATCCACAATGCACAGTCTAACGTGCATACTCACGCTCTCACTATGAGGCAGGCGTGATTTAATCAATTGCTACCTATTTGTTTAATTACTTAGCGTTAAATAATACTTAACAATAAGTACTGCTTAGTAATTGAACTAATATTAACAATAACAACTATATAAATGTGCTTTAGTACATCTTATAAAATACAGCTTTTAATAGGTTAACAATTTGCTTAAAAATTAAATAAGACAAAAACATTATTGTTATGAGATTAAATGAAAAAAGTTATACTATTAAAGTCGAGAAAAGTAATTACTTAAGAAAACTTAAGCTATTATTTTTAACAAATAGATGAGAATTTGAATAAGTTAGAGTTCTTAAGTAATTACTTCTCGCAACTATAGTAAGAGATCTAATTATATAACAATGTTGCTTCCGACGATCAACTTCCCCTAGTTGAAAACTGACTGCGAGGAGTAGTGGATATAGTTCAATTGTATAATTATATCAAAGGCATTAACGTTGCTGTCATTAAATATTTCATAATATATGATGATTAAAAAATGAATAATTGTTTGACTATCTTGTACATATATTGGCTGCTCGGAGATGAGCTATGAATAAAGCTCAGTTTGGTTTCCGGTTGATTCGAAAGATGTGGTTCGTTTTTTTACTCGTCTGAACTCTTCGAAGTCTGGTGTAGGATCATAAGTAATTATGGAAATAACATTGGTAACATTTTGGGAAGTATCTTGTTGGTTTTCGGTTTGTGGAGAGATTCGACGTTTCATAGCTGATTGTAAGGTGGAGGGCAGTCGGGAGTCGGCTCATCAGTGTAATCGTAGTACCTGAAACAAAGAGAGGTCTACGTGTGAAACATATACAAAACATACATAAACATAATAATTACAAGATGTTAAAAAAAAACCGACTGCGTAAAAACGAATTTTAAAAAGTAACAATATTGTTAGGTCATTTATACAACCGTGGATCTGCCGTGGAAAATTAAATAAAAACAAAAATTAAGTTATGATATATTCAAGTGATTACTTCTCTTGACTATAGATACGAAGATGAACCTTTTTGGTTATGTATATACCTAAGTATAATATTACTTCGATTTGATACAAAGTCGCTGGATGTAATTTAATAGTATTTAATTTACACCGTACAATTAGGCCGATGACGTTTACACCTTGATCTTACTCAGATATGCAATTTACTTTGCGTATTCTCTATTATTAGCAAGCACTTACTCTGTACAAGTTATACATCCAAAGGGGTATAGCCAAGCAAAACCATGCGGACACTGACCGTTTACAATAAATCTTGAATTCACTACACTTGCCATTATTAAGAAATACAGAAACAATAAAATCGAAAAACTAGAAAACATTTTTAGATATTTTGTCACAGGTTGTAATAGACGTGATAAAGCTTTATAATACACTTTCTTCTTGCGTTAGATGTTTTTTTTTTACTAGCAAACCGACGCGTCTGCACAACGGCAGTGTTGGTGCGTTACTAAACATATTTCATTCATTCAACGTCGTAGAGTTTTATGAATGAAACACAGCTACTGCTACTATTACTAAGGGGGAGTAACGCCTTTGAATGTCATTCATTCAACCTTACTATAGCATAGGTGACGTAACTAAATTTCAATACTGAAGAGTGGCTTATAATTGCTTCTCGCTCGTGCCCGCTTCTAGCTATACCAAAGGCCTATTCTACTTGTTTTGGAATGAAAAATATCGAATCTTTCATATGATTTGTTTAAAATCACATCCGTGAAGATTATTGGTGGATAATTATCGAAAAATGCGTTTCATTTGGAGTCGTATTAGCATATTGAAAATAAACAAAAAATATTTTCCATGAAATAGAAACCTTTAGGTGTCATATTAATTCGTACGAGTAGTACCTAATTATGTTACCAAAGAAACTGAACATGTAATAGTTTCGGCAAGGCCTACTTCGTAGCAACACATAATTCATTTTTATTTTAGACATCACCAGCACATTATAACCAATCGAATCAAAATTGCGTCAACCAAAAATCACTAACTTTCTTTGGTTTTGTACAAGAAAATAACATTAAAATAAGTTGTCACTGAAAATTATAATGTAATAAATGTAAGGATATATCACTTGAACTGATTATTCACTCTGGATGTGAAAATAATATTAAATCAAATAGTAATAGTGCATTTATAGCGAATTGGCACACATAATGCTAAAAAAATACGTTTATATTTTTAAATTTATTAATAAAAAACAAAAAATCACATAATCATATGACTCAGCGAGCTGACTTCTGAAATTTTATTTATTTCTTTCAACAACTGTTAATTTGTCTTAATTAATTTGAGGATAGTTTTACTTAAAGTAATTGATTTTGTATGTCATAGTACCTATATCAATAGCATACACATATACATCTAAAAACCCTCAGCACTTTCATTTAAAATTAATCATGCTAGAGTTTGATCGTGAACTAATACAAAAAAAGTTGGTAATTTGATACGCGATCATAATTCTGAAGACATATGATACGCAGTAATCGACCATGCTTGATAAGGTACGCACACAAATCACAATTAATTTTATTAAAAAAATATAATAATGTACTTACTCATTACACGTCACACAGTGGAAGTAGAACCAAACGCGACCGTTTCCGCAATGGCCGCCGACGATAAATCTTGATTCAACAACAATCAACATTACGAGAAAAAATTGTGAAAAAATAAAGAATAATATCTTGGAACAATCCATTTTTGAAATGACACAAAAATATCGCGGTATTAATCAGTTGATAAACTTTTTTATGAAACACGAGACTTCTCTATAGGTTACCAAATAATTATGTATATACTACAGTTCCCGCGCAACAAGCTTAACGTATGTGTAGCTAACGTGCATCCAGAGGTTTGAACGAATGACGCTGTGGTCTGCCGCGACTCTCGTGGTTAATTAGTGGAAGGGGAATAGGAACGAAGAATTTATACACGGGGTAAGGATGTGGTAGGGGTAAGAAATAGACATACATACACACAGAAGGTTAGGTTTTGATACAATTTATAAGTCGACGTTTATACGAAAATGGAAGTATTGCATAATATATTACTTATAAATACAATAGACTGAGGATTTTAAAATTATTATGAGATATAAACATAAAACTGCGTTGAATGGAAAGTTGTTTTGTTTCTTTTTTTAAATTAATTATATTATACATTCTGGATTCATTGTTTTTGCCATTTTTCGGTCATCAACATTTTGATCTTTTCTGACAAAAATGGTTCAAGTGCTACTGCACGTTCAAATTTAAAATAAAGCTCTTCCCTTTTATAAAGATTTGCAAATCAATTTTCACATTGTCATTCAAACAATTCATCTTTTTAATATATAATTATTTTTGTTTAGATCAAACTACACTGCCTATTGCAAAAAAATATACATATTGAAAAAATGCTTTCAATTTCCCATCTGTAGAGAGAGCATCAAACAAAAAATATTGCATAGAATCAAAGAAATTTCTTTAACACACAAAGTATATAAAATAATCGAGGGGTTTAATTGTGAAATTGGCTCTAAAAATATAATTTATATGGTTACTTTCCTTACAACCTACAATTTTTATACTTCTAATAACAATAATTAGTACTGGAACATAACGTAGACCTTATTATATTTGTAATATTTAATTAATATTGCATTCACATGCTATTCTGGAAAATATTGTATTTAAAAAAAATGGGATGCCATCTCAAAGTACCAGGGACAAAGTGCATTTTTTTTGGCATTTTTCATTAAGAATAATGTTGACTTTTTAATTATCTGTTTCTTATTATCAATTTATGTTTTAATCATTAAAAGTTGTTAACGTATTATTTGTTAAGTTTGTAAGGGTAAGTAAAAAATACTACGCTTTCTGTATGTATTTGTCGCTTCTAACATAATATCCTAAAGTTAATTAATCAATAAAATTAACCATAAAATGCTTTACAATAATAATTATAATTTTAACCTATATAACGTATTCAGATAGAGTTGAGATTCTGTTTGTGGTTATTTATTATGAGATGGTGTGAGTGTGACGTAGTGGCAGCGCTCACCGGTGGAGAGGGACATCCTAATTGGTAACATTCTGATATGAACTCTATTTGAATAGATTTAGAATGCTTCTGTTGTACCTGTGATGTTGCGGATTGGTGGCATGTGTATTATATAGAATAGAGTATAATTTATTTATTTTGACAAACCACATCATGTACAGATTATACAATTAAGATAGATATGAAAAAAAGCAAGAAAAACATATGCAATCGGGTCTTGTTCGTGCATTTTTTAAAACAATTAATTTACCTCGACGTTTCGGCTACGTTACAGCAGCCGTGGTCACGAGGAGACTGGAGAACTGGCGGGTGTCGTCTTCTGATTTTAGTTGAGGGTAATCCGGTAATAATGTTTTTAACTGATTTTCAGATGTACCCTCCACTTGATTTTATTATACGTAAAGGTGGCGACACACTGCACTTACGGTATCCGAGAATATTGTTCGTGGTTGTTTGCGATCGCGACACTTATACATTTTTATAACCGGATTCCACGTTGGTGAGAGTTTATATCCACTTTCCCGGTTGAAATTGTTGTGTTTTTTGATTTCAACCGCTTCACGAACAATCCTTGGATAGTAATGTCGTTCAGTGGAAAGGACATGAGGTGTATGTAACTCGATCCAGTGGTTTGATCCAGATGATAATAAGTGCTCTGCAATCGCGGACTTCTCCACTTGACGATTTTTGACCGCTGCTATGTGTTCTCTTACACGTTCGGCGATAGTCCGCTTCGTTTGTCCGATATATGAACTACCGCAGCTGCAGTCAATTTTATAAACGCCAGGTTTTTGGTAAGGAATACTATCCTTTGGTGATCGCAATTGGTGTGACATTTTTGATAAAGGAGTAAAAATGGTGTCTATAGAAAAATTTTTCCTCAAAATGGAACCGATTTTGTCCGTTACTCCCTTAACATAGCCTAAAAATGCCCGTTGCCTGGGAACCTTAGGTAGTCTTTCCTTACACCTTCGGATAGGGTATGACCTCCTTGCGCTGTATCCATTTTTCCTTAGCACGTCCTGTACATGGGACAACTCATCTGCTAAGAAGTCAGTATTACATAATGCGTTAGCCCTGTTAATAAGAGTTGTCTCCACAGAACGTAGGTGTTGAGGATGATGATGAGATGAAGCGTGGATATAAACTCTCACCAACGTGGAATCCGGTTATAAAAATGTATAAGTGTCGCGATCGCAAACAACCACGAACAATATTCTCGGATACCGTAAGTGCAGTGTGTCGCCACCTTTACGTATAATAAAATCAAGTGGAGGGTACATCTGAAAATCAGTTAAAAACATTATTACCGGATTACCCTCAACTAAAATCAGAAGACGACACCCGCCAGTTCTCCAGTCTCCTCGTGACCACGGCTGCTGTAACGTAGCCGAAACGTCGAGGTAAATTAATTGTTTTAAAAAATGCACGAACAAGACCCGATTGCATATAATTATAATGTATACAAATCGTGTGAGTTTAAAAATATTATAAGAAAAACATACTCTCAAAGCTATATGTATCACCGTACCATTAATCTTGGCGTATCAAATGCAGTTGATTTCTGCGTGTGATATCTTCAGATTTGTCATGATGATCGCGTATCAAATTGGAAACAGTTTTGTTATTTCACGATCAAATCCTCGCTTGATTGAAATGGATGTGGGTTAAACGATTAGAATCGAGCCTATCTTTGACACATAGAGGAAAGTAAACAAATATAGAATAATTACTTATTTTTTCTTAATAACAAAATTTATACAGTTTGAAATTCTTGTGGTTTGAAGTCGAACGCAAATTTCTTGGATATATTGACAATTTACGAATTTTTGAATAATTTAAGAAGCAATGAGATTGTTCACGCTTACATTGCGAGAGCAAGCAATTATTCTCTATATAACTCTCTATTCATTATTCTAGCTATGAGATACGACACCTCAGCGATATTGTGCTGATATCTGATTTCATTCTACTTTTTTAACATGTTCTTTATTAACGACGAAAAAATTATATAATAAGTAACTTATATCAAATTTATCCACCAAAAGACAAGTCAAAGAAGTAAGCAGAAACAAAATACCGCCATAATAGCAATAAGATGTCGTATCTTATGACTATGTAGAATCATTGCTAGAGAGAGAGAGAGGCGGTCGCTTCACAGGAGTGCGTGTGTCCCATATATAGAGCGACATTAATGAACCTTATATGAATATTGTACGACTCCACCTAGACCATACACAAGTATACAGAAATTTCAACCTCTTCTTTTTGAAGTCGGTGTTGAAAAAGAAATATAAAACTGTTTAGATGTCTGCAGCATCCAGAAAACTTTTACGAAAAGCCTGCTTAGCCTCAATACTAACACTGTCCTCAGGAGTGGTTTAACCAATGATTTAATTGGGAGTATGATGACAATTTAAATTTAAATTAGCAAAAAAACTGAGGCTTTATTTTACTTTTGTTGTGTTTTATTGAGTGTTTTATTTTACTTTTTAATTATCTTGTATACAAAAAGGAGGTCTAGAATGGTACGTTGTTTTTTCAAATATTTCAACCCTCAACTCATAATAGAGTTGTGTTCTACAAGAAAATACAGGTTTCGGTTATATGTTCGGCAATTATGAACCACTAGCTTTGGCCCGCAACTTCGTTTTCGTGGGTTAACTTCGTATTAGTATTTATTTTCAACAAACTTCAAAAAATAAGAATAGGTTTGTAATAACTTGATTGTTTTTTTGTATTCATATGGCAATTTTTGGGTTGAAAGAGTATATTCTCGAAATTATTATTTGTATGCCAATGTCCTTATCATGTTTTTTTTTCTTTCCTTTTTTGTTGTTATTTATTGTAAGTTTTCTGTCATATTTGTAAATTGTATATAAATTGTGAAAAAAACATCGTAAGTGCCTTAACCTCAATAATGAGATATTTTTAAACAAACCATTTTATCGTAAGCATAACCAATAAGTTTCTTGCCGCTTGCGATACAAATTAATGTATTTTTCTTTTAGCAAGCAGTTAGTATTTCTTATAGTAGTTTTATTATAGAAATTATAGAAACATTACCTTGACAAGTTGGTTAAAGAAATGATGAAAACTGTTTATCCATACTAATGTTATAAATGCGAAAGTAACTCTGTCTGTCTGTTACTTAATCACGCCTAAACCACTGAACCAATTTGCATGAAATTTGGTATGGAGATATTTTAATACCCAAGAAAGGACATAGGCTACTTTTTACCGCGGGAAAATGACGCATTCCCACGGGAAAATAATCTAAATATATATAACTCAAAGGTGACTGACTGACATAGTGATCTATCAACGCACAGCCCAAACCACTGGACGGATCGGGCTGAAATTTGGCATACAGGTAGATGTTATGACGTAGGCATCCGCCAAGAAAGGATTTTGATCAATTCTATCCCCAAGGGGATAAAATAGGGGATGAAATTTTGTATGAAACTTTGTCAATTTTAAACTGATCGGGCTGAGATTTTGTATAAATAAGGCTACTATGACGTAGGCATTCTCTAAAAAAGGATTTTGATTGATTCCACCCCCAAGGGGATAAAATAGGGGATGGAAGTTTGTATGAAACTTTGTCAATTTTAAGGGCTGAGACTTTGCATGCATAAAGCTACTATGACGTAAGCATCCCCTAAGAAAGGATTTTAATAAATTCCACACCTAAGGACATAAGCTAATAGGATAGAACTTTTTTTTCAGGTATTTTACACGATATAATGAATAAATATTCGTTAGAAATGCTCCTCAAAGTAACTTTACCACGCGGACGAAGTCGCGGGAAAAGCTAGTTTCTTATATTTTAAGGAATATAATAAGTATTTCATAGTGGATCAAAACGCACACTTTTATTTATAACTGAAGTGTTTCAGATAAATTTTACCGTGTTTAAAATTTAAATGTTAATTTGCCATTGATTTGAAGTCGATAGGTAAACGTTACGAATACGAATTTCGTTACGAATATTTAGAAAAACTAAGTTCTAGTTCTATTAAAGTTAACAAATAAAAGTATAACGCGTTATTTTATGTATTATTGACGATTGAAAAACTAATTAATCCCAGTGACATTTTTTCAATATTAAGTTATATGTATCTATATATTTAAACTTTGATAGAACACGATCCATAAGCTAATTCGGTTACTGGATATTATTAAGAGGGTGGGTCCACTAATAATCTTTTGATTGGTTTTGTACTAAGAAATATCGTCCAAATTAGCTATAATTAACAATGAGAACATTACATTATTTATAAAACTAAACTAGACCGAATAATAGAAATGAAATCAGGAAGATTCACCTAAAGTTCACCATCTTTCCCTTTTGTTGTTGTAATATTTTTTATATGTAGTGGAAATTGACAAATGTGTAACAAATTGGACTTATTAATTGAGTATAAGGATGTGGCCAATTTATATATAACTTTTACATGATCGATAATGTTACGATAGAGTTAGGTGTAGTAAGTCATCAAAAGTATTTAAGACGAAAAAAAGACAAATGTGATCAACGCGAGAGAATAAAGAATTCGAGTGAAGAAGACAAAAGAATAATCATATCACACACACGCGGGCGAAGAAGGCGGAAAGCTGGTTATTTATAAAGTAATCGCTTTAAACTAGTATTATTCTTTATTTTACTAATAACAAAAGATTATTAATAAAATAAAGAATAATACTATACCACATATACTATCACGCATACACACATCACATAGCATTCACACATACACGACATAAATGGCCATGTCCCAAATCAGCATTCTAAATATATTGTAAAATTTGTGTTATAAAATGTTCTAAATATTTTTATTGGAAATTGTAATAATCTCTTCCACAGGCCAGGCACTGCCTAGTGTGGGGGTCAGTATGTATAAAATTGTAATGGTTTCTGGAAATAAATATTTTTTATTTTCATTTTCATTTTTCAACTGTTGGCCGACTATAGCAAATTGACAATGGCAAAAGAGAAAATGACACGTTGAGACGTTTTGACACTGAAATTGGTAACTTACGTTATAGTTTTGATTTATTTTGATAGGATTTTTTTTATATACTTGTCCTGCGATTCGGATAAAATCCAGATCCGAATTCGAATTTACTCATATCTAAATTCTATTGATTTCATTATTTTCGTATTACATACAAAACGCAATTGATTAATTATACGCGTCTCAGATATTTTATTCTTTGTCATTTCATCTCGTGTCTCAGATAGGTAGTTATTACCAGTTCAAGATTAAGCGGACGCCGCTTTTTTAAGTGAATTCGCACCTAAGTGAATACGAATTTAGTTTTGTTTTCCAATAAGTATGATAAAGTTTGGAATGCGCTATTACTGACTACTGGGTTGATATGACGTAGTAATAAACATGGCCATTGAACATACGCGTCGCATATCAAGTAATGCTACGTAACTTGACATTATATACATAATAATGTATCAGTAACAGCTGACTACATGGCCTTCGCCTTGACTCGTCGAGCGGTCGATAACATTGGTTAGTCTCAATGCGATAAAAATGTTTGTTATAATATTAATCTCACTGAATTAAGGTAATAATTATTTTAAATACAAGCGTATTATAAGTTTTATTCTCTAAGGTATCAATTTTCATAATCACTTCGATGTGTTTAAGAATAGTCTTGTTGACTATTCATTTTATCTATACTTATATAGAAAGAGATGTCCTGACTTACTGACTGACAGACAACAGCCTAAACCACTGGTTGCAGAAACTTAAAATTTGGAGGGAACATTCCCCTTAATACGGAGAGGTGTACTAAGAACGGATTTTCGGGAATTCCACCCGAAAGGGCTCAAAAAGGGTGAAAAAGTTTGTATGAAACTTCTTTGTTTATAGACCTATGTTGATGAAAATTGGTATTTGGGTAGTTTATGACCTTAGGAAGGTAATAGGTTATCCTTATCCCGAAAACGAGCACTTAAAGGGATAAAAATGGGAGTGAAAAGTTTTATGGGAAATCAAAATGTTACCATAGCAACTATTGTTTACAATGTAATTTGTCATTGTAATAAATTTATCTAATATTATTTACAAAATGTTTTATTGTATAGCGATTCAAATTGGAATTTGAGTACATGTTTGATAACAAAAATTATATTAGAAATAAATAATTTTGAAAATATTCAAGTACAAATAATTTTATGTACGAAAGAAAACGCAATCTAGACATTTTGTGCTATACTAGATGGCGTTAAGTATACTACATCGCACTGTTTTGGTTCAAGTTTTCAAATAAAATTTAGTAAGAATTTTAAGCTTTGCTATACGGATGAGTAACTCTGTAGTGTGGTGCATAAGTGCCTCGATCGTTGTTGTTAAGCAAGTTTAAGAAGAGTTGGTCAAGGGATGGGTGACCAAAAATTTATTATATTGAGCTATTCCGTGATTTGGAAGGCACGCTATGCCGTTGGTCTCGACTGCATTTGCAGTCATTATTGCCCTCTAATCCGCATTGGGCCAGCGTGGAGACTCATGGCCCATCTTACTCAACCAATCCATAAGGAAGACCTGAGCCCTTGCAGTGGGGCTGATGATGGTGATGGGATTTAATCTCAAATAAACTGCGTATTCGTTTTGTTAAAAAAGTAGCGTATATTTAAGTTTTTTATTAAGTTTTATGTGGACATTAGATTCGCGTTTTTATAATATTAATTTATATTATAATATTAATAATTTAAAATTTGAATTTGAGCAGCTGTGATTTTAAAAGTCGACCAAAGAATCGTGATTTATATTATTTTTATAGTATATTTATTTCGGCAACTGTCTGGTTGTTATATGTATGGTTGTTATATGAAGTAATGAGCGACAAGGAGGATCATTAAATTATTCCATACATATATTGTACATGCGAAATAAATCTGTGTATATGTCATTTACACTCTCACGTCTAACCCTCTAAACAGAGTTGACTTGAGATAGGACATTGTTTCGAGTTGCGGATTATCTTGGGTTTATGCAGCCCAGTACCACTGCGACCATTGCTGATCTATTGTGATCTCCACATACTACAGTTCACGATCAAGATTACATTCAACAAGGAACTGTAGTATTTTCTTGGCCGTAAGTTCTTTAATATCGTCTGGGTGCATCACGTGCTTTCCCAGATAGATACATCGTTTTCGCATTAGTGACGGGCAATCGGTCAAAATGTGCAAAGGTGTTTCTTCTTCCTCCTTGCATCCTCTGCACATTTTGCTGCCGCTGATGATGATATTGTACATGTGTCTGTTCAGTCCACAATGCCCTGTGAGTGCTCGTACTAGTGTGCGAAGGTGATTTTTGGTTAAGTTTAAGGCCTCTGATGCCGCCTTTTTGTTGAAGGTTTTAATCAGGGTCTTAGAGTGTTTCATACCGGTAGTGTTTCTCCATAGTTGAATAGCTGCGTAATGGCAGTATGTTTTCAAGGTTAGCTGGGTTAGGCTTTGAGGGATGCCACAGAAAGGTTCTGGTCCAATAAGGGCGTCTTTAGCACCCTTCTTCGCCAGTTTGTCCGTCTGTTCATTGCCCTCGTGTCCAGCGTGACCTGGAACTGGGGTTGCCAGATAGCGAGGCTAAAATATCTGGACAAACTTTGATATAGTCGGGATTTTGGGATCACAGTCGGAACAAAAAAAGCTAAAAAAAATCCACTTTTAATTTATTAAATTTTACAAGTATCTAATTTTTTGTCAATTTATAAGATCACATAATAATAGTATAACATTTTAACAGCTAATATATCTACTAATTATATTTTTTATGATATGTGTGTTTATTTTATTTTTTATACTTGTATTTTGATTTTACCAAATCTAACAATTTTTGTCTGGACATATTTGTTTTTTTCCGGACTCTGGACATCATACGAAATGTCTGGACAATCCAGTCGAATCCCGACCATCTGGCAACCCTACCTGGAACCCATCGTAGAACTACTTTGTTGTTGTTGCCCAAAGAGTTCAATGTCTGTTTGCAGTTCTCGACCAGCTTCGATCTAGTTACGTCGGAGGCTAGTGATAAGAGTGCAGCTTGACTATCAGAGTGAATGTAGATAGTATGATTGAGGTAGTTGTTTTGCAGATTGGCTGCCGCACAATCCAAAATGGCGTACACCTCCGCCTGGAATATTGAGGAGAACTTTCCCATGTTCAGACTTATAGCCTTCTTTGGGGCTTCTCCATAAATTCCACATCCTACCTCAGGACCGGATTTGGAGCCGTCAGTGTACCACTTTAGGCTTCCATTTTCCATACTATATGATTGTTTGACCCAGGGTGTCAAAGCGGAGTTCAGCCATCTTATGGAGAAGCTGGTCCACCGCAAGAGTCCACAGTAGCGGAGAAAGTACTCCACCTTGCGGGCATCCTCTTGTTGTTGCTGACTCTAGTGAATCATTGAGTAGTTCCATCCTCACTGTCCTACTCTCTAGCATGGCTCTTATCCATCTTACGACATGAGATAGGTAGGACATACTTAGATTGTTTTTTGTGATAAAATAGTTAAAATATGGAAATAAAGTTTGTAATTGTCAACGACAAAAACCATGAAACTTTATTTCAAGTATTTTACATGATATAACGATTGAATATTCATTTTAGAACTGCTGCCCATAGTAACTATACCATGCGGACGAAGTCGCGGGCAAAAGCTAGTATTATAATAAAATAATTAGTTAATAAAATATATGGGCGTTGGGCAATTTTCGTAATATCTTTGTTATTTGTGCATTTATGTTTATAATTGTTACGCTTTATGAAACTAATTTAATGCTAAATGTATTTAAGAAAATTTTTAAATAATTTTTCGCTATCTTTTTGAATGTAATAAAATTTATTCTGATAAATAATCATAAATAAAATGGTTCACATTTTCCGAAAACATAACAGAAGCCTGAATTTTCACTTGTATAAACATTGTGATAGCTATTTTCGGAGATTTTATAGCTAATAAGATTAAGTAACTTAATCATCTTAATATCAATGACTATAAATTAAGCATAATAAAATAAATACGTAATAATAGTTTAGAGGAAAAGAGTGCAAGATGGAAGGGCTAACTTTGTGTAGTAATAAATAAAAATATATTTGATCAAGTCTCTTATTTAAATTGTTTTTGAAATGTAATTAAATAAAGAAAATTAATTTGTAATTAACAATAACTATATTATAGTCAGAAATGAGTTATAACTTATAACTCGTAAAGTAAAACCCTGAGAAATTCCAAAGGTTAAATGCAATTTGGATTATATAACATAGATTTAGGTTTTGCAATTAATACTTAAAATACAACCATTTTCTAGTTTACGTACTTATTTACAATATGACAGACATCGTAAGCAGTCTTGTTTATTTTTCTTATTTTTCTGTGGAAAATTGAGAAATATTTATTTCTTTACCTTCCTCTGTTATTTTTTGTTCTGTCCTTCCTTAATTAAGTCTCTTTATTTTCACAGCACTATTTTTGTTCATTGTTATAATCTTATTTTTTTTATTCCTTCCATTTTGCACTCGACTACAAATTTTCATCTTGCTTGTAGGCTGGTATTATAATTACATTAATAGATATATCTATAACTTCACGAACTTTGGTTAATGTATCAATCTGTACACTCGATTTGTAATACATATTTACCATCAAAGCCAAATAGTCTTATTTCTTACTTATCTTATGCAATCTGACGTTTTTGTAATATTTTCGGATCAAATAAATACATAGCTTGTCCAGTTTACTGGTTGGTAAGAATCGGTGAATATCGTTCATTTACCGCGTATGACTCACGCTAGATCACCCATTTTGTCTATTATAAGAAGTGTCCATTTTGCCCACTCCTTCCGTTTTTTCCTCCCTTTCCACAAAGTATTTATCGAATAGCTGTAAGAGTTTTATTAATTGAATTATAAGAATGAGATTTGTAAATGAGATTTGTAACCTTTTTGGAAAACTTTCACTCTACTTTTCGAAAAAAATATATGCGGCACTTGTGATTTTCCTAGTGTATTATAAATAATATATATTCTTTCAAAGAATAATATTAGAATGTTTGTTTGCTAATAGACTCTGAAATGAACCGGTTTTTCTTATACCTAGGTCAAGTTAACATCATATACAGGTGACATAAGCTATAATTATACGGCCAAAGTCTTGGCACAACGAGGAAAACGCTGGAACAAAACGCAAAAAAATGTGCGTTCATGCGCGAGTCCGACTCGCACTTGGACGGTTTTTTTTCTATGCGGGGTTTACTATAAGAACCAAAAAATATTTATAGGTCACTTTGTACCAGGCCTTGAAACCGGTTCAGAATAAACCGTTTTGATTTAGGTAAAATCTGTTCTCTTGTATTGTTTCGTTCTGGATTTGAACCGAATGCGAGTGATATTCGGATAGCATAAAAACCGGTTAATTGGCTTGGTTCGTAAAGAGTAATTTTCTTATGTTATGGATTTATTTAATCTTTTTTGCCAAATTATAGCAAATGGCGGACTTAATGCCGGAGGCATTCTCTACCAGTCAACCGGTGAGGAAAAACAAAAAATTTGTAAGGCAGTGACAATGATAGTGAATTAGCATTCTGACATAAATAATATTCATACACAAATTTATACATATAATACATATACAGTAAAATAAACATAGACATGTCAGATCAAGAAAGGTTACCTTTTACATAGTGTTCTCGCGCTTTTCTCTTGAATACTAATATATTTGGAGCATTTCGTACGTCCAGAGGTAGTGCATTCCATAGTCGTATAGCAGTAAGAGAAGAAGATTTAGAAACAAACATAGAATGATGAGCAGGAGTCTGGAGTACCAGATTAGAACTGTAGAGAAGTTGTCTTTGATGTGACGCACCCAAGTACTGAAACCTAGATTTCAGATACTCAGGCGTGCGTGGACCGCATAGATTTGCAAAAAGTGATACCATTCTGAATTTCCTACGTTCGCGTATAGGCAACCATTTAAGTGACGTAGACCGAAAACGAAGCGGATAGTGTCATTAAGAAGACGATCCAACTTATCGAGAACTATTTGATTAATGTTAGAGAGACAAACATCTGCATAATCAAAAAAGGGATGAACAAGGGCCTGTACGAGGGCAGCCCTCTTACTGGATGGGAGAAAATTCTTTAATCGGTATAATGCGCCAAGAGTCCCATGAACACGGCGAGAGACATTCTCCATGTGGCCCTCCCAAGACAGGATACGGTCCAGGACAAGCCCTAGGTTTCTAACAGTAGAAGTGTAGGGGATAACCACACCGTTATATGACACAGGCGGAACGGCGCTTACTGGGACGGAAATTACTGGGACTTCCTATAATGATGGCCTGAAATTCGTTAGTGTTAACTGATATACCAAAGCTCTGTGACCATTCCCATATTCATTTGAGGTTTTGATACAGCTGAATAATAGCCCTATCCAGCGTACAGCTGCAGGTCGTCAGCATACAGATGATAAGAGGTTGAAAGAATAGGTGTAAGTGAGTTAATAAATATCGAGAAAAGTAGTGGAGAGAGAATACCGCCCTGTGGTACACTAGCAGATAGGTCAGTCCAGTCGGAAACCGATTGATTGACCCGTACGTCTTGACCGACTTGATTGACTGTATGAGTACCGTATAAAACTGGTTCAAAGGAACGTAACCTTTTATGTAAAGTTCCACAAGTATTTACGTTGAACTGTTTAAAAATAAACCGGTTTCCCAGTCCCTTTTTGTACTAACGTAATTCATTGTATTAGCAGAAGTGCAACGCAAAAGTGAATGTCTGAGAACATTAATCGTTGACACGGGAATAGAAAATAAAACTAAAATAACTAATTACGTCACACTGCAGACGGTAGGCATTGTTGATGTCGTGCGACGCGCATTCATATAAATTTATTAAAATAAATATATTTGGACATTAATATCGTCTATTACTTTGTAAACAATCTAATCTTGAATTTTCGTTTACAATTTAAGGGGCTAGTTTATTTAATAACCAATAAGTAAGTGACTATTGAAATCAATCGTACACAACTCAGTGTGATAAAACTGATGGCATTCACCAAAATACATACTTAATAGAAGGAGAGTTCGTGACAAAAATGTACAACAGGTTTCTAAGGCTTGATATTTCGGTATGTTGAAGTATTGTAACAGTGCGTCGTAGCACACCCTTCATGTTGTCCTGGAATCCCGCATCCAAACTTTGTGTATATGGACTTTAAGACCATTTTTTTTTTCAGTTTGTAAAATATTCATCTGGTGACAACATTAAATTAAATTAATTTAATCATATAAATACAATATAAATCAGTATTATTTTAATAAAAATTATAGAGATTCGTGAAGGAAGTATATCTCCGTGAAATATCTACTAAGCATTAACTATTAGGAAAACCCAGAAACGGCGTATGTAGTTGTTTTATTTAACTATCTACTTATATTATCATAGATCTGAAATCCATACGAACTGTTTTTATGTTCTTTTTATGTTATTCTAGTTTTTTGTTTATACCATATATATACCTACTTATCAAGCCAAAATCAAAATTGTTTATTCAGTTAAGGCTTTTACAGAGCACTTGTGAAAGTCGAAAGCTACGCCATCGGTTCGCAAAACTACGGCGTAAGACCTTGTACTGAGAAAAACCGGCAAAAAACTCAGCAAGGACTGCTTTTTGCTCCCTGTTTTATTTCACACAATATTAGAAATAAGAGAGATGCTTTCGAGAAGTGATTAATTTCATACATACTCATTAACAAATCAACAAAACAATATTCAGTATGAAAGAAAATGGGCTAAGTTAAGTAGTCCAGAGCAGACTCATCCCCAATGGCAGCACCTGTTCACGAGCATGACGCATGAGCCAGCCATCGCTTCGCTCAATCATATTTTAGGGAACGTAACGACCCGACACATACCACACTACCTCAGAGATTTTTAAGAGAGCGTGACTGCTTAAGGTACTTATCTTAAGTCAGCCGTTTCAATTACTACCAACACCGAAGTACTGAACCCATTAACCTTTATTTATATACCACGGGTGTATATCTCTAGTACCCAGTGCGGAAGTTAGGCACAAGAATACCCATTCCATTCCATTAATTAAAGTATTTTTTTTAACTAATTTAAAAAAAAAAAACTTTAAAAGTTAATTTAATTACTAATAATTTAGTAATTAAATTAACTTTTAACCATCACCAAACTCTTTTTCGGAGCCCATTTTCACACAAATTTCTGAGATTTGCGAATAAATTTTTCACTAATTTAAAACTATTAAAGAGCTTATTAAAACTATTGAAACTACTATTTTATATATTAATACAATTTAAAATATTATATAAGAGCTAATTTAAAACTATTTAATATGAGTAAACAAAAATTGCATTTTATGTTGTCCAGCCAGGTGTTCCACTGCCTGGCCCCCGCATTGGGTAATGAGTGATGTATACTTTACTTCTTCATTATACTGACATGATGCTTTAGATAGCTCTTGCACATATTTGTCGCGAGATCCTAAACTACTATACGTAGAAAGCCAAATTTCGAAGCGCGGTAAATGTCAGCCAATCAGAATAATCCAAGTATCACACTATCATCGGGCGATGTACGCGTCTGACTCACGCTGAGTGTGAGACAGATCTTTTATACACCTTGTATAAATGAAATAAGACTATATGAATTTTAATCGTACGTTTGTACATCGTCACAATCAGTCCACTTTTCTCAAAGAAAGACAAATTTTTTAAAATCAATAAGTTAAAACTTGTGACCGACTATGTTATTATATGGCCATTTTGATTCGGTATAAATACAATTTCGTCATGATTGCTACGTGCTACGACGTAGACTATGATCAACTGACAGTGAACTTGATTACGTCATATACTGCTACGATAATTTACAAGCGTAGCATGACGAACTCAAGGTACGGGCTTACCAATCATGATACGCGAGACCTATTAGAAATGCAAGCTCGATACGCCGATGCTACACGGCCATGCAAATTGCCCACGGACGACATGTGCATTGCATTTTATAGCAATTTTGCAGATATATATGTTTATTTTTTTCGACTCACACTTGACCGGTTTTTTTAATTTAATTTGTTTAGACCAGTAGCTCAATTCAGCAGATCAAAGTGCCATCGCGTATGTATAAAAACTATTCTTAACCATTTCGGGTTTAATTAAACACTAAAGTACAATATGATTTCTTTTTATTTATTTTTTATTTCAAATTTTATTTATTTATAAGTCAATAACGCCATCTGCAGTTACCGTACTACAGTTGTCTACTAGTATAAAGCACACTTTAAGAACATGGCTTATAATAGTTCTTTAGGCGATTACCAGGTGGCGTGATAATAGTTAAATCAATATTAGCATCTAAATTTTAACAACAATAAACAGAATATAGTTTTGGTTTTCATTAATAATATTATCCTATTAATATTATAAAGACGAAAGTTTGCAGGTTTGGATGTTTGGACGTTTGTTACTTCTTCATGCATAAAATACTGGACGGATTTTGATGAAATTGGTATGCAGGCAATTCTTAGTCTAGATTAACATATAGGCTATACTTAAAGGTTTCCTAGGGATAGAAGTACCTCCAAGGGCGCCTATTTAAGTGAACGATGCTTTAACGGTAAAATATATACGAATGACCTTCTTCTAAAGAAAAGTTGGAGAGCTTTAAATTATCTATAAAAAGCCAGTGATGGCATATTAACACGTTCGTTGTATGGCAACCCTTAAATAATTATTTTATTATATTTTTTGGTATTTATTATTGCAGCGCCAACAAAAATACATTATCTGCAGAAATTTCAACATTCATGGTTCATGAGATACATTCTTATAAACAGATACAGCCTGGTGACAGACGGACAGACAGACTGAGGGACAGTGGAGTCTTAGTAATAGGGACCCATTCCTTTGTTCTAAAACCAATCCCACTGCATAAAAAAATCGCTTAGTCATACTATGGCATTTCAATCGATAAATTAAATAATATCGAAGATGCAGTATATACTACTATTCATATTTTTTGTATAGTTCTCCCCCTCATAAAGCTTGAACTTGTCATAATAAGGAATATTTTACGATTTTCAAGCCAGTTTATTTATGGAAAATAAACATTTTCATTGTAGCCTTCCTATGACACAACCACCATAGCAAGATCATTTAGGCGATGTAGTTTTCCCAGTTTTTTTTTTATATTAAAACAAAACTACTAATTTAGTTTCGTCAAAGGTTTAATGGCATTATTTTGAGGATACACTTTTTCAAACAAAAAAAAAGGCAATATGAATACAAGAAAACTGTCAGATAGAAAACCTATTAGTATTTTTTGAAGTTGGTCAAAAATAAACGACTACGACCAAATACTAAAACCACGCAAACGAAGTAGCGGGCAAAAGCTAGTCATTAATAATAATAATAATCAGTTAATTATTATTATTTAAATAATAAATTGATCGCAAGGCCTAATCATTTTTAAAAAAGAAAATATTCTGATGTTTGGTCTGACCAGCAGCAATCGCTTACTGGACGTCTTGGATGGACTATAGCGTACCCTTTAATCTGTGCAGAAATTCCTAGACCATTAAAGCAACTTCTTGATCAAAGAAGTTGCTTTAATGGCCATATAATAATATAGAAGCTGCTTTAATATTGATCCTAGCTGAACGTTCGTCCATATTAAGAATATCTATATTTTTCTCGTTCACATAAACCACAGAAATCATTGAACAGAATAAAAATAGAAGTGGCATGTTGGGTGTTTTGTATAAAAACCACTGTAACCTTATATTGGATTGGAGATTGAAAACCACAAAACTAAGATGGGATTTTCATAATTTGTATGAAACTTCGTAACTTCAAATTTTGCAAATGGATTATTCTAAATTAACATAGATATAGGTTACTTTTTAACCCACGAAACGATTGACTGCGAAAGCAAAGCAGCTGTCGTGAAGCTAGTAATTAACGAAAATGAATTAAATAATACGACACAATTTTTAAGTAATACACAATATTTATTACAAATTCATTAAACATTCATCTAAATTCTTTTAGTGTTTTGTAGGCATTAAAATTTTATTAATACATACTCACATATCGTAGTTCAGGAGTAGTTTGATTTACACCTAATAAAATGATAAGTACTAAGATAAGTAGGTAGATTAAAGCTGAAAGTGCCAGTGGTAAGTTGGTACTTTCAGCACGTTCTTTATTAAATAGAACTAATAAAGCACGTAAAAGAATATAACCATTATTCTAACGCAAACTCCTAAAAATGATTGATGTATTTTAAATTCTAAATGAATTTGAATGTACATAAAGTTATTACCAGCGGCACAACCGATCTCAGTTGTGGCACAAATAACCCCCGTGGCGAGGTTGGTAGTGCCTTCCCGCCGCTATCAAGACAATATTTTTTCTTTAAAACTATTGAGGATATAGGAAATCTGTTGGTAAATTTATATTGTGCACTAAATTTGACTTATAAAATACCACAATTTTCAGACATAGTAACTTATCTGCTTGATGTAATGATTTGTAATAGATCGGCACTTTCAACCCACGGCAAGTCAAGAGAATAATGACATGTAAACACAGAATTCAGTAAAAAGTTGCAAGTTTATTAGTATTTTGTCTATTTTTTCGTTTAAATTGTTGAGCGGGGCTTTTTACAAATGTTTGGAGAAACACAAAATAAGTTAAATGCATAAGTGATGTGTTTGGCTATTTTTTCCAATTACGTGAACTAAACAGCTTACTTACTTGACTACATATGAACACATATCTAAATATAAATCATTTAAATTTAATTTAAAATTAAATTACCTACTTAACAGCTTAATGCGTGTTAATCAGCTTTACGTGTAAAGAGTACTATAAAATAGTTTTTAGTACCTAGAAGACATTAAACATAGAAAAATATTGTGACAAGGCATACTCAAGAAGATTATCTATCTTTTACGTTTTATTTTCTTGAGGCATACTAACACTTATTAATTATCATACATGAAGTTTTCGACTCTGGTGTGAGTATCAGCGACTGGCAACTAGCTTCTGAGTCGTAAGCGACTTAGTTATTCAAGAAAATGCTGTTTAAGCCGGGCGCAGGGACTTCTGTAGGTTTATTAATTAAATTATAGACACCCGACTTCGATAGCATTCGCTTGAGTAAATCGCTATTGGGATGAGAATTATATATCACTTTTTTTAAAGTTTAAAGTTGGTTGTATTTTTTTTTAATTTATGTTGAGAAATATTTATAATTTACTCTTAGCTGAGTGTCATTATTTAGAAATAAGTAATTAAATATTACACAACATAATTACATTACTCACACACTAAGTTACAGTAGCTCATGTGTTATGAAAATATAAAATAAACGACAGCATATACATAAGCCAAATTTCTTCAATATATACCAAGGAAGGTTTGAACGTTTAATATAAAAATTTATTGGGGTTGGGAGCACTCGGCGATATTTTTCCTTGTGTGTTTACCACAACACTCACACCCGTATCTATAGTCGAGTAAAAGTATTAACTTAAAGAAATATTTTTAACAAATAAACAAAAATCTTAACAAAGTGAGAACTGTTTAAAGAAAGTTAAAGTTTAAAGAAACAATACTATAATTATTAGCTATTAACAGTTATTATTAGATTCAAATTTACGTCTATTGGTTAAAAATTTCTGCTTAATTTATGAAATTTTCTCAAGTAATTACTTTTCTCCATTATAAATACGAGTGTAAGACGCAATACAATACATAAGACTTCGTTGTATCTATATGACACAAGGGAACAAATAAATAAATCACTTTTATCATATAACAGAATAGATATAGATAAAATATTTATTTAACTTTGGTAATATTTAAGTATTTGAGGAAATAATCATAAAGCAGTTGTTCTATTGATAATTGATTGAAGACTAATCTGTCAATCTGATGACCCTGATAAGATCCGAAAAATTTTCAAAAACATTGGAAAATTAATCATAAAATATTTATAATATTGTCGCTTAAGAATTCTATCAAAGTTCTCTCTCTAGAGCTGATTTCTCAACACAGCATTTGTTTTCAGTGAAGCATACATTTTGATCGTTATTTCAATGGATTTTAGTGTCGGAAAATCTTGGCGAGGAGCGACCTTTGGAATGTATTCTGGCTAAGAAACTCGGCGTGTAATCGAGGGCCGTTGTCGTTGGCCTCACTGGAGAAGGGCCATTGCGGCCTTCTAGCCAATGTGTAGTCATCTCACCCTTGCCCTGTTACAAATAGAGAAGTCAATTATTGGGTTTTAAAATACAAAAAGTGGTTCAAAAGGTTATGTAACTCAATTTTGACTAATATATATTTATAAAATTGAAATTTACCAAGAATAGTCTTGGTACTATTCTTGGTAAATTTCAATTTAGAAAAGAATAGAGTTAACTATAGAGTTTCGCGCACCAAATATTACATTACCGATAGATGGACTGCTTAACATACTACTCATCCTATAAGGATTTGTTTTTTTTTTTAGGTACGGTAACATATAACTTTACCATAATCAGTTTGTGGTTTGAATATGAAATTAATTATATTTAACATATAAAGGTCACCTTTACATCCACAACTCCTCTTGGTCTTGTTATAAATTGTCCAGTTCTATCTAAAGCTTTTTTTACGTCCTCCGATATTTGAATCTTCATCGCTGCAATCATAAAATCAATTTTTTACCTAGGTCGTAAATCTTAAGAGATATTATACATAACCAGGATTCCATGGAACTGTTGGAAAGGGTTGAATATAAACAGACTTTATCAAATCGTTGACACAGCCAAAGCGATTTGCGATATGATTTCACTTCACCAAATATCGAAGTACATATATACCAAATATCGCGAGCATTTGTATCATAAGACTTGAAGACTTCGGAGTACGCATTTTTCCCATAGTCATAATATTCTCGAGTTCCATGAAGCCTTTATACATTACTTCTCATCCAGAGAAGTTCGTACAGCCTATAATCGTTTTTCGTTTTCAATTAACGATCATTATGATCCAATGGTTATATTAAACTGGCACTAAATGTGTTATTATTCTCACGAATAAGTAGTCATAGACGCTATCTCGAAAAAAATTTAAATGGGGAGTGTTTTTATTTTTTTTTTATGTCGCAGCAATGTATCGTTGTGGTATGATTTTTTGCTGAGAAACTAGAAATTTTATTTGCCCAGGTTTTAATAGATGCATTTGAAGCAGATAGTTAAAAATTACTTTCTACTTTAATGTTATCATGCTTACAAACACATATAAACTCTCGATACCCCAGAGAGATACAGGTTAGGATCACTTCAAATACTACTTTATAAATCAGATATCCAGAGTAAATTTCGCTTAATCTACATAAGACTCACGTTCTCCAGTGCTTTCCATTCTACTGGCGGTATTGATAGTGTCACCGAAGAGACAATAACGTGGCATTTTGCTGCCAACGATGCCTGCCACGCAAGGCCCAGTGTGGATACCGCTGCGCATGCATAATGTCTGAAAAAATATCTTTAATTGCACTCGTATAAATTGCTTTGAATCTGAGCTAAATAATTATGGTGCATTTAGGGATTTCAATAGAGTAGAGCTTGACAACTTCAGCATATAATTAGGGAATTTTCATATAATTTTACATAGTAGAAGCAATATCAGGCATCTGCAATCGTAAGCACCCACGAATCCTTATTGAGCGTGTGCGATAGTTATCTCTTTGTTTCTGATGTTGTGTTTCTTACTTTTGGTTTTTCCTTTCCAAGCGGGAAGGTCAGTGCTCCAATTCCATTTCCAGCAAAGAGAATATCAAGTAGGAATTTCCGTAATTGCAACACGAAAGTACTTACAGATCCTAATGTTCTTGAAACATGTATGAGTCATCTATTAATCTTCCTCTTATAAAGTATTAATACCAGCACGGGTAGCATGACAAACTTGACAAACGCTTTGTCTACACTCACTTGTCAGTTTGTCGGGTCAAGAGTGAGATATCGTATGGGCGCACCCGAGAAAAGTGACATTTGAGTGTAGACAAAATGTTCTCGAGTTCGTCATGCTACGCGTGCTGGATGAGAGCAATTTTTTGCATAAACTTAAAATTTCACTGTTTATTCTTGATCATCAAAATGGTCTACAAGTGGTTTGTTCTTTCGGTCCAATTAAAAAAAGGCCTACAGCATTAGTTTATAGGCCGTCACTTTAGTCACAACATATTACCTAACTAGGTACCTGATCTGGCCGGTGTGGCAGCCTGCACATTGCCGTTGCTTCTAACAGCTCTAATGCCATGCTTGCAATTTCCGTTGCATGCTTGCTGCCTGTAAGTAAAATGGGTGGCTTATTTATATAAATACCAGGACTATCAATTCCAAAAGATTTTATATCAAAATTGAATAAGCACCATTCCATATTTTTACTATTGTTTATTTATGGTCGTGCTAAAATTATTATAACTCCTTTTTCTATTGATGAAGAGTGTGTTATCGATTGTGAGTGTGTGAACCAGTCCTAGCAAAAGATCAGTGCTGATAGCAGGTTCATCATTGTGCTAAGATGGAATTGTTTTGGGACGTCTATTTATACTTTTTATTTTATTTATTTTACGAAAGAATTCCCTTGAGCTTACAATTAAAGAATCCATGTAGACGAAGATATAGTATTATCTCATAGCAATTATAGTTTATGATCAGTTGACTCACCGTTCCTGACGGGCAGACCCGACGCCACCATGTAAGAATCGCCAATGGTTTCGATCTTGTATACGTCGTAACATTCTATTCGTTCATCAAACAATTTGTAGACTGAGTTCAGGAAACTTATTACCTAGAATAACGAACATTAGCTACGTGAGAATTCGAGTAAATAACTTTAAACTTGACGGAGCTTATTAGTAACGCGAATTATTAAAAGATGAGGAAATTGAAAGATAAAGAGAGCTTTTCTTTATGCATAGTATCCACTAGGAATACAATTTGCAGATAGTGACTTGCTCAAGCGACTTCGAAAGTGTAAACGCTCACTCGAGTAGATTTGTAAGTATATGCTTGGTGATTTACCTAACCTGCTGCAAGACTCATGCATATGGCTGAAAGCATAATTTCATTCAGTGAATATACTCGTCAGTTGACTTCTGCAAAGAAATTGTGGAAATTATTTCCCAGGGCTATCGGAGTTCACGTAACATAACAATCGTGAGTAGCAGTTACACATGACTAGTTGGAGTCAGGGAGAGAAGATTACTAAACGCTTTCGATTGGTGTAGAGAAAAATCGGAACGTCCGGTACTCGATAAAAATATTTCTTTTTTTCTACACAGAATTTTCGAGATACTTTTTCCTCTCTGACCCCACATTTTTTATACCAAAATCAAAGCGTTAAGAAAAAAGGGACCAACGCTACGTTTCTTCTTTTTTTATGAAATACAAAATTCTATTCACCTACATATTCTCTCTATCTATTAGAGGCTATTTAGGGGACTCACACCGACTGCAACCGTTAGTAAACGTGTGCAATGTCGTCACGAAGTAAAACTTTGTAGGGACATCTTTTTACGAAGGTTGCGCGGACGGAGGAGAATTAAATTTGACACAGTCAAATAATGAGTTCAGTACCTGATATGGTGTCGAGACAGCAGCAATAGCAGTGAATCCAACTATATCACTAAAGTATACAGTGACTGAAGCAAAAAACTCAGCTGGAACCTGCAAACCAATATAAAGAAAATTAGAATCGACTTGTTTATACATAAGTTTTATATAATACGTTTATCTTGATTCCTGTATATATTTGTTTATATTTATTTCTCTCCATAAGTCACCTGGAAGAGATCGTTATCTAGCGATAAGGTTGCTTTTTGTATATTGTTTTTGTCATGCTGTGTAAAGTGCTACTTATTCTGTGTTGTGTGGAATAAAATACATTATTATTAAAATCGTCTTCAAAAACAAAAATATAATTAAGTTGGTAATATAATCAATTGAAAAAAAATCGTCTATCCAGGAAAAGGAAATTTTATTTTACCCAGGTAGACACAACAGACATAGGTAACATACAGTTTTCAAGTGAAAATACAGATTATTTTGAAATAATTTAAAAAAAAATGTAAAGAGTTAAATAAAAGATTTTACTAATATCGCAAAAAAATTATCTGTCATATTTTCTCGTTTCACATTCATACGCACTCTTAAATATTATATAAAAATACTTAATATTCCAAGGGATTGTTTCCATCGTTTTGTAATATACTATACATCATATTCGCGTTATGAAACATCACACCAAAAAGGGATCGGAAAAGGCTATTCTTTTGAGGTCGAATAACTTTGCTACCATCTTGCGGTGTATAGTATATGTATATCGTATTATGAAGATTGAATTTTAGCTTTGCCGCTGTCAACAACAGGACATACAAAGTCTGTTGCTCGAAACTTTGTGATTTGAGGAATCTCAGAGGATTCGCTCGAAGGGTGCCCGTGTTTTTGGAAGTACCTTACTATCGTTGTCTTTCTCTCCTTTTTAGAAGCTCGTTCCTACAAAAGTGCATAATAAAATGAATGAAATGTTGATTCTAAGGAAAAGAAAACATCTTTTAAATATAATTGCATATTGAATAATTTTTGTCTCAACTATTTTTATGATAATTTTATTGCCGTTTGACTGAAAAAAAAAAACGGATTTCGCATCATTCAACCATGAATATTTTTTTGCACACATCGGATCGATGGGTACTTTTGAGAAATTTTTTGTGTTCTCAACATTCATGCCCATTTTTATCTTTGTTCTAATTAATGTAAACTTAACCGTATTTTTTTAGGTAATTTGGCTATAAGTGAATGGTAATGAAGTTGGTTGTACAATAACATAAGATTTTTCATGTATTATTTGTATATTGTACAATAGTTATTTATCCTAAATAAAATAAAAAATAAAATAATCTTTTTCATTCATGCTTTCCTGCTTTTATTTAAACATTTTATTTGGCAGAAGAGTAGTATTTGTAATATTTGCTACGTATACGAAATATCACATTAATTGGCCCATCCTTAGAAGACGTCAAGTACAAATTACTAAAAAAGTTGAATATATTCTAATTAGCTATTTTTTCCATGCAAACCCTACGAATTAATTTCGCCGATGTTTTACAAAGGATAGAAACTTCAGACCTAAAGTTCGTTATAAAGCAACTAATGTGACTAAGTAATTACTTTAAAATTGTTAATCTAAAGATTAAGTAGAACTTTTTTATTACTTCACAAAGTTTTCAACATAAATTAAGCTAGAGATGATAAAAACTTAAGCTGTTGGTACTTTTTTATGGGATTACAAAATAATATTCAACAATGTTGTAATTTGAGGCTCAGATGTCCCGAGCTTATTCAATTTTGATTAATCAAATTTACTGCTACTTAGCAACAAGAACATTTTTATAGTTTTCTTATGTTTATACTAGACATATTATCAGCAACTTTTTTATGTCCCCACTACAGGGTCTCGAGCCTTCTGTCTGCGCCGTTTATTATAAATATATATATTATTAATATTACATAACTCGTATCACAACATACAATAAAAACTATACAAACGACTCAAGCGGTAGATAATAAAACCTTTTTAAAATTCCACCCGCGCAATATAAAAAAAAAGATCTCTCTCTGTCATGGTGTCAACGCGAAAATACGCTCCTCTCGAAAAATAATCCGCTGTGTTAATATCTCACTAAAAATAAAGTGTGCTCAAAATAGTGTTGAGTGTGTTAACCATTTTTTAAAATATAATAATAAGAATTCAGAAAAAAGGAGCATGACCGTAACCTATGGAAAAAAGCTATGTAAGTCCACAAATTTTTATAATTTCAATCATTGGAAATCCTCCACCTTCCTTATAGATGCTTAAGGAAGATCGCCTTTCTCTCTGGCCCAACGCGGATGGGAGGGTATTGTCGACCGCAAATGCAACTGGGACCAACGGCTTAACCTGCCTTCGCAAGCACTGAGAAGCACGAGACAATAATTTTTGGCCACCCATCCCGTTACCCTTGCGAAAGTTACTTAGCAAAAATGGTCGCGGGCCCAGGCGCTTATCCAATACGAGCTACTCTAGTACTACACATATACACCTTTACTAATAATTAATACTCGTAAACTTTATAATAAAGGAGAATGGGCATTTTGAGCAGTTGGGAGTCACCAATGAAAGTTATGTCAAATCAGAGAAGTGATACATAGGAATTTATTAAGAACGATTCACTGTAGTCGAGTTGGAAAAAAAAAACAATAATATAATACATAAGCGCTTATTAATATTAGTATATTTGTTTGAGACGTATACCTACGTGTTGGCGATAAAACTTTCGCACGATATTTCTAGGACCTTCTTCTTCTTCTTCTTCTCAGCCATAATCAACCAATGAATTGGTGTAGGCCTCCCTCATCCCCCTCCACTTCTCTCTGTCTTGGGCAGTAAGAGTCCAGTTGCTGCCTGCCATCCTTGTGATGTCATCTTTCCAGCGCATTTGTGGTCTTCCCCTTGGTCTTTTCTGATCCCATGGTCTCCAGCCCAATATCCGCTTGCACCAAGAGTCTTCTTTTCTGGCTATATGGCCGGCCCACTCCCACTTAAGCCTTGCCACTCTACGAGCGATGTCGGTGACTTTGCTTTGGTTTCTAAGCCATACGTTCGTCTTTCGATCTCTTATAGTGACACCAACCAACTTTCTCTCCATTGCCCTTTGCGCCACCCTCAGTTTATTTATTGTGTCTTTCGTATAAACCCAAGTTTCAGATCCATATGTTAGTACGGGGAGGACGCATTGATCGAATATTTGAGCTTTTTGCTGGGCTGTTAGTTTCATTTTGAAGACAAAGTCGAGTTTTGAGAATGCTGCCCAACCCAGTCTTATCCTTCTGTCGATCTCGCTACATTGGTTTGCTTTCCCTAATTTCACTTCCTGGCCCAAGTAGACATATTTCTGAACCCGTTCTATTTCCACTCCCCCTACTTTGATCGGTAATGTGCTGTTTGTGTCGCTTGTCATCACCTTTGTTTTGTCCAAGTTCATTTCTAATCCAACTTTTAGGGACGCAACCTGTAGTTCTTGGATCATTTCCTGCAGCTCTTTCGGGGTGTGTGAGAATATGACTATGTCATCTGCGTATCTTAGGTTTGATAGATATTCCCCTGATACTGATATCCCTCTATTCTGCCAGTCCAGCTCTTTAAATACGTCCTCCAAAACCAATGTAAAAAGTTTGGGCGACAATGTATCCCCCTGTCGAACTCCTCTTTTAATATCAATGGGGTTTGTAAGTTGTGGAAGCGACACTTTCATTTTGGCGTTGTGGTAGATCTTATTTATTATATCGCTATATCTGTGATCTATTCGTGCATTCTTTAAGGAATTTTGCACAGCCCAGATTTCCACACTATCAAAGGCCTTCTTGTAGTCTATGAATGCCATCCACAACGGCATCTGATATTCAGTGGCCTTTTCTATTAGAACACGCAGTGTTAAGATGTGTTCTGCGGTGTAATAACCTTTCCGAAAACCCGCTTGTTCTATTGGTTGGTAAAAATCTAATTTAGTAGTTAGTCGGGTTGTTAGTATTTTAAAGAACAACTTATATGTCTGAGACAGCAAACTAATAGGTCTGTAGTTATTTAAATCAGTCTTACAGCCTTTTTTAAATAGTATAATTACTACAGCGCTATCCCAATCCTCGGGTATTTTTCCTGAAAGGAGGCATTTATTGAGAAGTAAGACTAAGGCCTCTAATAGCGCATCGCCGCCTTCCTTCAACATCTCGGGTAAGATATCATCATCACCACTAGCCTTTCCCATCTTCATCCTGGACAGAGCCCAAGCCACTTCCTCCTTTGTGATATCGGGGATATCCTCTGAGCCTACGTTTTGTATACTAGAGCGGTTTGTTTTACTTGGTTCTTGTCCTCTTTGGGCATATAAGGCTGAGTAATACTCCTCCACTACTTTCTGCATTTGTGCTCTTTCCATGACCAAGTTTCCTTCATTATTTTTCAGTTTTGTTATTACACGGCTTCCAGGCTTTAGCTCTTTTCTGAATACTTTAGGTCCTTTGTATTTCTCTATAATGGCTTTGACGGTTCTTTCTTTGTGTTCTTCTATATCTCTCTCTCTTTTGGTTCTCACCTCCTTACAAAGCGCCACATATTCATCCCCATGGCTTGAATAGGACATTTGACGTCTCTGCTGCATAAGCTTTTTTGTATCTTCGGACAGTTTGCTTTGATGATTTCCTACTTTTTTCGCTACAATTGATGCGGCTTCTAACATCCCCCGATTCAGGTGCTTATTCAGCTCATTAACATCTAAGTCTTCCAGCGGTTTATTTTGGATTAATGGTTTCAGTAGGGTTCTATAACCGTGAGCATTTACTGTCAGCCGTTGTTGGTCAATTTTACGTGACTTATTCTTCTTCATCGAGTTATAACGTTCCAGTTTCGCATCAATATGTAGTTTTGCTCTTATCAGACGGTGGTCACCACCGGTGTTAAATTTATTAAGGACACTTACATCTTTAATTACGTATTTATGAGAGCTAAAGATATAGTCTATTTCATTCTTATATTTGCCTCCAGGTGATATCCAGGTCCACTTTCTCTCTGGTCTTTTTTGAAAAAAGGAGCTCATGTGGTACAGCTTGTGACATTGGATAAAATTTACCAGCATTGACCCTCTATGGTTTCTCACACCATATCCAAAGCTTCCCATAAAGTTTTCGGACGGTTCTTCTTGTTCTCCAATTTTAGCATTAAAGTCTCCTATAAGAAAGGAATATGTTGTTTTCTAGGACCAAACTACAACAAAAACTATCTTGGTAGCGGTGCGCCCAGACGTCATACAATTTTGCCCATTCTACTCTTTTTGCAAGTATGTATTATTCTGTTTATTTACCTGTTGTGTCTGCTTCAGCTGCTTGGCAACGCTCGGTGGTAACATCTGGTAGAGCAGGGAGTCGCTCAACTCTTTCTCGTGTTCCAACTCTCTAGCTTTCTCAGACAGATTTCTGGCATACACCTGTTACGAAGTGCAGAAAGGATAAAAATATATTAAACTAGCTCTCTGCCAGAGGCTTTGCGCGCGTGGTCTAGTTTTCATACTTGTAAGTGCAGAAATGAGAAAATACATATCGACGGTAGAATGTAAAGAGTTACCAAGCGCCATATTGCAAATTTTAAAGTCGTCGTCTAAAGATTTATGTTTTATAAAAAAAAAATCGTAGAAAATTAACTATTATAGGTATTTTTAAAAATCCAATAGATTTTTAAATTATTTTAAATTGGCTTTATTAGTAATATATTACAAAGAAATATTTCTGTATATTTTGCAACGAAGAGGCGTTTGGTGACAATTTACCTGAAATAAGAAGCAGGTAAAAGTTACCAACCTACAAAAATATTTTATCTTTCAAGCTGGCAAAGATGTCCAAATTATTATTTATTTTCAAAAGGTTTGAAGTGAAAAGGGACAAACAGTGAATTATTTTTTGAATTGAACAAACAAAGAAGTCTAACTTTCTTAAAATTGTATTATTATAAGAAGCAAAGTTTCCTATTCAACATATCAAATTATGTAAGTGTTAGTAATAATTATCTGTCACCAAATAAATTTGACCTAGAGTTCAAAGCAAATTGAAAAAATGAGACATCCAAACAATAAAACAAAAAAAGAACTTTACCGGCTCTGGCTCAACAAAATAGTCTTTTGCGGACTTTATTCAATCGTTTTTTATATCGATCCTTTTCCTTTGGTATTTACTCGTGCTAAAATATAAAACATAAGATGTCACCGCGTAACTACTTATTAAATTAGGTACATTTATTCATTACATAAATTAGACAAGTAAATAAAATTTAAATATTATATCAATATAACTTACCGATGCTGAATCGTTACTTTCAACACCAGAAATTAATAAAACTCGGTCATTTATGTCATCTACTCGCCGAATGCGATTCATGTTAAACTAAAAGATTTAATTATGTTTAAAAAATCTATTACTCAAATAAACAGAAACACAAATTAGCTTGAAGATAATACTTTCAATACATACAAAGTGTCGTGTCACACAAGACAGTCCTAAGGAACCTTCTGATAGAAGAACCTTCTGAAGTCCTAAGGTCCTTAGCGACAATGGAAAGACGACTGATCGATAAAACCATTACCATTCACCATACTAGGTATGATTCTCAGCGCGGACAAGCGACAACGCGTCAAGTGTTTGTTTGAACTAAATACATTAAAATCAAATATTTTTTTCAGTAATAAGTATCCAAGTAACACAATTCACGAATAAAACGGTAGGTAAAAAGGTACCAAGCGCCATATATTATCCTAATTTCGGCAAGTAAAAGTGACTATATTGATCTTCGATATGACTACGGTTTGTCAAAAATTACTAAACGACAGAAAAAACATCTCAAAGATTTGTAAAAGAGTCAAAAATACCATAAATAAATAAATGTATTTCAGGTAAAAATTCCCGAGTACCAATTTGATATTAACAGTGGACAGGCAGAAATTACTTACTGTAGAGTGAATTAAAATTATGTAAATGCTAAAATTACCAAGTGAAAAAAAATATCAAGTAGATATCACCAAATACCTAGTTTTTTAAAACGTGTCAAAATGTTGTCGCTTGGTCGCCGTAAACAAGAAAAATACCTGTAGTTATGGAGTTCCTAAGCGACATCAAAAGTGTTCGTAGAGACATGGGACTAAGACTAATCGATAGAGAAAAATTCGCTGATTCCGAATATATAAAAAACTCATTTTGGCCCCTAATGTCGCTTGGTAACTTTTTTCATTCCACCGTCGATATATACTCGTAAAATTAATTTTGTGTTGGACTGGGTTTGGTTAAAAGAAGACTTGGTACGGTTGCCTGGAAGGTATCGCTTTTTAGCGATAAGGCTATCGAAATTTTCATTTGTATGTATTTCTGTTTTGCTCTTAAATCAAGGAATCAAGTGATATGTTCGGATACCTAGACAGTCAGTATCCGCGGTGCGTAGTAATGCAGTAATAAAATCGGCTACTAAGTATCAGAGCTTAGCTTATAGATAAAATGCAAACTACATGCTCGCAGACAAGTGTTTAGTTTGAACATAGCCTTATTAACAGAAGTTATTAAATACAAACTTTGTCTATTTTCGAATTAAGAATTTAACTCTCAATTTATTCTCTGAACAAGAGTAGGTTCAACAACAATCGGACCAGTTTTAACCGTCTCAAAGATTTAAACCAGTGTTTGAAGAATACAGTCGTAGAGAAAGTTCCTAACTCAGACTAACCTGTATGGTGTTAACGGCGTTGGTGACTAATGCTATAATGATGGGCGACACGACGCACACCAGTATCAGTATACCAGCGCATACTGCTTCGCTACGCCGGGCTTCAGTCAGACTGTCTGTCACTCCATTTCTGAAGGAGTGACGGACGTGTTATACAGGGTTATGGGTAATTAGACCGGATCCTTTTAAGGGGTCGTAGGGGAGGTCATTTATAATTATTTTCACCCCACATTGTATATCCGAAAAATATATGTTTTAAATGCACTTTTGTTTATTTACAACAACAAAATACTTTTTTTATTTTTTTATTTTAAACTCTGTAGTTTCTGTTTGGGTCAAGATTAATTGGGTTTTATTATTATTTATCAGGAACTGGAATGTAATCTCTTCAAAATTGTCAATGAAATTAGATTACAACCATATTTTTTTTTCCTTTTATAAGAAAGAAAAATAAATTTATCACAAAAATGGCTCACTTTCGGGTTCATAATGTGAGGTGAAAATAATTATAAATGACCTCCCCTACGACCCCTTAAAGGGATCCGGTCTAATTACCCATAACCCTGTATAACATTAATAAATAAATAAATATAAACATCATCACATACATCGCTCAGATGACATGAGTATCCGAGACAACGAAGGCAACACCCAAACTTGAGATAGAAAAGTCCTTTTTTATAATTTGATCAGACCGAGATTCGAACCCGGCACCTCAGAGATGACAACATCTTAATGCCGGCTTGAAAACCTCTCGGTTATGGATGTCGTAATGTGAAATATCAGTGAAGTAAAATGAGATTTAACGCACTCGAAGATATTAGATTTGCGTCATAAAAATAATGGAGAAAAGCGGAAAGCTTTTACGTCCCCACTGCAAGGGCTTAGGCCTCATAGATGGTTAAGGAGGATCGGCCTCCACGCTGGCCCAATTCAACCTGCCGTTTTGTAAAAACCAAATCCGAATTCGTCCAATTCACTTCAAAAAGCATGATCAGCTCAACCTTGAACTGGTAATAACGTTTCGTGGCATAAGTGAAGTGAGTTTCGAAATGACATAGGAATAGAATATCTGAGACACGTTTCAATCAATTTTGTTTTGTATTTTTATACAAAAAATTGAATCAATAGAATTTCTACACAAAATGACATTAATACGGACATATGAGTGAATTCAGGTCTCGATTTTTACAGAATCGCAGGGCTGATTGAAGGAAATCAATCGGGACCAACGGCTTAATGTGCCTTCTGAAACATGGAGTAGTTCGAGATAATATTTTTTGGTCATCCATCCCGTGACCGATCCTTGCGTAAGGTGCTTAAAAACAAATCTGAGTCGTACTCCCAACTCGCGAGGGACAGCCCTTTTCAGGGCGGGCCGAAATGGGGGCGAACGTATGGCGTGGTGTATGGTCTCCGAGCCGATCCCGTGCATCGCCTTCCATGCGAAGGACATCGCTGAGTTTTAGTGGGTAAACTCCTGCTTCTTGTCTAGCCCCCTTCGGGGGTGTAGCGGGTACGCGTAACGTATTTCTCAGCGGCAGAAAAAAAAATGTTGCTTAAATACAGTGGCACGGCGTTGTACACTACGCCATCGAGCTACTTATTGCTCTTTAATGAGGAATAAAAAGAAACAAAACTAAAAAGTTTGCTGTATTAAACTTGAAATCGCGTCTGGATTCAGAGCGAATTTGCCGATTCAGGACAGTTTGTAAATGGATACCAAGCCGCTCGACTGGCATTAGAGAAGAGCTTCCACGCTACAGAAAAACTTAGGTACGAAAGCTCTCTAAACTGTTCATTTTACAAAACGTGAGTGGATAGCAAGAACTACGCTAATTATTAATTGAGAAATTTCTACATGACTAAATTTAGTTTTTTATTTATCCCAAGATTCCTAAAAGTAATTATTTTCTTGAGAAGTAAAGGTTTCGCTGTTGATTTAATTAACAAAATAGCGATCATTCAAAAAAGTTCCTAAGGAAAGTTATAAATAAATATAAAATTTACATTACATAAAACCATTAAAGTGGGCCGGGGGCTATTTAAACATAAGCTGTGCGCAAGAAATTAACTTTCCTATTGGCAATTTGGAAATCGTTTCATAACAAATGTGTATTATAATTTTAAGTTTGTTGATTCCCAGTAACCAGTATTCTATAATTACAGTAGGTAGTTCATCATCATCATCAGCCCTTTAACGTCCCCACTGCGGGAGCTCAGGCCTTCCTTATGGATAGTTAAGGAGGATGAGTCATGACCCTCCACGCTGGCCCATTGCGGATTGGAGGGTATTAACGACTGCAAATGCAGCCGGGACCAATAGCTTAACGTGCCTTCCGAAGCACGGAGTAGCTCGAGATAATAATTTTTTGGTCACCCATCCTGTGACCGACCCTTGCGAAAGTTGCTTAACGACAACGACCGCGGGCCGCGGCGCTTATCCACTAAGCCACCGAGCTACTCGTAGATACTAGTAGGTAGTTAAATAAAACTATTAACTTAATATATTGACGTAGTTGCTTTTGCACTGCTCTCAGTTTGTCGAGCAATGTTGCTGTCTGGTCAAAGTACTCGATGGCGTCAGCAACACTGCCATCCTGTTGCTTGTTGTCCACTATTTGTTGATTCCTGTATTAAAATACCGTTATTGTGTATACTTGAATATAATATAATAAGTTATACTAAATATAGTGTTTTGTTTTACTGTGCGTTATGAATTTATGTAAAGGTCGAGATTGACAGTAATGGTGTTTGTGTTAAGCTTTAGTTTAAATTTATATGAAAATAAGAGATGTGTTCGATCGATCGTGGGGTGGGAACCTGGTGATTTATTATTTCAGGCTTAGCCTACTATAGACACCAGTCTCCCACAAATTAACGTGTAAAATAATCAACAAAATAAAAATGTACGTACCCATATACGTGTAGTATGTGAATTTGTGAGGAGAAATAAAGATATTTATTATTTATTTACATAGTTTCATGTTATTAAAATATAAAATGCTACATGTCCAAAACAACAGAGGACGCGTCTATTAAATTTTATACCGACATTGGTGCCAGTTCAATTGTACCATTTTCTAAACTAAACTAAATAAAAATCTAAGTTAAGTTATACAAATACCTACAATACTGTAATATAATAAGTTTATTTCTATTTGTAATAAGGATTCTGCCTTAATTATTTTCACAATTGAAAAGTTTTTTAGGACTTTAAAAATAACCCAAATTTAATCTGCACAAACTACAACAGAAATACTATCATTGTATTTCAGGTCTACTTTATTTTTTATATTTTACTAGGAACGCTGTCTGCGTCCACTCCCAAAATACTATTCAGTGTGTACATCTCTAATACGTTCATTTTACCGTAGTTTGTTAACTTTGATATAAAAAATTCTCCCTTTTGTATTTATAAATATTAGCATTATAATCTATACCATGTTATGTATACCGAATTGCGTTTTACGCCTAGATGGTTTCCGCCTCATTAACACTGTTTCATGGTTTTCATACAAAAGAATCGGCATCTTCTTTTCTGTTCTGTGGTCTCCTACACCCTCTATTCTTTGACAACTATTCTTGTCAAAAATTTATCTTTATATCCTATAAAATATATATCTCGTTTCTTAGAGCGAGAATTAGAGCGAGAATTAGCTGTAGTCGGGGTAGTTAATTTTCAAAATCGCAAGCAAAAGCTATATATGTTTTTATGAAATGTGCTATTGAAGCCCTATCATTTGATACCCTACACGTAATAATTGAATAATATATAATCTTTGTTTCTTACTTAATGTTATCTAGAGGGCGCTGTTGCCAATTTAATGTAACGTCACATTGCCTATAGCACGCGGACAACTAATACGCTTTTAAAGACACTTCATTTGTCCACTAAAGATGAGTAGTTTTGAAGAGATGAACATTACTGTCTTTGATATCGATCCTTACATTCGATCAGGCGCTACCTCCTCTTTCAGAATACTTACTTCTTCTCCAAAACTTGATATTCCGGACTGTCTTCTTTGATATCAATGTGAAGCGGTATGAGTGATGGAACCAAGTTCAGCGTGCTGTCCAGCAGATCTCTACCGAGCACCATGTGAGCTATATACCTGATTTAAGCACAATATAACCGCTTAAATTTTTGTTCGCCAATAGTAGAGAAAGTCAAAACTATTGGACCAGTTTTAATCAATATAAAGCTACATTTAGTCACGACAAGTAAAATAGGTCGTATTTTATAAATTGTAGATAATGAATATTTACGGATCGAAATTGTAATGAGACTGTAAAAAATTGTAAGAGAGATACTAGATTGTATGCAAAAACCTCACAATATTATACATGTATCATCATTTATAATAAAGAGTCATCGAATATGTATTATTGTAGACATCTTTTATTTAAATGAACCTTTTAATTGTAGCTTTATGTTTCAAGTTATTTTCTTAATCATTTATAAACTTAATACGTGTACTTCTTTTAAATTTAAATCTTATTTAAACTTGTCTAATATCACAACAATAGAATAATTTCATTATATTTTAAGAAAAGCGAATAATGACAAAGAGCAATGTTGAATATAAAATGCAATTATGTTGACAAATACCCCTCGGGTATCAGGTGTCTTCTTATTATATAACCAATTTCAAAAGCAATGATTTTTATATTTAACTAGCTGTTCTTGCAACTTTGCCAGCGTAAATTATGATGTATATTTCGCGTTTCATGTAACTTTCCAAAGATGGAAGAATTTTCTTCAGTATTCTCGAAGATAATGTTATTATATATATTTTAACTGTCCCTATTATATTTATATACCTCCTGACTATTTGACTTTTCATTGCTTTCATTTGACTTGACTTTTGATCGCTTGACGAAATTTACATGTAGCGACGACTATTTATTTCTTGAAAAAAACATAGTTCCGTGATCTCCGGTCACTTATCACTTTTATCAAATTAGCGTCGATGACTGGAGAGATGCGCTCACGCCGAAAGGCCGGTAAGTAAATCTACTTTGTGTTAAATACTAAGTAGATTTACTACCGCTAATTTAATACCGCTTAGTGTTAAATAAAAAAATCTGGTCTTCACCTCTCATGGGATCTCGGTTGTAGAAAGCCTCGGGCGAAATAATTTATGCCAAGCACTGAAGCTATGCCTTTACATTCAATGCTGCGGAGGAGATTCTTGAAACCCACCAAATACCTGAGAAAAACAATATATCTAATAATATTCTCAAATTTTAAATGATAGCACTTTGATTGTCAGTTAGAGAAACGACGACTTCGACTTCGTCCGCGTAGTAAGTAAGCTAGAGCTAGTCTCGCCAAAATAGGTCCCGTCGTTACAGGGATTAGCCAGAACAAACCGACAGAAATAAATTAAAAACATGTAATTTTGGTAATGTTCCCGATACAAAACAACATATGGATTTAGTTTTAATTTTACCGTCATACACTCCAATTTTATTTCTTTGTAGATGTCGACTTAAAGCTCTATAAATGTTATTGCCATTCTAATTTTTTGATGTAAACATTTAGAAATGAATTAAAATGTATTTTTATTAAAACTGATGATGAATTCTAAAGTTTTAGTTCTCTTCTATAAGTCTAATGTAGTCGTTGAACTTCATACTCCTGTAATAGTATAATAAAGGGGATTAAAAAAAGCCTCCTCACTAATAGATATCACTAATAGAGGGAATGACACATCCTCTATTAGTGATATCCATAGTACTGACATAATCAACTTTATTAATTATAATTAATTTTATCGTCACAACAGAACTATAAAAATAATGACAGCATCCAAAAGAGTCTCTTAATCAAAATCATTCAATTACTATACAACGCTCTAATTAAACCGCAGATAACGTATGGCTCCTTTCTTCGGTGGCCCAGAACAAAACTAACAAAAGCCATAGAAAACCTCGAGAAGTTTCAGAGGGCGTTATGTTGCGCCATTGCTGGATGTGTGCGTGCGTAGCTATAATGTGCCTCCCGACACTTGATTTTCCATTCAATAAGCTGCTGCGGGGTCGACTATATACGTCGAAACTATTAAAAGAAACGTGGGGAAGGTAACAAAACGATTCTGAAGGTATTCATTGAATTTGAGCCACTCAAAGAAGCACTGATTGACACATACATAATTTTCGGAGTATTTCTTAAAAGGACTTGGCTGAGAAAAAAACTTATCAAAACTAAAACAAGGTAATAAGAATTCTATATAACATAATCAAATTGATTTGTTGCTATGAGCTCTAATAATGAATCAAAGCTTAATACAAAATTTGAAATCTATAAGACAGAAGCTTTCTTACGTATGCTGTAGACTCTCAAGTGATTATTAATATGTCCCAGTTTCAAACCGATTATCCCGTGACGTCATCGACACTTCACGATGAGATCGTGTTTGCAATTTCTATTGATATTGCTGGATAGAGTTTGTTTAATAGAATATATTCTTTTCGATTTTAAAATTACCCACTGTTTATTAAAAACGTATCAGTCTTCACCGACAAATACGTTTTTCAAATATAAAATGATTTTTCAAGCATTTGTTATTTTTTCGCTGCTACAGAGTGTATTTCCATTAATGTTCAGGCAATAAGAATATTATACTTCATCATCATCATCATCATCAGCCCTTTTACGTCCCCGCTGCAGGGGTTCAGGCCTTCCTTATGGATGGTTAAGGAGGATGGGCCATGACCCTCCACGCTGGCCCAATGCGGATTGGAGGGTATTAACGATTGCAAATGCATCCGGGACCAACGACTTAACGTGCCTTCCGAAGCACGGAGTAGCTCGAGATAATAATTTTTTGGTCACCCATCCCGTGACCGACCCTTGCGAAAGTTGCTTAACGACAACGATCGCGGGCCGCGGCGATTATCCACTACGCCACCGAGCATTATACTTATATTTATTTCATTAGTCTTACCTCCACAAAGTGCTACTGTCTGTATCCTTGATTTCCTTGGTGAGATGGTTGAGGAGAGCCGCGTTTGCATTGGTGTACCATTCAACTGCTTCTGTCATAGATGTACCAGCGTTTATGCTGGCCCTAGAAAATTATAACGAAAATGTTTATTAAGACTCATAAAAAGATAGCTTACAACCATGAATGTCGCGTCTAGACAAGTAAACCCAAGCTGTAATACACTCACTTGGGACATCCCGGTCAATAGTAAAATATTTTACTAAGTATTTATTTAGTTATTTTATTGCTAGCTTTTCGCCAACTATATCACCCGCGTGGTATCTAGGGAACTAGGGACCGCGTATAGTAGCCTATATGTTAATTAAGGCTTAGAATTTAGTAAAATAATTAATTTGGATGAGGATTCATTTCATGATATGGATATATTTACAATGGCAAATTGAATAGTAGTACACAATGGTTACAATAGTAACGTTTTAATTTTAGAATTTTAAAAATCGGTCCAGAAGTTTCGGATTCTGTTCCCTATAAACAAACAACCAAAATGTTCCCCTAGTTTATTAAGATCAATACTACAAATAAATAAAATGGGGTGTCTAACCGCTTTCTAATCAAAGTATATGTATGTATTCATGGTACATATACCAAAATAACATTGTTTACAAATTTTCTCTCTCCGACAATTCGGATTGGAGGGTATTATCGAATGCAAATGCAGCCGAGACCAACGACTTAACGTGCCTTACGAAGTACGTTGTAACAGAAATAAATATTACTTCAAGTAAACCAATATGCCTAACCGAAATTATCCAAAACTTTTATTTCGGTTATGGTTACGGATACGGATATTGTTTTATTTTAGATACCTGATAGTTTCGGTTTCGGTTACGGAGTTCCATAACATCCCTGGCATGCTCGCATATGCGGTTAATTCATAGGGAAGGACTGAACCATAGCAATGGGGACTTTAGTAGGGTGGTGATAAGCACCGTTTTCAGATGAATTCATAACTAAAATATGACATCTATAATTTTTTCAGTGTATGTATTTGGATCTTTTTCCTGTGCTCAAAAATTTTGTCGTTGACTGTACTTTTCCAGACGGCACAACTATTTGTGAATTCCGTGTTAGCGCCGAAAGAGTTACTCAAAGCAGTACTTGTAAAACCATTTCAACAAAGAAACTTATATTGCTGTAATTGAAACAAGTTTTAGAATGAAGTCATTCTAAATTTAAAGTGGTAAACTTTAGGCGCTCTCAGTAATTTAGTCTGTGAATACTTATAAAATTTCAGTTCTTTGAATGGTCTTCTCTTTAGAATACCATGATTTATATTTTCGGTAGAACAGAATAGATTTTCACATCTAAACTAATATTATAAAGTGGAAAGATATTATTTTTTATTGCATTGAAGAGGAACTAAAACTGATCGACCGATTTTGAAAATAATTTCACCTAGAGAGTTACAACGTATGAATATTAAGGAAAAGCAAAACGTTCATAAAGACCTCGTTTACTTACCCCACAAGGGATCGAATCATTAACTACAATACATAATTAGAAAAAAAATTATAATAACATATATTGAAGAAAACACAAATATTACAATTAATGTAATAATTATCAAGTATAATATTATTTTTTCATCCTCCCATCTCGGAAATAGTAATAGTGCTTTTCGATATCTGAGTGCAAAAGCCATTTTTATCTTCTAGATAGATAAAGTTAAATGAATATAGAACTCGTGTGCACTAATTTTCAAATATCCACTTTGTCTCTGGTATTTTTTAAGTATTTTTCATTAAGAAGTATATTTTGCAGTATAGTATTGTGAAGGCAACTTTGGTCAAGTATAATAATCATGAAGGTAGAAACAAATAGGTTTACTATTTGTTTCTACATCCATGGTGCAGAATATATCATACAACCTTTTTTAATTTGTTAAAAACTCCGGACGATGTCGAGGATTTTTATAGCGTCATTTTTTGGGAAATGTTCTGGATAACGTCTGACAAGCATACCCATCTCTAAAATATACATACTTGTCAAGGTTATCACTTGTAATTTTCGAAACAGAGGTCGACATGAGTCCATGGGTCCTACTCCACAAATGGCTCTAATGCATTTCTTTTTTTTAACATAACATCAAAAAAACTTCAAAAAAAGGAGGAGGTTGTCAATTCGACTGTATTTTTTTTCTTGTTTGTTACCTCAACTTTTTACAAGGTGGACTGATTCGATGATTCTTTCTTTATTTGAAAACTAGTGCTTGCCGTGTCCCATCTTAATTTGGTCCAGATATGGCAATGGCATCTATGAGAAAACCATATAAGTCTTAAATTTGCATTAAATATGCGTGGTTTGTTACCCCAAAAGTCAAACTTTCCGCCCTAATTCAAGGTTTCTTAAAACAGTTAACCGCTTTTAAGATAAGTATTAATTTTCAATTTTTAAATTTGAATTCGATTTATTTTTTTAAAAGTTTCCATTGTATTCTATGCAATAATCGTTTATCTTTATTACTGAAATTTCAATTTGCTGAAGTACCAGCCCTGTGGGTTTCTTTAGATCGAAACGTTTAATTAGTTAGCGGCACAGTAGAGATGTGCCAATCTATCCGGCTAATCCTCATGATAAATGAAGGATGCTATTTATATGTCTACAATGTTCGAGCATAGACATATTTTTCTATTCATTTGTGTGTGACCAACTGTAAGGTTTCAGTGATACCGCTACCTTTGGTTCCGTACCCAAAGGGTAAAATGAGAACCCTATTACTAAGACTTCGCTGTCTATCTGTCTGTCACCAGGCTGTAATATCAAGAATCGTTAAAGTTAAATAGTTGAAATTTTCAAAGATGTATTTCTATTGCCACTCCAACAAAAAAATATTATAAACCAACTTAAATTAATATTTAAGGGGGCACCTATACAATAAAATAAAATTAAAGTCTATATTACTGAGAGTAAAAGGTAGAAAATCTTAATGGCACTATGGTTATGGCATTTAGCCTGCGATTGTATTCAAGCTATTTTTACGAACGTCTGGGATGGTACGAAAATTTATTTTCCTTAAAATTCATATATTATGCTTTATTTTCAATAAACAGTAAAACTGTCGCCGCAATATAGAGACGTCAGATGGATTCATTCATTTCGAATAAACCTGTGTCATATCGTTTCATTTTACGATTGAGTAATAAAATGGTGATAAGAAAATATATTGCATTTTTATGAAGTAATCTGTATTTATTTAGGTTGAATTCGACATTGTTTGTTAGTTACAGGTAATAATTTTAATATATGTAATTTGGCTCGATAACTCAGTTTTAATGTTAAATAATTTTGGGCAAACTTAGTCAAATGGTACCTCTATTTAACGACACCGGCACTAGTCCACCAAGCACTAGTAACTTTTTTGGGGTCAATTTTCGCTTGGGGCAGGATTTGGCTGGCATGCCAGGGTCCAACCATTGCGATGAGCTCATCCGATTATCGTAGAGAATCCACTTTTCATCACAGGTAATGATTCGATTTAAAAACCCTTAATTATTGTGCTGGTTAAGTAATGTAACGCAGCAGTGAAAGCGCGTTTGCCGGTTTGCTTCACTCAGTGCGTGAGGTTCCCACCTTTTAAGCTTTTTAATCTTTCCAATTTGCTTCAAGTGGATTAAAATAGTTTTATCACTTACACCACAGTCTGCAGCTAACTCGGACGTGGTTTGCGATGGATCCGCTTCCACAATAGCCTTCAATTCTTTATTATTAACTTGGGTCTCCGGCCGTCCACGGGGCTTGTTCTGCAGCTCGAAATTTCCAGAACGAAAACGTTGGAACCAAAGACGCATTGTGTTTTCTTTTGCGACACAATCGACATTCACATCATTAACCCATCGAGCCGTTTCCGCAGCACTGGTACCACGGTGGAACTCGTACGCGTAAATAACACGATATTTCAAGTTTTCCATTTTTATACTGGTGATATAAATAGGACAAACAGAAGAAAAAAAAAAACAAATGAATGCCGCCTAACGAAACACAAATACATGTGTAAATGGCTGTATAAATTTGAATTTGAAATTCCCAACCACGGAGGAGAAATTTGTGATTAAAGTGAGTACCAGTACGACAAAACGCCAATTTTCACTATTATATTTAATTAATTCACTGTTCGTAATTTTTCTGTAATACCAATGTTATTTCTTGTAGAAACGATTCAAAATGCAACTTTCGCTTGGATTAACACAGGAGGCAGCTTCGCTTCAGCGTGGATCGATGCTTAATAATTGCTTTTTGGTAACGAAACCTTAATCAATAATTTCGAACTGTTTGAAATGTCAAAGCTTCCCATTTTGTGGTGAGCTCTTTAATTGAAAATAAAAAGTTGGTTTGTATTCAAATCGGTACCCTCCATAATACTGGCAATTTCGTTTTAGATACATTTAAATGAAGCGGAATACTCTTATTTTACATGTAAGCGTAACCTTTGGCAATATGTGTATTTATTATAAGTGTATTTATGCAATAGGGATGATGACAAATATTTGTTTGTTTGTCCGTCAGGTAGAGTATTAAAAAATATTAAACACGTATATTTTTATTTTTTTTAATCATAAAATTACGGCGTTACATTGAGTTGAAATTTCGCATGACGTCACGTTAGAGTACGTTTTCTACTCAACTGTGACGTAGCGAGCCCCCACTCCTCAAGTTTAATGCCTGTTATCAAAGCTATTTCTTGTTAAATTGAAGTAAAAAAAATACGTATCTAATATTTTTCTATTATCTGACCGACGGACTAAATAGAATTGCAGTTTTTTTTACCCAGTCATCATCCCTGTTATAATCGGATACATTATTCGAGTATCTTGTATAAGTATCCAAAAAACTAACTTCAACTGTAACCACAGAGATTAGGTTATTTTTTAACGTTAGGAAATTCATTACGCATACTTACCCCTAAGGGGGTTATGGGGGAGGGTCAATAGCAGGGGCATATCCACTAAAAAGCGATGTTCCTCTCTATAAAACATGATGCAAGGAGATGGGAGACCTATGTTGTTTAATACCTAAATAATTAAAAGTACCAGAGCTTATAGCCTTTTAAAGGTACAAGTATAACTTGTATGTGGTTACTATAGGTTTAAATTCATAACAACACAATTGCGGCATACAGGCGCGGCAGGGATGTCCATTAGGCGATATTAAATAAATATCATTTTCCATGCTTGCTTAATTATTGAATTTGCCATCGATCGCTCGCTTATGGAAAAATACTTGTGTCAATATACACATAGGTTAAATGAACCGGGAATGTAAGTTTTTATTGACAGCTACTGGTACAGTCGGTATGAATGAAATTAAAAAAGGTACTGTAAGAAACAATTATAAATACAAAAGGTTGTATACTTGGATACAATAAGGACGCAACTTTTTTGGTAAAATCGATGGTGATACGAGTGACGGCTTGAGATCGGTTGAAAAAATATTTTTAACAAGATTTTTTGAAAATTTTTGCTCGAAAGTTGAATTGTATGGGTTTAACTTGGTTGGTTTCAAGGGAAAATGGAGGGGGAGCTTTATTACGTAGCTTTAGTCTTTTTTGAGATCCATTTTTTAATGACGTGTGTTTGATTTTCCTTTACTATATTAATTTTATTTTGGGATTAATTTGTAAATTTATTGTAATTAGTTTTAATGTAATCTAATTTATTCTTTATTTTATGCATGAAAAATATAATATACTATTATGCAACTTTTATAATTGTCATGATAAGGCCACAAGGATTTGGTTTACAATCTAGTTTATGAAATACTTGAATTGCTGTAAATTAAACTCAATTTGGTTGTGAACTGTTTTGTGTCCTAACTTAATAAATAAATAAATAAATATAAAACACGCCCAATGATTATGACAAAGAAAGATAAGTTATCGAAGGGTAGAGTTTTTGTACAGAATTCTCTTATACGATTCTAATTAACTAAAAACAAAATGTAAACGCTTTTTAAAAGTGTTTAGTTTCTTACTGGCCGCTTATGATATTAACCAGGATTTCGAACACTGTGGGCTAATTCCCTAATTTTAATATGTGTCTGTGTTCGGTGGCGTAGAGGATAAGCGCCGCGGCCCGCGATCGTTGTTGAGCAACTTTCGCAAAGGTCAGTCACGGGATGGGTGACCAAAAAATTATTATCTCGAGCTACTTCGTGCTTCGGAAGGCACGTTAAGCCGTTGTTCCCGGCTTCATTTGCAGTCGTTAATACCTTCCAATACGCATTGGGCTAGCGTGGAGGGTTATGGCCCATCCTCCTTAACCACCCATAATAAGGAAGGCCCCTGCAGTGGGGACGTAAAAAGGGCTGATGATGAATATGACTCGCAATACCTTTTAATGAATAGCCAGTTAGGTATATAAATTTGGAACGAATTATGTTTGAATGATCTAGAAACCTAGCTAAACTCTTTCGTTTGACGTTTCTCGATATTTGCTTTCAAAGAAATTTGCATCTAACGCTTGGAATAGGCAATTCATATTAACGCTTAATTGATATAATTCATTTAGAGGAACTGCAGCATATTTGGAATACCAGTTTGTTTTTTGAGAATAATTTTAAAGAAAAAAGGGATAGCTCAATAAAAAAATACGTTTATTACTCGGAAAACTATTAAACTTTAATATTTATAACTAACATAAAGAAAAAAAGTCAGGAACCTTACCAAAAAACAAGAAGAACTAAAAATTAGAAATTATGTGAATGGACTTAGAGGGCAGGTAATTTGGAATATAGTATTCCAAATTATATTCAATTTATATTATATACTTATATATATTATTATCTTTACATATTTTAACAATTATATGTTTTATTAACATACTGTTAACACTTGATCTTAAAATCTAATAAATTTCTAGTCTTTGTAACAGTTTACGTGTCGTATCCCAAATTAACAACATACCATCTTAACCTAAGACGGCATATCACATTTTCAATTCTAGAAATATTCACAAAATCAAAGATAAATTATTAACTATAAAGGTCACATAACAGTTTGAATAATTACACTAAATATTTTATGTTTGAGAGTAAATAATTATCGTTGTTTGCATACTTACCAAAAATGTTTTGAAATCTGTAGTCTTGTTCCGTCGGAGCTGGTAGCCGTAATGTGAAAATGGTGTCCTGTTTTTAATGCTATATGTCGTAGTGTATCTTACCACGTTATGTTCACGGTAAAAAATATAGATGCTGTTAATATTTATTTAGATACCGAAGTATTCCAAGTTACCTGCAGTATCCCAAATATGCTGCATTTCCTCTAATATCTTAAAAAATGTCACCATCGCTGTCGCTTTTACACCTCAATTAGCTGTAGTGTAAAGTTTGTGAGTACCTTTCACTTGTACATTGAAAAAGATTGCGATAGATTTTAAAATTAGATAATTAGCCCCCTGGACGTGATAAAGCAGCTAGAGATAGTCGGTTTATATCAAAAGATGTACATATATTTTTTGTGTACAACAGCGTGCCACATAGTAAGGTATGGTACATACCATACCTTACTTTGTGGCATGCTGTTTTTCTTGCATAACTTGTAAAAGAAAAGAGTTGAGATATCTATACTATATAATACTAATAATATTAAGAGGAAAGATATTATTGTTTTTTTTTTGGTTGCAACGAATAAGCTCCGAAACTCTTGGATAGATTTTAAAAAATATTAAGTCTACGAGAAGCTACATAACATGCGGTGAATATGTTTTCTCAAAAATCTGCAAATAAAGGGATAAAAATTTATTTAGTCCTAGGTTTCCGCATGCAAACTTTTTGTCTTTGATCTTCAACATCATTTATTTTTATTATTCATAATTCGTAATTTGAAATGATATTGAGTAATCCAATATGCTCTTTATGAATGTCAGTTCGTGAAAATTCGTCGAGTTAGAAACATAATACATACTTAATTTCAATCAATAGCAATTTGTTGTAATAAAGTCTTAAAATCTATTTATTGTTACTTGTTTCCATTATGTTTGAACTCAAGAAAAATGTTTACGTCATCAAATCAAATATAATAAAGTTATATTTCTACTCACTGTAGTGAAACACACGTTGTTAGTTTAACACTGCTTTATTATTTATATTTAATGTACCCTTATAGAAATAAATAAGCTAAGCTAAAAGTAACAATTAAATAATGAAAACTAAATGGTATTATAACATAGGCACGTACTAGTGGTTCATCAATCTATATTAGATGTACCAAAAATGAAATTAGTCAGCATTCGCGTAGTTCTTTCCTTAGACCTTTCTATTGGAACGTTTGGTGGAGATGGTGACGGTGACGATTGGTTTAGTACTGAGTTATCCGAACTTGTTGAGCTCTATTGTATCCTCATACATTTAACAAGTATACCGTACGACAGTATACTACACTCACCAAACCCAAACAGTTAAATAAAACAATTACATACTAATGTTAAAAAAGTAGATATAAATGTTAATGTAAAAGATAAGAACATGGGCCTTGTGGATACCACAGTATTTTTAGGAATAACATTAGATTCTAAACTACAGTGGGGCCCACATATTGATAGATTGTCGAGTAGACTTAGCTCTGCAGCATATGCCGTAATGAAGATACGTAGGTTAACTGACATAGATACTGCCAGATTAGTATACTTCAGTTACTTTCATAGTGTTATGTCGTACGGTATCCTATTGTGGGGAAAGGCTGCCGACATACAAACAATTTTTGTGCTTCAGAAAAGAGCAATTCGATCAATTTATAATCTTAGGATTAGGGACTCTTTAAGGGAGAAATTTAAGGAAATAGACATTATGACTGTTGCTTCTCAATACATATACGAGAACTTTATGTACGTTCGTAAAAATATTAGTTTGTTTTCTATAAAAAGTGATGTACACAATTTTAATACAAGAAATAAAAATAAATTAACGGTGCCTGTCACTAGACTGCAAAAAGTTCATAACTCTTTCAAGGGTCTTTGTGTGCGCTTCTACAATAAGGTCCCAAGCAAAATACAACAATTAGATATCATGCAGTTTAAATCTACTATTAAAAAATACTTATTAAAAAAGCTTATTATAAGATATCCGATTATATAACAGATAAGAACGCTTGGACTTGAGATGATCCAGCAACTGGATAGGTGATTACTTCTAAACTCATTATCTTGTTTCCATTATTATTAAATGATTATGTTATTATTATTAGACCATAGTTTTTTTTATCTCTGTTTATAATGTATTGATCTGGTAATGACATGGTTTTTGTAAATGTCATTACTCATATAAAAGCTGGTGAGTTTCTTGCTCGTTCTTCTTATCAGCCAAAAGACGTCCTGAACGAGTGGTAGGGAAAAAATGTTGGACGATTCAAAAGTACTTTTAAGAAGTCTATTTGAATAAAGATTATTTTGACCTTTGACTTTGATACGTAATTGTTCTATTTAACTAGTTTAATAATATTAATTAGTTACACATACGAACTGTTTTTATATTACTTTTTTGTTTGTTCCAGTTTTTATGTACCTTTTATTAAATCAAGTTCTCAAACTTAGTCAGTCTTTTATTTATTTGCCGAAGCATCGAACTCGTCACACCATAGTAACCATTGTTCACTATACAATTTATTGTAACTATATCCATTTCACGATATGAATTGATACCCAAATTGCAGTTTACACAGGAGTAAGAATCATAATAATATTTATCCCGCTAAACAGTTCCCTGTGGATCACACGGCTGAAGTCGCAAGCGGAAAGCAGTAGGTAATATCTTTCACCAAAACAATTCTATTTCAGTAAAAATATAATGATTATCATAAATAATGGGGGAGTCTGGTGACCTGTAAAAGCGGAGCAAGAAACTACGCAGACGGCAGCCTCACACAATTAATTTCTCACAAGATCAAACAGAAAGTACCTTAAATACTTATTGTTTGTAGCAAGAATTGTTGGTAGAAAAGAACAAAATGTTGGTTATTATTTTTTATGTCTAGAAACCTATGCTTATTAAAAATTTGCCTTTAATAATATGTTGGAGTATTATTATGTGAAGTTAATGTCAAATTATGTGAAGTATAAAAATATTATGCTAAAAAAAGGGATCCCATTACAACATCCTGTCCTTGAAGTATCGTAAACATAAATGTTATTTCCCATAAGTAAGCTGTGGTCGACTACTAAAGGCTATAAAAGGTCACATTATATCAACACATAATACTTAATAGCTAGTGAAATTGACTGAACAATTTCGATTGAGAAGAGTGGCTGATATGAGGCTATAATCGAATAGTGATGTGACAGAAAAGTTAAGTTATTAAAAAATACTTATTATCGTTCTCACCAGCCAAAATACTGCTGGTGCTTAGGTCTTCCATATGAACCGTATCGACGGTCACACGATCCACTACGTAAGCCTGGTGAGAATCGGTAGGTGGCTTTAGATGCCGTTAGGACCAGAGGTTTATCGTGCCTTCCGAAGCACGAAGATATTAAAGTTTAAAATCACCCTTCCTGTAACCGGCTTTTGCGAATGTTGCTTGATAGCGTTATTGAGCTCCTGTGATTTTATTTAATAAGCTTATAGTTTAGAATTACAAGGAAGTTTTTCATGTATAATATTGTTTTTGATGATTAATTTCAATTGTCTTAATTGGCTGAAATATGCATATATTGAAAAAGATATATAAAATATGACTAAAAGTTTACATTTAATTGGAGACGAAGTTGGAAGCTGGAACATATCATTTAATAGAATAAAACATTTTTAATTACTTACTCACTTTAAGAATGGAAGAGGTTATTACTTTAATTGTTTTATAAATACTCATGTTCCGCGACATTTTCATCAATTTCGATTGCAACTGATTTTGATATATTGTTGTATTGAATAATTTGTGGCACTATGGTCGCCCTGTTACGGATAAAAGGGATGTCATTTTTGAAAAAGTGGAGCAAGATCTGCATATCAGTAGTTATGATGTAGCTGAAGAACTGTGGATTGACCACAAAACATTTTTAGCGCATTTGAAAACATAGGGTATACAAAAAGTTGAATATTTGAGTACCTCACGAGCTCACTGAAATAAACCCAATGAACCGTGTACTCACTTGTAATACTTTATTATGACCTAATGAAATTGAAACATTTTTGAAGAAGCTGATAACTGGTGAAGAAAATTGTATTATTAACGAAAAGAACGTGCGTAAGAGGTCGTAGTCAAAGGTTGGTCAGGCCTCAAAGGGTATTATTTATTATGAGCTGTTATGGTAAGACCATCGATTCTGAACTCTACTGAGAACCACTGTTAAGATTAAAGAAAGAAGTTGAAGGAAGGCGGCCAAAATTAATCAATAGAAGGGGTGTGATTTTTCATCATGATAACGCTAGACCTCACACATCTTATGTCACTCAGGAAAAAATTAAGAAAGTTTGGCTGGGAGGCGTTAATGCATACACCGTACAGAATTGTACAGAAACTGTACAAAATTTAAGTTTAGTCTCAACAAACTGCATTTACAAGTTACTGGCTATGTAAATAAACTATTACAAATTCAATTATATAAAATCTGCTGGATTTAATTTCTAAAATTTCAAATTAATTTATATTGATAGGTACTTAAATCATGCAACAAGCTTTTATGATCATATAAATTGTTTATAGTGAGGTTATAAGTTGGTAGTTAAAATTTAAAAAGACCATTTAAATTTCTTCTTTTTGGAGCGTATATTTAAAGCTTTTTTTTCAGAGATTTTATTTTAATTTTCTTTTTCATCGATTCACATGACTATGGAGTAATGTTAAAAGTAATTCAAGTAACAGTCAAGTTGTAAGGTGTTAGTTAATATGAGAAATATTAAGGAACTAATAAAAAGCGCTATCACTTTACGAGGCGTCTCACTATCGCGTTATAAACACGTTACAGTAAAGGTGTGGTCACATTGTATAATATCCATTAAGGTGTATTAGACAAATAGCATCGCACGTTTCTAAGAAATGACACAGTAAAATGCATAATGTTCACAGCTTGTGTTGGAATATACATGCTCTTGTCATAAATATTATTACATAGAAAACTAAAATATTTTTTGAACGTAACATTTATTACTAAGACAGTATGTTAGTTTAATACGTTAGTAAAAAGGCATAACAATACATATAGTTTATTCGTAGTCGTTTATTTGACTGCAATAGTCTTTTAAATGTTGAGGCCAGTTATCAATAGACTCACGCACTCTTTTCACGGGATAATTCTCATGAGATTGTTTACGGGACTTCAAATTATCACGGTGCTTAGATTAAGCTTTATTCACTGAAATTGCCCGTAAATGATAATCCAGCGGATTAAGATCTGGATTAGATGACGGCGAGTATTGAGCTCTGATGAAGTCCGGAAAGATTGTTTTTAACCAATTGGGTGGATCGAGCTTTATGTCCTGGCGCCGAGTCTTTGTGAAAGAACCATTCTTGTTTTTTTTATTTATTTTATTTATTATGGTTATTGGACATGGTGTTGTTAAAGGGCTTAACTATCTTCTCGAGAATGGTATCTTGATACACTTGTGCCAATGTTTTGATGTCTTTTTCACAACATTATGGCTCGGTCTCTCCTCCATATCCCTGTAGAAGGAGAAAAACCAAAACAAAAAAATATTTTTTTAGTTTATAAAGTCGTATTGTGTATCAAATAAACAAGCTTAATAGGTAGCTCATTTCAAAAATGTATACGGATCCTGAAATTACAATCCAAATGTTAAGAAAGTTAATTGAGAAACCAAAAATCAAATACTATTACTTAATGGACTGTAACAAAAAATAACGAAATAAAAAAAAAATATATAAATGGGGCTTTATCCGTAAGAGCTACAATATAAGTAATTAATATTGGGAACCGAAATAGCAGATATAAAAGATTTTTGACAATAAAAGAAAATAGAAATCTTTTAATAAAAAAAAGTTTGTTTCTTTTGAATAGGTTCCGATTTTTAAAAATTCTTTCAACGACAAGAAACCACATCATATACGGGTGACATATATTATAATTTACGCGGGTGAAGTCGCGGGATAACAGCTAGTGTATATTAAACCTTATATTATCGCCTGCATCATCAGCTCTTTTACGATGAATAAGGAGGATGGGCTATGTCCCTCCACGCTGGCCCAAAGCGGATTGGAGAGTATTACCGACTGCAAATGTAACCAGGATCAACGGCTTCACGTGCCACCTCCAGCACAGAGTATGTAGCTTAACAACAATTATCGCATACAATATTAAAGCAAACTAATATATTCTATTATCCATCCATAGTGCACTATTATGACAGGTAAGTGGTGCACGCGCCTGATTACAATTATGCAGATTCGTGTTACCCACTTTAACTTCGCCATTTGTTATTATAAACTGTGACTTTATAACCGATATTAGCTTTCGCTTGGTTGCCCAGGGCAACGATCAGCCCAGAGAGGTAACGAGTACCTTGTGAAATCGGAGCGGTGGGGGTTAAATTCGCCTCGGCTGCGGATTAAAAAAAAAAAGTTTTTTATATTGCATTGGGTTTACGGTTTGGAATTGCCTACAAAAAGTTTGTAAGTTCTATCTTTAAATGAAAGGTGTTTAAGTACACAAAGCATTATATATCAATGACAAAGGGTTGCCAGTTTACATTCAACAGAATAAGAATTGTTCAATCGAAAACGCAAGCAAAACTTTAAATAAATTTTGTATAGATTGGCTTGTAGTCTTTTACTCTCTTATCCTTTATTAAATACAAATATTTTCGCGAGTGTTACCATAATTAATTCATTAAATAAATGTCAATAAATAGTATTAATTGTATTTGTATCTTTAAAACAAAAAAAAACTAACTCTAAAATACAATTTGTTTTTGCACTATAATAAAACTTTTAGAAAAGATGTGTTGGTTTATAGAAGCCATTATTAAGAAATTAAACCACAATCCAAACGGTGATATTCTGTCAGAGGCGTAAAATCTCAAAATTAAATAAGTGATTAAAAGAAGGAGATATTTTCTCAATAATATTAAAAGTATAAAAAATATATTTTAAGTATTTTGTACACGGTAATACCTCAGCTAAGAATATAAGTAATGTATGTTCTTGCATATTAGAACATGAATGTTTTCCAAAATCAGTAAACAAACGTTCTTCAAAACCAGCGCACGAACATAAAACGTTACCAATATTAAAGGAAGAAATAAATATAGATAATATAATATAAATAAAGAAATATATATAAATATAGTTACTCAAAGATATAGAGTTAGACTAAAAAAGCATGCAAATATACAGGCAAAACTGGTTATAACACGAAATTACATGAAGTGACTATAAAGAAAGATGGTGTTGTAACTGAAAAACATATTTCACGCCCCACTAAACCTACAAGATACGGTGATTGTCTCTGGTTGTAAATTACCATCCGAAAAAGAATTAAATTTCTCCATGTACTCTATGGAAACTCTATTTTTATTATTGTTTTTTCTGATGCTCTTCTTAAATATTAATTTACCGCATTTTTTATCATTTCCACGTCTAAGGTCGGCTTCTTACTACTCGTACGAATTAAATGATACCCAAAAAACCTATCTATTTCCTTGGTATAGTTAATATGCTGTCCAACCACCGATAAGAGTGGCATATCAAGAAGAAGAAAGATGCTGACACTTCTTATGGATAGACAATCTTAACGGATGTGCTCTAACGTAATTCTAAGAACTCAGGAATGCAGTGAGAAAAATTAAATATCAAATTGGCAATGTTTGGTTTCTTCATCATCATCAGCCCTTTATTTCGTCCCCACTGCAGGGGCTCTTCAGGTGCCCACTGCAGGCCTTCCGTATGTACCTATGGTTAAGGAGCATGGACCATGACCCTCCACGTTGGCCCAATGCGGATTGGCGGGTATTAACGACTACAAATGCAGCCGGGACTAACGGCTTAACGTGCCTTTCAAAGCACGGAGTAGCTCGATATAATAATTTTTTGATCACCCATCCCCTGACCGACTCTTGCGAAAGTTGCTTAACGACAAAGATCGCGTGCCGCGGCGCATATCCACTACACCACCGAGCTACTATTTTATTATAATTATAATGTTGCAAGATATTATATTAAGAATAATTGTTATATTTAATAAATAAAATTCAGAAACAGTTAGGGTCAGCTATTACAGGTAAAATATTAGGGATAATTTACCATGTATGGTAACACACTTCTATAATGAAAAGGTCGCAAGAAAACAACTGAAATGTAAAGCAGCACATAATATTCTAAAGTAAAATCTTCAGAGAAACTCTAAGCTCTGCTCTAGACATTATTGTAGAACTTAACAATCGCTAATTAAGTGATTTACTGTGGTTGTTAATAGAGCATTAGAGACCGTTTGAAATCCTTGATTAATGTAATTTATCACTGGAACCAGGTGAAAACAACAGGCTATAGAGGATTATTTCAAATAAACGCACAGGGTCGGCTTTAGGGACAATTTACACAAATTAATCTTATAAAATAAACACGCAATCGAAACTTTACATCATAAAATACTGAATCAACAGTCAAAATCCACTATAGACTTTACTAAACTAAAAAAAACTAAAAATAAGTACACACTTATTTTTTAGAACCTATTTAGAACCTATTTAGAATAGGTCCTAAAAATAAGTGTGTATTTATTTTTAGTTTTTTTTAGTTTAGTAAAGTCTATAGTGGATTTTGACTGTTGATTCAGTATTTTATGATGTAAAGTTTCGATGTTAAATACGAGTGATAATCAAATTATATTTTTGTAAAAGGCTAAATAAATTAAGATAATAGAATTGACACTTCCATTCGTGGATCCATTTCTTAATTCCCCCTTTTCCACTTTAAGACGTAACTTCGCTTTGAGGATGAGACCCGGAAAGCCACAGCCGAATCACCTGGTCATCGCTAATGTTTCACCACTCAATAATTTATTATCAAGCATTTATCTTGAGACACAAAAATATAAGTATACGCATGAACATTATGGCCTTATGAGGCAAGACATACTTGAAACGACAAGCGGGTTCAATAACTAAAGCTTTTTAATCTGAATGAAAGGTTAATGTATGAATTCTCGTTAGATAGGCTTAATATGTTGTAACTTCTCCGGGTAAACGTCAACAAATTTTGTGTAAATATGCGCTTTTCTTAAAGAACCTACCTAATTTTTTTATTTTATTTCAAAAGTTCAAAAATATCCATTCCGTTGCAAAAGTTAGTTGTACTGTTGAAAAAACCGACACTCATTCGCCACGGTTCCAGAAAACATCCGATTTGCGAAAAGTCACGTTACGGGTTGAAGCCCAACATAGTTTTCTATAATATTAATGTTATTTTAATTATATTAATAGTGTAAATCTGTGTATTGATTTATCAATGTATAAGTATTTTAATTTGAATATTGAGAAAGATTATCCTGATTCAATAAAATATCAAATATATCTATTAAGTATACTAATGACAAATATATCCGTTTATTTAAAAGAAAATCGTCAGTCCTGTTAGGTCCTGGGTAGAGTGGTCGCCCAGATTGCGAAAGCTCATAGGTTCGAGTCCTATCTCAGAGTGAAAACTCTCAGAGTGAACCTATGAAAAATTTTTCAGTATAGCATTGTTAATATAAAATTGATCAAATATAATAATATCCATTTATTACAAAGTAAGTAGGAAGTATTGAATGGAATTTTACTCAAATTTCTCTTACGAGGTGACAAAACAAACGCATGTTTTTATTGTGACAAATAGAACATATTTTTTATAATTACAAAGAAAATACTTTTTTATACTACAAAAGTCTCAATATTATAAAAGTATTGAAAACCTCGGCACGATAAGTATTATATCTCTTAATGCGTCCCTGTTTTGTTATCCACTAAAGACTAACTAAGATTAATAGCTTTATAGACTGGTGTCCTTTATTTGTTTGCATTTTGTCACAGTAAATTAAAAAAAATAGCGATTTATCAAAGGAAGTTTACTAAAAGCTTTCAACTCTTTTATTTAATTTAATAGAGGTCTCAAGAGGTCCTTTGTTGTTATTAAAAATTCAAATGAAATTATTAATTTTCTCAATATAAAGCAAGCCATTTATTAAAAGAACTTAAAAGAGTTTGATTGATAAACCTTTCGCTAGTAGCTTCATCTTGATTGCATGATTTTCTTATTTCAAGACTGTTGACCCCTTTTTCATTAAAGATAAAATTTCCATTGGAGTGAAAAAGATATTTACTTATATTATAATCAATATATCTTATATTTTACGATTACTTGTAGAAAAATTACTTGTCAATAAATTAGTTGATTCCATATAAACATGATTGAATACTGACATTATAAAATAGACAGCTTTTTAACAATGGGCTACCGACTATAAATAAAAATATAGTCATTAATAGTGGGACCCGACTGAAAGTTTTTTATGAAGTAACTAATGATTTTGAAAAAGGATTCTTTAGGGCTGCGGGATTAAGTTAGAAAATAAGTTTTGTAAACTATATTTTGTAAGATATTAAAAAGAGTTAACTGTGAATATCCTAATCCTAAAGTGTATATTTTTAAAGCAGTTTTTTAAGTTTAAGAAAATAGACCAAAATCGATTATCATTGTTATTCCTTGATCTCCAAAGTTACTGATCTTAAAAATTTTAAAACAGAAAATAAATCTATAATTATAAAAGACTTGCAAACCTATAAGAAGACTATGGTTTTTAAAATGTAAAAACAAAATTACACGAATAAAATTATTAATAGGCGCATGTTATATTTTATTGCTATACGAAAACTACTTTTAATTGTAGAAAAAAAAACATTGGGTACGAGAATTTATCTAGAAAAGACATATGGTTTAAAATTAATGAAACTTCTAAGATATTAATTAAGATCTAAGTTTAAAGATAGAGGAGCTACAGTTTTGGATATGAATCCGAAAATTTTATTCACGTATATTTTATCTATCTATATTTTGTTACATATGTTCGTTTTCTTGCTAAAATTGCTAAATACGCTTTATATTGAGAAAATTAATAGAGCGGTTGAGCCCATTTAACTGATTATGATTTTGAAATATTTGTCCTAGACCAGGGAAGGCTTAAACAGTGATTGGTGTTACGACGGATTCGGAGCTTTGTTGTTGGTGGTCAATGAAACTGTTGACTAGGCTCGATAAGTAGGTATATTTATGGTATAAATAAAAAAATCCTTTTCTGGGTTCACTTTCATATGTATTACTTATTAATGCATTAAACTTTTTTTTAAGATATATTTACTTTAAACATACTTTATTTTATATTTCATGTGATGTAGGTACTGAAGAATTATCACGAAATAAAATTCAGAAGGAGTATATTGCGTTATTCAACATTTCAAACCACGAAAAGCGAAAAAATGCGAAACGAAAAATGATGTTAATGTTCAAAGACAAAAAGTTTGGATGCGGAAACCTAGGACAAAATAAACTATGGATACGACGCACCGTTTCAGTGTATGAAGTACATCGAGTCGTCTAGTCTTTTAAAAAAGTCTATTAATATTTTAATAAAACCACTGCTATGGCTAATAGGTTTATTAGCCATAGTCCGGATTGGTGTCTGTTAACGAATAAAAAGGCATACAATTTTGCGTGTTTTCCGAAGCTCGGAGAAGCCCATAATCATAAAATTTTGGTCACGCATAACAAGACTTTGCGAAATTTACTTGTATGCGAGTTGTTTATTAAACTGCTTTGTAAACATATGCGAATTTGTTTTTAAATTGTAAAATAGCTAATATCAAAAACCTTTTAAATCTGAATATTCCTTACGGTAATGACATCATCTATCCAAAATTCCGAATAATCAAAACAATATAAAAAACGCGATCCAATATGGCCAAACGTTCATAAATTACTTCTTTATTGTTGAGGATCTCTGAGAGAGTTCGAAATATTATTGTTATGAGTTTAATTAGAGACAAAAGGATCCGTTCCAGACAGCCAGCCTATTATTATAAAGGCAAATAATTCTGGCAGAGATATATAATGTTTTTTTATTTTATTAAAACATGGTTTACGTAAGGTTATGGATTAGATATCCTATTTTTTGGTGGGGGGAAGACTTTGCACTGTTCCCGCTGCTTAACAGATGGCAGTAGGTGTGTGTCCCTTCATCCGCAAGGACTCGCCCGACGGTTAGTCAAAACACGGACGGCATACCATTAAACGTCTTCTGTGTACATTCTTTTTTGGGGAAAGGGCTTGAGATCTACCAGGGACAGCTCCACACCCTGCATTAGATGAGTGGAGCTATCTCGAGCAGTTATGGTTTAATCAAATATTTACGTTTCGGTTAAACGCTTCTTTCAAATTTTTTGTAACTATAAACGAAACAGAAAAATAATACTGCATTCGAGAAGACTTTCCGTTCAAGATACATTAAAAAATTCTATTCTGCTATACATTATTTCGTACAACAACACCATTAAAATAAATGTCATACAACATCACATACATTGCTCAGATTCAAATATGGAATACTGCGATAATGAAGGTAACAGGAAGACCCAAGTCAATATAGAAAAGTCCATTTTCTACACTGACCTGGCAGAGATGGCGACACCCAATAAATCAGCATACCACTCATCTACGGAGGTAAAAGAAAAAGTATTAAAAAAAACAAACCTAATGTACATAAATCTCAGCAATGCGCGCCAAAATCTGGTCGCCGCCGCCATTTTAAAAAGCAGATGCGCGCGAAATGTCTTTGTAAAAGCTGTCCTTTATTATATTTCCATATTTACGCGGTCTATATTTATGCTACTAACAGTTTTTGCTCGCCCTTTCATCGTAATAATCTATGATGGCTTTGTACTTACCTTAATTCCTTTAGTTTCATCTTGAAAGTGTCTGCGTCTACTGGCCTGGAGTGATTTTTGAAGGTCAACAGAGGGAGGTCACCCATCTGTTGGATCGCCACCTCTGTCTCCGCAAATCTCTGAGACAGGTTCGACCTGGTAATATTTTAATCAGTTTCTCATGACGTTAATATTGTTTTTCTATTGATAAAAAAAAATACAATAAAAAGTCGATCGTAAAAGAAAGAAATAAATAAATAATATCTTTTGGTAGAGACAATAAATGTATTTCTTCATGGGGTGGTCCATCAAAAACCTCAATGCTAAAATTAGAAAGAGCTCAAAGACTGATATTAAAAATTTGTTATTTTAAATCTATGCTATATCCGACAAAAGAAATATACAGTGATATGAAGGTACTGACAGTTAGACAATTGTTCTTTTTAAATATCATCTTAAAACAACATTCCCTTATAACATTTGATAATGATCATTCGAGGTCTAAAACTAGAAGGAGACATGTAGTCTGTCCTAGACGTGTTCCTAGGACATCTTATGCTTATAACTTCTTTCCTTTTTTGAGTGGTAAATTATACAATGAATTTAACAGATTGCTAGAAATATATCCCATGACAAGGCATAATTGTAAGAATGTAGTAACATCATACCTTCTGAGCCTAAATTACAATGAAACTGAAGATATTTTGAAAATTAAGGCTTAAAGATTTATTGGATATGGAGATGTGTGAATGTTTGTATGTACACATTCACACACACTCTCTTACTATAAACACATACACTTACACACAAGCACACACAAACACAAAAATGCACACATCCGCCCACTCGCTTGCATACGGTCTCAACCTGTGGTCTCAACGTATATAACACTTGATGTGATACTTTTTTTGCTTTTCATTGTTTTGAAATCTTTTCTTTAAAAGTGGCGTTGTGGTTATTAATTCGAGAGGTGGAGGCCAGGAGTGCCATAGAACGGGGTCTACCTAGTTTGGACTCCTGTCTTCTACATATACTTGCTGTATTTGTATGTTGTACACATTTGTTGCTCAAAATGAAGAAAAAAATAAAATAAAGATTATTATTATTATAAATAAATATTTTATGAGATTCGAACCCACAACCTTTCGCAACTGGTACAACTGTTCTAAGTATTGAGGTACCCAAGCCCCAACAGGAGCTATTTTTTAAAGGTCTTAGTAAATATATTTATTAACGATACGAAACCTAAGAAAAACATTTTTTTAAATAAAATTGTTTTAATGGATATAAGAATCACTACATAGTATAAAACAAAGTCGCTTTTTCTGTTCATATATCCCTATGTATGCTTTAATCTTTAAATCTACGCAACGGATTTTAATGCGGTTCTTTTTCATAGATAGGGTGATTCAAAAACAAGGTTTTTATGTATAATACAAGACCAGGCGGACGTAGCCGCTGGCGGAAAGCTAGTATGATATATATTTCAAATAATATAAAAATCTGTACTAATATAATAATATATATCATTCGTTCGTAAACTCACCTTAAAGTACTTCCATTAGTGAAAATAAAGAATGCCACCTCGGATCTCTCCTGCTGAAGTCTCGTCACCAACTTGCCAAGTTCTGTGGCTCTGCTAACCTGCAAAATATAATTCTGTTACAAATTCAAATTAACATTTTTTACTAATATATTTATTGTATTTAGTAAATTTTTCATTTAAGATGCTATAGAGATAAGAAGAGTAAGAACTAACTAGAAAATTTTGAAGAGTACCCCATCTCAAAGAGAACTCTTCTTGCTATGCATGTAGTTCGTTCTTGAATATTAAAAATGGATGCATCTCAGTACATTTCCTCTACACTAACAAAAATGCCCTTATCAAAAGCCTGTATAAATAAAATCTTGTTTGTGTACGAGAGCCTATCTCGTACACAAACAAGATAGCGGGCATTATAGTTTGTCTGTATGCTTAATGCGTTAAAATCATGGTTTGGTTCGTTATATTAGCTCTGAAAGAGGTTGTATACATCCAAAACCTCACCTTCTTGATGCCATGACAGTTTAAAAAAAAAGGAAAAAAATACTTTCGAACATCACTTATCTTTTTTCAACGCTTTCCTTTCAAAATATCTGTCCATTAATTTGTTTTATTCTGATTATATAAATCGCAATTGTACTAATAAAGTGCACGCAGACTATTATCCGAAACGTGGTGATGTCAACTGACACAGGTTCGATTGCCTTAGCTTGGTAACTACTTACGATTTTGTATTAGAGTTTCGTCTCATATAATCTAACAACCATCCTGTTATATCTTATGTTTTGTTTATATTGGTCTGCATTACTGTATTGTTATATTTTTGATTAATTTTGAATTCACAATGCCATACTGAAAACCATTACCAATACAGAATGCTTAAAAAATCCACTTGGTTCCTGGCACCCTGAGATGGGAATCGAAAGCACGACCCACGACTTTTCGCAATCAAGGCGACTGCTCTAACCGCTGAGCTACCCAGGACCTAACAGAACTGACGAATCTTTCAAGCACTTGTTACTTTTCGCTACTACAGAGCGTATTCTCATCAATGTTCAGGCATCCACCCCACACGAAGTAATAACATCTCACAGTATAATGGGTTTTCTTTATTATTTTCATATAAATAATAAAATTGGAGAGATAATGTTGAGAGTTCGAGGACAACCGATGATAACGTAAATCGATTTTAATGAACTTATTTAAGCTGACTTTGAGAAAGGTACATATAGTTACTCTTTATATCGCAAAAAAGAGGTTGTTGGTAGTGAAATAGGGAATGAAACTTATTACAGAAGTTCGGTATTTAAAGAATCCCATGCAGGCAAAGTCACGGGTAAATATTAGAGACCATAACATAAATATGGTTGTCCTGTAATAAGCCTTCCAAAAATTCAAGTCGTCTATTTAAAAGAAATCTAGTTTATAATTTGGCAACTGTACGAGTATTATAATATTTGAATCTTTTTCTATTGATAAATAATCGAGTATAATTAATTATAATGAAATAACAAGCTTTCGTTTGAATTCTTTTCAAACTTTATGTGCTCACGGCTCGTGCGGTGGCTATAAATTTTCATGAAGTGTTTTTTTCCGTAGCACTGGTTTATTGGAAACGTGAGAGGCAAGTGGTGACAATGAATAAATTAACCTTTTTCCTCTCTATGAGTAAAGACAGATAAAAAACAAATGCTTTTGTCATTTTATGTATAAAAAAAGTATTTTGATTTTTTATCAATCAAAATACTGTATGTGATTAAATTAAATAGATATTGGTGGTAATTATATTGTAGCGTTGTCTTTACATGAATATAAAATCTCCATTTTTAGAGTTCCATTTCCAAAGAGTAAAAGTCGGGACCTTATTAATAAGACTCCGCTGTTCGTTTGTTTGTCACGAAGTTGTATCGTGATAGTAAGAAGTTGAAGTTTTTACAGAAGATGTATTACTGTTGCCGCTATAATAAAAAAATCTAAAAAAGCAGAATGAAATAAATATTGGAGATTCCATACCAAAAAAAAAAAATAATGTTACTCTTCGTGCTAATTGCACTCGATATCTTGTTTTAATCTAATATTTATTTCTGGTACTACAATATAATAAGATAATTCTTGTCATTTTAGTTGTATCAAATTTTCCAAATTAGATTGATTACAGAAAAATACTATAGTTAGTATAATTCGTAATAAAATAATATAATTGATTTTTGTTTTTTACAAAAACCAATATAGGTCTTAATAAATATGGGCTTAAAGGTTAGAGACTAATTCGTTTAAAATAATTCTAAAATTGTTTTGAAATAACCAATGTTTTCTCAATATCCCTTAAAGGAATCTTAAGTTAATTAAAAAGGTATTCGATCATTTTCATTGTTAAGCTCAGTGTGCATTGCTTACATTGTTTTCTTTTTATTATTTTGAAAAGGTTTTGAAAATGTAGGAGAATCATTGTTAAATTATAACATATATCTTAAGTAGCATAGACTACCTAATCATCTATATTTAAAGTTGAAATTGCTTTTAAGCAATAAGGCCGCAGATTGTAATGTGTGTTTTATTATGATTTTGTATCCTTACCTACACACCCTTACCTTAGTTGTGTACAATAAAAAGTATTTCATTCATGCGACAGTTTAATAAAGCACAAGGATTTTTTAAAACTTTTCATGTAAATACAGCTTTAATTGAATAGGTTCTTATTCACGGTATCTTGAAGGATTTCTCAATAGAGATAATTTTCATTTCGTTTACTGTTTTATATTGAAAGCTTCCCTATTTATGATTAAAATAAATATAAATTTTCATTGTCTTGCGACGGTTCTGGGAATTGTATTTTACATTACCCATGTTTTAGGGTAAACAAATGTACATGTAACTAGGTAAGAGACGACCGACCTTTTCTATAAAAAGTGAGTACACAATTTCATTATTATAATTTTAATGTAACATTGCTATTCTCTTTCCCTTCATATGTACATGAACAACAAAATAATGACATTAAAATAATGACCATATTATTCTAATTTTAATGAGACATGCAATAAATTATTTGATTTAACCATACAAGAAATAAAAATAAATTAACGGTGCCTGTCACTAGACCACAAAAAGTTAATAACTCAGGGGTCTTTGTGTGCGCTTCTACAATAAGGTCCCAATCAAAATACAATAATTTGATATCATGCAGTTTAAATTTACTAGGAGTATTAAAAAAAATACTTATTTTAAGGTATCTGACTCTATAACAAATAAGAATTGGACTTAAGGTGGTCCAGCAACCGGATAGTTGATTTAATTGACGCTTACTATATCTCAAAATTATCTTGTTGCCATTATTAAATTATTATGTTATCATAGTTTTTTGCTATTTACGAGTACAATGTTTTGATCTGGTAATCACATAGTTGTGTGAATGTCGTTACTCTTATTAGAGCTGCCCTGACATTCTGTATAAATCCAGACCGGAATAAGAATTGACTTACGTGTCCTAATACACGTCATTTAGTGTAGAAATTACATTGATTCCATTTTTCGTATATAAAAATATAGAGTAGCTCAGTGGCGTAGTGGATTAGCGTCGCGGCCCGTGATCGTAGTCGTTAAGCAACTTTTGCAAGGGTCGGTCACGGGATGGGTGACCAAAAAATTATTATCTCGAGCTACTCTCGAGCTATACTAGTTTCTTGCCCGTTTTTCTTATCAGCCAAAAGACTCCTGAACTAGTGGTAGACAAAAAAATGTTGGACGATTCAAAAGTACTTTTAAGTATAACTGAATAAAGATTATTTTGACTTTAAATTTGATTTTGAACTTGCTGAAAGTGACCTCACACGCCCGCTTTGTTTTCGACGATACGAAACTCTTAAAGATAGTGTGGAATCTAAGTTTTTTATACGTGCTGGACATGCAGTCTCGAAATTATGGCAATCGGTTACATAAAAATATAGTAGAACTCTAAATAACGTAAATATATTTGTGTAGTGAGTCGAATTAGTGCAGGGATTTTCGTGACACTCAATTATCAAGACCTACTTGTATATAAAGTGTTTAGAATGTGTTTATAGATTTTTTGTTTAAGGTTTCGTACCCAAAGGTTAAAACGGGAACCCTATTACTAAGACCTCGCTGTCTGTCTGTCTGTCCGTCTGTCACCAGGCTGTTTCTCATGTAACAAAAATAATTATCTGGAGCTTCTCCGTGCCTAGGAAAGCACGTTAAGCCGGGGCTAACCCTCAGCTACATTTGCTGTCGTTAATGCCCACCAATACGCATTGGGCCAGCGAGGTAGATCATCGCTCATTGTCCCTATTTGATTCGATTTCAATCACAGGGAAAGCCTGAGCTCCAGTGGTGGGGACATTATTGATTGGTGACGAACTCACTTGCTCTTCAACGTCTGCAACTTCCCTGCTGTTAGTAAGACTATTCTTCAGGGAAAGGGTGGTCTGTACAATGAGTGCCAGGATCGGGATGAACGGCAGTAGTAGAAGTCGCCACAGCTGACAGCGCCGACTTCGGCACCATCTTCTTAACCGAAGACCGCAACTTGCAGTGTCTGATTTCTCGTTTTTAGGTGCTGTGGACAAAATAAAATTTTTAATGATAAGAGAGGAAATTCGATAATAAGATTGTAGGAATGGGCTCAAGGAAAAGCAAAAACAAACAGTTGTTGTCTTCAACAACATCAACAAAGATTTTTGTAATTATAAACATAAGAAATAACAAGAAGAAAGCAGCGCTTAAAGGTGTTCGTCTACTGCCTCAGAATACATGCACCGGCCGCGGCATTTTTGATGTCGGAATTATGCTGATGACGTCATAAAAATTTTAAGTGGAATCCGTTGCGTGTCGTACGGCTGGTATGCATGTGCTGATATGGTATGGTCGTTGATCATTAATTTATTTTATTTTAGGTATCACCATATCTGAGGTTCTATGTTCGATTTGCTATTGGAACAATGTAGAAAATTAGGTTTTTTTTTTATATATTGTCTAGGGGTTTAGATGTTGTGCTAACTTAATTGTCTCGGATACTCCATAAATTTAGGGTTTTAGTTACTCATCTTGGAATTGGAATGATCAACGATTAAACTCCATGAATATTCAAACGGTGTTTTAGTAATATAATATAAAGTTATGTTAAACGAGGCTTTTATGTGTAGGTACTGTAACGTCCGTGCACATTACTATAGGTAGAGTTTACTCTTCAGATGGTTTATGGTCGAGTGATGGCCGTTAATATTTCAAATTATTACTTTTTCATATTCGAATTCGCGCGTTCGTGTTTTACTGGTGAACAATCTTCCCTTTCTGATCGAGACCAGCTTAGACTGAGCATGAAAGTATTTGGTTGTAAGTGATTTAATGTAATTCTAATTGAAAATAAATCAAGACTGAAGAGTTCTACCAGTTTTTCATTGCGCCACCCACTTCCACCATTAGAACTAAGTTTCCATAGTACTATATATGGATAAATTATGTTATGATTATTGTCTCGTCGTTACTGTTGTCAAGTTTTTTATTTAATTTCTTAACGTGGAGCGTCTCACCCTGGAGTTGTCAACTCAAAATTGATGTTATAGGCTCCTTTTGGTCACTTATAATGATTGTCATTGTCCTTGATGTATTTTTGCTTATATTTCTAATAAAACGTAGTTTAAAAGTTTACTGCTCGTTGTACAAACTTCCATTAAAATTGTCATTAGATTAAATCAACATGACCTATACAAATTTACAAATTAAAACATTCATTAGAGTGTGCTACTGGGACGGAGACTTGTTAAATAAGCTGTATTTGATTATTTTCTGTTAAATTTAATTTTTCCATATTATTACAGTTATCCTGCTCGCGCAGTCACATTATTCCTGCAGTCGAAAAACTCACGCAGTCCTTTCCCTATCGCCCGCTGTAAGCAAAACATTTTATTAACGACTCATACTCTATTTACGTTTTAAACTCCACGGAGATTACAAGATGTCCCGTTTCGGTTAACGTGCGTTAGTAATGGTCGATTTCAACAATTTTGATGTCGCCATCAGATTGTGCCATTTCAAACTTTACTCCTTGTATGTATAAATGTCAAAATAGCTTAAGAATGTTAGAATTATAATAAAACATTTCTTACATTTGTCTCCTTAATATTTTAAACGTTTAAGAAAGTACTCGTATTTCGTCTAGACTGTAATGTTTATCGTTAAACGTTGACATTTCATCTACTTTTCATCAAAACGACTGGCTTTTTTTATGATCAGTTTTTTTTTGTGAAGCGCCTTTAAAGCATACTCGTCATCACACAGCAAGATTTTTATTTTATTAGATTGTTTATAAAAATGAAGTTATTAAATTAAAATATTTTATTCTATATAATGTTTATATATATAGAAAATAACACTCAATTTTAATATTAAATTTGAGTGTTATTTTGTTTTATTATTGTTTTATTAGTGTTTTATTATTTCATAAGAGTGCAAAAATGTTGTAAAAATAGAGAAACTAACGCTGCAATAGCTAAAAATAGAATCCGAATGAACGATACGCCGGAAATACACCTAGAGCATTTTTATACTTTTCTGTTTGATTATTGCAGAGCCTTCTAAAGTTCTATTCTATACAACTCTTCGGTTGACTGGTAGAGAATAGCCAATGGCTTTGAGTCTGTTATTTGTAAATTATTTTTTATTGATGACCATAATTTCAATTTATTTATAGATTGAAATTTTAGTCACCACCTATTGTTTGATCAATCTTTGCGAAAGTTAATTGATCTCTGGTTAATAGACGAAAAGCGCTAACCAATGCATCATCGAGCTCGTCGGTAACTTGGTTACATCATACAGAGATGTTTAGATATGAAGATCATCTATAATAAAGAAGTAACTGCAGAAAATAATGCTTGTAATAGTGTTCCACGTTGGGCGCCAGTTAAAACTGTGAACCCCACATTTGTAGCTTCAAAACGGAAATAAACACGAATATTTTAATTTCACGATGTTAATGTAAAAAAATGTGATAAATAAAAAAAAAACACTATATACAATATAACTGATTTAATAACAAAAGCAGGTAAATTGTATGTAGTTTATTTAGTTATAATAATTTAGATACATGAAAAATTAAAATGTAAAGAACTTAGGTACAAAATGTATGATTTCGATGGTATGACACATCGTTACTAGCTTAATCTTTGCGAAACTCCTGTGGTAATATGTACTAAGATTTTGTAAGTTAGTACTAGGTACTAAGGTTTTGTAATTGTGTAATCTAAAACAACGAAGTTGCCACAACATTTCGGAAAATTTCGATTCGTAGTAATTTTAGTGAAACCAATTATTTATTTATTCATTTATTTACTACCTTGGATGACCAACAGCTAACAATACAAATTGTCATTTTTTTCTAAAAACAGACAGCCAATTTGCACGTCGGCAGCGCGCTTGTAGCTCCTCTAGTATTGCAGGTGTCCATGGGCGGCGGTAATCACTCACCATCAGGTGATCCGTCTGCCCGTCTGCCCCCTATCCCATAAAAAAGGTCTTCGCTTATAGATTTGGTATAAAAGTAAAAAATACCGCTTACAATTACAAAAATATTGGTATATATAAACTACGCTGCTTACGGAGTGATATATTAATAATAAATACATATATAAACATATAATGAAAGATATATATTCTAATCAGAAATACTACTTATTTAAAAAGAATAAGTTACCAACAACACGCTTAATTGTATGTCTTTGGAGTCGTATTAGAAGACGAAATTTAGTTTTCGGACACAGAATAGACCTTTAGAGATAAAAAAGAATAAAAAAAAGCTTTCTACCAACCCGGAACCGAAACCACGATTTAAAAAAAAGCGAAAGATCGGAACCAAAGATTGTCAAATATGTTTTTGCTATTTTTTAGATGTTGCTCTTTTCATTTGTATAGAACGGCTTATATCTCAAGTAAAGTGTTTTACCTACTAGGCTTATACTGATAATAATTTACTGTTTCATCTCATAATACAGCGATTATCTTCATTATTTTCATGTAACAGGTGAACAGGTGGATAAGAAAGTGTGAAAGGATGTGTAGGATCCGGTTAGTAACAAAGGATCAAGAAGCTTATTAATCTGTCTATCTAGAAGCAACTTTAATCTACAAGATGTGACATATTTCAGTTTCACTTGGCTCCATTGTTGTCGGGTGGTTGTGGGAAAGTTACGCAAATTGGACGCCTGTCGGCTTTGGACTGTTACGTTAATTCACGATTTAATACAACTTTCACTTTGAATTTTTTTTTTTTATGTTAAATAATTATTAATAGAAAATGAGGGACGGGACATTATTTTATTCGTACTTGATGATTGATGATTTATCCAAATATTTTTTTTTAAATAAAAAAATATTTAAACGGTTTTGGATGTTGATAACTTCATTGTTTCGATTTCCATAAAGGAATTGCTTTAGCTTCTTAATTTGATATCTAAGCGATTTTTGTGATGGTGGCTGATATTACTATTATTAAATTAAATTCAAATTTAGAATCTGTTTTTTTTTTGTAAATACGATACGTCACGATTTTGGACTCTGGCCTTAATGTGTTAAGGTTTAAAATCAAATAGAAAAATCCTTTTGGATTATTTAGTTTGCTTCGTAAATAATTTTTTAATGTTATGAAACCCTGTTATTGGAAAGATTAATTGTATAAGTTAAAATCAAAAAGTTTTTAAAAAAGCCTTAGAGTTTCTAAATAAATAAATAAAAACAAAAGGGTTAGTTGAAACCGTCGCTTTTCATTTTCCGTTGCAACAATGGACCAATGAGCAAAAAAATTTGCTTATATTTGGCAAGACGCCAAAAAGTACGATTTGCAGTCCCATAAAATGCTTCAAAGCTCCCCTCGCTTTCAAGAACTTATGCTTTACAAGAATGCCGCGAGTCACATGAAAACAATAAATCATTTCATAAAGGAATATAAACAAATATTATGTTTGGAAGCCTGACATTTCACTAGTGAATGAGATTACAGTGACTACGCCCTAAGGAATTAATAATATTTCTAATCACAAACAGGCTTCAGACGCTATATTTACATATGAAATTGTTGTTCAAACCTAGTTTGTGTCTGAGTAAATGTATATTTTTAAATTATAATATTCTACCTATATGTGTTTAAAAAATTATATGTGAACCTCCTCTAATTTATTTTTAACATCACCTCATAACAAAGACTAATATGCACTAGAAGTATTTGTCTAATAAATTAATGATAGACACAACGAAACTCAAAATAATCTGCTTGTATCATTAACTAATGGCCGCTAGCGACTTCGTCCGCGTTTTCCATTATTTCTTCGCTCCTAATAGTTGCAGCGTGATCTTATATAGCCTAAAGCCTTCCTCGATAAATGGTCTATTCAACATAAAAAGATTTTTTCAATTCGAACCAGTAGTTTGACACGTTCTTTTCTTATTAAGTGATAAAAAAAAAAGAACGATATATAAGAAAGAATATTTATTTGCGATAAGTAAAATCGAGGTCAAGGTCCCTAGGGTCGTGGGTAGGTTTCTTAGAGGTCTGATGGTAGATCACTCGATAGAACTTCCCTGTACTCCTGTGAATTCTACGGTGCGCCGGGCTTCAATTTCTGGTTTCCATAAGGCACTTCTCCAATTCTCAAATATCAATTCCCAGTATAAGTAAAGTTGGCGTGATTTTCTTAATCCGTACGGAGTTCCTGAAGAAGTCACAATAATGCCACATTATTACCCGGAAAGAGAAGTCGGGTACTGCCACTAGCGTTGGTCGTTAAAATTAGCAATTAAATCGTAGAATCTAGCAAAGCTAGTTAGTACAGGAGTGAAGAGAGTATTCTTAATTAATCTGGGTCGAAGTGGCAGTTATAAATAAAAAAAGCAGTAACGGTTACATAAACTGATGGCATTTAAATGAAATAAAAAAAAGAACATGGAACGTAGGTAGCAATATAAAATATATATCAATAATGACTTTTATTATTGATCATGAAATATTACGGTGATTCTTGTTAAACTTAAGTAAATTAATTAAGCAAAAGCTGCATACTTAGAAATGTAAAATAAGTAACTACAATAATTCAAACGTTTCTACTCATTAAATAATTGGTTAAATGCACAACTTACCCAGTACGGGATTATATTTTTTCACTACACTTCTAAGTGTTTCTTATATTTATTTAAACTTTTTTTTTTATATATTTATTTAAAATAAGAATCGTCAGTCGAAGACTTAGTAAAAATCGAACAGACTTTATATTTTGAAAAGCGTTACACAGCTGTTTTCAAACAAGATTCATTTGTAAGTGTGGCTCGCAACAGGCACGAGCGGCTGGCCGTCGCCGGCCGCCGCGCGGTCGACTTGTTATCGTTTTTTTATGCTACCCGCGCCCGCGCCAACATCGCTGTATATATATATTACATCTGCGTGCGATCTGTTTGTTTGTAAATATTTAATTTGTATATAGTTAGGTTTTAAGTATTTTTTTTTTAACGTATAATTATTTATTCTTTAGTAGTTATTAAGTTTTCATTAAAAATTAACATAGTTTTAAGATTATTATTTATTTTAATTTATTTGCAGTTTGTAAATAATGATAAACAATTCATAATTAATACGGAGACACGTAAACATTAATTTACTGTTTTATCATTAAATAGAACAACGTTACAAGTTCCTGAGATTAGCGCGTTCAAACAAACAAACAAACTCTTCAGCTTTATAATATTAGTATACTATAAAAGGATACTGCAAGCAAAAATATAAAGAAAAAGTGTATGCTAACAGTATGTAACTGTACGGTATGAATACGCCATAATTAAGATGATTATGGACTAAGATAAGAATAATATGTAAGTAACAAACAGAGAATACCTGTACAGTGGCCAAATTGTAAATTTTGTAATGAAAAATAGAATAAGAAAAGTTTCCTTAATCTCCTCATAAAAAAGTAAAATTGCACAATCATAAAAAATAATCAAATAGTCCTGTTACTAAATAAGGGGATATTATTGTAAATAATTTAAAAAAAACTGTACGGTATGAAGTCTTCGTTCTGAATAATGAAATCATGAGGAAAACCAAATCTATAAAGATAAATTTAAGGTATTTTTTATTGAACGACGCCGATTCGTAACAAACTATCAAAGAATTAATAGCATGGTTTAATATTGGCGGATTTGTAGCAAATGAGTGCGCGGAGGTTATATGTATTTTATTAATATTAACGGCTCGATTTCAATAGAAGTTTCAAAAATATATTAATGTCAGTATCGAAATAGATGATTATAATAAAAGTTATTTGTGATAAAATAAGTTTTTTTTTTAATTTTTTAGTTATCCACTAATGTGGAAAAATTGTCGTAGAACGCATTGACAATGGGCTTTATTTAAACGACAGACGAACTGTCTAACTGGCCTGCGTATGGCACTGAATAACATGGACTTCTAGACGTGTTAGGTACAATGGCACAAACTTCAGACCCGTTGTAATCACATTTAGCTTTGACATTAACTATATGCTGTCTGTTTTAGAGTGAATAGAGACTAGAGAGAAATTGTATCTCCTTGTTTCCCGCGGTCCAACAAATGTAGGTCAAATTTATATACAGGTTGTTACGAAAATATTATTAAGCTTGAAACTGATATGGACGCTATTGTTTGTGTTGTAGGCATAGTCATCATTATATTTAAGAGTCTCTCGTCAGTGAAGTAATAACTAATATTTTCTATATTAGGTAATTGCCTTGACTTGTTGCTATGACATGATTTTTTTACCTTTTAGGCGATGTATTTGCCTTTAACTTTGTTAAAAGTAGCTGTGATGGTCTCTAATGAGCACAACATATATCATCTTTATCAAGAAGACATCCCTTTATTAGCTTATTATATATCATAATTATTCCTTAAATTTCTCTCTGATATGTCACACGAAAAATTTTGTGTTAACGTTCACTTTTCACAGCCATATAATGGAATGCCCCCAAACTTTATTAAGCGCATCCGGATCATCTTAAAATATATATTTTAATGTTCATGCTCCTCGAATCTCGTACAACAATCCTTGAGATAAATGAAACGAAGAGATTAGACTCTACTTCATTTTTCAGTTTTAAATAGCATATCGACATACTGTTTCGGAAAAATTATATTGTAATTAAGGCGAGATTGTATGAAAGTACCACTTTTTAAACCAAATAAAAATAATTTTATGAAAATAAAACATGTGATCGATTGTTTGCTAAAAACAAAAAATAAATTTAAATAATTGGCTCGATAGAAAAATAACTCAATAATGACTCTAAATAGGTTCTTTGGATCGATTTTGCATATAACTATTTCATCTTAATTATATAAAAATAAATCCAAATATAGGTTTTGATATACCAATCTAAAGTATACAAAAGATTTTTTTATAACTGTATTTTTTTTTCTGTAACAAAAAATTTGTGAAATCAAGTGACCGCGTCTTTACTCTCGATTTGTAACTTTGCCTTAGAAACTTTGTAAGCGCGATGCATGCTTCATAGATACTGAAGTGTAAAGTAGCTTGTAGTCTCCGTATAAGAACATAAAATTAAGAAAAACTAGTGCAATCTTCAATGGATGAAACAGCTTTATTTTATAACTATTTAGAAGACTTCTTATACCTATCTTATTCTATGAAAATATTATTTTAATTAAATAAATCAAATGTAATCAACCGGTGAAAAAAGACAAAATCCATCAAGAAAACACTGACTGATGTATGAATTTTAGCTCGGGACGATTGTGACGTCATATGATAAAGCCGGGCTCGTCGCACCACAAACCACTTCAAAGTTTTTAAGCCTCACCAAAATTAAATATTATTAATTGATAGAAGTTCATCTATTAATATAATAAATGCGGAATTTTGTGAGGAGGAGTTTTCTTCAATATATCATTTACAAATCACTGAACGGATTTTGTTGTACAATAATTCTAAGCCTACTTTTTATCCCATTAAATGGTTCCTTAGGCATAAATGTGCTGTTAAGACATCGTGTGAAGCTCAAAAATATTAAAATGATAGAAAATTATAATCCCATTTAACAAGTTAGGCGATAATAATTGAAGTAACAATTACAAAATGTAACCACGAGAATTATTTGAAACGAAATTAATAAAAAACAATTAGTTTATTGCCCATAATTTTGATAGAATTTAATATTATTGCCATCATATCTAAAAAAAATTTTTTATTGTTATTGTAAGCTGTGGTAATAATGATGTAGGTTAGGGCCTCCAATCCCGAAGTTTGTATTTAATCTCGGTATTTTCAGTATTTCCATGCCCGCGGGATTTCGGTATTTGCAGGATCCCTTATATAGAAAATATGATCATTTAATTAAGACAAATAAAACAATGAATTTACCAACATAACTCTATAATTATTTAAGGTTATTATTAGGGGTTAAAGTATGAAATTGCCGTTTTATTGTAATACATTCCTTGAATTGACATAGAATCTTCATGGTTTGAGGTTTTCGAAGGAAACTGTTTTCACATGGTTTCTATGACGTTCTTTTTTTTTAAATATGAAACATTTTAATATCGACTTTCAATTGTTTTTGTTATTCAACTTGACAAGAAAGTTTGACTTGAAGAGGAAGTCCGCCCCCACAGGTGAATATCGATGAATTAAGAGCGTTGGTGGTAGCCGATCCTAGTAAAACTACCCAGAAATTAGCGGTAGGGTTTAACTTTGCCTTACCAACAATATTGACTTATTTGCGTCAAATGAATAAAATAAAAAAATACGAAAAATAGGTGCCTCGTGATTTGACTGATCTGCAGAAAAAATGCGTGTTGAAACTTGTGTTGTCTTGTTAAATCGGTACAGAAATGAAGGAATGTTGGATCGAATTGTGACATGTGATGAAAAGTGGATTCTTTATGATAACCGTAAAAGAAAAATGCAAACGCCACAACAGTGTCCTAAAGCAAATTTACAAATAAAAAGGGAATTGTAACTGTTGTGTGCTCTGAGCATGGTGTTATTCACTATAGTTTTTTCCGATCTGGTCCAGCAATAACAGCAGATGTCTATTGTGCCGAACTCTGAACAATGTTGGCAAAACTAGCAGTAAAACAGCCCCGACTCATGAATCGATCTTCACCATTATTGGTCCATGACAACGAGAGACCTCATACAGTACGGGAAACCGTTTTGATCCCTCAGGAACTGCAGTTAGAAACCATTCATCATCCTCCGTATTCGCCAGACCTTGCTACAACGGACTACCTTTTTTTTCGTGATTTGGACAATTATCTATGTATCATGAAGTTTTCTTCTGAGGATGAGTACAAAATGCTATCACACAGTTTGTGCAGTCTAGATCCTCAGAGTTCTATCGCAAAGGCACAAATGGCCTTCCTATTAGATGGCAGCAATGTATACATAATAATGGTAACTATTTTGATTAAATAAATTTGTTAAAAATTAAAAAACAAACAATTTTGATTTTCAGTACAAATCAGCCATTTCATACTTTATTATTAGCAACTAATCAAATTAGACTGTTTATTTATCACAAAAAATTTAAATAAAAATTAAAAAAATTAAAAAACAAAAAATCTCTTGAAATACAAAATTTAAATATAAAGTAATAATATTTTCAACTGTAACAAATGTACATTTTATTACTATCTAGAAGGTAGAAGGTTTCAACGAAGCGCATTGTGATTGCTTGTTCGCCAACGCAATAAGAACATTAGGTTTTATCTATAGAACTACTAAAGACTTTGATAAGGCAAAAAGCTTAATTCTTTTATACTATTCCTTAGTAAGAAGGAAAAGCGAATAGCGCTCGGTGGTTTGGATTTCTTACTACAATATTCACTCTATGGCAATTGAAAGAATTCAAAAGAAATTCACTGAATTGTTGAGTATGAAGATTGGTTTTGGCCGTGGTTTGATATCATATGAGGATAGTTTGAATAAATTTTCTTTGTCGACTTTTATCACTTTACACATATCGTCATCAAAATGATTTTATATCCCTTCATATATTACTTCTTTCCGCAATGGATTTAGAATATTTTTTTTCACCTTTTAGTTTCAAATATAATCTAAGACTTCCAACTTTTGTCATATCGACAAATATAAATAATATATGTTATCATAATCCCATCGCTCGAATGTGTAGAAATTATAATGAGATCTCAGCTAACCAGGCATTAGGCTTATTTAATGTCAATCTTTATAAATTCATGTATGTTGTGTTACCTAACAAATAAACTGAATGTTGACAACAGTGAGGCTTAAATGAGTTCGTTTGGTTATTTAATTCGATTCCGAGATTGGAATCCCTGATATAGGTGATAAGTTCTGACAAAGCTGATTACAAAGCGTATTTTTACTTGACTAATGAGCTAATCCTACAACTGAGTTTGAACCGTAACAATAATAATTTGAAATAAATATAACCGCATTAAAAAAAGAACAGTCGATTTAATATTTTGAGTTTTACAAATATGATTAAACTCTTTGAGTCAACCAGTAGTGCAGGAGACCCGGTTTTAGTTATTGCCCCTTTTTGGTCATTTGACACTTCAGGGCGATCTAACCAATGGTGAACGGTTTTTAAAATATTGCATTACGGAAAAACGAATGCCGCCGAGAGCTGTTATGTATCAAAGTTCATTTCGCCGTAACTCAAAGTGGCTAAAATCGGGTCATAATATTAATATGGCTTAACCGTGTCACCTGCCCTATTTAAAACAATCAACTTCAACTGAAAAATTATTAAAGTATCTATAAATGTAAACACCATTCGTCATAGAATCGACATACGAATGTAATTGGTGTATCAAATTACATAGGATTTGTATTTATCCATTCTTAGTGTGATCTCGTGCGAGAAACAAATGAATAAAGTTACTTAAATATTCATATTTAAGTAATACGTATTGTACCGTAAAAATCTTAGAAAAAACAATGCAATTCATAAGACTATTAATCAACTTTATGACATAGAACATTACTGTAAAGAGTATATATTAAATATGTACAATAAAAAACCTCTCTCGACACTTCCTTCAATTTATTTGCTATCATTTGATTGGCAATGATTTTCGTTTATTTTATCGAATATGCTTTGATTTGACACTTTTTTAATTGAACCATCGATCAAGTAGAAAAATTCATTACTGATATACCAAAATGTAGCATGAGGGTACTAACTAAGAATTTTCATATTGTATTCGTTGTTTAGTAGGTAATATTGGTATTTGATATTTAGTAGGTAATATTGGTATTCAATTTTCTCGTAATTGTTAAATTTCTTCAAATCGAAGAAGCATGTATTCTTTAAATTTCATTTTGTTGATTTTACTTTAAAAATATGTAATAAACCAAAACTCTGTCCACTGCAGCATCTATTAAAAACATATTATCAATATTTAGCTATATAATTAAATAGATTGCTTTTAAATAATTTCCTGATCACAATAATATTTACTTACGCATAACCAAGAACACCGCATTTGCTATTAATGAAAATACTTTCATAATCATGATCCATTAATTGAAATAATACAGCGTTACACAAAATACGTGATGCAATTCACAATCCTTCCGTTCAAATTTGCGTTACTAAATTGCATAACTGCATTAAGGTTTAATATATCTGACACAATAAAAATAAACAAAACTCACCCATTTAATAATCTATGGTTGAATGTTTAAAATAAAATTGACATAAATCTTTTTTTTCGAATTGAATCAAGAGATTGTTTACGTTATCTAGCGGCAGAGGGAAACGCGCGCAACCCCTACCCTGTTCGGAAGCAGACTAGAATCGAGGGGTTGAAATCGCTCGAATTCGTCCAATAACAGTTTCGCTTAGTAGACATTTCAAATTAATTTCCTGAGAATTACGTGAGGTCTCGTGAGGTGATGTAAGGTAATATGCTTGGTAGATGTATCTTCGGGATTGCAAATATTGTATCAATTAATAAAAATATTTATTAGTTTTTTCTTTTAGTGTTTGCCCTGATAAAAAGGTTCTTATATTATCTATTTAAGATCAACGAGTCGTTTTTAAGAACTTTCAAACTAACTAAAAAATTTTAAGTAGCCTTCTACGAATACAAAAAAATAACTCGCTACACGCCCGAATAAAGGAGATCGGGTAGTCGCCGGTAAATCGTGTTTCGTAGTAATTTTGAAGTTACATATATTAATAGTTTTTATAAATTTGTGCATAGAAATTACAAAATCTTTATTCCTTATGAAGTAATAATTAATCTTGTACAAATCTTAAAACTATTTTCGAAGCTTTTTGTTTTATGATAAGATTATTTTTTTCTATATTTAATCAATGATATTTGAAAATATCCAGGGCGCTACAACTTGTAATAAAATATTTCTGACTATACAATTTGACCCAGGCTACTTTGCACGCTTAAATTGGATGCTATTTTCATTACGGCCTAATGAAACCGAACCATTTTTGAAGTAGCTGATAAAAAGTGTATCACGTACGACAAGAATGTTCGAAAAAGGTCGTGGTCAAAGGTCAGTCAGGCTCCATAGAGTCTGGCAAAACCCGGGTTAACTCGCAACAAGATGATGCTGTGTGTATGGTGGGATTGGAAGAGCATTCTTCATTATGAGCTGTTACCGCCAGCAGGACCGTCGATTCTGAATTCTACTGCGAACAGCTGATGACATTAAAGCAAAAAGTTGAGAGAAAGCGGCCAGAATTATTAATTAATAGAAGGGGTGTGGTTTTTCATCATGATAACGCTAGACTTCACAGATCTTTTGCCACTCAACAAAAATTAAGAAAATTTGGCTGGGAGGTTATTCATTATTCACCTTGCATCTTCAGATTTCTAACTATTTCGGTCTCTTCAGAATTCATTATACAGTGTCAGGTTAACATTACGCGAGGACTGCCAAAACTGTCAAGGATTGTCGCGGTTTTTTGATCAGAAGCTCCAAAATTTTTATAGCAATTGGTTCTGATCCTACCTACAAGATGGTAAAAAGTTATTTTTTTTATTTTATGGGATAGAGGGCAGACGAGCAGACGGATCACCTGATGGTAAGTGATTACCGTCGCCCTGCAACACATGATGGAGGGGTTAAGGGGTAGAGTGAAGGGAATAGGGAGGGGTTAGGCCTCCGGTACCCTCACTCACACGACGAAACACAACGCAAGTGTTGTTTCATGTCGGTTTTCTGTGAGGCCGTGGTATCACTCCGGTCGAGCCGGCCCATTCATGTCGAAGCGTGGCTCTCCCACGGTAAAGACTTTATAATAGAAATAATATATATATATATATATATATATAAACATTGTATAAATGGTACCTACATACTTTAGTTAAATTTAAATAAACTTCATAAAAAATTGTTTTGAATTTTCATATAAAATGCGAAAAAATATTTTTCCCAACCTATTATAAGATAACATTTTACTTTTTTATTTCATTTGTTTCTTCTAAACAAGTAGCTTAATCCGTAAGCCAAAAAGTGCCATCGCGCATTTCATGAAAAACTTTCTCTACAATTTTCAGTTTATTTAAAAATTATAGCAAAAAAAAGCCGCTCAAAACTATGCCAATAGTTCCATAAATAATATTCGATAAGTCAAATATATATTTAAGATTCCGATATCAATAACGCCAAAATAGGCTATTTTGCGCAAAAATCGCTGTCAAAATGTAAACGTAAAAGTTATTCAAAAAGAGAAACAACTGAAAAGAGTTAATATTACCACAAAAGTTTTATCTATACATATATAAGAGATGTCTTGACATACTGACTGACAGACAACGCACAGCCTAAACCGCTGGTTGTAGAGTCTCGAAACTTGGAGTATACATTCGTCTTATTACTAAGGACGGAATTTCGTAAATTCTGACCCTCTTCGGGGTGGAAAAAGGGTGAAAACGTTTGTATGAAACTTCTTTGTTTTAAGACCCTTTATCCCAAAAACCGGCACTTATAAGTATGACAATGGGACTGGAAGTTCTTATGGGGAATCAGAATGTTACCATAGTAACCATTGTTTACTATTTGATTTGTCATTGTAATAAATCTATCTAATAATATTTGCAAAGATCTCCTTATATAGAGATGAAATAATAATTTTTTTTATTATTTATTTTTGAAATATTCAAGTACAAAGTATATTTTATATAAGAAAGAAACACAATTTATATTTTTTGAGCTGTTGGTGAAGGTTAAGTTTTAGAATAATCCTACATAGTAAGAACTTTTAGCTTTGCTATACTAGATAGTATTTTTTATTATCTAAATCTGAGTCGCTTATCTGCGTTATCGTTGTGTTCAAAGAATTTTGCATAACTTTCAGTTTTCGATTAAGTTTTGTGTAAACTTCAAATTTGAGTTTTTGTTTATCCGTACTTCAAATTGGATCAGTCGCTTAATTACATTATAGCTGTTGCTCTACAATGCTTTTTTGATGTAGTTGTTTATATTGTAGTCTTCGAAGTTGAAAATCAAAGTAATTTATTCTTATATTGCGGATATTTTGGTATATATAAAATTATACCAAAATATCCTTGATTTAAACCACTTGGTTAACTCACAACATCATCACCAACCTATTTATGTACCCAATGCAGGGGCTCAGGCCTTCCCTGTGGATGGAATCAATTCAAAATTGAATAGGGGGAATGGGCCATAACCTACCATGCGAGTCCAGCAAGCATTATCGTCATCATCATCAGTTCTTTTCGTCCCCACTGCAGGGGGGCCTTCCTTATAGATGGTTAAGGAGGACGGGCCCTGACCCTCCATGCTGGCCCAATGCTGATTGGAGAGTATTAACGACTCCAAATGCAGTCGGGACCGACGTGCCGTGCCTTCCGAAGCACGGAGTAGCTCGAGATAATATATTTTTTTGTTCACCCATCCCCGACCGATCCTTGCGAAAGTTGCTTAAAAACAACGATCGCGGGCCGCGGTGCTTAACCTCCATGCCACCGAGCCACTTAGTAATACGAATAGGAGGAGCTCAGGTAATAAATTTTTGGTTACCCATCCTATGACTGGCCATTGGGAAAGTTTACTTAACAACAGTATCGCAGACCAAGCGAGCTAACCACTGTGCCATCGAATCAATGTTTTTCATTAGATACTTCATTCACACACCTCTCGATTCCTTCCCCTCAATTAAAAAAAACTGTAAAAGTCGACAAAGTTCGTAGTCTATTTATTCCAGTAAATGTCCGGTAATCTCTTATTGTATGATGTAAAGAGGGACAAGGTGAATCGTTTAATCATTCAATACTAATATTATATAGTGAAAGTAGGTCTGTGTATATGTCTGTTAAAACATATGTATCTATTACGCCTAACCTACTAAATTGGTCGACTTGAGATAGGACATTAGTTGTTTTTATTGTGATAAAAGGATTCAGGCAATTTTTAGAAATGCTGCCCAAAGTTACTATGCCACAGGGACAAAGTCACAGCCAAAAGTTAGTCTTAAATAAAATCGAAATATAAAAAGTGGATACAGTGACATTTTTTTTATGGCAATTGTATCACAACAGCCTAGATAAATAAATGCTGTTGAGTACAACATAGTTGGAATGAAACGGTTTGTTAAGAAAAATACTATAATAAAATTTGTTCCTTCTAAATACAAAATGGCGGCCCACCCAAGATGGCGGATTACTCTTTTAATATGTGTATGAAATGAAAGGGTTCTCTGAGCAGATTACAATTTTATATAAAAACTTGAACAATTTTGGTATCTTATTAATACATATATTAAACGATGGCTTTTGGAGAAAAAAAGCACGATTATATTAATTTATATAATGAGAAGATTACAAATGGAAAAAATGGTTTTATTTTTTCGATTGTCGGCTCTCTGCTGAAAGGTCATGGGTTCGAATCTAATTTCAGAATACCAGGGACAAAGTGGACTTTTTAATCATAAATTATATATTTAAAATACATACAATGGATATAATAACAATAAATATATGCATATATAAGATTAAACATTAAAGAAATCTGAGGTGCTTCTTTATTTGTCTACGAATGAAAATTGCAAAAATTTCGAATCATTCTTACATTTTTTAAAATCACATGCGTCAATATTATCTGCCCTGCATCAGAAGCAGTGTCAGAATCCTACCTCCGTTTCATAATTAATTATTGAAAAATGTGTTCCATTAGATTCGTATTATGGTTTCGAAAATAGACTAATTTTCGTTTTCGGAGAAACAGAGTAGGCCTTCTGCTTGCACCAAAAGGAGTCTGCGTAACGTATACAGACCGACTGATAGACATTCTTATATCTAAAGGAAGAGTATTTATGGAATACTCTGCAGAGCGAGAGAGAGAAGCGACATATTGTGTGTATTTGTCGCAAGTACTGTCTGTTGTAGCTAAGATAAGAATATTGCTTCGTCTTAATAGTGGTGATTAATATAGCAAATACGTCGAGCAAAGCGCCCACAGTACAGAAGTTCATTTAAATAAAAACTACTTCAAAAAACTAATAAAGGATTTATATCTTCAAACCCTAAGATCATGGGCACTGGTTTCGAACCTTTATGTTGTCAGAGCGCTGTGTTGGACGTTGAAATAGAAGTTTTTTTTTAACAAAATAACGTAGCTAATCAAACAACAACGCCACTGCTTGAATTGATAAAATGTCGTCAATTCATCATCAGTCCGCTAATGTGCCCACTGTCGGAACACAGGTCTTCCCTATGAATATGATGGTCACTATCCACCACATGTGATACAAAATTGTTGGGAGTGAATACCATTTTTTAACCGAAGGGAATTCATTGACCTTTTTTATCGTAGTTGATGCTATATGCATTGTCCCCGCCTCTTAAAAAGCGGCAGGGGGCTTGTTAGACTCTCCAACAGCCCGGACTAATGCGAGTCAAAAGGCAGACGGTAGACCTACTAAGTTAAGCGCCCTCCATGCTTCTCTCTTTAGGGGAAAGGGTCTGAGATCCAGCAGGGAATCTCGACCTGGATTCCACTGGTCGGGGGCTCTCCAGACGCCAAAGATGGTAGAGGTTGCCTACCCAAAACCCTCCATTACACTCTGTTGGGTAGATTGGGCCCGGTAACTAGCAGGTTATATCCGGGGTAACCAGACCTTTTTTAATATATAGAGAAAATAGTCGTTCGATAAACCGGATGCGGGTTTCACTCGGGAACAACATTTTCCATCCTGTCTCCATTATTGATGCCTGCAAATAATCCAACTCGTGAAGGAGTCGCTTAATTCTAAAATAAGTTTGAAAGTAACTTTCCGTTACACTTCAAGTAAAGTAATTTCTTTACGTCATATACCTATGAAATATTATGTGGGAAGTTTAAGTATTTCGTTAAGGCGCTTATATTAAACATATATATACATAGTTGATGTTATTGTTAGCACAACAATTTGGGGCTTGTGTTTGTGTGATTTTTTAACTTTAAAGTTAAAAAATACGTGATGATGATGATTGTTGTTGATGATAATGATGATCAATAATATCATATCACATCATTAGATAATACTTATTAATAAGAAAGAAATGCCCGTTTCACTAAACTTAGGAGTCGCCTAAATATTTAAGGTCAAATGCATTTCACCATTGACTAGGAACCACCTAACGAAATTAAGCAATCACTATAGGCGTTTGCGCATATGACATCATGTGCAATCTGCTTAGGCGATTCCTAATATTAGGCGTTCTCTAATTAAGCTATGCCTTGTTCTAGGTTTGTAAATAATGTTGATATGACTCCATAACCGGATCTTGTGAAAGTTATTTAACCTTCGCAGACATAGGCTAAGCTCCTCAGCGTAACCTACCTGTTAGTGAGGTCCTATACATATCTATAGGATCCTGGGAATGGCCCACCTTTGCATTTTTAATTTAGTGATAGAAATAATAATAATATGGTACAGAATATTCATACAAAATTCACTTTACATGTATTATATTTATTTTCATCATACAAAAGGATTTCACACAACCATTATAAACAATGCTTATTTGAATTTATTAAATGAAAGATTAATAATAACCTACCTACAAGTATCACAATTTCTGGTATTGCGTAAATATAGAAATCTCTCGAGTTTCCAGATGAAAAGATTTCTTTTAACAATGTTTAGTACCTTTCATTATAAAGCAGCTTACGCTTTTTTATTTCAATTAAAATTTGTTTTTCCTCACAATTTACAATATAACAACGCCTGCTAACTTGAACGCGGAAACTCGAATACAAAAGTATTTTAATTTGATTTCAAACAAAAGTATGTACGAGTAATATAATAATATCACATATTTATAATAAACATAAAATAGAAACACTCGAATGAAGTCACTATATTCGGTTTGGTATTAGATTCAAATAAAAATAAATTGGATATTACAAATTCGAAAACTAAAAAAGTAAATTTTATAACTTTCTATATGCCTTACGAGAAGTAAGAAAAAAGTACAGGCATAAATACTACATTAACTATCAACTATATGTATGCAAATGCATGGCTATGCTACGGTGTACGATCTCCATAGCCGAGTGGTTCGCATACCGGTTTTCGCCATGAGTCCCCGGTCCCTGTCGTCTGAGGTCCCGGATTCATTAATGTAGTAAATTAACTTTTCGATGTCGTATTATTACCTACATTTTAAAGCACAGTGTCGCCCTCTCTCTGCAAATTTGCTGTACCCGACGGGGTCCATGATGATAATTTTGTTTTTGTTAACATCGTGAAATGCAATAAAATAAACAGATTTACTTTGTTTTACCTAAAATATAAGTTCACAATTCATCGTGTGTCATCTATTTAAACTTATCAAAGTGTAACAAATGGTGGTCTCATCGCTGAAAGCTTTGTTCTATTTCTACCAAACAAGCTTTGGATAAAGAGGAATGAAAACTGTAACGAAACGAGGGTGTAAACATAAAGTAGGTATTTCCTAATATATAATTGAAACATAATCATAATCGACATCAGAAGTTGACAAATACATAAATATATATCATATAAAAACATTACATATAAATATTAATGAAATTAAGAAGGGGTTATAGCAGTTAAAATACATTTAAACACAAAGCTAAAGATGCCCATCTATGACACATATACTAGTAGATACAATTCAGTACATTCAATTAAGTCTATGAAAGCTTTTAACAAAATGACAGATGTATTATGTTGCTAAAATATATACATCAAACTCTGTACCTAATTGACCTGTAGTTCTATACTGCGACCTTTGTAGCAGAGTGGCTCGCATAATGGTTTCAAAATGTTCCATCTATGAGGTCCAGGGTTCGAATCCCGGTTGGATTAATGTAGAAAATGGACTTTTGTATACTGTCACGGGTCTTGGTGTTGTGGTGGATTCATTATCTAAGATACTACTTAATATTGGCGCTTTAATTACTCGTCTTGGAATCTGAGTAATTTAAGTGATGCCTAATTATGTTAACACACAAACCACTAATGAGGGTATAGACCAGTGTTTTTCAATCGTGGGTCATGTTTCTTAGTGTAGTCATGGATTATTACTCGGGGGTCGCCGGTAAAAGAAAAAAGTCAAGGGTCTACACAATTGCTAGAAAAAAAAAACTGAAGAGAATCCTAAACCACAGCTGCTAATTTTGACAATAATCTAAATCACACAAAATAACTAAAGATTTCTTTATAGATATCTTCCAAGAAATATTATATTAATATAACGTAGTTGACCCATCTATCAAATAGAATTTATGTGCACAGATAACAGACAATCCTCTCCACTTGATTTTAATCTTAAAGCTTTGGGGGTAGAGTTTAAAATCAACTCCATACCATATTGTGGTACTCTGATATGCAGCCGTGTGTACATAATAAACATCGAAAGACTTAGAAACAACATCATATAGATTGCTCAGATTCCAAGATGGGTATCTAAAGCCCCTTATTATATAGAGTATCTGAGACAACTAAGGTATCTTGATCTGAGACAATAAAGAAATATCCATTTTCTACATTGAGCCGATCGTGAATCGAACCCTTAATTGGAAACTCAGATTGGAATAAATAGAGTCTGCTTATAAAAAAAAGTATTTAGCTTTTTGCAATAAGCTGTTTCAAGATATATCGAAACACCTAAAAGTAAAATCAAATATAAACGCGTTATTTCTATCCTTTTAAAAGCAGTTTTATTTAGTACTAGCTGTTATACCGCGACTTCGCACACGTAAATTATAGCCTATGTCAACCCCGTATGATGTAGCTACCTGTAGGTGAAAGAATTCTTAACATTGGCCCCGTAGTTTCAGAGCCTTTGCCAACAAACAAACAATCCGATCTTTCCTCTTTATAATATTAGTATAAGTAGTTTGTCACATATCTAAAGGCATTCAAATGAATTGCTAAATAATTAATACATTATCATATAGACAACGTAAGGAATTATATTTTAGTTCAACCTATTTTCGCTAAATTTGATATAAAATCTATTTATTCTTAATATTTAATAGTATTTTGATTAATGTTCGCTACCGAGATTAGGCTGTGGGGTCGGATTACGACAATAGTCCATATAAGTGATTTATTTTAGCTTCAACCTTTTTAGGGTTCGGTCCCCATAGGATACAACTGGTAAAACTACTACATACCGGGTTTTAACCGCGATTTTACACTGACCCGGCCGAAACGTCGGCGCAGGTCAGTGTAAAATCTCGTCTAATACCCGGTATTATAAGTATTTAATAATGCAGCGCGATAGTTTAAGAGTTAATTTTACTTAGACGTCGTTGTCTGTCTGTCACAAGGCTGTATCTCAAGAATCGTGAAAATTAGATATTTGAAATCATCACAGATGATGTATTTCTGTTGCCGCTTCAACAAAATTAAAAAACAGAATAAAATAAATATTTATGGGGCTCCCATAGCTAAAACCCTACGTGCGCGAGACCGACTCGAACTTGTTAATGATTTTTTATGATAATGATTTTTTGGCCACCCTACGCTTGACCACTTGACCAATCCTCGTGAAAGTTGCTTATCAACAACGATCATGGACCGCGGCGCTTATCCATTACGCCACCGAGATACTCATAAAAATATAGTATATGTTAGAAACAAATATAGTATATAAAATATTATGTAATATAAAATTATATTTCTGGTCTTACCATTTGTATCTGACTAGTTTCGGTATCATTAAAAGTTAAAATTTTAATGAAGAAAACTCCAAATTCATATTACAAAAATGAGTGATTTTCATTTCTTTTTTCTTATAGGCAAAATAAATGAATCTAATGAGGAACTTCGATGCATATTAAAATTTTATTACAAAAAAGGAATAATGCTACGCAAGCCGCAAAAAAATTGTGAACTTTGAGTACTTAAATTGTGATGTCAAAAATGCACGTTGCTCCGGTCATCCTGCTACTGATAAAATGGAGTCCAAAAGTGGAACAAGATCGTCATATAAGTAGTTATGACATCATGTGAGGACTGCCAAATCATTTGTCACGGTTTTTAGATCTGAAGCCCCAAATTTATATATATATATATATAGCAATGGGATCATGTTCCTACATACAAGATGGAAAAAAGTTATCCAACAAAATGGTACCCACATAATTGAGTTAAATGTAAATAAACTTTATTAAAATATGTTTCGAATTCTCATATGAAAATGCAAATAAACTTTTTCCCCATCATATTACATTTTTATTTATATCTAAATAAACATTGATATAGAAAATTCTATTCCGATTCACTGAAACATAGGCAGGATCGGAGTCATTCGCATGTAAACGCGATGTGAAACATCGAAGTGATATGTTCCATTTTATATTTCCTTTTTTTTACCTAGCAACAGAATAGACAGCAACAGATAAATTTTTTCTCAAGAGCAACTGCTTAACGTGCCTTCCATGCTTTGGAAGGCACATTAAGCAGTTGGTCTCGGCTACATTTGCAGTCGTTAATACCCGGTAATCCGCACTGGGCCAGCATGGAGGGCCATGGTCCATCCTCCTTAACCATCCATATGAAAGGCCTGAACCCCTACACGACGTAAAAGGGCTGATGTTAATTCTAGTTTTAACAAAGGCATTTAGTAAAAACTAGTTATAACTGGGGAAAACGCCTTTTATCTAAAAACTGGTATTAACTGTAACATATATAAAAGGTGGTAGATTTCACAATTAATCTGGAAATTAAGTAAAAGGAAACAAAGCCTGTATGTACATATTTATATATTATGAATATTACAAAAAAACAGTGTACTGAATTAGTCTGTTTAAACAGAAAACAACATGTAAATTTGCTGTTGGATATTACGATTTTGAAGGACGAACAGAAACACCGAAATTATTCGGTCAAACTCTTACCCTACCAGTACAATTATTCAGTTTAATATAATATATTTTACTGCATTATATAATATCATATTACTACATTTTTTGTAACCTGCTTATTACATTCTTCCACGACGCCTTGGTTGTCAGGAAGAAGTCTCTTGTAGAGATAAATACACAATTGTAATAACTTTCCTAACCACAACTATTTTATGTATCAATTTGTATGCTTAATAAAGAATATTTAGTTAGAGCAAGACAAAAACATATACCTTTTTTTAATACTATCCTTAAATTAATATGCTATTTCTATCTTGTCGAAATTGACTTATAATTATGTTTGTGCCCTTAAATTATTATGCTTCGTTTAATTACATTTCTTCGCAAATATTTAAAAGTTAATTGTCCTTTTGGTTAGGCGTTTGTGATGTTTGTTTTCTTAATTAAATGCAGGTTAAAACGTTGCTACTTGTTTTCATTATTATAATTGCTACCTAATCTTGAAGTTGAAGGACTGTGATAAATTATTAAGGAAAACCCAGCTAAGTACGAGTAGGTCTCACGAAACGAGGGTTCCTAACGAATATTAAATTTTAAAACCCGTAGACTTCTTTTATAGCAATCATTAACGCCTTCCCCTGTTCATGACATGATTCAAACTTACTTAATATTATAAATATAATTAATTAAACTCATACACTCAATCCTACTCACACATAGATAATCACAAATTGTATCCGATTTGCTTCAATTTTGGGATGGCTGCAGCTTCTATTTTCAGTTGACAACTCTGAATTCTCTGAATCGGCAACAATGAAATCAACTCTCTCTGCTAAGCTAAGATTAAACCGCGAAAACACTGCTGACGATGGGTCGATTACGATTTCATTTTATATATAAGATCCGTGGAAGCACAGATACTTCTTTTTCTCTAAGTATGAATACCTAAATATTACCTTGTTCTGGGGTTAGGATCACCTGAAAAAGTACTCAGGATCGGTTATCTACATAAGATATTGTATGTGACTTCATTCGAATGTCACAATATTCATACATTTTAATCTACATGGGCTTTTAAATACGTATTCTAAACGCGTGTTGTAAATGTATAGCAGATACTTTGTTTGTGTATTTAAGGTTGAAGTGATGATCTCCTTCTTTAGAAATTTATAAAAACAAATAAGTCTATTTCGGTACGATACTATATCCTTCGAACTAATCTGCGAACAAATAAAAAGGCAGAAACAGTGCATCAGTAAAGGTGAGTAGACCGACACCCATTAAAAGTAATAATCAAAGATCAAAGCAATACAAATACAAAATCTGAAGAGAGAAACTCATAAGTATGTCTTTCAATGTCATTGTAGCTCTAATATAAGCAAACGACCAAACATGCGGATCATACACATCAAAGCTCTTCATACATGGGAATTGCATACAAAACAACGTGATTCCAAACTAGCCTCTGACTTATTTACATAAAGTTGGTTATTCTCTAGCGCCCTGAAATGGATGAGGAAAATTTTCTTGTCCACCCAAATAGTGTCCAGAAGTAATCAATGACCTCATTACCCTAGTTCTCGATTTCACAATCGAGCGGCCGGTAAAATAGTTAAATAGTCCCCTAGAGACTGTAAGCCATATATACCAATCACTGACTAATAGATTTACGGCACGTAAATAAACATTTCTAATTTATCCCTTTTGATTAAAACGCTATTGTGATGCGATGCTCACTCGCATACAAATTCTTGACAATTTTAGTGAGCTTAAACAACTCCATTTTTAACCGCCATTGAAATCAAAAAGGAGGAGGTTATATATTCGACGAAGATGTATGTTTTTCTTAAGTTTGTTCATCGATTTTTCCGCGAATTGTCGACCGATTTTCATTTCCATCGATCGAGGTCTATTTTATTGATATCTAAAAGGTATATTAACTGAAAGGGGTTAAACCAAATATCCATTACTACTGATCCTTAAAGCGGTTAAATTTTTCAAGAAACATTGAAGACGGGCTGTGGTTTTCTGAAGTCCATTAAATGATAACTTTTCAAAAGTTTGAAGTTTGTTCTATTTTTTTAAAATAAAAATTTCATTATTTTAAAGATTATATGGTTTTTAGAAAATAGGTATATGTAAATATTTTGTATAGGTATAACTAAAATATTAACAGCTATTTTGATAGAAATTGGTTCACAATTCACGAAGAAATCGGTAAGAAATATACTACTTGTATAAATAATATACATACCAGTTGAACATAGAAATTCCTTCTTTCGGATTTTGAATGAATGCAAAGTATGATCTCTGGTTATCTCGATTCAAAATATTTATAATTTTTGAAATTTACAATATTTGATTTTTGATTTCTTATAAAAAAAAAACAACTGATTCAATTTCGATAAAATTTGAATGGGACCACCTCGGCCCATTAAGCTGTATAAAAATTTTTTTTAGAAAATTGGAGTTTTATTAAAAAAACCTCTTCATTTTTTGAAGTCGATTAGAAGAGTTTCGATTGGTTGAATGTTAATTTATTAAAAGTTAGTCCATAAAAAATACTCAGAATCTCTTTTAATGGTTAAAGCACATTCAGCAATCGCTAAAGGTTTGTTTTGCGTCCCGCTGCCACGTGTTTTAGCGCCCAGTGTAGAGGACTGGGTGAGTGAGTGTGTGATGTATACCCTTAGTACTCCAACATTTTTGTCATGAGCTCTTCGTCTATTTTGTCTTAACGTTTAGGATAACGTGTGAACCGAAGCAGAGAGAAGCTAGAGATAACATGATTTTGGTCACCCTTTTAATACTGTACTCTTGTGAAGGTTGCCTTATCATCTTAAGCGAAGAAAGTGCTAACAGCTATCACGGAGTCTTCGAAAGTGAAATATTTGTGTGTAAAATACAACAAAAATAAACAACCTCATGTAAAGGGGTGTCTCTGTAAGAGTGCACTTTTTATTTTAAACTAAAACACGTATTTTATGAGAAGCTTGTGATATTATTATTGGAATTTCAAGAAGACATGTATTAAGTATGAAATAATATATTCGGCAAATGGCTCCCACTGTTCTGATGACAGGCAATTACACTTTTCATGAAGTTGTATATGACTTTTACACACATCTGGCTGTATCTTACCGATGACGAATTGGATCTCTGATAGAGCTCAGGAATAGGGATGTGGACTAATTTTTGTTTATTTGCTCGTCAGGTAGGTTATAGACAAATATTAAATAAGTATTTATTTTTTATTTTTTGCGTAATCAATTATATGCGGAGATATATTGAGTTGAAATGTATGCATAACGTCATGCTTTTGTACATTTTTTTACAAAACTGTGACGTAGCGAACAACTTTAATGCCTATTATCTAAGCCATTTTAGAGTCGCCACTTGCAAGAAAAATGTACACACAATGTATAATCTACACTTGTTGAGGATTAAATTTTAAAATTAAAGAGAAAAATGGCTGCAGTTAATTAAAATGTGAAATACCCATGAGGATGGCCTGAGCCCCTGCAGTGGGGACGTAAAAGGGCTGATGATGATGGACCCCATCCCTAAGTTACGTTCCAATCCATGCCATGAATTAATCTATTAGAACAATGTGGAATTATTATATTTATTTGCTATTAATTATTGTTATTTCAGACATTTAAATGTCAAATACAGAGATATTTAAAACTAATCGAAACTCTTCAACTATTCAGTGCGTGGCTTATTATAATCCTATTAATATGAAAGTTTCTTTGTTTGGATGTTTGTCCGTCAATCACGCCGAAACTACTGAACGGATTTTGATGAAATTTGGTATACATATAGGGTATTAGCTAACTTAGATAATAGGATACTTTTTATCCCACTAAACATTTCCCTAGGGACTACGCGGGCGAAGCCTAGTAAATACATAGTAACAAATTATGAATTCGATTTTCCCAAAATTGATATGTAATTCGTCTACGAGGGACGCTAAGTTATTTTAAGGTGCTTTGGGGTAATACCCAAAACAGGCAATTAACAACAAATCAGGCATTTTCTATCGGTAAAGTTGCCTATTAAACAGGCTTTAACTAGATAAAAAATCTTTTAATTACAATAAACATATTGCTTTTTGTTTAGTTTTATTATCGAAATTTTCCCACTTTCATAATTACCCTAAAGTACCTACTGAAAGCTAGGCTGTGGACAAAGATCCCTATGCGTCTGTTTTAATTTTCTGCGCTATATTTTTTAAAACGAGTTTTATGGACAGGGTCCTAATTAGCCTTCACACAATATAACCACACATTTATATGTATATAGTTTTAAAAATGAATTTTGTCTTTTCTTGTCTTTTTGTTCTTGTTACTGTAATGTTATGGTGTGAATGTCAATAAAAATATTCTTATTCTTATGGCTGTGCATACTAGTGTTTCTAGGCAAACCATACCAATTTTTTTAACTTAATTCTCTAAAATGGGAGAACCTTCAGGCCTGAAACTTTGATAAAAGATAAAGGATTTTATCCAGGTGCTATGATAATTTTCTTTATAGTGGTTAGATTTTTTCGGAATAAAGTACCAAAAAAAAAAAACATTCGCCTTTCCCCACTCAATTTTAAACTTTAATACATTAGTGGTAAAGATCAAAATCCATTGCAGAAATTTGACATATTGAGATAACCTGATGTGCAGCCGTGTGTACCTTTTCAAAGATGTAATTTGCTTTTTCAAAGTGAAAGTTACTGAGATAATTTAGGATAAAGAACCCTCGAGAGCCACTTACGGCCGCCTTAGTATTTACTTTTTATATCTGGCGACTTTTCATTTTAAGGAAATTTGATTTTATACTCGCTCCTTTAAAATTCGTCACAGAAAAATTCAAGAAAAGTCAGTGAATATAGAAAATCAAGAAAAAATCTTAAAACTTTCATCATCAGCTTAGTGATGCGTTAATGAAGTTAAATCAGGAGAACGGGCCGCAACCTCCCAAAAGGGCCAGGTGCGGATTAGTGGCTGTTAACGACTACAGATGTAGTCGGCTCCAACAGTTTAATGTGCCGTCTGGAGGAGCTTAAGATAAATAATTTGGTCACCCATCCAATGACCAGCCTTCACGAAAGTTGCTTAGCTGTTGAATGCGCTAACCAAGCTCCTACATCGAGTTTCATTAACATATCTTAATGGAAAGGGCGCTCAAACACCTCTCTGAAGAGGTTAATTCAACAAATAAAGGTAAAGAAGGTTGACCTGATTTCCTTAAGGCAATCAAATTTTAATTGAATTTCTTGGTTTGTCTTATGCAGGAGGATCAACAAAGATAATCCGTTAATTGATTCAATTTAGACTGAATTTGAGAAAAGACCCGACTGCAAAGGTACGGTTATGTTTTGATAAAAATGTTTTTGTCATCTATCCCATAATACTATGCGAACATTTGCTTATTCTTAAGTATTGTTCGAGATAACAACTGAAATTCGCGTTTCATATTAATGAGGGTCACTTTTATTAATTGCTTTCATAATACAGACGTCTACACTTGCTAGGAGTTAGATTTAAAAGGTTAAAAAGAAAAATGGAGGTAGTTAATTACAAAATGAAATATCACTGGTTTAATGTAAAACCTGTGTTTCGTACACACCTTATTAAACAGACATCTAAGTAAAAACCATTAATATTCTACTACGTCAAATTGAAAACAATGTCAATGAAAAATCCAATGAAAAGTGTAGTCGTTTTAATGTAAAAAAAGGATTGAGTGATTTTTGGAAAGTCCCCGAACGAAAGTAATAAACTATTAATAGAATACAAACCGAAGGAAATCTCCTCAAGCTGATTTTGCTATTTCTGTACGCAATACCAATTACATTGTAGCGGCGTGGAAAAGCTATTTGTTAGTCTGAGACAATTTCAATCTATCACAAACTAACAGAACTATACACTTTACAAAATTATATACTTTATTAAGATAATGATTAGTAATGTTATAGGTACGATTAATCATCCACAACTTCCACTATATGATGACCTATATAATAATAATTCATTTATTTAGCAACCACACAATATAGAAGTATCAAATTGAGTGAATACATAAACACACATCGTGGCTCTAAAAAGTTATCCATTCAGTATTGTGCCGAGATGTCATTAAGATACCTCGACGCTGATCTTCCATGGACACCAGATGAGGAGAGGAGAAGACACTACTATGCACCATACATAAATATTTACATGAAATAGTCATTCTAAATATTTAAATTAGATACGTAAATAAGTATTATATAAACCATGCATAAAATACAATATTATAGAGAATGCGATTCAAATTATAAATTTGTATATAAATTACACAACACAACACTCAAATCAGCTTCTGTAAATTAAGAAGATGTTCTCTTAATTTAATTTTAAATGTTTTGATGGCACTAAACTGTTTCACTGATATCATCAGAATCACTATCACTCTTAACACCTATATCATTCTTATTACTACTGTCATTGATATCAATTTTATCGATACTTTAATTCTTCAACATTGACAATGCCTTATGATTTTTTTGTTAATACTCACCGGTTGTATGCCTCCGGCATTAAGTCCGTCATTTGCTTTGATTTACCAATAACTAATAAATCAATACATCATCTAACGTTAACAGTTATGCACTACTATAAGTCTTCTCATCTCCTATATATTAACTTCAGTCGCATTCATTAGCACAATTACACTTATTTTATTAAGTTAAAAGAGTAAGAGAGAAGTAAAGGAGTTATAAAAAACACTAGATGCAATTTGATAAAAATGTATAAATTCATTATATATCTTTTTTTGGCAGTACAAATAATATTATCATATATAAAATATACACAATTAAGTATAAAACAATATATTTACATTATATCACATAAAGAATACCTGTATTATATCGAATCTCTTATCTATAATACGCAAAAGACCAGTTCCACAGTTGTTGAAAAACTTAACAAATAACATAACTAAATTGATAGATAATTGTATAGACATTTCAATCTTTATTCCGCAGACAATTTAATATTAAACGATAGTTGTATATGAACTGTACGTCGGTAAAATTTACATACGTAATATTTTAGAGGGCTTGTACATAAAAAAATAAAAGTTAACGTTTAACTGATTTTATACATAAAACTAAGCTACGTAGGCGAAGAAATTTATTTTTCTTAGGGTATGTCACAGTGTAAACCGCTAATTTATAAAAAAAACAATCGATAGAAATCAATCTCACAATTACCCTAACCGTCACTGTTTTCGCCGATTCTTGTAAGTATATCCTTTTTATAGGCAAACTTGATAAATATGTCGGTCGCTTTGTAGCTAACTGTGTAGCATTTTTACAATAATCGTAATAGTACAATTAGATGTTCAAAGCCGTTTTTACTGTACCTATAAAAAAAACAGTATTTTGTCTTTCCTAGGCGTAAATGTAATTAAAAAATAGCAGAAGTAGTTACCTAAAATCTGTGAAAATGGATCTTTTGTTAATTGTTAAAGTTAACATTAAATTTTTTAAAAAATATTAACATATTATCACATCATTAATAAAAACATATTATACTAGTAATATAAAAATATTATAATATAGTTCTTGAAAAATAATTGCTAAAAGTATCTACTATTACAAATACTTTTGTTTGTCATATTATTTAGATCCAAGCGTCTTATAGTATCTAAGTAATAAATATTTTCTGTAAAATATGTAATTAATATTTTGAAAGAAATAATAGTACCTATAGTAGATTTATTTATTGTGCTTTCATACATGCTAGTAGTGAAATTATAAGAAATTAGAAAAAGCAGACTGATAAAAAAATTAAAAAAATATTATTTTGGTATATCGTGTGTATACCAAAATGTATATTTTATGTATTTTCGGCCAGTTGCACAAACGTCCATTAAAATTGTCATTAGATTAAAGCGACATTATCGATACACATTTGACATTCATTAGTACTTAAAGGCATCATAAAACCTTAATAGACGTTTGTGCAACTGAGCGTAAAGTAAAAAAAGGCTATTTTAATATAATTTAAAATATACAAGCAAAGACTCTAATTTTATTTATTTACATAGATTTGATTCGTCAATTTGTTATATACATGCTCGTAATTCAAAACCAAAATTTTAGTTACAACATTCTATTACCATTTCTTCTTAGAATAAGAGTCATAATAATATTATTAAAAAATTTATTTCGCAGTTATATTTTTGGTTCTATGTAAATATATTTTTACAGGAATAAAAATGTGCCCTTCATCTCATAGTGAAATTAATAAACCGAAATATATAAGAAATATTATTTTTATATTCTATTAAATAATTCCTTTCTTAAATAATATGTTTGTGATTTGGATTGTAAGTATAATATGCGATGTTATTGTGTAATATTAAACTAATATTTGTTTGCTTTAAAATATGTATAGGGCACTTATGGATTCTGTTACATCTATTTAAAAATGAAAAGCGTTAATTGTAATTTAAAACTAGTCAAACGTAACAACTTAAATTTACCTATGAACGTCGAAGACTAAAGACACACAGTGTTATTAATAAACAAGGTTTAACGTTAGAGTAAATTAACCCTGAGACTGTACTGTAGTCAAAATTCATATTATTAAACAGATATTTAGCAAAGATGAACCTAGTATGAGGTTCTACGTGAGTTATATTTACTCCTAGTAGTAAGTAGGTTAGCTTATTCTCTGTATAATATGAATTAAGACCAATACTATAAGAATTTGGACCAATACTAAAATTGCAATTTTAGCGTGAATTTACTCCAACGCTAAACCTTGTTTATAAATAATACTGTAAATGTATTCTAGGCTTAAACCATTGACTGCCTAAAACAAATTGACAAGATAAAACGGTGAATTAAGACGTGTTGTCTTATTTTGGTCGAATAATGGTTTAAGCCTGGAGACTAATTTAATTTTAAAATCTATTATTATCCCTTTCGAAGATATAGCGATTCATGGAATTGTGTTATATTAAATGTCGTAATCTCTTTTGGAACGGGCTATGAGTTGAATGATCAAAAAAAAAAATATAAAAATTTTGTTAAATCCGTCGAAAGGTCCCAGTTAACTTCCATCTCTTTCGTTTGATATTTATCAATATTTTCAATAGTTTTTAACTTTGCTAAGATTTCTAATTACGGTATATTAACAATATCGTACATTGAATAGCCGTAAAAAAGTCACAATAGAAAATTAGGTCTCTGGTGTCTAGATATAACATCGATGGCAATCTCTTTACGCTACAACAAATTGACATGTAATAAGGATTGCGATCATGCCTTTTTTTGATAGATTTGAACTAACAATATCGTTAATTAACGTTATTTAGAATTGTCTAAGGCAAGCGTTTGACGCAAATATTACATTAACGGTCCGTTGCACAAACGTCCATTAAGGTTTAATGACGCCTTTAAGCTCTAATGAATGTCAAATTTGTATGGGTTATGTCGCTTTAAACTAATGAAAATTTTGATAGTCGTTTGTGCAACTGGCTGTAAGTTACTAAGTTTTTATTATGTTTATTGATCACTCAAATCATCATAAAGATTGCGGCTTTCAATGTTACGTAATTCCAACAGTCGCTACAACTTTGATAGGAATTGCGATAGATTAATAAATATTTTTAAAACTAGATTACTAAAGCCCGTCTTCGTTTTGTTATAAGACTAAAAATAGTACTGTGCAGTAACGTAAATAAAAAATGCTTAATTTGTCAATTTTAAATCTGTAAAAAAACTACTGATTTTACTAACGAAATATTGGGATATTGATATTTAAAAATAAAGTTTTTATACGCACCTATAAGATAAGATAAGATAAGATAAGATAAAAACACTTTATTGTACAACACACAACAGAAAATAAATAAAGAGAAACTTACAAACATTAAAACATTTGCACAATAGGCGGCCTTATTGCACCTATTGTCAGGTAATGTACCAAATATTTTGAAATTTTTACCTCTTTTAATTTTAAACATAGATAGTATCATAATTCTTAGACATCAGTATATAGTTTAAAACTAAGTCGCTTTCCGTCGTCTATCCCTATGATTTTGATGAGGTTTTCTTTAACAGATACGGTGATTGTAAAGGAAGATTTTTTATGTATAATACAAAACCATGCGGGCGAAGTAATGTATAAATGTAATTTACAAAAAATGTACTTAATAGAATCTTAATGGAAAATTAAATTAGATGTATATTTCACTGCTGTAAAAAAATAAGGAATTTTCATGTAACGTTGTAATTTTACTGATTCAATTTCTTGTCCATACTTTTAAGATGTCGATTGTAGATACAAAGAAATACGGAAATTATGTTTTACCCATCTATCTCTTCGTATAATAATTCAACTAATTATACTTTATTCTTGGGCCCAATATTTTTTTTTATTAGAGAATTATTTTATGTCCATAATAATTCTCATTTAAAAATAAATTTATATTTAATTATGTTACAAATAACATACCTACAAAATTTTCGATTGGGTTGATATTTAATCAAGCAACTATTTCACTATATTAACGATATATATATTTGAAAGCTTTATACAACGACAGTTACAGGTTAACTTAATGTTAGTTAGTTGCCTACAACACAATAATAATAATTATTTTTAACTATCCCTTCCGATACATCCATTGAAAATGAGAAACATGCACAGTACACACTATATGTTGACACATATTTTCAAATTAAATTTGTTTTGGCACTGAAAAACCTCTTGGATATTATCGAATGCACCATATAATAATTTTCATCATATCTTACAACTAGTGTATCCCGGTCCTATGCACGCGGCGTATGCTATGGCATGGGGTATGTAATTCTGTTCATAGTTCCCAGAAAATATATGAGCCCACGGCCCATTGGCAAACACAGCGACATCTTCTCCGCCATGGGTCTCTCGCACCATTGGCACCAATGAAGGATAAGAATAATTCGCGTTATCTGTAAATAAAAAAGTCTATTAAAGTATATCATCAACGGGGAATTCAATGGCGCATAGATAAGCGAGTGTGGTTTGTTATGAGGAAGTTAAGAAACTTTTCTTAAGGTTGTTTTTGGGATGGGTGACCAAAAATTTATTATTTGGAGTTCCTTAGTGATTTAGAAGGCACGTTAAGCCGTTCCTGGCTGCGCCTGCAGTCGTTTACACCGACCAGATACGCACTTGGTCCGCCGGGGGTCATGGCCCCCTCTCCTATTAGATTCGATTCCATTCATAGGGGAGGCCTGAGCCCCAGCAGAGGGAACATTAATGGGCTAGTGGTGATGATGACACCTTTAAACTTTACATCAAATTATGCATTTTGGTGTGCAATTAGTAATTTAGCAAATAAAAGTGGATCTTAATGAACAATCTTTCAGATGCTCCTTAACCATCCATAAGGAAGGCCTCAGCCCCTGCAGTGGGTACGAAATAAAGGGCTGATGATGATGATGATGATGAATCTTTCAGATGGAAATCTATCATTTCCAAGAATCCTACTAATAGTATAAATGCGAATGTTTTTGAGGATGTAATGTATGTATGGATGTATGTTTGTTTACCTTTTCACGCAAAAACTTCTGTATGTATTTAGATGAAATTTGGTGTGCGGATAATTATAAGCCTGAACTAACATGTACACTGCTTTTTATCTCACTAAAACGACCATGTTGGCGTAAGTGGAAAGCTAGTTAAATATACACGCCCTTTACTAAGACTCGTATCTTTAGACGGGAGAAATAATTACTTGAAAATATGTAACAACTTAAGCAGATATCTTATTTTTTTTACCAAATAAACGAGATTATGAATAAAGTAAGATCTGTAATAGTTAGAACACTATTAATAATTCTGGTTTATTGGTTAAAAATATTTGCTTTATTAATTACCTTTACTCGACTATAGATATGAGTGTAAGTTAATTGACACGTAAATGATCTCAATGACTGACCTGAAATATTAATACTTTTTTTTTTAATACACGCGATGAAACTGTTTAGAAGAAGTTTTATTTAATGAATAAACTATAATATTCCATATTCTTTACACAAAAGTTTGTGAATATAAACATAAACGAGAAGCGGAGTTAAGCTCAACTACGACGGTTCCAATTAAACTCTCTTAATTATATCGTCCAGTGAGCTGCGATAACAGCTTGAGGTGAAAGGTACACTCAGCACAACATAGAGTTTTATCCAACCTAAAATATAACCGATCAATTTTGAATTTGATTGAACGCCTGTTAAGGGTTACAATTAATTCAAGAAAATTAACATTTGAATAACCAAATGCGCGGCTTCTCGTAATTGTACTGATAATATACCTATTTTATATAATTATGAAATAAGACATAATACTGTAACTATAAAGATCCGTATTGAAGAATGTAATAAAGAAATCCACATGGAATTACTTTTATTTTTATTCGCAGATGATTTGCTCGGGAATCATTATACCGATTACGCTGATGATATATACCTACGTTGGCGATCCAAAGGCTAACTTGTAACGTAAATAAATAAATTTTAACCACAGATATTACAGAGGACTTCGGAGGATATGAAGGTGTAAAATATAATATAAAAAATGCAAACTATTTCTTAAACTGAATTCGCAATGCTATAGTGAAAAATATTCTTAATGAAAAAAACTTAAATAATCCACTTTGTCCCTGGCACATTGAGATGGGATGTGGATTGCCTGAACATTGATGAAAATGCGCTCTGTATTAGCGAAAAAGTAACAAGTGCTTGAAAGATTCGTCAGTCCTATTAGGTCATGGGTAGCTCAGTTAGAGCCATCTCAGAATGCCAGGGACAAATTGGGTTTTTTTTAGCATTTTTCATTCTTTTAACGTTCATGTTCATGAACATTGATCATGGCACTTTTAACAGTATCGAAATATCGGGAACTCGAGAAACATAAGATACATGGTAGTGATCCTTAATATTATCTTGGACATGTTATAACAAGAGATGATTTGCGTGTATTGCTAAGGTTTTTGAGTATGAAAAAATATAAAATGCAAGGAGAACAAGACCGGAATGAATGTGGATAGATTGTGTGAAAGTTGATAGAGGAACTGCAGCATATTTGGGTTACTGCAGGTAACTTGGAATACTTCAGTATCAAAATAAATATTAACAGAATCTTTGTTTTTTTGCCGTAAACATAACGTCGTAAGACACACTACGACATATAGCATTAAAAATCCTGTTTTTAGAATTGAATAGAATTGAAAATGTGATATGCCGTTTTAGCTTAGGATGGTATGTTGTTAATTTGGGATACTACACGTGAACTGTTACAAAGATTAGAAATTTATTAGTTTTTAAGATAAAGTGTTAGCAGTATGTTAATAAAACATATAATTGTTAAAATATATATAGATAATAGTATATATAAGTATATAATATAAAGTAAATATATGATGGAATACTATATTCCTAATTACCTGCCCTCTAAGTCCATTCACATAATTTCTAATTTTTAGTTATTTTTGTTATTTTATAAGTTTCCTGAATTTTATTCTTTATGATAGTTATAAATATTAAAGTTTAATAGTTTTCCAAATAATAAACGTATTTTTTATTAAGTTATTCCTTTTTCTTTAAATTTATTCTCAAAAAACAAACTGGTATTCCAAATACGCTGCAGTTCTTCTATATGTAAGAAAGGAACGAATGTTGAGGTGAAGAAAGTATGAAGAAGAATAGGTACTTTGTAAGTTTTTGTATTTGTAATGTTACAAATACAAAAACTCACAAACTTATCATCATTTGCTGTACAAAACAAAACTGTACCTGTTGCAATAAAATGGCAATTACAAAACTGTACACATGTACAGGTACAGTTTTGTTTATACTTCCTATTATAATAATTGTGAAAGCTTCTTTGTTTGGATGTTTGTCCGTCAATCACGCTGAAACTACTGAACCGATTTCGATGAAATTTGGTATACGGATAGGGTATTAGCTAACTTAGGTAAGACTTTTTATTCCACTAAACTTCCCTAGGGACCACGCGGGCAAAGCCGCTGGAGAAAGCTATACTAATACAATATTATAAAGAGGAAAACTTTGTTTGTATGTTTGTTTGATTGTAATGATTAGGCTCAAAAACTACTGGACCGATTTTAAAAATTCTTTCACTATTCGAAAGCTACGTTATCCAAGAGTAACATAGGCTATATTTTATTTTGGAAAAAATAGGGTTCCGTAAGACATTTGGGTTTTTCGGACACAAGGCGTAAAAATTCAACCAGAAAAGTTACTTATTTTGTGTACGCTGCCTTAACTATAAAAGATAGAACCATCAAGTGTTCTAATTAATCGTAGATCTTATAAATATCTACAAAAAAGTCCGCAACACACTATACCTATCATGTCGAGTGAAGTACAACAACCATTTTTTTAATTAAAAATCTTGAATTTTTTGTGGACTACATTTAAACGCGTTTATGTTACACATGCTATTAATCTTTATCAAAATAAATCATTTCATCACTAAGTAAAGTTTATTTAGATAATATTTGGTTTTTTAATGATTAAAAAACGTTTGGTTTTGAAGTTATGGCGAAATTAAAATATTACGATTTCTGCTGCACGGCCCGTTGTATAAAACAAAGTCGCTTACTCTGTCCCTAAATGTATGCTTAAATCTTTAAAACTACGCAGCGGATTTTGATGTTGTTTTGGTTCATAGATTAGGTGATTCAAAAGGAAGGTTTTTATGTTTAATACAAGACCGCACGGGCGAAGCCGCTGGCGGAAAGCTAGTATATTATAAAGAGGAACGATTTGATTGTTTGGAACGAATAGGCCCCTAAACTATTGGACCGATTTTAAAAAATCTTTCATCTGCGGGAAGTTTCATCATACACGGTGAAAAATGGGCTATATTTTATCCCGAAAAACAGCAAATAAAGGGATGAAAATAGTAGTGGAAGTTTATATAGGGAATTAAAACGTTACCATAATAACCATTGTTTACATTGTAACTATATACGTGTCATGATATGAATCGATATCCAAATGAACAGTTCACTAGGGACAACGTGGGCGAAGCCGCTGGCGGTAAGCCAGAACTTTATACAGTTGTGAATTGCATTTGAACTTGACTGAGACGTCGTCCTGTCTGTGTTTTATGCTATATTACGCAAATATATGCAATGAAAACAAATACGATTATTGTAAGTAATTACCACAATATTATTTAACACAAAGTATTAAAATAATGAAGGTATTTAGGTAAGTTAATTCAAGTAATATTCTAGATTTAGCACGTTAATGAAGTTTCTTCTATTATTAGTTAATATTAACCAATTAAATTCAGAATAAACTGATTGCTATATTATATGGATATTTGCCTTGATTTCAATATGCAATGTCGCGACCTAGTTTAGATGCTTACAATATTTAGTAATTATACATTATTAGGCTGATGGTATGATGATGTATAATAAGTAATACAATGAAAGAATCTGGAAACCTACTCTAATTCACCGAAAAACGAAATATCGTTCGAAATTTCGGACGTTTCCTACCACAATTACGTTCGTTCCGAATATTCAACGAACGAAAATGTTTGACATATTTATTTTCTAAACCTACTCTATTTCACGAAATGGCAAAACGAACATTTGAGTTTGACATCTAATTGTTCGGAATTCTTACCACAAATTGAGGAAGTAAAAAATGTTACCTTTTCATTTTCGTTAGCAATTTTTTATTTTCGAAATGGGGTCCATATTACTATTAATCGAGTCAGCTCTCAGTGAAGAACGATTAGACCGTAGAAGAAATCGGCAGCGGCTTCGAAATAGCCTTAATATAAGAAATATTCTCGATACTGAGTTTGTAAGTATTTACAGACTCAGTTGTGAATTATTTCAAGAACTATGCCAAGAGATTATACCTTTACTGCGTCCACAGGCAAGATCTCATGCCATCGAGTCCACAATTAAACTTGGAAGATATTTTATCGTAGTTCTTGATAAAAAAAATTGCATGCCTACCATTATGCATTTCATATTTTTATGATTCTTACAGCGTTGAATTTTTATGCCCGAGGTAGTTACCAAGGATTCGTATCTCAAAACATGGATGGGCCTATGGTCCAACAAACAGTTTCACGGTGTTAGGAGGCGAACCTCCTAGTGTAACCTCCTAGTACAGTCCTAAGACTGTCCTCAATTCACCAGATAGGTATTATAAGAAAATATATTATTCCCTCAAAACCAAAATAAAAGGAATCTTATTAAGAGACAGTGAATACCTTTGGCTTTATGTATGAATTGTGAATAATTACCTATAGAATTATGTCATTAATATTACAGATTTTACGAGGCATATAGGCTATGCCATTATACCTGAAAAATATGACTGATAAAAAGTAAATTTATTACTAAAAACCTTTTTTTTGTGCCGAAAAACTAAATATTACTTTCATACTTACTTATAAAGTTTTTTACTGAATTGTCAAGATAAATTTCGGAACTCACAATAATTAAATAAAATATTAGTAAACACTGAACAGTTTGGTGAAAACTTTTAAAACTTTTGGCGGGATGAGAATCGTTTGTATTATACGGATATTTAAGATTGCCGTACGTTGATTATAGCCATCATATAAATGAAAGGTTGTTTTTAAATATGTCGGTTAATACTGTGGATAAAAGAGTTCTTTATAGTGTCTTGATAAGTTGTAACGAAAAATAAAGTTCATTAATATAATAAGTTTTTCGTTATATTATTATAATATTTTATGTTTAAACATTGTTTAGCCACTAAAATTTTATTTAAAAGAAATATATGTTTTGTTTAACATTATATATTTCAAGTTACGGTAAAAACCGGAATTTGACATTATAAGAAATCCAATAACGCCATTCACTCCAATCGATCACGAAAATTGTCTTTGCAACGAACATTCGTTGGTGTATACGAAAATGATAAAGAGTAGCGTTTCATGCGAAATTTCGTTTTAATTTCGTTCGTAAACGAAATTTCGTTTTCGAGAAAGCGAGTAGGCCTCCTGGACTATTTTGATTTATCATAATTTCTATTGCATATATTCGTGTGCACTCAAATGAATTTAAAACTATTTAGTAACTTTTTAATAGAAACTCTATACCTTGACCTTAGACGAAGAAGAATCCGCAAGAAAATCATCAAGGCTGATTTTATTTACCTATTTATTTTATACAGAGATGTGGGATTTATTAATGTATTTAATATTGTAAATAAGCTATTCATAAAGTAAAATTGATGATGATGATGATAATTATTTAAGGCCCTCTAGTACCCTCACTAACGTTCCCTTACGAATACGCAAACAAATACGCATCGAGAGCAAAGGTGCGCTCGAAACTAATGAACGGATTTTGATGAAATTTGGTATACATATAGAGTATTAGCTGACTTAGATAATAGGATACTTTTTACCCCACTTAACATTTCCCTAGGGTCCACACGGGCGAAGCCGCTGGCGAAAGCTAGTAATTAATAATTTTGCCGAATGAAAGTAGTAATTTGTTCATATTTATTGCACTGCTACACTTAATTAAATTTTGATCTGGTTATCTGGTTTACCTACTATTTTATTAATTACTCTGAAAATCATTACGCTACTTAGTAATAAGATATGTTTATCGATCTTAATAAAATAATAATATTAAGAATTTCAGATGAAAAAAGTAAACGAAAAGCAAGTTTTATTGTAGATAGCATTGAATAAAATATATTTAAAAGTATATAAAATAGTCGGCTCCTATGTTGCACTTTTATGCAACATTGTTGCATTTTACATTGTTGGAGCTGTCTTTTAAATTTCCGGACAAACCAGTATTAACCAGCTTTATTTTTATATTTTAATTATTGTTCCTGTTATTAAATTTAACTATACGGAACATATTTGAAATAGGATAAACCATTATACCATAAAAGCCCGAGGGGAACAAGAGCACGATCGTGATTAAAATTCTAATTTACTCAGAATGTAAAATAATCTCAACGACGAAATGTAAATTTCGCTTGAAATGGATTTCTAGTTCATGTTATACATGAAGGTAATGAATGAATTCAGTTGTAAATTTTGTAGCTTATAAAATAAGGTGTAATATCTATGTAAGTTGTGACTTAGTAATGTGAACCGAGAGTGGACAATATTTCAAAACTTATACATAATTATTGTGTTGAAACATAGCCAAAAAAACTTTTTCCAACTTTGAATGCAAATTAAAAGTGAATTAATAAAAAAAAAATTGCAATAACGCAGCAATTTAGTCTGTGACACAAATGTTCAAACTGACTTTGAAAACAATTAAAATCGATCTGAATTTGGTATATTTGAAATCATATTTTTATTGTCTTACATATGTATTATTTTTAATAATATTGTTTTACGTTTACAGATACATCTGGAAATAAAAATCGATCTTTTAACACCAGATTTCACCGAAATTCAAACCTGACATGATCATGGAACCATTTTTTTTTTATAAAGTACCCATATGTTTTTTGTTATTGGTAACATTTTAATTTTCGTTCTGTGCTGTCATTTTGAACAATGACGTCATTGGTTTTCTAGTGCCGTTTGCGTTCACGTGGCTCACCATTAAAAAAAAATAGGAAAATTATTTTAAATTTAAAATATTTACATATTCATTAATTTTCATGTTTAAGATTCATCACATTTATTTTTTTTCCTCTACAGTCAACTCGTGAATAACTATATTAAATCTTATAGAGAGTTAAAAGTTTTTATTTTGTTGGTTTGCTTGTAGGAGATAATATTCGGAAATTCTGATCCGATTCTCCTGCCCATTAGAAAAGAAAAAATTACTCACTTAAATCATCTAAAAGTATGTTTTGTCTGTCTTGTTGGTAGCCAGGCCCGTTTGCGTAGCTCAGTATAGTATACGGTAAGCTGTCCGTTGCATTTGACTGAAAAGGGAATAAAAACAATGAGTCTGAATGTTCAAATACTCACAAAGGATTAATGATGAATTTTGAAAGAGAAAGCAAGATTTCTACTTAATAAATTTTCAATTTTGTAGTTTAATTCAATTTAATACTATTAAAAAATGTAAGTATCGGCTGGGAGGTCGCCGACGCCGTTTGCAGATATATCGCACGCATCATCAGCGATGAGTCCTATCGATCAGAGAGCGCGCGCACGATACTGTTTCGGCTGATGCGCACGCGCTTTTGCAGCAACCCGTTTCGCTTACATAATTTTACTTAATTTGCATTTGACATAATTTAAATAAAGGAAGAAGATTTTTAATCCTGGCATTTAAATAGTTAAAAACAAGGGAATATTGTTATACTGACCTTATTAGTAAATCCTAAGACATCTGTACCACGTTTGCTGTAACCGCTGTATGTCATGGTGTGACTGTGGTCTGAAGTTACAACTATCAGTGTTTCCTCCGAATTGACTGCATGTAAAGCCGCTTCTACAGCCTTAGCGAATTCAGCTGTTTCGTCTAATGCTTTCCGAGCTTTGGCCTCGTGATGCGCTGTGTCTATTCTACCTCCTAAATAAATAATTTTTAGTTATTTAAGTACTTGTTGCTTGCTTTCTTTCGTTATTTATTGCTTGGAAATATAGATTATTTACAGCTGTAATTATTTACAGTTAAAGTTTTTATTCTAAAGTAATTAAATATTTAAATGTTGTTCATTTATTGACACGAGTGATTCACTTAATCTAATAAAATCATATCTCTCTGCTAGAATTCAAAAAGTAGTAATTAATGAAGCGAAATCTGCAGTGGCACCAGTTACTATGGGCGTACCACAGGGATCGGTATTAGGACCATTGCTTTTTCTAATTTATATTAATGATCTTCTTCACTTTACGAAGAATTTGTGCGAGACAGTATTATTTGCAGATGACACCTCTTTACTGCTTAAAGTTGAGAGGGGTGATGACTGTTTTGACGATGTAAATAGAAAATACAGGCATGTCAGTACACTTATAAATGTAAATAGTGAAAAAGTTGAGTTAGTAGAATCGACAAAGTTCCTTGGTATTACACTAGATTCCCGACTGCAATGGGATCCTCATATTGATAGCTTGTCAAGTAGACTGAGTTCTGCAGCTTTTGTTGTTAAGAAAATTAGACTCATGTCAAATGTTGAAACGGCAAGATTAGATATTTTAGTTATTTTCATAGTGTAATGACGTATGGTATATAGTTGTGGGTTCTGTGGCTAGCATTCAGGATATTTTTATTCTACAAAAAAGAGCTGTCCGTGCTATATATAATTTACGGTCTAGGAAATCTCTCAGAGAAATATTTAAAGAAATAAATATTCTGACTATTGCCTCTCAATACATCTATGAGAATATTATGTACACAAGAAAATATTGTGATTCCTTCACAAAAAAAGTAGTGTTCATAATCTTAACACAAGAAATAAAAATAAACTTGCCGTTCCAAGCTTCAGACTTCAAAAAACCAGAGGATCTATTTACAATACATTTACCTAGAAATGACCTACCCATAAATAAATTTCAAATTCATGTAAAGAATATACTTATAAGTAAAGGCATTGTGAATAAAGTTGATGATTATTTTAAGGACCGCAATGCATGGAATTAATAGCCTTCGCTCTGTTCTATAACAATTAATTATAGGTATGTACCAACCTATGTCCTACAGACTTTGAAACTTGTATATATTATTGTTCAATATATGTATTATTTTGGTAATGACATGATTTATGTAAATGTCATTACTTATGATAAAAAGCGGGTAAGTTTCTTTCGCTTGTTCTTCTTGTCAGCTAAAAGACGTCCTGAACAAGTGGTAGGGGAAACATTTTTTTGGACGATTCTAAAGTACTTGTAACAAGCTTACTTGAATAAAAACATTTTCATTTCATTTCAGTGAAACTATATTCGGCTGCACGTCCGATTACCAAAACATGTCGATTTTGAAGGCTACCTTCAATTTATTAAGGTTTAAAATTAAATGGACATGTTTGTATAACCTGACCTACTGCTGACTATTCCATAGTCTTCTAAGTCTTAAACATGCTCTACATTAGTCATATACAGCGACATCTTACCTTCAACAAGTAAAAAGAAACCATTTTTGCCTCTCGATAAGATCTCTATTGCTTTCTCTGTCATTTCGCTCAAAGTTGGATCGTCCTCTCCCGCTTCAAGATGGTAAGGCATATGGTCCGGTGAGAACAGACCTAACACGTCTGAGTAAATAGGTTCTAATGTGAGCAGTTCCAGTCTGTTTTGTATGTATTTAGCTGGTACACCATAGGATGCCTTCTTATTCAGCCACTCTTGTATGAGATTGTTTCCATCACTCCTGTGCCCTCGGAAACCTTCGCTGTCCCTTTCTGTTTTTGGCAAGAGATTTCTCCTGCCACCTCCGAAGACAACCTTTTGAATGAAGCAAAATGTTTGTTTTTTCTTTTAGGGTGCAAAGTAGTTATATCTTTTAGGGAAACAATAAATTTTGTATAAAATGTAAGAATAGATAAATGTAATTTCAATACATAATACAAAATGAATTCGTATAGAGACAGAACATTTTTATCCGATTTGATAAAAATTGGTGAAAAAACATAAAAAAAATCTATAGTCGATGGAACCACCTCCTTTATGAAGTCACTTGTATGCTGGTATTATTTTGAATTGCTCTTTACTAGTTCCCATTTATCATGCCACTTATGATTTTATCCTACTTCTTGTTCTTCCTTTCATTAATCCATACATTTAGATAATAATAATATTCTTTATTACCATAATAATATACTTTATTACCCTAAGATAGACTCATACATAGATAAGACATATCTATTATGTGTCTATGTAAATCGTCTTCCTTTTTACTTTTAACTTTTACTGATTCTTTGGAGTAATTAATGCAAGTAACCATATTTAGTTAATTCTTTATTCTATTTTTACCTCTCTTATTTATTATTTTTTTTATATTGAAACCACCAAGGTTTTTCACAATTTCGCCTGCTGAAATTATAGCATATATCAGAGCATATTCAATGCAAATAAACAATCAAAACTTACCTCTTTATTATTATTAGTATAGAAATACATTATTGGAGTTACCAAAACCAAATTAAATATTTTGCTTTCATAGAGCTTTTGTTCTAATTATAAAAGACTCAGATAAATGTCACGCCTGCAATAAAATTGAAGATGTACAACATTTGCTGATGGAGTGTATTAGAAACAAAAATGAGAGGGAGTCATTTATGAAAGAATTTAAATTAAATGTTTTAGATATAGGATTAATTCAAAGTATTTTATCAGAACCTAAGTCTATCATTGCACAAAAACTATGTAAATTACTCGTAAATTTAAGATAAGCTGTAGTAAATGCTGTAAAAATTACCTAATGAAATATTGTTATCAAATGAATCTAGATTTAAGTATGGTATGATGGGGTTGGCATGTTCTAAAGAATAAAAACCCCTTAAAAATTAAAAGAATTAAAAAAAATTATATGAGTTTAAAATAAATTATATTATTAAAGAAACGACTTCAAAACGCGTCTTGAAAATCAGCTATACTATATGTTTTTTTTTTAATTTCGACCGTCAATGTAACAGTTAAAATAAATAGATCTCGGATGCTTATAATAATACCTTTTAAATTGTATACCGATTTTAGCCGTTTTGTTGATTGCAAGAAAAAGTTTTGATTACTTTCAGGTCAGCAAAGAAATTGGGAAAGTAATTTAGAATATTCCTGTCTTACGTATTCCTGTCATAGGTAGGGCTAAATAATAATTATATTTCTATACTGAAAGTTTGAATAATGCTCAATTTTCCCCTATTTCTAATCCAAATATTAGCTTCAAAGTTTTATGTATTATGTTAGCTTCAAAGTTGTTTCCAAACTCATATGACTACATACCCAAATCAAACAAACAAGTCAATAGCGTAATCCTAAAAAAATATGCACAGTGAAAATGTTTAAATCAAAATGGATATTAAAACAACCTCTTAAATAGATGCGGCACGATTAGACGGAAGCATATGTTTCATCTGAAATTTATTAAAATACTTTTTTTGTCTCTGAATTAGGGCCAACAAATTATACTATTAAGTCCTTTTTTCCTAGGACTTATATGATGTCTACTCACGATTTCGCACGCGTGTTTATCTTTATTTTTAAATCCCTATCCAATCTCCTTAATTAATCCAGATATATTTTTTTCAAAAATTTATATCTGAGTTAACATATACATTATATTTTAAATTAGTGTGCCAAATATCAGTTTGATCTACAATACTCTCAACGATAATTTAAACACAAGTTTTTAATCACTATTCTGGAAAAATACCAGTTATGGACTCGATATTGAGCTTTCTCCAAAAGTTAATTAAGGTTTAATTAAATGAATTTCTATGCTGTGACTTGGAAGCTGATTTTTTTGGAATATATATTATGCTGCTCAATAGTTTCGGCTGTGCAATGGTAGTTCAATCAATTACAAAATTAATTTAATTGTTTGTTTGCAGGCTTCGAAATAGCTGTATTGTCTTAAAACATTTACCGGAAGCGTTGTATTAAACATTTATAAAAAATTAATATTAATAGTTCAAACTCACATTAATTTTGCTTCCCACTTTTCCTCTGACCAATTGGGTCGCTATATCTTCACACCTGGGGCCGTATTTCGGTAGATTAGTGTCAGACTCCCATTTTCTATCAGCAGAGTGCGCGTATGCAGACGCAGGTGTCGCGTGGGTCACTCTAGTGGTAGTCACCACACCTGGAATAATGAATAAGGTTTATACTCGTTCTAATTCAGTTCATAATAACATTTTTTTTGGCTTGATATTATATTCCAATAAATCTGTCAGAAGTTGAAAATACTCCCGATAGCCATCATTATTTTTCCGGTCTGCTAAATAACCTCTTCACAATTCATTCGAAGGACCCAAGGTACGTAATTGGAAACACATGGCTCATTGAGGACATATATGCGTGGCCCTACAAATATGTGGGATGGTATGTATATCCAAATGTAAAAGAAAGGTCAGCTAGATTAACAAGTGTGCGAAAGAGAGGGATAAATGATGAGTGAGAAAAAAGATGGTATGCATAAGAGCTTGAGTATTATATAATATATAATTGGCGTTAATGTTATTTTATTTGTCTTGCGACCCCACATATAATAATAACAGGAGCAAAGGATAATTATTATTTCTACTGCAAAAAGAGTTTAATGATATTGTATGAGTAAAAGTTATACTCTGTTTAGCTTTAATATTATCGACACAACGCTTAGAGTTAACGTAAACTTTTAATAAGTTTTCATGATTATGAGGCCATAATTCAAACGATTGACTTATTTTTAAAATAAATGGCTTTATATTAATACATAGCAGCTATTGGCAGCCACAAATAACTTTGTAAGCAGCTTTAAATTCCTCATTTGATGTGATATTAATATTTTCGACAGAAATGCTTGCTCTTCTTTAACAAAATTTGTTGGAAGTTGCCACATTTAGCAACATTGTACTAGTTATGATATTCTGGTGGTTTTGGAAACACATAACAATAACGCAACAAGTTAATTTCACATTGAAACGGTAAAGATTTTACGTTACTTAAAGTTACTGCAACAGAATAATACCTTTACCACATAATACCTTTTTAATAGACTTGAAAACTAGATTAAATGGAGTTGGCTCTTGGCCTTTGCGTTGGCGTTGGTTCATTAAATTTGTCATTAGTTTAAAGCAACATTACTCATACAAATTATACATTCATTAGAGCTTAAGGGCGTCATTAAACCTTAATGTACGTTTGTGCAACTGACCGTAAATCTAACGCAAGGATACCACGATAAGACGAGCTCGCCTAGAAGTAACCTATTTACTTTTGCCTTATATAAATCTGGATTATAGAAAGCAGGGTTAGGGAATTCCACTCCTTGGCAGTGCACGATTAGAAAGATGAAAAATAGCACTTTGGCGGTATATTGGAATATTCACCAAATGAGGATTTAAGAAGGAGGAGAAAGTGGGACTAGATTGCCGATGATAAAGCGATGAAGGCAGGATTAGCTCAGCAGCTTTTAGTGGGTGTACCGTTTTTGAATGATCCTGTTATATTCGGCAAACACCAGTTTGGTATGGTCCCATTTAAAGTGGGATCAGATCAGTTGTTTTATTTTTATCCTATTAATATTATAAATGTGAAAGTTTCTTTATTTGTATGTTTGTCCGTCAATCACGCTGAAACTACTGAACGGATTTTAATGAAATTTGGTATATAGATAGGGTATTAGGTGACTTAGATAATAGGATTTTTATCCCACTAAAGATTTCCCTGGGGATCACGCTGGCGAAGCCGTTGGCAAAAACTTGTGTTATATATGTAAAAAAAGACGTAAATATGTCATATAGCACATTGAAGTGTTGTTGTAATAAAAATCAAATAAGTAAATGCCCGTTAAACAAAATTCGTCACCGCTGGATGGCCTGTTCCAAGTGAAAGAGGTACCCCTTTCACCTGTTTCTTATTTGGTTCAGATAAGATTTTAAACAAGGGGTTGTAGTCCCGACAGAGTTTGTGATCGCAATCTTACCGAATTTGGACACTAACTCATAGCGATCATTAATATTGTAAGTCTCTGCCACAGAACACAGTGCAGTGGTTATTCGTATGGCACATACCGAGTGCAAATTTCAAATTAGCGATGACTGATGAATTGGCGACCGAATTCGGTAAGATTTAAACCACCAAACTCTTTACTATAATATTTTGGTGGTTTGAATTCTGTTTTGCTATATTGGCACTTATTTAAATTCTGTTAGGTACCAGTTCTTTTGCCAGCTTTTTGAGCCCAATCCGCCAGGCCGGTAACGGAATGGGTGCCTCGCTTCTGACTCTCGCAGTCGCCTTTCTTGACCGCTGCACTTAGACCCACTGTTCCACTGTTAGCTTTCACGCCACTAAGATATGCAGTACCACTGCATGCTGAGTCGGCCACGTTCTGATCCACGCAATAAGGCTGAAAAAGATTTTTTAACTTGATGATAATAACGACATCCGTAGCCAAGTGTTTGGCATGACGGTTTCATTGTGCAACCATCTCTAAAGTCCCTGGGTATGGGTTCGATTCCCCGTCGAGTCAACATAGAAAAAGGATTTTTCTATATTGTCTCGGGTTTGGATGTTGTGGTGCCTTCGTTGTCTCAGATACTCTATAATACAGGAATCTGAGCAATGTATGTGATTTTGTTTAATATTCATTTATTATGTATGATCGTCTTATCGTCTATCACCGGGAAGTGAAGTGCATATTCTGTAATAAATCTAGAAACTAAATATTTTTAATTTAGAATAAAACCAACTTCTATTTCTATTGAAATCACGGTTAAATTTTATGTAGGTAATTAATATTACCCACCCAACTCCAAGATTAATAATCTTTATAAAAATATTTTATTGCTATTATTAATCTTTAAGAAGTCTGAAATCTGTGAGCAGATGAAAAAGATTCAACGAATATCAACGAAACTATGTCGTTCGGTCCTCTCAGCTTACTCCGCAAGATAACCATTTTTATTAATTTTAAAGCATATTTCTAATTGTCTGCAAGATATAAAGTTGAATTTCCAAAGTGATAACTTGAATATAAGAGTTGATAAACATTTTATATTTTAAGAATTTTATTAATGTCAAATAAATATAACGTGAGTAGATCGGGGGAATAGTGGAGAACTACGGCCCGTGATCGTTATTAAACCTTAATGGATCTTTGTACATCATCATCATCAACAGCCCTTTTAAGTCCCCACTGCAGGGGCTCAGGCCTTCCTTATAAGGTTAAGGAGGACGGGGCATTACCCTCCACGCTGGCCCAATGCGGATTGGAGGGTATTAACGACTGCAAATGCAGCCGGGACCAACGGCTTAACGTGCTTTCCGAAGCACGGAGTAATTCGAGATAATATTTTTTTGGTCACCCATCCCGTGACCGACCATTGCGAAAGTTGCTTAACGACAACGATCGCGGGCCGCGGTGCTTATCCATAACGTCACTATAATGTTAAGCTATAATTTACCTTCGACAATCCCGTGTAAGGAAAAGCTTCGAAGCTGAGCTTAAGTTCTTCTCCCAGACGGCCATACTTCTGCCCCAAATAATTTCTTGTTGCAGCCAACGTGGTGATGCTCATTCCGTCACCAATGAATAAGATTATGTTCTTTGCGAGTCCAGTCTTCAGTGGAGCTAACACCTAACGTAAGAAACACATCGATTATTAGTTTACATTATATTCAATGTTTTCATACCGCTGTCGAAAAATAAAAATACATAGAAATCGACCATAAAAAACCCAGTATTTACGGGTTTTCACTATTTATCACTGGAAAATGAAATAAACGCAAAATAAAAAAAAAATCATGTACTAAATTTTAAAATTAATTCCAAAAACATATTCAACGGAATGTTGACAAAAGTAATTTTGTTCGTTAGTGCGCTCCCGCTCTTCCATCTCTTTCCAGTCCCACAAATCCCGTGGACCCCGCGCCCGTAATCCCGCAAAATGGGAATGCAAAAAGATACTATACTGGAAGCCCTTAATGAAGGTTATGATTTCAAATTACAGATTTATGCTCATTAAAACATATATTGAAAAATAAACTTACTAATTAATATAACACGATTCTACGTATTTTGATTTATAACCGTTTTTCAGGAAAACTGTAATTGGCATTACATTGAGGATCTATAAATCTTATATCCTAGTCTAAAATTATACTATAAGATTCCTGAGCCGATTATAAATAAATATTCATATTAATAAAAAGTATCTCAATATTATTCATCAAAATATAGCATTAAAAAGGAATAATAAACAATAAATATTTCCAATTTTTATGCTTGAATGCGAATCAGGATTTTATGTCATTTAATTTTGCTAATAAACATTATGCATTTAGTTAATAAAAAATGCTTAAAAAATCCACTTGCCCACAGGTACTCTGAGATGGGGGGACCTAGGACGGGGGGCCTGAGGGAGTATGCATCGAAGCAGCTTGTGTGGGTCCTCCCAAATGGACGGGTTGGGACTGGAAATGTCTAGTTTCGTATCTCCGTTCCTTGCTGGAGGCAGTTCCGTCGGTGTGCGCGCTGGCATTATACGCCCCTAGGGGGCGCATCCCAAATGTGACGTGCTCCCAACCCGGTGAGGAAAATGGGGTGAACCGCGAGGTGTATGGCCTTTGGGCTGGTCTTGTATACCGCCTTCCATGCGAGAGATATCGCTAAATTTTAGTGGGAATGGGGCCGCAGGAGGAGCCCTCATCGTAAACTGAACGCGCTTACTACGCCCCAGCGAGCTCCTCGAGAGACGAATAATACGTCTTGTCACTTTTCTCGAGTGATCCATACACTATCTCAATCAACTCTACTCTCGGCAACTCACAGAGGTCTCACGAAAAAAATAAGAATCTCGTTGAAACGTTACATACAACTTGTTTTAGCTCAATAGGGATGATGACTAATTTTTGTTTCTTTGTCCGTCAGGTAGAATGTTAAAAAATATTAAACACGTATTTTTTTATTTTTTTCGTAATCATAAAATGGAATTACATGGAGTTGAAATTTCGCATGACGTAACGTTAGTGTACGTTTTCTACTCAACTGTGACGTAGAGCCCCCACTCTCCAACTTTAATGCCTGATATCTAAGCTATTTCTTGTTAAATTGAAGTAAAAAAAAAAACGTATCTAATATTTTTCTATTATCTGACTGACGGACTAAATAGAATAGCATTTTTTTACCCAGTCATCATCCCTATTAGATGTCAAATCGCTCAACTCTTTACTTGGTAGATGAAAGTGAAGTTATAGTAATAAACGTCTAACGATTCAAACAAATGTTGGAAGAGTTCCCATATTTTTACAATTTTACTGTCCCTCGTAATCATTCCTAATCTCCGTAATTCCATCCTCCGTAATTCCATAATCCTCCGTAATTCCAAAACGACATTAAGTGACCCTAATTTCATAATTCAAAGACCAACTTCCATAATTGCCATATTTGAAGTTATGAATTACATTTTCAACAAGATCAACGCGATTTATGTTCTAGTTTTATTTAATAAGAATAAAAAATCTCATTTTTATTTTAATACCTTCGAAAAAACCATTTTAATCATATATTATATCAGCGCCTCATTTAGCTTTGCTATCTATATATACTTATTATAAACGCTTCCCGCTGTCTGTACGCTGAGATGTATTAAAGTACACTGCGATATTTAATTCTGTTTCCATGAATATACAGAGTGATGCAAGAGCATCGGTTTGAATTATGGCAGTACCCATAAATGTGTTTACTTGTTTTTCAATTAAACTGTATGTTTTTTTTGTGTATTTGTTATGCGATTACTCCGATTATGAATCTATTTTCAGTAAAACTTTGTTCGACAGGTTAATATCGCCAAGGTGGTCCCATTTCATTTTATCAAAGTTGAGTCAGTAGTTTTCTTCTTAAACCAAGAAGCTTTTCATTAGATATATGTATCACCTAAACATATTGATGACATGTTCATATTAGCGAAAAACAAAAGATAGCGGGCGTACTTTGCATTCATTCAAAATCCGAAAGGAGGTATTCCTATGTTCAACGGGTATGCATGTATGTATATATTTTATACATAGGAATGTTCACCGATTTCATTTTTATTTTAGTACCTATCTATGTTTCACTAAAAAAAATTGAAAAATAAGTCAAGTCAAAGTCAAAATAATCTTTATTCAAATAGACTTCTTAAAAGTACTTTTGAATCGTCCAACATTTTTTTTCCCTACCACTCGTTCAGGACATCTTTTGGCTGATAAGAAGAACGAGCAAAAAACTCACCAGCTTTAATAAGAGTAATGACATTTACAAAAACCATGTCATTACTATATCAATACATTATAAACAGAGAGAGAGAGAGAAAAAACCTATGGTCTTATAATGATAACATAATCATTTAATAATAATGGAAACAAGATAATGAGTTTAGAAATAATCACCTATTCAGTTGCTGGATCATCTCAAGTCTAAGCGTTCTTATCTGTAATATAATCAGATACCTTATAATAAGCTTTTTTAATAAGTATTTTTTTAATAGTAGATTTAAACTGTACGATATCCTATTGTTGTATTTTGCTTGGGACCTTATTGTAGAAGCGCACACAAAGACCCTTGAATGAGTTATTAACTTTTTGCAGTCTAGTGACAGGCACCGTTAATTTTTTTTTATTTCTTGTATTAAAATTGTGTACATCACTTTTTATAGAAAACAAACTAATATTTTTACGAACGTACATTAAGTTCTCGTACATGTATTCAGAAGCAACAGTCATAATGTCTATTTCCTTAAATTTCTCCCTTAAAGAGTCCCTAATCCTAAGATTATAAATTGATCAAATTGCTCTTTTCTGAAGCACAAAATTGTTTGTATGTCGGCAGCATTTGCCCACAATAGGATTCCGTACGACATTACACTATGAAAGTAACTGAAGTATACTAATCTGGCAGTATCTATATCAGTTAACCTACGTATTTTCATTACGGCATATGCTGCAGAGCTAAGTCTACTCGACAATTTATCAATATGTGGGCCCCACTGTAGTTTAGAATCTAATGTTATTCCTAAAAATACTGTGGTATCCACAAGGCCCAAGTTCTTATCTTTTATATTAACATTTATATCTACTTTTTTAACATTACATTTAGTACAAATTTAAAGCATATTTTTTCCTTTATTAAGGAGAACAATATTTACATTAAACCAATGTACTACGTTAGCGATAGAATTGTTCACATTGTCATTTAGAGGTAACCCTCTTTTAATTTTAAACAAAAGTGAAGTGTTATCGATTGTTATCGATTCATAAGCTTATTCTTGTAAAAGTACGTTTGTATTTGATCCAGCATGATTTTTTCAGAAATCTTACTAAACGTAGGTAGCACGGATATAGATCTAAAGATAGTAGGGTCAGAAGTGTGTGTGTGTGTGTGTATGTTTGAGTGTGCCTTCTGCATATAAACTTATTTATAATTATACATTTGCTTAATATATAAATTTTAGTATAATTACGTACTGGTGTATTTCAAATACCTGCCTTATTTTTGAGAGTCCATTGTGCCTGAATGTGCCAGTGGTCTTTGTTTTTTTCGTCAAACGAAGTTATAGGTAAGGAACCTGGAACATAAAATAGTCAACATTTATATTAAAGAAAAATAAATTTGCACAATAAGCTAATTTCTCGGAATTCTATATACACCGTATAGAAATAAAAATATCCTTATTCTTCTTAAAAAGCTACAAAAAAGCTTCTACTACATAATTACTCTTTTGTCAAAACTAACACGAGTAACTTATGGATAATGTATACATATGAAGCAGTCAACACGCATTTACGATAGTTTTGGGGCTCCCGCAGTCTTACATTGCGTCAGGCGAATTCGCGGAGGCACGCACAGACGGATTTCAAGTGTGTATACGTAAGAAAACATCAGTACCAATATTATCCTACATACGATAGCAGGGAAATGGGATAGCCCCTTTTTTATACAATGTGCTCGGCTATTGTTGAACTAGGAAACTATTGTGTCTATATTCGAATCTATATTAATTATTCAGCGTGTAAAGCTAACATAGATGTTCATACCAACATGATAACGATTTTGGATGATTTTTTTTTATTTTATTCATTTATTTAACAACATCTTATACATCTATACTGTATACAGAAAAAAGTGAATCTTATAAAAATGCAAGGACAATTATAGGTAAACACTGCATGCAATCCAACGGCTTAATCTATCTGCAAAGTATAATTATACAGTATTTCTTTGAATTTCTTCTAAGACAACCAATTTGTGTCAGTTATATTACTTATATTATTGTATAATCGACTCAAAAGTCAAACGGGTGAGTTAAATCCCGATTTAGTACGACGCCTTGGAAGAGAGAACAACTTGACAGGCGAGCGAGGATACCTCAGCGGTATCCGGAGCCTAAACTTACTAAGTAACCCGGAGCAATCGATTTCATTCCTGATTAAGCCATATAAAAAATAAGTCAAGGACATTGCCTCGGATATTTAAGGGTGTTAAATAAAAGACAATGGGTAATAACTAACGTGGCCATATTTTCTTTGGATCAGATGATCGGCCTAATTTCTTCAAGGCAACCGTTAACAACAACGAAAGAAGAGAAATGGCGACGTGCCTTCGTATTATGATCGGACTTACATAGGATAGGATAGGAGTAAGCACTGTATGAACTCGCTCCTCCTATATCACTTCATATTGTTAGTCAAAGATAATGCACAATAGTGATCAATCGTCAACCTTTGAACCTGCACTGAGATTCTGTAAAAATTCGAACCCGAATTTGAATTCACCCACCCGAATTCACGTCATATAATATAGAAATTCTATTGATTCCATTTTTATATAAAACAAGATTGATTGATTCATACGTGTCTCAGATATTCCGTCCCTATGTCATTTCAATATTCACTTTACTTGTGCCACGAAACGTTAATACCAATTCAAATTTGAGCGGACGCCGCTTTTGAAGTGTATTTGGACATCTGAGTGAATTTGAATTCGGTGTCGGATTTTTATAGAATCGCAGTGCTGTTCCTGATAGATTTGTTCTATCTTTTTATGGTGTTCTAAATATTGTTATATTCGTAAAACTGTAAGTCAATTCTGTTAATGTATATGTAATAACCGTATTTCAATAGAATTTCAACTACTTACATTCTGCCCTCATAGTATCTACATGAAGTTCAATAGTATTATATATCTGACACCATTGATTTGTGAGGAAGACATAGCACAAATAATATTGGACACAGGTAGTGGCAATGTCGATAATATTGGACAGGTAAATAGTACAATGGCAACATACAAGAAGTTGGGCTTCCATTGAGATGCAATAGGCTTGTGTCCTACAAGTGAAAATACAGATTTCCGTTATATGTTCTGAAAATATGAACCATTTTAAGTTATAAATATTTAACAAATTAATTTTATGATACTTTTTTTTTGGTAAATTTTAGGCTTTGAAAACATTAAAAAATACATATGCCATTAAATTAGTTGCTTATAACGTAACAACTTTCATTAGAGCAGCTGTAAACATAACAAAACTTGCCCAGACGTCCATACGTTATACCCTTACCGTACGTGATACTGCTTTGAATTAGCAGGGAACGTTTCTGGCTAACCAGCAGCAGTTCCACAAACAGAACCGTATCTCCGAAACTATTATTCGTAGACTCGTAGACTTCTATATTATTTCTCAGATATTATTGGGCTATTTATTTATAAAATAAACATAAAGTTGACAACTAGCCTGTTGTTACGTAAACATCACCTATCAGAATTGGCCTGCGGATATAAAACCTCGTTATCCTTTTCATTGCCCATTAGTGATTGATGCGATGAAGTCGGCTGAAAGGTTGCCGTGTTTGTACAATTTGTAAAGAACGCGATTTGAAAGGAACAGGTAACCTCTTAATTTATGGGTAGGTAGATGCTTATAGCTATTCAGAGGTATAGAGCGAGTCGAATATTCTGTCTCTAGCGACTACAAAATGGCATCCTGAGTGATACCGCAAATGCCTCCGGGTTCATGCATATTTGAACATACCAATAGTGGCCCTTGAAATAGAATCATGTCCAAAAGGACACAAGAATCGTTAAAATAATTATCCAAACCCTCTTATGTATGAGTTTGGACACATTGAAAGTGGTGAATGAGATGAACAGGGACCACACACCGTTTATTACGTCATAGGTTTCCGCATCCAAACTTTTTGTCTTTGATCTTTATCGTAATTTCTTTTTAATATATATTTTTCGTAATTTGGAGTTTTGAGTAATGCGATATCCTCTTTTTGAAAGTCAGTTCGGGAAAAATTCGCCCAGCGAAAACATGTAATTTAATAATATAAATCCAATATAAATCAGTAAAGAAAAATGTAAATTAGTCATAACCGCTTGCTTGCCCGTGTCAACTAATAGTTAACAAATCGAGAATTTAGAATTGACCATGTCAAGTAGTAGTTAACATAACCTTGAAGTCAGCTTTGCCCGTGTTAACTGGTAGTTGACATTGCATTTCACTCAGCTATGACCATGTCAACCTGTGGTTAACATCGCTCCCGCCGTCGAAAAAGCTGATTCTACCCGTCTTTATCGCTCCAAGGCCTAATTTGTATTATTTGTCCCGTTTCTTCATGAAATTTCCCTTCCACACAACCCCAGTCAAGCATCCAAGCCATAGAAAAAATTCGAGAAAAAAACAAACGTTCCGTTTCAGTCCAGTTCGATTCGATTTTAGCTTTGACTTTTATGATTTTAAATAATGACATTGTACAAGTGTTATACCTTTTTGGAATGGGAATAAAGAGTTCTTTTTGTATTTTGATTTAATTTTTCTTTATCCATAAGTGTTTAGAACAAAAAAAAACTGATAATCTGAGTAATTTTACTGACTGTATGAGAACTGTTAAAGAAATATGCATATTTCTCAAATGTGGTAAATGCTATCCGCATGATTTTTGTTTGTTTTCAAAGAATATAAGACTACTTATTTAGTGTTAGTTTTTTTTCCCTAAGAGTGATACCTATTTGTGCATTTAATAGCCTTGTTAAGTTAAGGTAAATAACGTCGCGCGGCGCCAGATATTGGTATGGAAAACAAAGGCTTTTTAAATAATAAATATCTATGAACAAGTGATAATTTTTTTTTTCTTATTCTATTATTTATTATATTGACAACATAATGAAAGAATAAAAACCATATGTCATCGCTTTTATTTTTGAGGGATGAGCTTTTGAATACAAGACGAGCTTCAAAACGCCCTACTTCTAAGTTCAGCACAGCATAACGCTGCACTAAAGTCGTAATTTGATAAACAAAAGATAACATTGTTTAGCTAGTTTCATAATAAACTTATATTTATATATATATTTATATATATACAATACTTGACACTTTTTTAAACAAATTGAGTCACAGGAATCGATTTTGTGAAACCCGACCAGAGCGCTGACGGCGCAAAAAATGGCGGGGCAAAGTAGGGTCGTCACGTTTTTTTCGTGGGACATTTGAGGTAGGCACGCGCTGAGGGCCCGGGGCAAAGGCGCGTTGCGCGCGGACCCCCCTTGGGCAACCGAGAGGTTATTATTAGCATATAGTTCTATCTATTACAGGAAACAGGAAAAAACCCAGGAATTATTTGTAAAGGAGATTTTTTTATAAATTCTGTTTTTTTAGTATTTTTGTTTGTTGCTACAGTTTCTTCATTTATCAGTTTTTGTATCAAGTTTAGTCAGCCATTTCATTTTCCTAACAATAGTTGTTGTTAGGAAAATGAAATGGCACCGGATCCTTCACAATACATACTTAATTTTAAGCGATAATTTTGCTTCGCTATCTTTGTGTATCTTGTGTGTTCTCTTTTTTTGTCCAATAAAATTTATTATTATTATTAATTTGTAAAAGCGGTGATAACCGCTTATCTAAACCAAAGATCTTCATCAACAAATTTGCTTAGTACTGGTGACCGATCGCATATATACAACAAAAAAAAAAAATTGTTCCTATACATAGGTATAAGAACTTGAGTGGCTCGACGGCGTAGTGGATAAGCGCCACCGCCCACAATCGTTGTTGTTAAGCAACTATCACAAGGGTCGGTCATGGGATGGATGACCAAAAAATATTATCTCAAGCTACTCTGTGCGTCGGAAAGCACATGAGGCCGTTGGTTTGGCATAGCAGATCTTTCATTATCTTACGGATGCAAGGAAGACCTGAGCCCTTGCAGCGGGGAAGTAAAAAGGCTGACGATTAAACAAAAACTTATACAGAGTTATGGTTCAGTTACACTAATCCATTTGGTTAGTATACAAAGTGCGGGCGGCCTTTGCCAGCTATTAGTCAATATCTATAATAATGATTTAAATTATAAACAATCAATGACTAACTGATAAAAAAAGAGTGTTACGTTACTTTAGAATGAAATCTAGAAGTTTTCAAATAATTCAGTTATAAAAAATTTCGACCTTAACCCAATGCATCAAATACATTTTAGGTTAATAAATAAATAATTAAAAGAATTGTGATAATTTTAATGGACGTTTGTGCAACTTGGTATTAGCAACCAAAATGCTCGTGTTAACTAAAACAACAAAAGTGTACTTAGATTCGAGACAACTTATAAAAGTTAAAGTTTTTAAAAAGTTTTTGAATCGTATCTGGAATCTAGTGCGTAATCTAAGAAATGGTCCCCTATTCCTTATTTCCACTGGTAGGCCTTGAAACCTGCGAGGTATTCTGTCAATTAATTAAGAAACAACATTATTGAGTTCATTATAGTCACAGTTTTAAGTCCTCTCTGGACCGAGAGACCGTTACTTATTTTTAAAGGCGGTCGCAAGGTCCGTTTTTATTCCCTTTTTTATAGTTAAAAATTTTTGTAATAAAATATCTTTGGAATCATGTTGAACCATTCCATTGAAAAACTGAACGACCTCTTTTATACTTTACAGATTAACAAAAAATACAGAAATCAGATAAATTACTGGCCATAAAAACGCGAGGTCGTCTCTAACCTTCGTATAGACGAGAGAACTAATTACTTGAGAATATGTCATAACTTAAACAGATATTTTAACTAAATCAACAAGAATTTGAATTAACTAACAATTGTTAATATATTAATTAAATTGTATTATTATTAGCTATATATATTTATTACTTAAATAATTTTTTCGTGTTTCGGTTTAAAAAGTTTGCTGACTTTAACATTTTCTCAACTTCTTTCGACTAGACTAGATACGAGTGTAAATGTTTTCAGTATGTTTTTAGCCTAAATACTATGTTTCTTCCGAGTTAAGAATCTCACGTTGTCTGTGTCTGAAAATTGGTACGACAAGTTTGTCTTTCTTTTGTATTAATGTATTTTTAATATTGCCATAGATGTACTCAAACGTGACAGTCAAAATATTGATTTATCATTAACAACTGATGTTATAATTTTCATATCTTCATTATTGTACTGAAATACGAGTATGTTCGATGGTATACAGAACTGCCCGTGTATTAAGTGTTGCTATAGCACGTGAATAAATTAGTTCGATTTCAAAATGTTTTACAAACAAAATATTGAATATGGTAACACAACTTAATTCATTTGCCTACCTACCTTTTCCTAATTTGGATAAATATAAATAAATTGAGGGTAGACAGGCAGTTCCTGAGAGTTGTCTGTTGCAACTCCGCCGCCATAGCGAATGTTCGATCCCGCAAGGTTCCATTCCAACTAAGTCTTGAAGCTTGAAGTGTATATAACAGAAACTTAGAAAATCAACGCTGTGTGAAGGGGCAGTAGGACTATAACAAAATTACACCAGAACAACGCGGTAGACTTACGACCAGCGGCTTAATACACTGGGCTTTCGAACAAACTAAAAGTAAGTCCAAATTCCTTTTTGTTGCAAACAAAATTGAATTCAATTTGTTCTCTACATCATTAAACTTAAATTATGTACCTACCAACTATCATTTTTTTAGTACAACACATTGCGTACTTTATTAGCCGATAGGTATGTTCATATACAAAAGTTTATAATCTCAATAATATTATAATTGTAAGGTAACAACAATAGGGGTGACTTTTTATTTTTCTACGTATGTAATTAATAAATTACGGCGATACATTGACTTGGATATTCGCATAGTACATTTTACACAATTTACATATAGTACACACATTAATACATTTCTATATAGTTGTGACGTAGCAAGCCTCTACTTCTCAACTTTAATACATATTATATAAGTCATTTGATTTGTTAAATTCTATACCAATAACACAATTACTAAGCATGAATTAAAGCATGTTAAACTGTTTAAGTACAATCAAGCACGTTAAGCACAAGCATGTTAGGCTATACAAATCTGTCAAATGTACTTAGCATTCAAAATCAATGGAGGTAATTTGAAATATTGTGGTTGTAACTTGATCTGTAGCCGCATATAATTAAACACCATATGAATTAGGATTGGGAAAGTGTGAGCTGAGTCAATGTAACATCGCATTCGGCGGTGCTAAGAAAGGAACGGGAACTACTTCGGAAAACAATTATAATATTAGATTATTCAAAGTCCTTCGTTTTTATTGTCTTATAGCTTACAGTGTGACCAACGCATTATTTTAGGTAGAATCTGCAAATAATATAAAATAGATTATTTATCAGCAAACTAAATTAGCAGTAACAATATACATATATCCTTCGAACTTTCGCATTTATAATATTAGTAGGATTGCATAATAATTAAATAAAAGACAATATCACATACATTGCTCAGATTCCAAGGTCAGTAGCTGAAGCTTCTGTATTATGGAGTATTTTAGACAACGAAGGTATCACATCGTCCAGCCCATGACATAGAAAAGTCTATTTTCTACATTAACCCCACCGGAAATCGAACCTGGACTCAGGAAGCGACACCTTGAAACCGGCGTGCTAATTTATTGGCTACGAAGGATGTTGAATTGGATCCCGATCCAATGTGAACAAAGCTTTATGTAAATCTGCTCGATTAATCCAATCGCTTTGTTTACAAACAAATGCATCTTATCCATTTATGTATAAAGAGAGTGTTTATTTGGGTTAATGATATTCGTATTATTTTAACTAAATATGATTTATCTTCTAACCCTTTTATATTACATACTGAGTCGCTTCAAACTTATATAAAAGATATGTAAGAAAAGAATCTTAATAAAGTTATTTCTAGGCATGCAAAATTGTAAAAAAAATGTTAAAGTATTAGGTAGGTTAATTTTAATTTATTTTTTTTAGTAATATTTTGCATTCAAAATTCAATTTTGATATTTATCTTATAGGAAAATAGTTAAGAGAGCTCGTGTAAAAAAGCTGTGATCAAAAATGTTCTCATCATCATCAGCCCTTCCCACTGTAGAGGCTCAGGCCTTCCTTATGGATGGTTAAGAAGGATGGGCCATGGCCCTCCACGCTGGCCTAATGCGGATTGGAGGTTATTACCGACTGCAAATGCAGCCGGGACCAACGGCTTAACGTGCCTTCCGAACCACGAAGTAGCTCGAGATAATTTTTTTTTTGGTCACCCATCCCGTGACCGACTCTTGTGAAAGTTGCTTAACAACAACGATCGCGGATCGTGGCGCTTATCCAGTATGCCACCGAGCTACTCAAATAAAAATGTTCTATCACAGCTTCAATTTATTAAGTCCTTTTTAATAAAAATCACAAAGTTGTCCCTAAAATTCGCGATTTTTTATTTCTTTACATACTCTTTTATAGAAAAATATTCACTAACAGAACAACTCTGGCAAACACGATCGGTCGGATGAATACAAAATAAACAAAGAAATCTTAATTAATAATTTATTCAAGTAGTTATGTTTTTATCTATTAATAAAATATTATTATTCAAACTTGAAGTTTCTGAGAAAAACCAAAGTTACTTATAATTAGTTTTTATATAACTACCTGAAATTAATATTTAATAACTTGTTTTTAATGTGGAATCTGAATACTAAATAGAGTTTTATCATTACATTCAATGCTGCAAACGTTTTATTGATAAGTAACACTGTACCTTGCTACCGTGAAATGCATAACGAAACAAGCCTAATTCGCGAGTAATATTAATTTGTAATTTCAAATACCTAGCTGGAACGGTTATGAGATACAGTCTGGTTCAAGACAGACGGACGGACAGCAAAGTCTTACACCTGTATCTATAGTCGAGTAAAAGTTATTACTTGCGTAAATAGTTTAAACAAACAGATATTTTGTTTGCCGATAATCTGATATTTACATGTAAAATCTATTTATATCTCAGAATGACATAATAAATTTAAATAGAATCATTGTTTTTAATTTTGAATAATATGTATGAAATTTTGTTTTGTTTATTTAATTATTTTTTTATTGACGTCATATAAAAATGTACTTTGCTACCTTGCTGGTGCTTTCGTACGCACTGTAAGCCAGCAAGCATGTTGGAATTAATAAATAAAAGAATTTGAACGAAGTAAGAACTTTAAATAGTTATTAGTAGCTATTCATCATAATCATCATCACCAGATCTTTTGTCCCCACTGCAGGGACTTAGAACTTCCTTCTGGATAGTTAAGGAGGATGACCCTCCACGCTGGGCCAATGCGGATTGGAGGATATTAACGACTGAAAATGAAGCCAGGACCAACGGCTTAACGTACCTTCCGAAGCACGGAGTAGCTCGCAACGCTTTTCGGTCACCCATCCCGTGACCGACCATTGCGAAAGTTACTTAACAACAACAGCCGCCGGCGCTTATCCACTACGCCGCCGTCGCTATTAACAACTCTTAACAGTCATTATTTTATTGAAATCCTTGTGTATTGGTTAAAGATATCACCACCACCACCAGCCCTTTTACGTCCCCACTGCAGGGGCTCAGGCCTTCCTTATGGATGGTTAAGGAGGATGGGCCATGACCCTCCACGCTGGCCCAATGCGGATTGGAGGGTATTAATGACTGCAAATGCAGCCGGGACCAACGGCTTAACGTGCCTTCCGAAGCACGGAGTAGCTCGAGATAATTTTTTTTTGGTCACCCATCCCGTGACCGACCCTTGCGAAAGTTGCTTAACGACTACGATCGCGGGCCGCGGCGCTTATCCACTACGCCACCGAGGTTAAAGATATATGCTTGAGTAATGCCAATTTCTCAAGTAATTACTTCTCTCGAAAATAGATATGAGTGTTAAAGGTAGAGTCTCGTTTTAACCCTATGGGTATGGTATCCAAGAAATGGTGAATTTTAGAGGTTGTTATTTTTCTATATATTATTATTAACACTTTATACAATACACTCCCTTTTTTCGGCAGTCGTGAATATGTTGTTTTTATTTCGTATTAAATAAATACTTTTAATAGTCAAATAGCTCACAAAATATATAACAAATTATGTACAATTTTGATAAAAATACTTTTTAAGGACACACTATATCGCTACAATAACGCTCATCCAATAAAACAGATTTAGTAACCGTCGCTTAACGAAGTAGAAATTCCACTGTAGATATAACAAGTATCAAGTATGTTAATCCAACCTTGTCCTAAAAGTGATCTTATTGCGAGTAGTGAAACACTCAAGTTCATTGACAATACAGTTTCTATTTACATTTCAGTTACAGACCGTAATTACATCAAATCTAGTTCATAATGGTTCTGTTAGATAAAACTTTTATCATACTAGCTTACGATTTTGTTTAATTAGTTTTGACTTGAAGTTACAGGGTAATCAGAAAGGGTCTCAATTATATTAAAAGGTAGTATGTAAGAGGTATTACAAAGGTATCTACTGATATGAGGCACTTTTAAGGTTCCGTAGTAAACAAGAAACCTTTATTATTCCGCCATGTTTGTCTGTCCAGGGTTTTGCTCAAAAACGATTTGTACTAGAAATTTGTAATTTAGCATGAGTATACATGTTAATACACCGACCAAGTGGTAAAGTAAAATTTCGAAAACAATATTTTTAGGGGTTCTCCCCTACATGTTAATTGGAGATGGTATTTTTTTTTATGGTGATATAGTGTGAGGCATTGTTGGATAAGTCTTTCAAAAACATCAGTGATATGAGAAGGCCATTTTATTTACTAAACAGTTTATGACTTACTAAGGTTTAAAGAGCTAATTTTCTTTTGAATCAAATGTAAACTAAAAAGTCGTTGATAAATATACAAACATTCAGAATTAGTACATATAACGAAGTTAAAAGGAAAACTATCATACTTAAGTTGGCTTTACAATTTTACGAGTACTACTCGACCAATGGTAAATAACTTGAAAATTTCGAACAACACCATAGAAAACAATAAATGTGATGTTTTTTAATGGATAATGGTGCAGAACCCTTCACACGTGAGTCCGACTCACACTTGGTCGGTATATTTATTGTTACTAACTAAACGATTATATTCTCTACTCTCTACTAGGACTATGTTCCTATAGTTAATTCAATATACTTTTTTATTGCAATAATAAATTCAATCAAACATGATTGCTGCTATAAAGGATATGTAATTGTTGTTGTAATCCTATTAAACTTTACATATTTCCTCCTGTGTAGTAACTGTAGAGTGACAGCTGGGGGTTATAATGGGGTCAACACTAATTTCTATGCGATTTTGTAATTATAATAATGCTATAATCAGTTTGTATTGTTAGCTGTCATTAAATCTATAATATATACAACTTAAACGTGACTGACATAGTGATCTATCAACGCACAGCCCAAACTACTGGACGGATCGGGCTGAAATTTGGCATGCAGGTAGATGTTATGACGTAAGCATCCGCCACGAAAGGATTTTGATCAATTCTATCCCTAGAGGATAAAGTAGGCGATGGAATTTCGTATGAAACTTTGTCAATTTTAAACCAATCGGGCTGAGACTTTGCATGTATAAAGCTACTATGACGTAGGCATTCCCTAAGAAAGGATTTTGATCAATTCTAAAATACCACCCCTAAGAGGATAAAATCGGGGAAGAAACTTTATTTCAGGTATTTTACACAATGAATAAATATTCGTGGACGAAGTCGCGGGCAAAAGCTAGTCTTCTATATACTCGTATATATAACGGCTAAGCCGATTTACCAGATTTTGGTTTTGAAATGTTGGCCGTAGTTTAAAGTAGGTTTAAGCGGTGAGAGGTGATACGGACAGCACCGATTCATCTAGTAAATAAATAAATGAATTCCTATCGCCTTTGCTTGGTGTCAGTACAATAAAAGGATCTAAGACCGTACAGCCTTATATCGATCTTGAGTTTTCGCTAAAATGTTTGTTCGGTGTTTTAATATTTCTCAGGAGTCTGAAAGGCGAAAACTGATAGTGCACCCCCCTGACTCTAGAGCCCGCGGTAAGTGCCCTCACATACGCCCCTGGAGGCAATTGAAAGATATAGGAATGCAGAGCAGTCTATATGAAGGAAGCGACCCGTTCGCATGCCAGCGCAAAATTCACGAAGCACTGCTTGTTTATGACCCATGCACCGTTTCATTTTATTGATGTAAAATTTTGGAGGGAATACCATTAAGTACTTATTAATTATTACAGTTATATTTCATTGCTCCATGTTGGCGTGTATAATATGTTCTTATGATTAATTCATAATTAGCAACATGTGTCCAGCAAGGATATTGCAACATTTTTCACTATATTATACGATATTACTGTAAAATGTGCTATCACAAATATCTATATCATGTATAAGTAGTATAAGATGTGTAATATTTTTATGCATGAAGGGAAATGATGATATTTTTTTGTTAATTTATAAATAAAACTTTTGATTTGATAATAAATATTATAACAGCTACTCGTCAAGGAGGACTTAAATAGCGTAAATTTTAAGCAATGTATGATGCAGCTTTCTGTAAATGAAAGAATTTTTAAAATTCAGTAGTTTCGGATTCTTATAAATCCAAACAACAAAAATTCTCTTGATGATATACTAGATTTCCGCTAGCGGCTTATCCCACGTGGTCCTGTATTATATTTACTTAAAAATCTTCTGAAATCACTGTTTATATTAATGAAAAGCAATTTCAAAAGATCTCAGCGTGCAAATAGATAGAAGTGACTTTTATACTTTAAATAAAAAAGGTCATTATTAAGTTGACGTAAGTAGTATTGAAGCCTTTTCACTGCCTCGAGAATCGGGAATAAATAACTTACCAACTTTTAACTGTAGTTAGTAAGGATATGACATAACACAGATTATATTAATAACTAATCAGTAAATCTGTATACCATGGGTACGTTATCATTTTTTACTGATTCAAGAATGCGGAAATATAATTTTGTTTGACGACTAAATACATATCTGTCCTTTAAATGAAACTTGAACGAGATTTCTGCCTATTTAAAACAACTTTTACCATGGAGTTTGTATAAGTACTTACTTCTTGGAAATTAGCATTGGTTATTTACTTTATTGTTTACGAATCACAAAGTATTTCAATGTAGGATTTATTATTCAAGTGATTCGATAGTGCGTCGAATAAAAATTAAATTAGAAAACTATTTTTATTTGATTCTTAATTGGATGAAATAATTGGCATCCTAACTCAGACACAGATACTTTTGAAGGTATATATGAAACTAATTTAGTCTAGTTTGTGAAATAGAATAGGGATGATAATTATATTTTTTTGTCTGTCCGTTTGATATATTATCGAAGATTAAACACGTATTGGCATACGTCCTTTGTCCTTTGACCAACTCTTTTATAATAATTGCTATCGCTTTAAAATAAATTTGTCGTTTAAAACTTTTTAGAGCGTTATTTAGCTGTAGTCGGGTTTTAGTTTCTGAACTTTTTTTCTGTTATCTGACTGACGGATTAAATAAATTTTCATTTATTTTACTCAGTCTTCATCCCTTCTGCCTCATTTTTCTTAAAGGTCACGTAGTTTTTGAGAAAGTCAGGCAGGTAAAAAATAAACTTAAACAAAATAATTAAATACACATTCACCAAATTGAATGAATGATAAATTTTGATACAGAACACAATGTTGCTCTCAACAAGTAATATTTATATAAATCGTATGTAAATCCACTATCAAATAAGTACAAAAACAATACAATTACCGGTGATATTGAAACAATTATGGGAACATAATTTTCAGGACTCCATTGAAATTAAGACAAATGAACTGATATCTCATAACATGATACTTAATGCACAAGATTCATATTTATAGTATAAAAAAAAACTGCTTCCAGTCTGCAAAAATAAAAGAGAATAAAAGTATTTTTAAAAGCGGTTTCAAAATAAACTAGCAGATGATTATTGCCTAGTTAAGCTGTTTATACTTATTTACTAGCACACCATTACTATAACTGTAAAAAAGTTCTTTAAAACTCTCTACTTCAAAGTAACTGAAATGTTTATAAATTTTTTCTTCAGCAATAAAAGTATGATTACGAAAGGAAATTTATAAATGTTATGATATTGATTCATTATATTTTTACGAGCACTATCAATGAAACTACTTTTAAACGGTTTCAAAGAGTTTGTATTTAGTTTTATGACGTCGTTGTTTCATTTATAAAAAATGGTGAATTTTGGGGGTAATTTCGTGATTGGTTTCTGTTTAGAAATAAAATATATTTACGATTTGACTGTGTGAGATGAAATTTAATTTTCTCATTCACATTTAGAGTTTTTTGGATGTTACTTACTAAAAATATATATAAATATAAATATATATTTTTTGGGTGTACGCCCTCTTAATTAGTATCTATATCGATCTATTTTTTTTTATTACATAGAGGACACGGAAGTAAAGAATAATATTTTTGGAAGTCTCAGGGTCTGTGTAGGAGTATGTTGTCATTAACGATCCGAATTGATGGAGAAAAATGTTAATATAGTCGAATAAAAATAACAATAAATATAATAATATAAATTCATTCTTATTAAATAAACAATTTAATGTAATTTATAATTCAAGCGTTTCTCAAGTTAAATCATGCTACGCATATAGAACGTATATACAAATTAAATTAATCTTGACGTTCTACCATAGAGATCCAATCAAATAAAAATACTTCAAAATGCTTACCCTTTTTTTAACAGAATACCATTGTTAAAGCTTGATGTTACGTGGTACAGCCGGTTAGTGACGAAGGCTTAGATAGAAAGAAGTGGTTTTTATCACACGACTTATAATTTCGATCGATTCATATCGATTTTGTTTGTAACGTAATGACGTAATAACACTCATATGTGAATTAACAGGTGACGCTGCGCTCGCGCACGCGGTTACAAGGTCACTGGCCTTTCATTCACAAGATACGCGTGTACCGGTTAACCAGACACCACAGCCGTAATACGGCATGGCAGTTGAAAAATTAAGTTAATAGTTTAATAGTTAATAAAGGGCGATTACGCAACGATCTAATTAAGATATTACTTAATCAATATAGATACTGATGTATACATAGTCACTCGATTATGCTTGCAACATTGGTGTCATGTCATGTTAACATCTGACCAAATGAATCTCATGTATAAAATAAAAATTACATATTCCGAAGGTAGCAATTCTGTTGCAAAAACTGGATTTATATTTAATTAAATAACCGAGATAACAGAAGCAAACTTATTATAAAGGTACAAAAGAGAATAATTAATTATATTTTTTCAATTACAATTAAAATTTATAAACAAATAAAAATGAATATTTTGATAAATCTAAGATTATTTTATTTAAATTCTGAATAAGATACGAGTATTTTAAAGTAAAGTACTTCAAGAGTATAGGGGCTAGAGTTCGCACACTGTTTCTATTCTCTGGAAATTAAACATGTGCGAGTTGGTGTCGCGTATGAAGGGTTCCATACAATTATTTATGTATCGGAGTTTCCCTTCAATATTGATTCAATTGTTTTTTAGTAGTTTTTGTTATAGTGGGTATAAAAATAAGTCATCTGTGAACATTTTAACTGTCCAGCTATCACAGACGGCCAGATAGACGAATAGTGGGACAGAACCACAGACTTAATGACGCATAGATATACAAATGGATGGACGGATTAAGTACTGAGGGGTGGTATTGGCAATACCGTATTTTAAACTTTTTTAAGTAAACCATCATCGTGGAATGATGCCCGCTACATTCAGTTCTTTAGCCACATACACAATACCTCTGTACATATGCTATGTATATACTATATGCATGTATACATATATGTATATAGATATAGTATCGTAGCCGACCTTTGCTTTAATTAATTGCATAATTATTTAGCTACGAATTACTTAGAATATTAAACGAATTATAATGTGTGTAATAAAGTGCATTGATAATGTATAACAAACAAAACGCACTAGATGTATTATAGTCTGAATCATTTCCATATTTTTCATTGTTATCAATCGAGAGTGCATTGTATATTGGAAGATGAAGAGTTTGTTTGGTTGAATGGCTAATCTCAGGAACTACTGCTTTGAATATATTTTTTTGTGTTGAATAGTTCATTTATTGATGAGATGACTTCTTGTCATAATGTGACGTTATATCGCTCACTGAATAGTACAGTGGCACAACTCAAAAACCATAAATGCCACTGTACTATTCAGTGAGCGATATAACTTGTCATATTATGAATAAGAGGTGTAATAAAAAATGTTGCAAAAAAGGAAGAATGGCTTAGTTTTTGTATTTGAAAATATCACCAGCTTTCCTCCTTTGATTTGAATTATTTAGTATATAGGCCACACAATTATAAATTTCCTGTCTTTTAAATAAGTCTCTGTTTTAACTTTGTGAAGAAAACAGTAAAGTACTTTATGAATATCGTTACTGTCAACATATTATCACTTAAAATTGTTTATTTATTTATCTACTTCTCCAAGCACAACCGTTCAAAGGCGGACGCAATGTTTGAGGCATTCTCTGCCAATCTTTAGATGCTGTGGAGATTAAAACACGTAATCGTGCATATGTAATTCTTCCAAATGTTTGATTCTTAATTGAAATATAATATCTCATCATCATTATCAGGCCCTCCGCGCATGCCCAATATGGATTGGTGGGTGTTAATAAATATTTGTGTTACAGTTTTATAAATTACTATCTCTTTAGCAGCGACTTTTCCCGCGTAAATGAAATATAGCCTATGTCATCTGCGTATGATCTAGATTACCGTAGATGTAAGAAATATGAGATCAGTCCAGTTTCTTAGCTTATTCGATGCAAACAATCAAATAGGTGTTATTGCAACTGAAATTATTAGATGATTTCATTAAATTCTGTTCCATTTTTAATCTGCGGAATTGGACCTTGTTAACATAAAGAAATCTCTTATACTTTTATCCCAAAACATCTATTAAAAATGTAATTAGATACTATTTGTTCATGTTTGTGTAAACGTAAATAGTTAATGCTTGTAATTTAAACTTTAAAAAAATATTATAAATAAAGTATATTATCTCTTTGTTCTACATAATCACTATTATTTCATGTTTTATAATACAAAAGTCGAGGCGCGGCATGTCCAATTTTCGCAATAAATCCAAGAAACCGGGTCAAGAGAGCAATATTATAGGCAGGTATTTGTTACCTGAAAATTATTTACAATAACCAGACAAAGTAAATTTTACTATGGGTAATCTGCATTCATAACCTGGAAATAAATTTTATTTTCTTGATAAAAATGAAACTACTCTCTTGATTTTGATTTGACGGATTTTGAATTTAAAACAAAAACTGTAATTAAAGGCATGTAAATAGGTTTTTTTTTAAATAGAATAATAACACCTAAAGATCTAGGTAATATTTGGTAAAAAATTTGTTGCAACACTCCTCCAAAACGGTTTGATCGATTTTTATGAAATTCTATATGTATATTCAGTTGTCTGAGAATAGGTCGTTACCTATTTTTTATACCCATGTGATAAGGGTGGTCCATCCTCAACTTATATGTATAAGCAAAACAACGACTGGCGAATCATCTTGTAATAAATAAAAAGATAAAAAAAATAATTTACTTACGTTTTGTTTCACCCACACTTCTTGCACTAACACAGAACAATAACACATTCACGAAAAAGGTTGTCCTACAAATTTTAAAAACCGAATTCATTTTGCCGCCAAATTCACACACTTTTTACACTATGGATTTAACTGTTTTTGTTATGCCAGTTTGTATTTTATTTTTATTTTAGTTTTATCATAGGTAAATTAGGATTTTTTTTACACGAAAATTTTATTAATATTATTAAATGATAAATTATAAAGTGTTAACAACGCTGCGGCTTAAGTTACACTAGCAGGCAATGCTCTTTTGGTGTCACTTGAAAGTATGATTCGAACATAACATCGAATGTAATGGAGTCGAATTTGTTTGTTACACTTATAATATTGTACGATTACGCCCTTGAACTGAACCTTGTCTTAAATTGGATGCGAGAAAGTTACGTTATGTTTATTTATTTATTACACATATATATATATATATATAGTATTACTATTGTGAGACCGCGTAAAGTCAAAAACTGTCTTTGTCTATCTCATTACTCTCTGCAATTGGGACAGAATGGCAAATTGCACGACAAAAACTGGTTTTCAAATGATTATTGGTAATCTACGGTTGATTGTTTTATGATGATATTACGAATAATATTGAAACTATGTTGATTTACTAATGCCTCATATATTTGTTTTCTTTCCGCTTTCTGTACGCTGATATCTTTAAAACTACACTAGGGATTTTTTTTTTAATAATACAGAGTGATTTAATAACATTGTTTGTAGGTATATATAATATACGGCCACGCGGACGTAGGCGCTGGTGGAAAGTAAGTATAGAAATAAGGTTAATTTTAAGGGTGCTTTTAGAATATTGTTCTTAATATCTTATGTGGTTTTCTCAGTTTTATTTACATCTTATTTGATAATTTTTTTTTTGAACAAATCTCTTAATTTCACCATAAATAGTTTAACAAATGTTTCTACTACTTAATAGTATTATTATGACGATGCGCTGGTAGGCATAATTCTTATTAAATTTGTATGTATCTGAACATATCTTTCAAGCGATACGGCCCTTGTGGGATAAACACAGAATACCAAACGCCGTAATGTTGAACTAAATATGTTTAAAACTAAGTTAAGTTGTGTATATTGAATATATTAACTTATCTATTCATTATCGTATGTCAGACTTAATCAATGAGTTATTTAGTTTTAAAGTTCCATATTTTCCTCAATCGCACAACAAAATTGTCTTCTTGATTTATCATTAGAACAATGCCCATGTTTTCTTGTATATATTATTAAAATTTTAATGGCACAGACCGCTATGGGATAGGTGACCAAAATTTCATTATATCGAGTTCCTTCTGAACTCAAGAAAAGCCGTCAGTCCTGGTTGCATCAGCAGCCATTGGGCCATTGGCAAAAACTTTACATCCAAAACATTCAGATTTATGATACTCTACGGCACTTTTGTTCATATACTTATTATTTAACTCAATGTCTACTGTTTAATAATGATTTAAGTTAAATTACCAAGTATTAACCCATCGAAGACACAATGTAAGAAAATAATGAATTGGCGTGTTTTAATTAATTTATAAATATTCATTAGCCGTGTTTGCAATTAGGATAAAATTATCATAATTGAAGCATTGTTTGTTATTTTAGTAAATACAAACCTACTCATCATAAAAAAGGAAAAGTTGTTTGTTGATTTATTATAACCAGCATCTAAAATAGATTCTATACACCTATTCAAACTTTTTAACTCGTTAAAATATAGAACTCTTTTTTTTAAATTTATATTTACAGCCTGCCAACAATCATGTATGACTAACACATTAAAAAAAAAAAGCATTGTAGACTTTGGTTTACAATACGATAGAAAAAAAGCAAATATGACTCTATATAAGTTATTTAAACGATTTTAAGACTAGTTTTTGATATCATTTACGGTAGAAAAAAGCAAATATGACTCTATATATTTATTTTCTGTGACTAAAATTTATGAAATCCAGCGAGCGCGATGTTTATTTGTTTGCGTATTTATAAGAGAACATAAGCGAAGGTACAGCAGCCTTAACATAAAATATACTTAAAAGCTAGCTCAACATGCAAAGATATAAAAATTAAATATAGGTGAGTGGTCTGTTGCACAGAACCAAATTTAGATTTGATTTTATAAAACTGCTTTTTTTAATCTCTGGAAACAGCCAAGATAAAATAACTAAAATTACATTTACTTGACATTTCACTAAAAAGACCTAATAATAGTAGACATATTTTACTTAAATAGCTCGGTGGCATAGTTGATAAGCACTTTGGCCAGTGATAGTTGTTGTCAAGCAAATTTCGTAAGGGTCTGTCATGGGATGGGTGACCAAAATATTATTATTACGAGCTACTCCGTACTTCAGAAGGCACATTAAGCGGTTGATTCCGGCTGAATTTAAAGTCGTTAATAGCCTCTAATCCGTATTGGACCAGCTTGGAGGTTCATGGCCCAACGGCAGAGTCCTAGTCACTGGCGGCACCCGTTCACAAGCCTATAGCAAATGTCGAGCCCGTAGTCATGCTTGTTCAACCAAACGTGTAAAATGACAAGCCTCGTTCACCAATTTAGTCGAGCACTACACGACATTTTAATTAAGCTGCTAAGTTAACTAACTTTAAACTTATTACTTATTAATGTGCTTAGACGTATTTAATTACTAATAATTAAGTTGAAAATCTACTTATCTACTTAATAATTATGTTTAAACCACTACTTGTACTTTAACTATAAAGTGTAAAAAGTAAGCAATATCGTTTAAAATGTAAAATTTTATTGCTTAAAATAATAAAGAATGCAACTAAAACTGTAGGTAATAGTTTATATTGTTGAAAGTGGACAAAAATATCAAATGAAAGTCTGACGACTTTTAAATAAACTTAATAATAAAGTATTTTTATTATATATATAATTTATGCAGTGTTTTTCAATGTGTAGGTCGTGACCCCTAGGGGGTCGTAGAGCCTTACTTAGGGGTTCGTTGGCAAAAAATTTTTTTGTCGATAGAATATCAAATCGTGTAGCTAGTATTGTAATGTTTGTGAATGAATAATAAGTATCTTAATAAAGAAAGTTATAAATTATGAAATGTAGTGTTTTATTGCCGGAATTTATAGCCTGGAAAGGGGCAGTGTATTGAAAAAGTTAAAAAAATACTGATTTGAATAGAAATACGGAAATCTGATGATTTCCGTATTTCAACAACGATCGCAAGCCCCGTTTCTCATTATGAAAATAAAGACATAAAATACTTCAAATAACAATATCGACTATAATAAGAGGTCAAAAACGCGAATATATTAGCGATGAGAGAAAGTATCATGAAAAAGCAAGGGGTAAATACTGGCCAGTTACGACATTACGTGTTGACTAATGCATTTATACCTCTGTTAAATTTCATGTAACGTACAAGCTCTAAAAGGGAATGTCCCAAGCTACACCTACTACTTCACTGGTGTAGGTTTGAGAAATACTAGTTTTTACCTACGACCTAAATCTATAATACTCGTATAATCATTTCATAAAATAAGAAGTTCTTACTTAGGCCTTATACTATTATCTATAAATCAATTTTAACACAAACAGCAGTGTTGCTAAATTATTTTATAAAATGAAGCTAGATTTCTAGTTTTTTTTTTATTAACCAAACAAGTTGCTAAAATTAGCTAAATGTTAAAATAGGTACAACAAGTTACAATAATATTTAATTTTTATGAGATGCAGCAAGATAGCGTTAAAATATCTCGTGTTTATTAATTAACTATGATTTAAAAAATAGTCATTTGATAAATCAACTTCTCTTTTTCTATTTTACACAGAAATTCTGCCATAAATCAATTAACGTGGAAGATGTCGGTGAATCTTTCTTTCAAAATGTAGCCAAATAATTTAGCTACAAATTTCATAACATTGTAGCTGTCTGACACCAAATAATAGCTAGATTTGGCTATAAAGTGGTTAAGTTGGCATCAATGACATACAGCCTGGTAGTTGGGCCCTGGATATGTCATTATTAAAACAATATTTACTTATGTACTAATATGCTATGATAAGGTACTAACTGAGGCATATGAATAAGAAGGGTTCTTTTGCATTGAATAGGCTCTGAAGCTGTTGGACCGATTAGAATTAATATTATTTCACTTATGGGAAGTTACATTATACGCGGATGACATAGGCTTTAATTTACGCTTGCGAAGTCGTGAGATAACTGTAAGTTTTTTAATTTAGCGATTATCAATTCAAACCACTAAACCTTTATGAAGAATACAAAATAATTTCTATCATTAGTAAATAATAGGTATGGAGGGCGACTTGATTTACATTATGTAGTGATAATGATACAGTAATTATTAAGAAATCAATTGTCTTAATTAACATGATAACACGTTATAAATGAATATATCGCAGTTACGAGTCGAGAATTAATATTTATTGATCTTCCTGCACAATTATACTAATATTATATCTACACTAATATTATAAAGATAAAAAAAATTATTGCTTGCATTGAATAAGGAATAGGGATGGCTTATATTGGACCGATTATAAAAACTCTAACACCCACAGGAAACTACATCATACACACAACGCTGAATCTAGGCGCCTAGGCAAAACAAACAAAAAGTTAATGTACACCGATTGAAGAGTGTAATTTTGCAAATGACATAAGAAACTCCTTGGGACCGTGATTTGAAAATTTTGTACGCTTTAATACCGCCGACATGAACTCATGTTCAAAGAAAGAAAAATTTTTTTTATAAGGCACTACTTTTCATAATCTATTTACTATGCCATGCCACCCTCTAAATATGAGCGCTCTAGGCGGTTTTCTAGTTTGCCTACATGGACGGGCCGGCCCTGCACACATAGGCAGAATAAAGCCTATGTATATATATTGTCTCTGGTTGTGTGTTGTGGTAGCTTTGTTGTTTCAGATACTCCATAATACGAATACTTTAGCTACTATTTTATGATCTGATATTATATATTTTCAATCAAAAAGGGGTTGTCCTGATGAACAGAGTAAATATATATAAAAAGTGTGAAATTATAAATAGGTACTAGACTTTTACCAGTAATTTCTCAACGTGGATTCTAGAATATTTATTAATTTTGGAAACCTAATGGTATCAAGATTTTTTAAGTTAGTAACTGCATATAAACTATTTTAAATATGTACTCTTTGTATTTCTTTATGTTAACAATGTTATTATTGTTTTGAAGAAAGAGTTGTGACGCCTTTGAAATTGAATTAGCAAGAAGGTTTAATTAAGTGACTCTTGGTCCCGTATTTTGTTCATAAACTAACACAAATTTTGACATCCTACAGATTAAAGCTTAACTCAATTGAAGAATGTTTTGCAGTAAGTAATCTGACAAGCTTTTGACTTTACATTTTGAATTAAGAGTAAACATTTTTGCCTTTGACTATCTTTCAAGTAGCTGGAACATTGTAATTGGGAATTTGATGTTGCTGTCTCCAATTTAGAGGAACCAGAATATTACTGTCCGAAATAGCCCTTTGCTAGATCTACAGACTTTTATTTTACGGAAAATTAAAAGGAAACTACTTCCACATATGCCGTCTCTCAAGCGCGGATTAGAGAGGTTACGTGTGTCTCTTTTTCCTAATGAAAGAAGGTCAAAAAGCAATGTGGGGTGAGTATTCTGGCGACTCTACCACGGCTTCCCAGGTTTCATACCCTAGCAGAGGAGACACAATAGGGATTTTGGTGGGCAAGCCACCACGGGAAATAGCTCCCTGTCCGATATCATCCGTCACTTTAGTCTACACTTACAAAATTGAACCCCCATTACCATTCCTTATGGAGGTGTATACGTTCTATATCCATACGAAAATTTAGTGCGTCAGTAATAAGGATAAATAAGCTGATGCCGATCCTTTTTGTTACTGTATTTGATTCCCAATCTAGTATAATAGCAATAATAAAGATTGTTTCGAGTAATTTATCAACTGATTCTATCCGTGTTCATGCAATCAAAATACTCATAAACTACAAAATACTCTATTGCAAGTACTTTGGAACCGACACTAAGATGGAGGGCTCAGCCACGTTATAATATTATATTGCTCTTTGTAAATTAGAATTCACTACCTCATGAGATTCAATGTGAAACTTTTATACTTTCGAATAACGTAGCTCCAAAATGAGGAGCTACAACTTTGGGAGCGACGGAATATTTGACGCAATTTTTTGCATGGAGAGAGAATAATGTTTGGCATCTAATCGATCGCATACTTTCAGAAGGTGATATCAGGAGTCATAAAATTAGACAAGCATATCTGAAAAGAGCAATGAAAGTCGTGGAGGCGCAAGATGTGCATCACAAAAGCTCCTGCGTGAAAATATAGCTATAATATTAATAGCAAAATTACACAAAAAAATTTAAGTCCGAATAAATTATTTTCTTTATTAAATGTTACTTATGTATTTATAACGGAAGCTATATTGTTGCCTGGAGCAGCTAAACAGCTAAAGCCGACGCTATATTGATGTGGCTTTCATCGATACATGGATTAATTCACTGGGAAAGTTCAGGTGAACAATTTAGAGTGGGCGTTAATTCAAACAGGCTGTTATCTTTTAAGTACCATATATATATGATATATATTCCAATTGTTGCCGACAGCCTTACCATGTTTTTGATATATTATTACTGGCCTCTTTAAGGAGGCTTTTATACTTATTTTTAATTTATATTTTTTTTACTTTTTGACTTTGTCAATGTATTCTCTTGTATCTTGTTCTTTTTGTACGTTGGTCATCAATAAATCTTTCTCGGTGCTAAAAGTTATATTATTAAATTATCTACAGTCCTCTGTGCTTGCTGTCGATTATACCAATATTCCAAAGTATTTCTACTATGTTAGTCAAGTACCTTAAATTATGGTTATACATTTAGTTCTTAATATTATATAACGCTTTTAATTATGTTAATGCCAATGACAACATATATATTATAAATGCTTGTATTATTGTCTTCAAAATTCTCTCTCTCTATATATATATATACACAATGCTTTATGTCAAATTTATTCAATCTTCCATCGATTCGTTTGTGGAACAGCCTACTTGACGCCGTCAGCAGATCACCAAATGATTTAAATAAGGCCACTCCTCTCTTTTGCAAAGCTTTTGAGAATCATAATTGTTTGTATGTTTGTATGTATTTAATTTATATTTGAATGTGAATAAATTAATCTTGTATGATATGCTTTGTAAGATGTTATTATCACTATGGACATGAAAGTTTTAATTCTCTTACTCACTTTTATTGTTATGCCGCCATAGCGTATTTAGTTTTCCCAAATGTTGACTGGGGAATGCTATTAGTATCAAATTCGCTTTTGTTCAATATTTTTCATTGGTCAATAAAATTAAATTAATAAATAAATATTAACATTATATAATATAATTTTATCATATTTATAATTAAAAAGTTTGCTATTGAATACGCATTACAAAGTCAACTGGTTCTAGAGGAATACTTGATATGGGGTACGCCTTAAAATTTTATTTTACAATTTCGTTTACGTCCTATACTTTGATGATGTCTAATAATAATAATATGTATTGCTTTTATGTCCAAAATTACGAAAAAATCTGCATCGCCAGCTTTAAAACTTAGGATCGTATCCACTAATGTTTTCAGTATTTGAGAATTCTAAATTTACAGTTCAATGGCGCCGAAAATCTGAATATGATTACATTCAAAATTTTGGAGAAAATCGTGGTTACGCCCTTTGAGTATAGCTCAAGGTATCGATAATATAATGTTTCATCACAGCTTATAATGACGATATTTTATTATATAAAACTACTATTAAAAAGTTATATCGCGTGTTTTAAAAATTTTGCAGATGTTTCTGTTTTTTTGCAGGTTCTGTTGGTAGTCGATAAAACCATTTAAAATAGTTTTATTTAATGACTAGTGTACGTGAAAATATAAGAAACCATAAAGTAATTTATTGAAAACCAGTTACAAACTTATTTTTGAAGAAAATGTCCTCTTACATTTTGTGTAAAAATTAACATATATAATTTTTCACACATACAAAACTAGGGCAGTTAGCGTTAAAATAAAAGCCACGTATAATATTTAATTTTATTAATTATTCAACAATAAATATTAATTATCACATGAATCGTTTAATATTACGTCAGCACCAAGTCTACGATATTATGAAACTAAAAAGCTAAATTTCAAATAATAATTTTACATTTTATTGTAAAATTCTGTAAAAAGTAGTTGCCTTATTTCTATATAATATTCAAATGTCGCTTTACATTATATCCCATGTATATTTTAATATATATTTTTTAAATATTAGATCTCCGGAGTTTTGGCACCTTTCTAAAGCAACCTTTTATCATTTGTAAGGAATATTATTTTGGATCATTATTATCCGGTTACTATGTGAACAAAGTCTTACACGGGAACCACAGTTAGTTCTAGAACATAATGATACAAATATAAAGATACAAAATTTAAGTTTTACGTTAACGCGTTCACTAGTGAGTGTTAAGATTTTTTTTTGGGATTTTTAATTCTAAAATATTATCGTAACATCAAACCACCATCTGCACCATCAAAGGAGAGTGTAAACGTAAAAAAACCTATATTAATTCATCGGGGGTATATGGATTGCGTATCGAACATGGTTTTATTTATGCTCATACAATAGCTTTATTTATCGTTGTATTACTATATAGTTTTTTATACAAACTAAATCAAACATAAAAATGTCAAATATTTATATATATATTTCTTTCTTGAATAAATATTATTATGAAAATCATATTCGACATTATCTATTTCTTATACTTTATTGTACTTATTTGAAACATAAAATTTAATTTACTTACCTAAATTTAAATTTATAAATTACAAAAAAAGCGATCCAGGACTTTATAAATCGCTTAAATAATAAACGCACTTTGGAACCCTTTTAAGGGTTTAATATAATTATGGTACGAAAAAATGTTTATCGTTGAAATATATAACAGATATAATTGTATTAAAACATCTATTTTCTTTATGGGGAGACTTTTAAAAAACCTTTAACCACAAAAATCCAAAAATTTTCTTGAGTTTTTTGCTCAGCATCATATTATTTGACCGTGGCACTGATTTTCAAAAAAAATTATTTATAAATCGAAATTTAAGTCCATTACTTGTATATGCAAATGTTAAATGTTGTAATGAAACAAATGGTATGAAAAATATTTTCCTACCTTTTTTAAATTATTACAATAAGGATGATGACTAATTTTTGTTTGTTTGTCCGTCAGGTAGAGTGTTAAAAAATATTAAACACGTATTTTTTTATTTTTTTCGTAATCATAAAATTACTGCGTGACATTGAGTTGAAATTTCGCATGACGTCACGTTAGGGTACGTTTTCTACTCAACTGTGACGTAGCGAGCCCCCACTCCTCAACTTTAATGCCTGTTATCTAAGCTATTTCTTGTTAAATTGAAGTAAAAAAAAAATACGTATCTAATATTTTTCTATTATCTGACTGACGGACTAAATAGAATTGCATTTTTTTTACCCAGTCATCATCCCTATTATTAGTAAGTACAAAAGCAAATATAAACAAAAGATAGAAAATTCAATATTCATATGTATCTTAAGGAAATTTTTTAAGGCACTTAACAAATAAGTTTTATAATACCTAACTGCCAATATTTGTACAAAAAAATTGGTTTTGTTCACTTTAAATTTTACCGTGAATTTGGCAAATTCATAACATGAAAATTCTATATTAACTCCAAATGGATATATTAGAATCGTATAAAATAATTTCAAACCAAATGAGGAAGTATAAAAAAAAAAATACTAGTTCCCGAAATCAAACTAGATTTCGCTACGGTACGTTGTTGATTTCTCCATAACAACCTTTCCGATTTTCTTTCAATTTAAAAGTAAATTAGTTTTCAAGACCCGATAAACAACTCATATTCTATCTGTACTTTTTCGTATTTGTATTGATATCTAAGTTACGATCTTTTCAAATTTCAGTTTTTCCATTTGTTTCCTGCAAAAATCAACTTTTGCTAGACTCGCTATCTAGTGGAGGTGCTTTTTTAGTGCTTTGGGTTTTAATTTAAATACTTCCTGATTAACTAAAAGACTTAACAAATCTGCATTGAAATTTCTTGATTGTACATTCAATCTACAAATATTTAAAATGTATATAACATACGTACATAAAATTCTCTTTATAACTAATCTAATTTTCTTAGTCACAATATTTAAAAGTACCTAAATCTTTAAAAGCATCGTTAAGGTAATTACACGAAAACATTTCAATTGTGCTTCATCAGGCGGATATTACCGTTGGTAATATTTTTGTACACATTAATAAAAAATAATACTTTCTATAAACACATGGTTATCACAGTCAATATACTTAAGGCGTAAGGAACTAAACTGACTCTTGTAGTCGATGCACTCGACGTCCAAAACTTGGGCTTTCTCGGTGTATAATTGCATTGTTCATGTTTGTCTTCAGTGAGGCACATCGCGTAGGCCATAAGGTGAGGTACTACGTTTTGTTCGTAGCTAGAGGTGAATAGGTGTTCCCATGGTCCTGAAGCGAAGACCGCCACGTCTTCTCCGCCGTGAGTTTCAGAATCCAGTGGCACCAGACTTGGGTATGAATATTCAAGGTCTCCTGCGTAAACAATTTGGCATCAGAGAGAGGTCAGTTGTATGGACACTTAATACGAGTATCATTACTGAGAGTAACGTAGCATTTTTAAGGCTTCCGAGGCCGTACTTGGACGGACATATCCACCGCGTGGACTTACGGATTAGAGTCCTATATAACCTTTATACAAGAAGAGTTGGGGTTATAGTTATTGCAGGTTATTACCAATTCACTATTAAAATCACAATAAGGGTTACTGCCAAAACCCTAAAGAAAAATATAGTAGAAGAACAACTTACGATTCAAAAACTGCTGACTCAACGTGACATCGATTCGTTTCCCATCAGCTCCAATAGAGGCCGCCTTCCCGTTTGCATAACTTATAGTCGTGTAAGGCATTCTATCATCACCGGTTGCTGTGTCAACTGTACTAAGTATATCGTTTCCTCTCGAGGGGTATCCTGCGACCGTCATAGTGTGCGCATGGTCTGAACTAACGACTATTAGAGTGTCCTCCGCATTGGTCAGGAGTTTGGCTTTCTTTACAGCTTTGGAGTACTCTACTGTTTCATCTAAAGCTAGATGTGCTAGGCTGTCGTGGTGTGCATGGTCTATTCGACCTCCTGGAATAAAAAAGAAAATTGTATATATTACATGGGTCTTAGATTTAAATTCGCCTGTTTATATCTTGTTTATTGTAATAGCAGTGACGCCAGCAGCGTTTCCGTGCCTTTTTTTTATGGGATAGTGGGCAGACGAGTTGACGGATCACCTGATGGTAAGTGATTACCGTCGCCCATGGACACCTGCAACACCAGAGGGGCTACAAGCGCGCTGCCGGCCTTTGAGGGACGAATATGATCATAGGGAGCGGAGGGTTGAGGGGTAGAGGGAAGGAAATAGGAAGAGGTTGGGCCTCCGGTACCCTCACTCACAGGATGAAACACAATGCAAGCGTTGCTTCACGTCGCTTTTCTGTGAGGCCGTGGTATCACTCCGGTCGAGCCGGCCCATTCATGCCGAAGCGTGGCTCTCCCTACCTAAGTATCCGTAAGACGCTAAAACTAGAGTAGTATAGCTCGATGGTGTAGTGGATAAACGCCGCGGCCCACGCTTGTGATTGCTAAGCAACTTTCGCAAAGGTCGGTCCCGGGATGGTTAACGAAAAAAAATATCACGAGCTATTCCATGCTACGGAGAGCACGTTAAGCCGTTGATTTCTGCTGCGTTTGCAGTCGTTAATACCCTCCAATCGTCATTGGGCGTGGAGGGTTATGTTCCATCCTCCTTAACCATCCATAAGGAAGGCCTTGCAGTGGGGAAGTAAAAGGGCTGATGATGATTAGTATAAGAGTTATAATTGGCATAGTAGCTAGAATGAGGTAGCAGTTATTTACAGTGTTCGGGCTTATTGTCACTAAATCCGGTACGATAAAGTTCATTGCAATACACGTTTTTGTGGCGACGATGCCTAATTCGCTGCCTCTGCACTCTATTAAATATATCTCTTATTAATAGTGCTGTCTTAAAAAATGTCAGCGGTAGAGTCGGTTGAGACTATCCTTTAGACTACCTAAAATATGTTCGAGTAAAACCTAAATGATACTGACCTTCAACGAATAAAAAGTATCCCCGTTTACTTCTGCTAAGCATTTTGATTGCCACTTCCACCATCTCCTCAAGCGTCGGTTGATCTTTGGCTTTCAAATGGTAGTCCATGTGGTCGTCTTTGAATAAGCCTAAAAGGTACTCTGGAAGATCATCGGAGTTGAATACCTGAAATAAAAATAGATTCACATTATTGTTTCAATTTCAAAGTATTCCTATCGAATTTGGTCATTGAAGACTGATTTTTGTTGCACGTGGACTCATTTGTATTTATGGCTTTCAGGTAAGCCTTATTTTAATTATTTGGCAAATACGATGTCGTTTATATATTTTTGTTTTGAGTTATTTCTCCGGAATAATTTCGCATTAGGCTATCAAATCAATAACAAATTACCTTCATTAGTTCATTCCTGTCAGTAATGTATTGATGTGTAGCATTTTTGTTGACCTTGTCTACGTGCCACATCTCAGTAAGGTCCAGACCGTCTAATCTTCTGCCAACAGTCTTCACTAGAGGATCTGATACGTTAGGAAGCAATTCCCTTCTTCCGCCTCCCATTATCACCTGCAAAAAAATCAAACTATATACATTTAAAAATACACCAGAAGAATAATGCCAGAGGTTTTCTTGCATTTTTTTGAAATAGGTAATCGCTTGTTGCAGTTTTTTAAAAAGCTAATTCCTTGTTGCATTCCCGCGATCGTGGTTGTTAAGCAACTTTCGCAAGGGTCGGTCAAGTGACGGGTGACCAAAAAATTATTATCTTGAGCTACTCCGTGTTGGAAAGAGTGAGCAATTGACTTATAATTGTATTAGCTGATTCGTTGAATCGAAAAACACCATTGTTGCACAGTAACTATTTATTTTGACGATAATTCCAAATGCGTAAACTACCTTCAAGCGCGGTTGGTAAGGGAGAGAGGGTGGCTACGGAAAAACCACCACTTTACCATTTTCAATGTGGCAGTGTTGCCAACATTGGTCTCGGCTGCGTCTACAGTCGTTAATACCCTCCTATGCGCATTGGGCCCGCGCGGAGGGTCATAGCCCATCCTCCTTAACTGTCCTTATCTGTCCGTAATATCCTTAACTGTCCACAAGGAAATCCTGAGCCCCTAATGTGGGGATGTAACAGGGCTGATGATGATGATAATAATGCATTTTTAAAATAGCCTCAAGCCAATGATAGTGCAGCGGTTTCTTTTCAATTAATAGTTAACCTAATCACACATCGTCATGGCTTATGTGCCCGTCCACACGACGACAATTTTATCGTAGCAATTTAACTGGGCAGTCTATTTGTAAAGTATTATTAATAGAATCAGGCGTTATATTGCAAACATCCATTGCTATAACTTCTACCCAGTACCTGCTGTGCATGGCCCTCACAAATTCACATTTATAAAGCAACAAAATCTTGCAACAATAACACACTATGCATGGTTCGCCCCTTCACGGAGCATCTTAACATCTTGCAGATATTACCTGCAGGAAAATACTGTTAGTACTAGGCGAGAATGTTGCTAGATATCATGATTTTGGTGGGAGTCAAATGGCTATGAAAAATCGTGTGATTATAAAAGGAAATTTTTCGAACGAAAATTAGATGTTACCTGAGTGCTCGATGCGACGTGAATGGATACAATATGGATCATATATTGAAATTTTTTTTTATTTACCATTTGAAAATTTCGAAAAAGCTATTTACAGATTTCCCAGTTAAAAAAGTTCTAACTGGGAAATTACAAACTTTTGGATTACTATCCTAGTTTGTTTTAATATAACTTAGCTAATAACAATGTCAAATCAACTTGAAGGTGGAATAATAAGTATTGTCTGTTTTTAAATAAATAAATTTTACTATAAAAATATAGTAATTTTTATGAATAAAAATAGTCCCTAGTAAATCCGGTGATACTAAAGTAATCTAGCTTTGTTAGATGGGTAGAGAATTACTAGGTAACTTCTGTTATTTCCCTTTTCATTTTAATACATACGTATTTACATTTATGATCAATGACAAGACGTAAATTATTATTAATCATTAAAAACTCTCTAAGCGTGATACTGACTCCAAACATTATTCTTCAGCGCCATCTCGCAATAACGATACAAAGTGAATCGTCGTCAGTCTTAAAATTCTTGGTGAACAATAGGATAGATGTCGCTGGACATGAAATATATGTGGAGATAAAAATAGAGTTACCTTTGAACATCGCTACGTACAATTTTAACTGTAGAGGCTTCTTTAAGGCATGACTCGACAAATTACTTGCTTACAATGACATTGAAACGGGAAAGGCTATGTCACGGTAAATTTTCTCATCGATTCGTATTTAATAAGATAGTTATTTGCATTTATTGTTGTTAACACAAAATGTCGGTATATTGCTATAAGAAGACGATCATTCTAGAACTAGTTATCTTATTTTATCCTAGCCAGCCAAACTATGCAACGACTGGGCAATATTTTGCAGCTGCAACAAACACGCAGTCTAATTCATTTTTTTTCCATTAGCACGAAAATTTATTCACAGCACAAAAGTAAATTTTAATTGATTATTGTCAGTAACTCAACAGATGGCGTTGATTTACTCTCGTAAAGGGATACTGTGTTACATGATCCATATGCAAGAAAAAACTAATTTTATAAAGATGAGGAATCATTTGATTATTTTTGAATAAGCTCTATAATTATTAGACCGATTTCAAAAAATCTTTTACTTCTGAGAAGCTACATCATACGTGGGTAACATATGCGTATACGAAGTCGAGGAAAAAGAACTAGTTAATTATAATTAGTTTATTGTCAGCGTTAACCATGAACTGATAGTTGGGGTCATTCAAGTTTGAGGTAAACGTACTTGCAAGCAATTTTAAGAGATTCGTTCCGCTTAATCACAGCTACCGATTCTAGGAATAAGTTTTACACTTATTTCGTAAGGAAAATCATTGAGTATGTAAGTTTTGTTCTCCTGAAGTACGGTCAAAGAAAACATGTTCTGATGTTTTGGATCTTCGATTTAATTGGTCATCTTCAAGCTATCAAGCTTTCCTGCGGAAATCCTATGATTATTACATACAGGTAACAAACATTATTGTATCTACACGAGCATTTACATTCTTATAAATGCGTGTGACCGATTTTGCATGTCTCCATATTGTTTATAAGCTTTTATTTTAGTTGCTCTATTAGTTAAATTTGTCGTACTTCCCGGTTGTGCAGTATAATGTAATATGAATGTGGAATAAAACTGATCTAATGATAAGCCAGCATTTGACCATGCGGTATCTCTAATTTAATAAAGCTGTAATCATCGAGACCCGTCTCGTCTAATTTGTCTTGTAAAAGGCTTCAATAAAATTTATATTAATAACGCAACCTCAGTCTAATGTGGACTAATTTGATTTTCCAAAACAAGATATTTGGCCCAAGATAATTTAAAAATAGCTTGTTTAACTATATTTTATTTATTTAAGTATAATTTCATTTAATTTTGGATTAAAAATTTGATCGAATATCTCTTAAAAAAGGCCAAGCGAGCTGAATTGCTTGAAGCAGTCGCACGACATTGAAAAAAGAGACAAAATAAACAAATCCGTCAATGAGATAAATAGAACAGAGGATTTAAGAGTACATTGCATAAAAATGGCCAAGCCCTAAGAGGCACAGTCGTTACATATATATTTCCCCTCCTTCATCTTCATTACTCTTTTCACTCATGCTTACCGGTTCTCATAAACTTTATAACTTTGTCCAAAACCTATTGAAAGGTTGTGATTTGTTAATTTTCAATTAAGACACCTTCTTAACGTACTTCTATTTTTTATGCTTCTCACCTTGAACTGTCGACCTGGATTATCCATCACGAGTTGGTATGCGATGTCCCGGCAACCCAACGTAAGACACTCCTTAGGGACATCGGCGTCACACTCCCAGTTACGCTCTGACGTGTGTGCATACATTCCCGCGGGTGAAGCGTGTGTTATCCTTGTAGTTGTCACCAAACCTGTAAAAAAAAGATTATATAAGCCTAAAACTCTAAAAGACGGCTCTAGCCAAGACATTGCCATCTTATTAGAATCTCTTCTACAAGAATTCTCTAAAGAAGATCTAAATTACACGAGCACAAACCAGTTCTAAAATTGTAGTATTATTTAACAATTTGAATCATATTAAAAATATATATATTACAAAGTTCATCAAGAAACCGATATGACAACTGTAATAAAAAAACAAGCGATATCCCAACAATAGTCCATTAACAATCCAAGAATGGAAACAAACTAAATAAGACGTCATATTAAATCAATAATTATATTCTATTCAATTAACTGACGTAGAAAATACATTGAGGTTATTACACGTGAGTGTATACAGAACGGTAAAAAAAGGTCATAAAAAATATTTTATTAATGTATCATGAACAATAACAAATTTATGACAAAGTTGATATGAAATAAAATATATGGCTTAACTATAAAATGGTATATAATGTGTTTCTGGTGATGGTATGAGATGGTGATGGTATAAGAAGATAATTACAAGAAAAACATACCTATTTTGGTTGATCAAATAATTGAATGTAGAAGCTTATTTATTAGCCATTAACAATAGTGAAAACGTTAATATACATTTACCTAATTACCAAACCGATCCCATGTTAAACATATAATTATAACAAAATAATGTCATTTTTTAAGTACATAATCTTAAAATCAACTTTGGTGTTTTATAAAAAGAACATACATATGTCGAATTTCATTTAAATCCTATCGTCTATGAAGAGTCAATAAATAATAACTGCAAAAATGCAACGAAACAAAAGGAGACGAAAGGAGACGAAAAAAACGTTTCAAATCTATTATATTGTTTTTTCAGTACATTGCAATTATTTTTTATCTTACAAAAACATAAGAAACGAACCCAAAATCTTTGTCACTATTGTGTAGTAATCTATTTTACAACGAATAATTCAATAAAACAAAAATTGACAAAAGGTCAGTTATTATTTATTGACTCTTCATGGGCGCTATCTATCCATGTAGGTGCATGAAATATTCTACTATCTACAGCAGAGGATCATCGAGACGGTACTCCCATTTCAAATACTAAACGAAATAAGCCAGTAACCAGTAAAGGATACGTGAAGAATATATCACGCTATGCAAATTCGCTAATAAAAATTATACGCTAATATTGCGCTTAATTGGCACATAAACTGTCTATAGTATCAGTTATGATAACACTTACTCTTGATAAAGTAAATTCTATCCTAAACTAAAATACTACATCCATATCTGGTCACATAGACGTCTAAAGATTACAGCACAATTATTTTCTAAACGTGCTAATCTTATACAATGGGCAAGTATTAAAAAAAACATTAGTTCCCGAAATCAAACTAGATGTCGCTACGGTTCTTTCTTAATTTCTCCATGACAACCCTTCCGGTTTTCTTTCATGTATAAAAGTATATTAATTTTCAAAACTCAATAATTTGTAATTTCAAAAAATTTGTAATTTTTCGTATTTGTATGGATATCTAAGTTTCGTACCTTGCAAATTTCAGTTTTTTTAATAAGTTAGTTAAAAGGAACGAATATGACTATGTTCAGTTCATTCGTTTCCTGCAAAAATCAATTTTTGCTAGAGTCGCCATCTGGGGTGCTTTCTTAGTGCTTTATTTTTTTTTTAATTCTTCCTCATTAACTAACTTACCAACATCTAATCCTTGTTCCAAAGCCCATTGGCCGATGGAGGGTGCCCAATTTCCTCTATGCAGCTGTGAGTGGCAGGAACCTCTAGTGACGTTCCCGTCCAAACCGATGACTCCATACTTTGTTTTTACACCGGTCAGATACGACGTTGCCGTACACGCTGAGTCAGGCACTTGGGCATCAATGCAGTATGTCTGGAAAGAATCATGGTTATGAATGTATATTTACAAACGGTAAGCATCATCTTCGGTAAGCATGATATTCCCACTGCTGGGGCTCGACATTAGTTAGTTCCCGAAATCAAACTAGATGTCGCTACGGCACGTTCTTGATTTCTCCATGACAACCCTTCCGGTTTTCTTTCATGTTTAAAAGTAATTGGTAATAAGTAATTTGGTTTCCGAAACTCAATAAACAACTAATATTCTATTTGTACTTTTTCGTATTTGTACTGATGTGTAAATTTCGAAATTTTCAAATTTCCGTTTTTTAATATGTTAGTTAAAAGGAACGGAAATTACTGTCTTTGGTCCATTCGTTTCCTGCAAAAATCAACTATTGCTAGAGTCGCCATCTAGTGGAGGTGCTTTTTAAGTGCTTTCGTTTTTTTTTTCAATACTTCCTCATTGAATCAAGTCGTAGGGTAGGGAGAATGGGCCATGATCTACCACGCGGTCGCAGTGCAAATTGGTTCGTATTAACGACTGCAGATACAACTGGAACCAACGGCTAAAATGTGCCTTCCACAGTACCTTGGAGCTCGAGTAAATAAATTTTTGGTCATCCATCCTATGACCGGCCACTACGAAAGTTGCTGGACTACCATATCACAGACCGAGCGCGCTAATCACTGCATAGAACTATTTAATAATAAAAAAAACAGTAATAAGTTATGTAAAGCAAGAGTGCCACTTTTAGTTTAAATCTCTGGTAAATAGAATTAAAAAAACAAAAAAGAAACGTGATTAAACGTGGTAGTAAAGTATTTAGGATACTCAGGTGTAGCGTCCTTTATTGGAAGTGGTACTAAAGTCTGTCCTATAATATAAATTAAACAATAAAACAAACTAACAATATAAAAATTCGACAATAATAAATTGTTTCTGTATAAAATAACTATAAACTATTATTACTTTTGATGTTTATACCTCGTAAAACGCTATCTTCTGTCTCTATCTCTCCCATTCATCTCATTTCCTCGTCACATATAACATCACTCAAATCCAATGGTAGCGCATTTACAATAATAGTAGCTATTGTCGTCACAATAGAAGCAACATTTCACAATTTCCTTTACAATGTGCCAACGAGCTAACCTTGGCAATGGATATTAGAAGACTAACAATTAAGTAGCTGAGATAATACTGTTTTTCCTTCCTAGCATTGTGTTATTGTCACGATAATTAGATGATATGGTAGTGTCTGGTGTGGACGACCGAATAGCACAAGTCACAAACTTATGACGTCAAAGCAATACTTAAAATAAAGAGGGGAAGTTAGGTTACTTATATAAAGACACTCAAAAACTACAAGACCGATTTCAAAAATTCTTATTGCAATATAAAAGTAACAAAAATACCATGCCACTGCATATGTTATAGCTCGGTGGCATAGAAAAGCGAAAAGAAGTGAAAGTATTGTAATTCAATTTAAGATTAAAAATCAATGGAAGAAACTGTCAATTTTGGATAGCCTGATGTACTGTTGACTGTTATTAGTAATAACAGAACAGATCTATTTTTTTCTTATCTACACTACTATTACAGTGTAAGTTTAAATACAATAGTCACGTATCTCCTTGATCATGATCATGACATAGTGACCAGCCGTGCGTGTAACTATTCAGTATCAGCAGTCTCTGTGTTTCTTTTCTGCACTCGTAAAACTAAACATTTCTTCCTCAATTATTACTCTGTGACTCGGCTACATCGTTTTCTTTTCAAGGTGATGCACATCGCAAGAACACACGTATTTCCTGTACATCCGTTACGGTCAGCCTTGAAAAACGCTTGAAATGACCTCAGGCAATATTCAATAAGAAAACCTTCGACAGTTTTAAGAAGTCATCACTATTTGTTTGATTGGGACAAAGAGAGGCATCGCAAATGCAAAAAAATACACATACAGAATGTTAATGATAAAAACACATTAAAATATAATTGTGGCATTGGTGACTAAAGTTTATAAGCGTTCATTGATCCAAGATAAACGGTGTTTTGGGTAAATGTGAAAAAGACAAAAACAAAATTAAAATATTTTAGTGAAATCTATCAAAGCTCAGTTTTACTATCGAAACAATAAAGACCAATGTCGCCTGACAAATAATAAGCTAAGCCGTGTGGCTGAGTAGATACTGTTTTTACTCAAATCTTGTACAATTGAATAACGGACAACTTCCTTCCTAGTTTATTTTGTTTCTGGTACCTATAGATTCGTGACACTTTGATTACTTAATAAAAAAACTGGCTTAAGTACCTACTATAGAAATGAAAATAATACAAAAAGGTTACCTAGAAAGTTCAGAAATTTGAACCATTTCGGTCATGGCAAATCTAATAATGTTTTCATACCTTGAAAAAACGTTCTGATAAATAAATATCAATTAAAAAAATATTGCATATTGCTTAGATTTCTGAAAGATATTTTGAAGATCCGATTCAATGAACTACATAAACCTGAGTCGTTACAGAAAAGTTTTCCTATATTGACTTCAAAGGCTCGGGTATGATTCTCTAGATAGCTAGACACCTATGATGAATACTCAGTTACAGAGGTCGTCAAAATTGTGATTGTTATATTCTTACCCTTGCTAGTCCCGTGAATGGGAATTTCTCGAACTCCAATACTGATTCTTCTCCTAACCCTCGCTCCAGTTGCCCAGAGAAGGTCCTCGCCGCCATCACAGTGGCCACGGACATTCCATCGCCGATAAACAGGATTCCGTTTTTCGCCTTATTTACATTTTTTGTCTCTTTCAGCTTGGATTTCAAGGTGGTAATGGCAGATTTCTTCCAATAAAACCCATGTTTCTCTTCTGCCGGGATGTATGATGGATTCATAATTGTGTCCAGAACCTTAATAGGTTTTGGCGTGGACGCAACCTCCTCTGCAACAATAAAAATGTTTATCATTAAAACCCAGACATCAACTAGTTGATCACTAACAGACACATTCTTCGTAAAGCTGTTCGTTTGTCACTGTGTACTCTAAAAAACGCGTACATAAAAATACAGAACAAAAATAATCTATAATATTATAAAGCTTCATCTGAACATATGTTGCTCTAGAAATTAATTTAATTTATTATTTCTTCATATAAATAATCATTATAATTAAACTAATAAAGTATTTACGACTTTTTATAATCTATATATATAAAAATGAATCGCAAAATGTGTTGGTAAGCGCATAACTCAACAACGCCTCGATCAATTTGGCCAAATCTTTTTTTAAAATGTTCGTTGAAGTTCAAGGATGGTTTTTACGGCGAGAAAAATTAGAATTATTGCTGGAAAAACCCTAAAAATAGCCCTTTTCTTTTTCCCATACAAATGATTTGTAACTAAAACGTAGTCAATTTGAGCTTTATTGCTATGGTATAAAGTTCATATTAAATTACAAGCACTCACTGTTGTCTAAGCAATGTAGGCTTTTTGACAGGACGAAGTCTGTCGGGTCAGCTAGTATACAATAAATATCAATAAGACTCCTTCAATATGTTAGTAAATAATATAATACATATGTAGATAAATAACATATCCCAAATCATTGCCAAACAGGGTGCCCAGAAGTCAGAGAGCGTTTTCTCTTTGAATAGTCATAATTTGTTATTATATTACATGTAGCTCATAACTCGTTCAATGTTGCACTTATCACAATAACAAAATGCGGTGTGTTCTTTCATTACGACCGAGTTTTCCTTATTGCATTAGATAAAGCAAATTTTGAGGTTAGAGTTTCAATAACATTCAAATAGAAAAAAACATTATACATATTGTCATTGCTTACAGCCTTTGTAAAAATACGTATGTCATTGGTATTCATGACAAGTGATACTGTAATTTAGTTATATTACATGTTATTCGTTGCTTCAGTGCTTATTTTGTTGAAATGTTCATAGCTATATTTTTATGAGAGTCTGCTGGAGGAATATATAAATAAATTTATTTAGAACCATTTGAAAATCCCGTCAATTTTATATGCGAACTTAAAATTAAGTACTAAAAAGATTTATTCTCAGCTGTCATTTTCCTTTCTTATGGATGGATTTGAATAGGGAGAATGGTCCGTGACCTACCACGCCGTTACAAGTACTATAGATGCCTGGATTAACGGCAAAAATTGCTTTCCGATGCATATTTTTGATCTATGCTATGCTAAACTTAAACTTATGTCATTTTTATTGGAGAAGTGCTACTGTTCAATCGACGAGTACTTGAATGACAAAAATAAATTACTTGACATTATCGTTTACCTATAATTATTTTGACATAAGTTAAGCAACCTTGACAGTGATAAATTTGTAATTCTGCACGTGGAATTTTATTTGACTCTGTATCGTTTTCTAATTAGATCTAATTGTTGTATGTTTTATTGTGGTTGAGTTTTATTAAACATATATTATAATTTCCGATGCAATGAATATTGTTCTACGGAATAAATTAAATTAAATATGAGCGGACCCTGCGAAAGCTTTTTATCTTCAGCATTGCAGATCCAACACGGTAACCACTGCACTATCAAGCTCCTCTCACCAGTATGCCTCAATAAAGTTAAGACCTTAGCCAGTATAAACGCATTATCACATATGCACGTTTTGGTCATACAGTTGTGGCGCCCGCGCTAGTCTCTCGAACCCAGAGACCGTGCTGTAAACGTACTGCTATGGCTTGCCTTGGACGCCTATATGTGAGTGCAGTGTGTAATTATTATTTATCAATGCAAGCGGTGCTCTCCTATAAGGAATGGGACACTTGGAATATCAACCTGGTAATGATGGAATTTAAGTGCAGCTTTAGTGTACTCATTGTCGTAACAGTCTAATAAATAAAAAAACCTATTTTATATAGTTATCAGCGGTTGCTGGAAATGTCTTTTCTCTAAGAGATTTAATTGTCAATTACATTCATTTTCATATTGCATTTATTAAACCTACTAATTACATTCTTAAAAACAACTTATTAGTCCAGTCGCGCGCCGGATTCAAGGTGTTGCCATCCTTGAGATATTCGATTCAAGTCAATGTAGAAAATTGACTTTTCTATATCTCGGGTCTGAGTGTCACGTTGGTTATCGTATTTGGGGGTGGCATTTCAAAGCAAACAAATTATTTTTGCTCTAATTAATTTGACTTTAAAAAAATACTTTTTGTTCTTTGAACATGAGTCCATATGCGCGGTATTCAAATTACAAAATTTTATGACCAACGGTACCTAAACAGTTTTTTTTATCATTGGAAAAATTACACTCTTTTATCGGTGTAACCATATTAGTTCTTTATAATAATTAACTATTGCATCTATTGAACGTCAAGCTACGTTACAATTAGACATGACCCATTAACTCGAAAACTAGTTGTACTGTACATCCCGTAAACTTTCGTGTCTCTCTGTTAAGTATGAACAGTTAACAATTAACAGGCGGATACCATTATTCCAATATTAACTCATTAGTGAGTTCTATTCTTGTTTCATCTGTTCCCAATAATGTATTTTCAGTCGATAGATTACCATTGACGGTAAATGATCATCTTCAGTCAATTTATGTTCCCACTTCTGGTGCACAAGCTTTACCAATGGATGAAATCTATTTGAATCGCGTAGGGAGAAAGGGCCATGACCTACCACGCGGGCTCGGTGTGGAATAGCGGGTATTAACGACTGCAGATGCAATCGAGACCAATGACGTCACAACAAAGAACGTAGAAGCTCGTAATAAGATTTTTTTGGTCACCCATCCAATTGTTGGCGCTTGTGAAAGTTGCTTCACAATCGTATCACATACCATTCGGTCTTTGATGCGCTAACCACTGCGTCGTCGAGCTCCTCAACATTATATAATAACCTAACCTAAGTAAATATAATAACCTAACTTGGATGACTGAGCTTTGCTTTTTTTTTGTAAATAACACCTAGTTAGATCGGTTTGTCACCACCGAAGCCCTCTGTATATTAAATTACGCATTTAAATGATACTTTCGCATATTAATCTTCCTCTTAAATCACTCTGTAATGTAGTAATAGGCGGGTGATAGACTATTAATTATTTCTATCTGCGCTAAATTCGCGGGCAAAGTCGCTCAATAGTACAAAATATAATTAGAGTTAGTTGCGACTCTAATTCGCGTACTGTGGTTGAGGTTGTCCATATATATCTCATGTAATTGACAATTAGAGAAAGACAGAGGCTGACGAATTGAGCGGCTTAAAATTATTTTTAATTCATTGTTCGCAAAGGAACACTGTGCAAAATCTCCGTAAGTCTTTCCTCTTTTCCTCTGCTGTTAAATGACGCACATATTCGTCAATTTTCCCTTTATAAAAAGAGTGACGCTAAAATGAAAAAAAGACGGTGAATTTTAGAAGTAACTTTGTACTCCTTTTCCACTGAGAGAATTATAAAAAATAAATTTTTGGCCTTTACAGTACATATATGATGTTGATTTATTATTTTTAATTATAGCTCACTTGGGCGTTATTTATTCGTATAAAACCAATTGAAAGTTCGTTTTAATATTTTAGCTTTACACGACCTTTTAATGACGCAAAAGTAAAAAAAAAAACATTAACACAAGGGCGGAGTAGAGTATAGCGCAGTAGAGTATAGCGCAGTAGAGTATAGCGCAGTAAAGTATAGCGCAATAGAGTATAGCGCAGAAAAGTATTATGCAGCAGAGTATAGCGCAGTAGAGTATAGCGCAGTAGAGTATAGTGCAGTAGAGTATAACGCAGTAGAATATAGCGCAGTAGTCTCGGAGATACGATGATGAGAAATCAATTTATAAATTTAATATTTTAAATTGCGTAACAAATGAAAATCCGTCGGCATCTACTTGAAATAAACCTTCGTAATAAGTAATCTAGGCTTGAAAGAAATTCAATTACTTTAATAGACCCGTGGAGTTTGGGTTCAGACCCTTTCAACCCATTAAAGTTACTTGTTACTAGATCTGTCACGAACTTAATTACTTCATTAGGATATGAAAAGTATTTCGGTGTAAACCTTTAAATAAAAATAAAATATTTAGCCACCGTTTGATTTTAAGTAAGAAGTTAGTGAGAGCAAGAAATAGTACAAAATTCCCTATTATAAAAATTTCCAATTGACATATTTCATTTCAAAGTGGGTTACAGAAGATATTTTGTTCGTGGTAGACTCAAATTGCGACTACTACTCCTTCTAACCGGCATCGACATAGCTAATCGTCTGAAAAATGATTCATCTATTGCATAAGAGACAGGGGATGTCCCATGATCATAATTCTTTGTGTCCTTATTATGCAAAAAAAGTTTAATGACGTCCATATCCAGGTCAAAATGAATTACAAGGTAAACTAGATAGGATAATCGTTAAATTACTTTAGTACATTTGTTTTATTTATTTATCCTTGTTTTTATTATACAAGTAGTGTTGTAACATTAGATATAATGAAATTAAGTGTAAATTCTCAATTCTTCATTCTCTCCGATTCATCTATGATAAGATTGTATTTTGAAGAAGTATTTATTGGATATCGATTCATAATTACACGAATATAATTACAATGACAAATTTAAAAAAAAACAAACAATGGTTATAATGGAAACCTTTAAATCTCTATAAAAAATTCCATTCAAATTTCTAAATCCCTTATTTTTTCGGGATACAATATAGCATATTTTCACCGCATATGATTTAGCTTCCCGTAGGTAATATTTGAAATTGGAGCAGTTGTTTTGAAGCCTATTCGTTGCATACAAATATACAATCAATACTGTCTTCTTTATAATATTAGCGTAGATAAGTATACTTGGAGTTTCTATGCAATTTCTATGTTCCTTATTGTCTATAAGTTGAACCGTTGTTAGGTAGTAATATTATTGTCACTAAATACGTGTTTCCATAGTCACTAACTAAAGCATTTTCCGGTGGCACAGAACCCGTCCTAAGCAATTACGAGTCAACATTTTATTTATTCCTTTTAATACAAACCCAGATGCAGAAAATTTTAGAATTTTTTCCTTAACATAAAAAAAGGTACATATTATCCTCCTTTTTTTCTCGTAAGCTGTCAATATTTATATCATATATATTTGCTCACTCTTAATTAGGTCTTTCGAGCTTTACAAAGGAAATTCTAAAGCATGTGTGCAGTTAAATTCGCAAACAGGTTGGCAAGCATTAAACTTAATAAACTGGTTTGGTTTCGTCGGCTCACGTGCCGTAAGCGTGCATACTGCAGGGGTCTTACCACGACGTCATAATATGCACAAACTGTCGAATATACTCTCAGTCGGACCATCATAAATAGTGACAAACAACTATTAACTCTTTCATAACAAATAAAATAATATATTAGTTCAACTAAGAATATGTTAGGTATGTACTTTAGAGATAATATTGTTTATAATTCGTCATATACCTTTTTACGTTAAGACAGTAGACACTTCCTACTCAAATAAAGCATTTTTTTTAAACTTTATCATTGTTCAGACACAGGAAATATTATTGAACAAAATACAGAGGGATTTGTGTAAAACTTTGTAGTTGCTCACTGTGTTACAATACGAATTTAGAGGTATGTGTTAAAATGTCAAAAACGGGACCTTGTTACTAAGATTCCGCCGGCACTGTCCGTCTGTCCGTCACCGGGCTGTCTAATGAACCGTTATATTGATAGTTGCTATTTTCACGGATACTGTGTTTCTGTTGCCACTATTACATCAAATATAATTTAATCATCATCAGCATCATCATCATCAGCCGGAAGACGTCCACTGCTAATAATATAATTTAATAATTAAGAAATATTTAAAGGGGCACCCCTTACAATAATTTTGCTATATATAAGTAGATATTGGTACTGAACACTTCGTGCGAGAGTGCGATTCGCTCTTGGACGGTTATTTTTTAAGGCAATGCTAACTGATAACTGCGGCTGATACATTATCGCTCAAACTACTTTTATCGGTAATACATAAGTTTGTTATTTTTTTTATTGGTAATCGAAACGTATAAATTAATAATGTATGAATACCGATCTTTTTACACTGAAATTATTACAAAACTGCGTCACAATTAAAGTCATAATGTACTTAAAAAAAAAAAGAATATTACACCACAATTACCTGCAGCGCATTCAACCTTATAAGGTACGCGATTCGACGCAAACCCTAATTAGCCGGTAAATCTTACCAGATTTTTTTGCGGCTTTTCCAAATTAGTACCATTAAGTATTTTTTTAAATTATGTTCAATCTTACTGCATAAGAGTTAAAGGTATATTGAATATGTATTTCACTTTGTTACGCATATTTTAGTCGATTTTAATAAAGACAATAAGATTTATATTACCGTTCATAGTTATAAGCTATTACTTATACATATAAAATGAAAATATTTAAAGAATACCAAGAAAATGCTTATGTAAAAAAAATCAGTTTTATTTTCCTATACGAATAAATTTATCATATCGAGCAACTTTGTTTTTACATTCAGTAGCTAAAGCACTTATATTATTGAAATCCAAACCCGACATAATATAGAAAAGTTAATTTTCTACACTAACCTGGAATCGAACTTGGGACCTTAGAGACACTTTGAGAAACTCACGTTTTATGAATGGAAGCCCCTTTAAATATTTCTTTTATTCAGAAGACAAGTACATCATCTGTGAAAACTATCACGGTTGATGAGATATAACCAGGCGACAAACGGACGGAGTGACAAACAGTGGAATCTTAGTAATGGGGTTTCTGTTTTTACTTTTTGGGTATGGATCCCTAAAAATTCACCAGTCCCAAGCGCCCAAGATGGGGCTTTGATAAATATCAGTAAACATGCAACATTTATCAAATATAAACTAAAACATTACAATATTATATCACAGTTTTAATACAATAGTCACGTTATGGCTTATTCTTTACAAAATCACGTTCTACGTATTAAAGCAATATCGCCACATTCTATAATTTTTCCATTTCGATTCGGAAACAGAAGTACGTAATAATAAATGTGCTTTATCTTGTACAATGCTTAATAAGAATAAAAGAATGAACGTTGCTTTTAACGGGGCGATAATAGCCACCTGTCACTATTGAGCCATTGAGTGACACGACGATGCTTGCGTCATTTAAAAAAAAAACTTTTTAAAAGATTTCGATATATTGATAATACGATATCATTAATTTAACGTTAGCTATAATTTTCTAAAGCAAGCATTAGATGTAAGTAGCTTTAAAAGATATTGAGAAAATAGGTAAAACGAAATACTATCTGCAATCTTTTGACTTTTTATTATGTTTTTTTATCATTCAAATCACCATTAGTTCCAAAAGTGACTTTTCCATAGATAAATCCATAAATCACAATCACTACCGTAAATGGGATTGGGATAGATTTAAAAATTAGACCCCGGGGTGCAACAAGCACCCGGCCGCTCAGGATGAATGAGTACGGAGAAGGTCTACGTACTATTCGGCATTGGGTGACTACAGAATGTGCACTTAAATTATATTTTAACTCTGTCCCCTTGCAGTAATAAGCAAGATTATAATTTTACGTAGACAAAATTTCATAAAGATTAAAAAAAATGTTTCCTTCGAATAGGCTCCGAAACTATTAGACTGATTTAAAAATTCAGCTCGCTACGTATAATATACACCGTGTGTGTTCTTGCTTGTGGATTAGCGCAGTCGGTCACGGGATGGGTGACCAAAAAAATATATTATCTAGAGCTACTCCGTTCTTCGAAAGGCACGTTAAGCCGTTAGTCCCGGCTGCACTCGTTAATACCTTCCAATGCACATTGAGCCAGCATGGAGGGTCATAGCCCATCCTCCTTAACCATCCATAAGAAAGGCCAAAGCCCCTACAGAGGGGTCGTAAAAGGGCTGATGATGAATGTTGATACACTGAGTCTAAGTACAAAATACAATCAGTTATATCTGGTCGACCGTCCATTGTGATTGAATCATTCATACGTTGCAACGATCATACAAACATTATTTGCATGTAGAGATTTGAAGCAATTCATACAGATTGTTATTCCATTGTATACATTGCTATTATATATCTGTAGCTCAACTGGTTAAAATTGCTGTATATATAACAGTCAGATGACTACATAACATAGTAGTAATATATAGCAATTCTTTTTGAATATTAAAATCTAGGTAATATGATAAACTACTATATGAGGTATATTATGTTTTTTATGTAACTTATAAAGGAGAGATTGTAAGAAATTACCGCTTTTTAAAAGTTATTCTAACGCTAAATTGCCAAATAAAAATCATTTTATGAAAATTAAACATATGATCGATTTTTTTTTCTGTTTAGAAAAAAAAAAATTAGATAATTGACTCGATAGAAAAAAAATGCAAATATGGCTCTAAATAGGTTTTTGTTTCGATTTTACGATTAATATATTTCATCTTAACTACAAAAAAAATGTACAAAATAGGTTTTCATATAATAAGTACACAATTTTTTTATAAAATATTTTGTTTATATATCTGTGATTAAAAATCAAGTGATCTCGTCTTTACTCTCGATGCGTATTTGTAGACAGAGGCCTTAATTGCGTAACAGATTTCGATGCGGTTTCCACTATGTCATAGGGAATTTCTTGGGGAAGTTTACAATAAAATAAAATCCTTATCCCTTGTCTATAATAAATAATAAACTTCCAAACGCACTCTGATTCTATTTTCGATAGTAAACTGAGTAAATCTTGGGAACGTTTTATATGTACGATTTGTTACAGTGGGCTTATTGACTTATTTAGTAATCTATCTCAATACCTTTACTTAAAGTAATATTTGCGTCTAAAGTTTGCCTTAGACAATTTAAAATATTGAAAATTAGACACTTGGCTTGTATAAACCAGTAGGACATTTTAACAATGACTGTTGGTTTGGTATTTATTAATTTATAAGACGTAATTGCCCATAATAAGTCTTCGCGATTTGCGATATATTAAATTATTTAAAGTGAAATAAAACAAAATCAAAACTGAAAAAACATGATTTGGCTCCCACCAGAGCAATAATTTGAATTCAAACAAATAACATATGTGACTTAATTCTTTATACGGTTTTTCAGTAATTAATATGTAAACAATTTGTTACTTTAACAAGAACATGAAAAACTACTAATATATTATGATGATCTTAATTGCTTCCACACAGGTAAATACATAATTTTTTTACCACTCTATCGAAATTAAACGATAATTTTAAATATTGCACTCAACTGAGTTTTAAGTTAAGAGATAAATTAATTAAAACCTACTTTTGTTAAACAAGTATATTTTGTTAGAGTCAAGTTGGGAAATAGTGAGGTTTTTCGTTGCTTTATATCTCTGAAAAAAAAACCTATAAACGAAATTAAATAAATGTGAGCAATATCGACAAATCATATGGGACTCTCCAGTGTTTCGTCCTATTTCCGAAATTAATGGAGAGGCGCCTATAACATTACCGTGTGCATGAAATTATAGGAAATTAATAAACATGAGGATGCTTATTCGCTGCATAACTCAATGTATACGGCTACATAAATAATTGTGTCTAAAAAAATCAATTTCGTCACTATTTGGGTAACATGTAATTATTATTCAAGATTTCTAACGAATGAGCATATCAAAAATTGGTAAATTAGTAAATCTTTAATTAGGAAATGCGTCTGATTTTGCGTTTGTTCTAATATATACTTTTTAGAAATATCTTATAATGTAAATTACTAATCCAACGAACTCAGCATAGGAATTAAATGAAAAGTTTTCAATACATGCATAATTCCTTATCTCACATATGGATGCGAAACCTGGTCACTCACAAAACATCACAAGGAAATGCTAGTACAGTGTACTGTCAAAGGGCTATGGAAAGAAGTATAATAGGCATCAGGAAACAAGATAAAATAAGAAACCCCGTTAGACGAACCTCCGTTCGAGTAATGAATATTCTGACAAAAATTGACCTATTAAAGTGGAGATGGACTGGCCATATAATAAGAAGTACCTAGGAAAGGTGGAGTAGGATTGTAACTGAGTGGTATCCTAGAGACGGTAGAATAAGTAGAGGATGACAAGCTAAAAGATGAGAAGACGAGCTAAAATTAATCGTAGTACCTAATTGGAGAAGAGTTGCAAGAGATAGAAACCAATGGAGGATGCTAGAAGAGGCCTATGCCAAGAGGCACACTGAAATCAGAGATTTATTATAAACAACCTAATTATGTAAACCAAAATCAAATGTTCAGAATAAACGGCTTATTATTATTATTATTAATAATGTAAATACCTTACAATTTTGGTTAATCATTACTTCAAAAACTTAACTCCTTGAAATTCATTTTCCCTTAGAGTGAAAACTGTCGCATCTTCTAAAAAATATTTTAGAAAGGTCATAGATTCGAGTCCCATCTCATAGTGCCAGGGATAAAGTGGATTTCTCAAGCATATTTCATTCAGAATATCTTCTTATATGTCAATGTATTTGTATGTTACATATTATATTTAGGTATACTTTATACGTATGAATATACCTAACGATCACTGTTTTTCTAAAATGTTATCCATAATTTATTAAAATAAGATTCATTGCGAATTTTCTTTTTGAATTATTGGTAACGTTAGTCGGAGCTGACCTTAATATTAAAGTATTATTGTATCACATGAAACAAGTGTTTTAATTGTATGAGTTGTTACTAAGTTAAGAAAAATATTATTGCGTCAATAAAAAATTATGTTATCATACAAAAAAAATTACAAACTTAAATTTGTAATTTTTTTATTCGATATCCATAAAATAAATTATATAAAAAACGGGAAGTTAATTTCTTTTTTTCATTAAAATTTTTATAGCCTTAAATTAAATAACTCTTAAACGGTTTCATTGCGTTTTATAGCCTTTCCAGTCTTGTCCGCTTTCAAAATAATACCATTTTTTAGAGTTGGTAAAAAAATTCAACATAAATATAAAAAGCTTTTTTCGAACACAAAAAAAATGCATTTGTCACTTGAAAAAAACAACTTTCACATTCACATACGCACCTCCGGTCACACATGTTAATGCAAGAACTAGCAGCAAATCCCGAACGCGCGCCATAACTGAAACGGCCGCGCGCGCGCATGCCTTTATCAAACTACCGGGCAGTGCGCGAGATACAGCCTTATTACTTACTTGTTAAAAGGATAAAAGAAAGCGTACAGCTACACCTTGATGTATAAACAGTTCGATAGCGCTGTTAGCGCGATCTACGATGCGGGGGTTAAGAGATTTTTTCAATGACCAGGCATAGGATGGGTGACCAATTTATAAATAAGATAGAAAAAGAATAGCGTATCGTGCTAATTAAATCGTAAAAAAATCATAATCTTGTGGTATCCCAGCGATTTCGCGCGAGTGAATTTAAAAAGGTAATAATATTTAGTTAATTTTTTTACTAAGATTATTTTTGTACTCGCGTTTCGACTCTAATTAATACACATTTATTTGTCTCATTTTTATTCCCGCTAATTTGGATTAAAATGTCTTTGATCAAAAGTAATATTTAAGTTTGTTGATAGTTCAATACTTATTATAAGTCTACTATTGGATTCATAAACAATCGTTAATGGTAATAACAATTGAATCTAATAGATGGCGTTATGTAAATTTTGAATGACACGTACGATATTTTTATTTCAGTGCACAATCGTTATTAATGCTAATGCCGGCTAATTCAGAACGCTTTAGATGAGCTCTTGTTTTATTTTTGAAAATCGCATAACAGTGAAATTCTTTATCATTTTTTTTACAAACTTACGACTTCTTAAATCACAAAGAAGACATTTAAAATTATTTATTAGCTTTTACTGTGAGAACTCGAAGTAGTACGGTGAATCTTATTTTACTGTAAACCTAAGATTTTTTTATCACATCAACCATTTAACATTCCCACTGCAGCGGCTCAGGCCTTCCTTACGGATGGTTAAGGAGAATGGGCCATGACCCTCAACACTGATCCAATGCGGATTGGAAGGTACTAAAGATTACAAAAGCAGTCGGGACCAAAGGCTTAACGTGCCTTCCGGAGCACGAAGTAGCTCTTTCGATATAATAATTTTTTGGTCACCCATCCCGTGACCGACTCTTGCAAAATTTGTTTAACACCAATGATTGCGGACCGCAGCGCTTATCTACTACCCTACTGAACTACTTAAACCTGTTCAATGGTATATTTCAGTAAAAGTTAACTGATCACCTGAGTAGCTCGGTGGCGTAGTGGATAAGCGCCGCAGCCCGCGATCGTAGTCGTTAAGCAACTTTCGCAAGGGTCGGTCACGGGATGGGTAACCAAATATTATTATCTTGAGCTACTCCGTGCTTCGGCAGGCACGTTAAGCTCGTTGGTCCCGGCTGCATTTGCAGTCGTTAAAATCCTCCAATCCGCATTGGGCCAGCGTGGAGGCCCATCATGGCCCATCCTCCTTAACCATCCATAAGGAAGGCCTGAGCCCCTGTAGTGGGGACGTAAAAAGGGCTGGTGATGATGATGATGAACTGATCTTTAATAGTTATTCAGTTCGAAATATATCATTATTAACTCGTTATTTCATAAGTTCGATCCAACAGAGAGTACCCTCGGGGTTTGGGGCACTCCCTGCTGGATAGACCCTTTCCCCAAAAGAGAGGATGCACGGAGGGCGTTTAGAGTATGCATTCCGCGTTTTGACACGGGCGGGTTCGTGCAGATGAAGAATCCCACACACCCCCATGCCGCCTGTCAAGCGGCGGGGACAGTGCATAAAGCATTGCCCTAGGGATTCCAATCTCGATTCGATTTTATCGATTTTTTGTCACTCAGATCGATCTCAAAATGGTCTCAATACGAACAGACCGAAAATCTTTCCTTCTCAATCAAATAAAAAAAAAACTATTTTTCTCATTAACTTAAAACAACGTTATAATCATAACATAATTGTTATCGATTTAAAATTTCCTCATTGCAATAATTCATGCCCCAATAATTTATATATATAGGTTTTTCTACATACGAAATTAGAAGGATAGATCGATCTTTACGTCATAATTTTTTTCCCGAAAAGATCTTAAAGGCTCCAATTCGAATCGATTAGCAAAATCGATTCTTGTGTTACAGATGGGCAATCCTACACTTCCCTAAGAATTAAAAAAATCGCCTCAAGGACACGGTAAATATGAAGAGATAATAAAATACAGAAAGCTATGTGGTATTTGGATATATAAAATGAAATATATGAAGATATATAAAAATTTATTTCTGTGGTTTTATCCGTTATGGTTGAATGTCGTGTGTTTACAGTTCTATTGTTAGAAGATATTATTATTTAAACAGATTGCCGTCGCAATTTTGTATCGTATAGGTATTATGGGGAATTTACTTGTCATGATGCGCTTCAATTCTTTTTTTTTATTGTATTTGTTTTACAAAATAAAATATGCTTCACTTTTGTCATTTAATCGCTAATTTTGAAAAAAAAAGTACAGAAGTCTTACAACCTTAATATTCATAGATGTACTTATAGCTTAATTGATATCTGTGTCCAATAAAACTAATAATTGGAATGAAAGATCAATTTCATTTTAAACACGATTCATGATTCGGACCTTAATTTAATAATTGGTGTGTACAAAAATCCTTATGAAATTTTAAAATTCCTCAGCTAGAGTTTTGATCTGCATGTTGTTCGTTAGTAAATTAAAAATCAAAGATATTTAGTTTTTTATTAAACAGCTTTGGAATATAAACTTCTGTAATAAAATAACAAAAATGTTAAAGTTGGCAATCAACGACAAAAATAAGAAATCTTTTTATAGCAGTCTGGTTTGAATATAAATAACATTAGACTTTTATAAACATGCAGTCTGCGAATAGAAACAAAATAAAATGAAAAACACATAAGGAAAAGATGTGCAACTTTGTCGTGCTATTGTTACATTACTTTGCAGAAAAAAATTAAAGAGTTGTGTTTGTATCAAAATTTTCTCGCGCTAATTTTATAATAAGGTCGATAAGCAATTATGTGTGTAAGGTCAATTATGTAACTAATTAGTCATCTCGAGTTCCTCCGCGCTTTCGGAAGACACCCAGTTGGTCACCGTTATCTGACTGTATCTGCAGTCGTTAATCCCTATGTGTGTGTGTATGTGTTATATAACACACATACATATGTGTGATTATGATGATGTATGTTTTATAAAACACACATATGTTCTCACACTTATTTGTGAGTATCACTTTCGTCCGTAAGATATCAAATCTAGCTGCTGAAGTGGATGCCTAACGAAATCAGTATGATGATATGTATTACAGCTGAGCTGGTGCCACAAAGAGATAAAATAAGAAAAAATTGTATTTCTTAGAAATCTCGCCAGAGTTCGGGCTAGCGGCAGACAGTTTGGAATGCGAATAAGGTATACTTAACCAGTCATAAGGAATTTATATTTTTATTTGTTTATTTGTATTGTTATATTTGTTTTGTTCACAATCAAATGTAAACAAAACAAATATAAATTATAGGTGATAATATTAAATCACATTTAATTTAGATTTTTTATTTTTATAAAGAAATCACTGATGTACTTCAAGAATTAAAAAAAACGATAACTCTCTTGTAAATCCTTTCTTATTGCAAAAGCTGACTTTATAGCTAAAACATGGTGCTTTCACAATTATCCTAATGGTGTTCGAGTAATCAAAAATATTTTGTAGTGTTCTATTCCGAGCAATACGCCATTGTCTCCCTCTATAGCTCAAGTAACACTTCAATAAGTACAGTGACGAGTTAACTTGCTTCTCTGGCGTGTTAAGTTCTCATCGTTTGAACGCCAATAAGAGTTTAACTGGGCGTGCTAGTGAACTTGCCATTACTTATTGAAGTTTAAATCAAGCTTATCTGTTTCTCTGACAGGCAAGAATCAGAACTGATCATAGTAATGCTAAATTATAAGAAGAAATCTGCGAGCATGGAAATTTAATCATAAGTCCCAATAGCTATAAGATGGAATTTTCAGTTATTGAGAATTCTTCAGTGCTTTGCGTGCCTACTAATTTTCTTTTCGTTTCCATAAGAAATTCATTTTGCTCAACTTGACATTGATCAGTCTCATATTTCGTCAAATTCATGCGTGCACTTAAGTTGTTATTGTGAATATAATTGCAACTCTAATCGTTGTCTAAAAATAGAATGATATTTGTTAATCCAATAGAACAATAAACTGAATATTTAGAAACAGACAAAATTGTATTTTGGGTAAGGCGAACACTTATAAGTAAGTACCTCGTTGGCGTAGTGGATAAGCGCCGCGGCCCGCGATCGTTCTTGTTAAGCAACTTTCGCAAGGGTCGGTCACGGGATGGGTGACCAAAAAAAAATTATCTCGAGCTACTTCGTGCTTCGAAAGGCACGTTAAGCCGTTGGTCCCGGCTGCGTTTACAGTCGTTAATACCCTCCAGTCCGCATTGGGCCAGCGTGGAGTTTTAGCGTTGGAGTAAATTTATGCTGAGACTGCACTTAGTCTTAGTCAAAATTCATATTATTATACAGAGACTTAGTAATCGTTAACCTAGTACAAGGTTCTACGGGAGTAATATGCACTCCTTCATTCCAAAATTAAAATATTGGCGTAAATTTACTCTGCCGCTAAAACTTGTTTATTAATAACTGTTGATGTCTAAGGATTCGTCGAAACCATATTAAACCTAAGATCAAAAAATTCATAAAGTCTGCATAGAAAAAAAAACCTTTTTTATTTATTTCAATATTTAATATTTTATCATTATAGTTTTTGACATAACCGTTTATGTCGACATAGTTATCATTTGGCCAATCTTTTTCTGCATGACTCTGATTTGCATTATTTGGTTAAAAAACCAACCTAAAAACCAATTAATGTGATCAAAACAATAAGCGAGCCGAGGGAGCGAAATTAGCTTTTGTTAACGCCATATACACATATTATTAAATATGTTCTGTCTATACATATTATGATGGCTAGAGAAATTATGCGTTACGCGAAAATAACCTCTTTCATGGGTTCAGCGATTGTGTTAGCATTTATGTAGTTAGATAACTTTTAGATTCAATTAAAAAAACAATAAAAAAAATCCGAAACCTTTCGAAAAATTGTAGATAGCATTTCGTTTTAATCAAAATATCCCCTCTACCACTGTATAGATTAATAGGATAAATATAATTTATTAAAGACATTTTCCCCTAAAGATATTGTATGAATGTCATCTTTTTTTTTACTGATCTGCCAACATTGACATTAGCATTTGTTTGTCACGAATCATTTTAGCATTTTCCAGTTTTTAGCCAACTTCGAAAACAAATAAAATGAGGTTCTCAAATCGTTTGTAGGTATATATGTATTTCTACGTATGTATTATCTGTCATATTTCCATAACTTCATAATTAATTCAACCGATTTTATGAAACAGTCCCATAAAAATTTCATGAAAATCGAGCCGGCATTCATATTTATATAACGAAAGTTTATTCGAAATTAAGGTTTCATCGTATTCGATGCTATATAAAACGCTAGAAGGATACAAGCTTGTGAAATTGAGGAAAAATGTTACATTGAAACATGCTTTAAAAATATGAGTAAGTATGCAAATTCATTGTCTTTTAAATATACTTGTGTCACGACTGAAATTAAAAAGAATAACATAATTATATTATAAATTTATTCTACGTGACTTGAACCGAATGACGTTGTAACAAACGCGTTTATTCCGCTACTGTAGAATACAACTTTTTGGGTCCGATTGTTGATCGACATTTTTTAATAACTTTGTAATTTGGAAGATCAATAAAGGATTAAAATGAAATCACTATATACAATGGAGCTCTGCGTTAAGTGGCAGCTATATTTAGCCCAGGCTACGTGGCGCTACGGTCTGGTGGTTGAATAATTATTTTCATACATTTGCTATATCATATAGAGGGCGGGGATAATATAATCATTCCTTTACTGTTGTATGAAACTGATCCGCAATGTTCGGGGCAGGAGACAGGCTAAAATGCTAAAATGTGACTGCGTTTTAAATAACCTTCGTTCACCTTGTAGCGATAAACTAATATATTTTTTAACCTTAAACCAATATCTAAAATATAGAAAAATAAGAACTACAAAGGTGGTTAAAATGGGGATGACGACGGGGAAAAAAAAGAATTCAATTTAGTCCGTCAGATAAATAATAGAAGAATATTAGATAAGTATATTTTTTGCTTCAATTTAAATAAGAAATGGCTTAGATAATAGACATTAAAATTGTAGAAAATGTACAAAGGCGTGACGTGACAAAAAATAATAAATAAAAATTTGTCATCATCCCTATTCAATAAACTTCGAAATCTACTTACAATAATTTTAGATTTTTTGATTTTTTTTTTAATAACAACGATATCGTATATATAGTTTAGACATTTTAATTATTGCAGTTTTACAAAGGCAAAACCGAATGTAACTATAATGGGACCTTTCGAGAATACCTTTTTAAAACAAAAAAAAAAAGATTTACAATCAACCCACTATTGCTGAAAATATCGTATAACATACTTAAAAAAAAACTTAAATTGAGAAGCAGTTTCGCGATAATTAAAATATGTAAGCGCGGCTTTCGACTACTGCTACAACGAGCTATAAAAACGCTTCGTATTATTTATCCGTGGGGACACGCGACACGGCCTAAGTATAATCACTGCATAACGCCCAATAAGCCAATGAGATATATGGTTGATACAAAGCTAACATAGGACAAAAAAGACCGTTTTTTTGTATGAACAATGAATTTCAATCGTGTATCGGGTTGGTGGGCAGGCACAAACGAACGCTGAATATGTAATTCATGTTTGACATTTTGTTTTTATTTGTATATCTGTGATTGTTTACTTGCAAACGGTACAGGTAATTCCCTACTATGTGTACTTATCTATATACATTACATATAATGGCATATTTACACTGTTCAATGACATTCGTGTGCGTAGAGGGCAAGTGTTGGTATACCTAGTTATTAAAAAAAATAAAAATGAAAATAAGATACTGCCATAATCGAAAAGGGAACCGTTCTGTGGAACGCTTATAATAAAAGAGGTTCCCAACTGCAATGACAATTTTGTTTAGCCAAGCCTTATTACGGCCCAGCGCTGTCACAGCATAGAGGTTTGGTCCTTTAAAACCTTTATTACCTTTTGAAGTAAGTTTTATTTGATAGAGTTATATTTATGAGAGTGCTGTGTTCGACGTCATATTGGACGCTGATTTCTTCATAAAATAGCACTGCTAAATAAGGTCAGATATAATACGGGTCATCATAGCCCATTCATGTTCTCTACTGTTGGAGAACAGGCCTTCTGTATGGATGGAATCTGATAAAAGAACGACAGTGGACCATTAACCCTACGCTAGTTCAGAGTAGATTGTTGAGTGTTAACAATTGTAAATGCAACTGAGACCACGGATAATGTGCTTCTAAAGCACGGAGCTCGACATTTCCTTTTGGTCACCCATCCAGGGAATAGCTGTCATAGGGAGTAAGTTCCGGCGACAACATCTGGATACCAGGGTGCCACTCCCAACTGAAAGCATGCCTAGAATTTCAGTAGGTAGAGACCTCCTGTTATTCTGTTGTCTGCCGGGATATTATGTAACGCATTTTACTTGTGTAAAAAACGCTCACCCATCCTATGGCTGGCCTATGACAATATTATATCACCTCCGCATCGTAGACCCAATACGTTTATAGGCAATGGAGATCCTATTTTAATTTCTTCAACTATTCTACAACACTGTCATTAATTCGGCTCTGGCTCTGTGACTCTGTGAATTTCAGATTTTTTATTTTACTCGAACTAAGTAAGCAGATTATATGAATAAACTGAAACCTAATTTAGAAAATGTATTCAGGCTGTTTGTACTTATTATAGTAAGAAACGTTGTCAGTTGACATCTATCCAAAATTGTATTATAAAAAAAAGTATGAAAAATTAAAAACAAAGAAATTTTACGCCATTCAATAAAAATACTTGTGCTTTTAAAATAGGTAGGTAGGCGGGCCGTGGCGCTTAATCAGTATGGCACTAAGCTACTCTATCTTCTCAAACGTCTAATGTATGAAATATTATTTCCGCCATGTGTCATCAGTGTTTGAAAATAATTTTCTCGTGAAATAGATTAAATAAGATAAGTAATGCAATCTTAGGTAAATATTATTTGGGTAAGGCATGTTTGGGTGTGTTTTTGCTTATGGTGGAAACTTCTGTTACCTTGAACGATATTCGAAGTTTCTATAATTGAAAGGTTGAATTATAAAAAAACATCGCTTAGTGTGATTCGATTGCGCACGAAGGGCTCCGTAGTTTTATGTCGTATAAAAAGCGCAAAAAAATCACACGTAAGTTTGTTGATTGTAGCCCCTATTAAATATTTACTTTATTCGGTTATTATTTGTTGTTGTAGCAGCAACAGAATACATCTTCTGTGTAAATTTCAACTGCGACACAACTAGACGGAAAGCCGAGTCTTAATAATAGGCTCCCGTTTTACCCTTTAGCTACGTAACTCTAAAAATCAAATATGTAATAATTAAAGTACTGGTTTGATACGAATTGTGTTAATATTGTTGAGCGCAATTATCAGATTTTCGGTTTGGATGGCAAAGAAGGTAAAATAGAAAAATCTTTATTTAGCACTTAATTACAAGTAACATTAATAGTATGTTGATAAATCATTTAAAATTAGGTAGCAAAAAGGTTTTCGCTCAGCAATATGCCTCAGTGTTTAAGTTGCAACGCTGATTTTCAGCGACTGGCTTGAATAAATAAATTTATTATCATTAAAAGCCCATAAATGTCCTCTGCTGGGGGTCAGACCTTCCCTATAGAACTTAATCATTTCGAATAGATAGTATAGGCCTTGACCCACCACGCAGGTCGAATTTGGATTCAATGAAACTCTATGTGACATTGTTACGCTGTTCATCAAGTTTGTGATCTTCAACAGAAAAGCATAGCTGATTTTCTCAATCGATTTTGTGACGTAATTTTATATTTATTGAGGTGATAGTTTAGCCATAACTACTTTTGAATCTTATCAGCTACATTTAATTATCTAATACGAAATAAGACAAGGTTAAATATTTAATTCTTATACTTGACCGATTTAAAAATTACAATTGAAAACATCTATCTTATTTGATTTTCGATTACAGATAGCTTTGTCATATTTACAGTCAATACACATTTAATCATCAATCCCAACAATGAACACGCTTCGTTGAGATACTAGATATAATTATGTTATCAGTTGTTAAGATAAGATAAACATGTGATTTCAAAAACACAACGTCTGCTTATATTTTGTATAGATTGATTTTATTTTAAGTGTTACAAGGTGATCAGTTGAGACCGGATTATATGCAATTGCATTTTGCATGCATTTGCATGTTTGACCCCTTTTCTAAAGGTTATATGTTTTGAGTAAAAAATATTGTGAAGCATCATTTTAAAACAGCGTGAAGAGTATATCTTATTTGGCTCTTACCAACATTTTTTATTGAAATAATTAAGGATCGACACTCATCTGACAGAAGATACGTCGAGTTTTATCGTCGCAGAATGGTATTTAAACTAAAGTTATATAATTTGATATTCAGGCCGGTTACATTTCTTAACCGACCGTCGATGTCTACGCCAGTCGCGCTTGTCATATATATGAAAATTCATAATAGCTCATATCTTTAGTCTGTCGATTTTATTATTTACTGGATACGAGGACTGCAAGCGAGTGGGTCCGATAACATACATTGACCAACACGGAACAAATGAATGCATTCAGAAATTCAGGTCCGCAGTAGACCATATGGACAAACCACTGTACCTATACCAGTCCGGTTAGTCTGCTGGTCAGGACCACTCATCACCATCATCATAATCAGCCCTTTTACGTCCCCATTGCAGTGGCTCAGGCCTTCCTTATGGATGGGTAAGGATCATCCTCCTTAATAGCAAACTATTCCCCTATTCCGCATCTGCCATGACACGGTAGCCCAATGCTGATAAGAGGGTATTCACGACTGCAATGCAGCCTGGACCAACGGCTTAGCGTCTTCCGAAGCACGGAATAGCTCGAGATAATATTTTTTTTGGCCCCCATCTCGTGACCGACCCTTGGGAAAGTTGCTATTATTGTTATTATTATTATCCACTACGCTACCACGCACTTAATGGTATAAACAGATGGTCGGTTAGTTGTTGTCGTCAGGCCGGATCGTACGAACTGACGACAACGGTCAGTGGAGCACTATAACCGGCCTTAACCTTGAATACTGGACAAATAGTGAACAGCGTGCTTACTTTTCAACTCAATCGTGATCAATGCGATCAGACGTCATAATTGCAATGTGTCAAAACATTGCAATTGTGACGTTTCGTACTTTTGATTTGGTACACTAGCGCCATTGGCTCAATATCGCCTGGTTAATTAATGAACTAATTGCACTGAGTAAGTATCGAGTCTAGGTTTCGAGATTACGGCCTAAAATTTGATGAAAGATGAGATTGTCATTGAAACTGGCATAGAGATTGTGTTCAAGAGTAAGCCCGCTAGTGAAGATAAGTTTGCAATTTACTCTTGAATATTTTCTTTTTTTTTACATCATATCACATATTAAATGATTATCAATGAGTTTGACACGGCAATCGATTGACGAATGAATTGCTTTTTTTTTTGTCATTGTAATATATAGCCTTATAGTTCAAAAATCATTTTTTAATTCGAAATCTCTGTATGAAATAAAGGGAGACAATATCAGCCCTTGCGGAGTTTCTCGCCTGTGCTTCTCGGTACAAGATCTATAACCGTAGATTTACAAACCGATGAGTTTCGACTTTCGCAAGTGCTTATATCAGCATAGATAAAATAAATGATTTAAATTAAACTTTATTTCATTCTTCATCCTGTTCTAACCCATACATCAATAAGCCGTTTGACAGATCTTTCGACAGACGTATGTTAACCTTTATATGGGCTTCAATTAGGACGCTCCGCCGCAAAAGTTTTTAATTTTTAATTTCTATAAATAAACGTTATTTTAACATTTCGCATTATATTGGGTAGTTAAAGAAATAGGACTCCTGCCAGCATAGCATGATTAACTAGAGTGTCTCAAGAAACGGGCTAGAGCGAGACTGAAAGTGAGATATTGTATATGCATATCTCTCGAATATCATGAGTTAATCATATGCGGGCTGGTAACGCTAAATAACAGCCTAGATAAACTTCCAACTTTATACCATAATTATGAAATAAAAACATAATTACATTATATGATTAAATATCATACTTATTTCGTTATTTGTTTCAGATAAATGCGGAATTACATCAGTAATCTAATTGTAAGTAGCTTCCATTGATAAGAAATAGACTGGTCTTTGACATGTGCAGGAGTGTCTACTTATCGCACGATTGCGGAGTGACAGATATGTCACCACCGTAATTAGTCTGATTACAAAATTAAAATGAGATAACTCGCCACAGAAATATATACATATATATCATTCGAAATTATGTCTTTTATAATTTTTATTTCTAGTAACATTGTTTGGTTTTATAGTAGTTATAAAAATGATATACGCATATTTTAAAATTGGAATAGTTAAGTTTTGAATGAAAACCTCCTTAAATGATTGAGTGTCAAATAATACATTCCACTAGATTAATTTCTCATGTCTAGATTTTTTTTTCTGTATTCTGTACCATTTAAAGTTTATTTTTGTTTAAATCGCTCATATTGCAAAATTCTCAAGCTTGCATTTCAGAGTGTGAATTATGATAAATGGTTTCTTTTATTCCATAATCGTATAAACATGGAAAAAAATCCTAATATTATTTTGATTGGTTTGTTATTTGACACAAGCCAATCATTATGTTCAAATTGACTGTTTCGTTTGATGTTTTTGTTGGTGTTATTTAGGTAAATTGTTTGACGCTGTAAATGATAGCTGATGAATTTTGAATTGACATTTTGCCTTTATAATGTTGGAATGTATAAATAATGTGATGGGATTTGTACTGACTTAGAACAAGGCATAACTTAACTAGAAGTCACTTAATATTAGGGGTTAAAGTATGAAATTGCCGTTTTATTGTAATAGGTTCCTTGAATTGACATAGAATCTTCATAGTTTGAGGTTTTCGTAAGAAACTATTTCAATACTCAATACTCAATACTCAATACTCAAATGTTTATTGCAAAACCATAGTGTTACATTGATGTTACAAAAATAATATTAGTATCAAACTATGGACCCTGTCGGGCACAGCAATACTTTATAGAGAGGATACATATCAAAAATAAAATGGTTTCTATGATATTCTTCTTTTAAAAAATGTGAAACATTTGAATGTCGACTTTCAATTGTTTTTATTATTCAACTTAGACAATAAAGATGGATACTGAGAAAATCCGATTGATTTTTGAATAAGAGTTCCGACGCGGAAGTAACGCGGCAGAAACAGCCCGAAATATCAATGTTCCGTTTGGAGAAGGGTCTGCTAATTAGTTAGCGGCATGGTTTAACGTTAAATTACACACAATTTTGACTCCTATTGACGGAATAATGTTACTGCTGGTGTTCCTCAGGGCGGAATTTTATCACCTCTGCTATTTTCCATTTTTATAAATTTTGTCTCTTTCTCTCTTGGCTGTTCTTATCATTCCTATGCAGAAGATCTTCAGACTTATGTGCAGAAGATTTTTGAAGAGGTTGGTGTAGGGATCTCTGAGCTGAATGGAGCTCTATGTAATATCAGTGCGTGGTCAGCTAATTTTGGGAGTACTGTAAATTAATTGAAATGCCAGGCAATTATCGTGGGTGGCTCGAAAAAGATCTCAAAGCTCGATTTCAGCTTGCTCCTATCTGTTGTGTTCGAAAACTCTATGATACTTTTTAGCCCCAGTGTTAAAAACCTTGGTCTCCACATCTACCCTGAGTTCAAATAGACTACGCAAATCGCCGAATTGAGTCGAACTGTTACCTACTCTTTTCGTTCCCTCGACCGTCTCAGGCACTTCGTTTCAATCAAGACGAAGGTCACTCTTGCCACTTCTCCTGTTCTGCGACTCATTGACTATGCTGATGTCTGTAATCCTGATCTATACGAGGATCTTTTTAATAAGTTGAACCGCCTTATCAATAATGCTATCCGTTTCATCTTCTATCTTCGTAAGTTCGACCATGTTTTCTCTTTTCGGTTTCAGCTAAAATGGCTTCCTATTCGACAGCGGAGGCATCTACGGTTGCTTTGTACACCTTATTCTTTCTTGCCAATCCTCTTATACCAGAGTACTTAAAGTGTAAATTTCAATATCTCTCTGACACTCATGGTCGTCACCTGCATTCTTCAAACTCTCTCTCACTATCCACTCCTTTTTTCACACTGGCTTTATGTCCAAATCATTTACTTTTCAATCAATTCGACAGTGGAACAGCTTCCCCGATTCCATCAAGAGATCGCCAAATAAATTCATTTTCAAAAAAACTCCACTTCTTTCTTTTTCTTCAAGGCTTGTGAAGATTGTCATCATCATATATGTGTGTATGTATATATGTAATTATGTGTAAGTGTATTTATATTTTTGGTATGTTATATGTTCTAGTATGTTTATGATTAGTTTAATATTTGTTGTTGTAGTTTTATTTAAATTTTTATTGCTCTATACTGCCATCGCCATCTGATATTTGTCTATTTTCCCAAAGGTTGACTAGGAGAGAATGCTATTAGCATTAAGTCTTCTGTACCATTTTTATTGTGCTCTATAAAGTTCAATAAATAAATAAATCGACAATTTCATACTTTAACCCCTATTTTTAAGAATAGTGTAAGCACATTTGACAGGCAACGTTTGTCTATGATTTTGCATATTTTAGTTCTTCTTCTTTTTTTAATGTATGCCCTATTTGCGCTTACACAATTCCGCGAATGTCATCTTAGTGGCCTTTACACGTAAAAAGGCAATTAAAACAAGAAAAATATACGTGGTATTTTATTTACACGAGCACCCAATATGTCATTGTCCATTTATAAAAAAATCTTAATTATAAAAATCTCATGATTTATATACCTCAATTCTAGAAACTCGTTGATTCCAACTTACTAAATCGATTTTATCCCTTGACATATCCCTTATGGCCAAAGAGTAAATGTATAATGTCAAATTATGCAAATGCCAAGCGCTAAGCGCCGCACATTGCATGTCCTAACTTTAAGCGTTACCTTAAGTCGTTGGGTGACTCCTTGACATTGGGGAAACGCATTTTCACCTTAGACAATGCATAACTATTTAGATGTCAGATTTGGGCGACTTCTAAGTTAAGTGAAAACGGGCATCTGTAATGATAACTAAGATACAACTGGGTGCTTGGTGTAAAGTTTTTTAACGAAATTCAAAATCGAAAAGGATTCGACGGCAATGTATATACTTTATTTATATTCACCGATTTTTCCGCGAATGATTGAACTATTTCCAAAATTCTTTTTTTAATCGACAGCTTAATGGCCCGTGGTGATCACTCTTTTTTTAGAGCGGATTTTCTTAATTGATATAACTTTTAGCTAAAGCTTGCCTGGAAGAAGTTGCTACCTTAGTGATAAAGCCGCCTTTTGTGTTTGCCGTTACTTGTATATGTATTTATTTATTTATTTATTTAGGACAGCAACAGCGGAATAACATTCATTTAACTTAAAGTAAGTTACAAAATTGAAAGGCCAATTATAGCTATCCATGAACTTAACATACATAAAAATTGAGAGCAGTTTTTGTATAACACAGTAAGTTTAACACAATAAAAACCTATTATGCTTGTGGTGAGGTTCAAAATAATCTTTAAATATATGTACCTTTAAATATATATAATATAAATTTATACACATAAATATAATACCCGTCAATTTTAACACACACATATATGTATTATATGTAAATAAATTACATAATTAAAATATAAAAGTAAATATAATTAATAGTTTATGATGCTATATAATATTGATAATCTATACATTGTAATGTACTCGTACCTGGAATCGATGGCCGCTTATATTTTGTTTTAGAATTACAGCAGTATGTAAAATCTACCCACTTACACAGAAATTTAAAAATTTAATTATGTTGTGGCATTCCGCAGGTATATCCTATAACCTATTCTAAAAGAACGGAGTAAATATACTTTTTAAATGACTGCTTAGAGGTGACAAAAGGATCGACGTCTTTAAATTTTATATTATAATTTCTTAAAAGGCGTGTTAGTATGGAATTTTGTCCATAATTAGTCGAATGAGAGGGTACATGAAATAGTGGTGTATGTCTTGTACGACGCGACGGCGTGCACAACGATATGCGGGAGAGGAGACTGGGGCAATCCAGACATCCACTAATCACGTCATACAATAAGCCCATATCAAGCAGTTCCCGCCTTTCTTCCAAAGTAAGGAGGTTATAGATGCGACAATTATCAATATTGTATATGTATATATGTATATGCATATGCTTCTCTTTAATTTTAAGGGTTAGTTGCATCAAATTACTTTAACAATAACAAACGTGTTAAAGCACCGGTTAAGCAAAACATAATGAGTTATCATTTGTCAATGTTTGGATGACTCCATAACATTAACTGTAAACTATAATAATTAATTCTATAATAACGTATGCTCTCTCAAGTACATATAAAACCTATCTAGAAAATATATATAGTCTTCAAATAAGAATTTTGAAACTTAAAGTTTCACTTAATATCAGGCAGCAGTTTGCTTCAAACTACGTTCAGCTTTTTAAACATTGCAAAGTACCCGCCAAAGATCTCTTTTTATACCAGTTTCACAAGGAAGAATATTTTAATGGGTCTGTAATAAAAGCAGTTGCACACGAAAAGTTGACGCATTCCATTACGTGCGGAAAACTAGTAATAACAAGTGCGCAGAACACATATGGAACTCGCACTGTGAAATACTTATTACCCCAAATCATAAATAAATTAGATTAAGAGTTTCGAGACTTACTTAAAGAAAAAAAAAGAAAAAACAAATAAAAAACACTACTTCTGTGTATTCTGGATCGCAAGGACCAAATAATATTGTTATACCTTATACATAGCGAACATATGGCACATAGATTAAAATTTAGGTGGTTTGTAATGTGCTTGGAAATATATTTTATAAATTGTGAAATATTATTGATAATAAATAAAAAAAAATATCATCAAAGTTTCGCTGGTTAAAGTTATTGTTTTACTGTACCAACAAAGAGTATGATGCAACGCATTTCACGGTCTATATTAAAGTCAGTGTGACAGATATTGTCAAATTTGACATAACCGAGGCTACATCATCACAACAAAGTCGCTTTCTCTGTCCCTATATAGTGATATATATATACATAGGGATGTATGCTTAAATCTTTAAAACTACGCAACGGACTTTGATGCCTTTTTTTTTAATAGATCTGAACTATGAAAATTCATTCAACTGATTCAAAGGGAAGGTTTTTATGTATAATACAAAATCACGCGGGCGAAGCCGCCGGCGGAAAGCTAGTTAATTATACGGTGTTAAAAGGTGAGTTGCACAAACATCCATTAAGGTTTAATGACGCCATTAAGCTCTAATGAATGTCAAATTTGTATCGTTATGTCGCTTTAAACTAATGACAATATTAATAGACGTTTGTGCAACTGGCTGTTAAGCTCGTGAAATATAAGGTGCATGGTAGTGATCCCGTTTTTAAGCAATCATACATTAAGTATTCAATCATTCACATGCAAATTGATGTTTAAATTCGACAGCACGAGGAGCAACTAACTTTATATGAAGTTATATATATAAAATATAATAATAAACAGTAAATACAGACATGAAAATTCCCTCCAAAAGTTTTTCTCTTTAGAAATCACAAACAAAGTTACAAGTTTTGGTGCGTGTTTCTGAAACCCAATATTGTTGCTGGGTATTTATTTTCTGCTGCTTTATAGGTATTACAGTAAAAGTATAAAAGATCAATAAACTCTTGTCTGATAACTTTTATTTTGTGTTTAATCTAAGTGTTAAAACAAAGAATACTGATTTTCCTAAAGTCTGTAGCGCTAATCACAAAAATATATTGATTTAATTTTGCTGAGAAAACAATTGACTTTTTGTTTAGAGTTATAGATCAGTATCATCACTTAGAAACGTATTAATCTCTATAACTTTACTCGGACTTTATTGATTTATTCAACATTCTTTTGACTGTCAGTCGTTTAGATAAACGTCCATTAAATTGACATTAGTTTAATGTCACATTACCCATACAAATATAATATTTATTAGAGCTTAATGGCGTCATTAAACTTTAATAGACGAGTGCAACTTACCTGAAATTAATTTGCATAAATAATTTACTGTAGCTCTTCATAAATATTATGAGAATAATTTAAATCAAAAACAAATTAGATCATATTTGGAAATCCAAAAACTATGTATATTTTAGAGATTGAAATATAAGCATCATACTATTATTGAGGTTGTCAATTGCTTAAAATTCCACTTTTCCAAAGTTCAATACAAAACAATGGCGATTAATAAATAACAAATATGATTTTTAGACTATATAGTATATATTTACTACTATATACAATACATTACTATTATTAAACGATATACTTGGTAATGATATGTATCAATAAAAAAATAATTAATTGCCAAATTGCCAATCAAAAAGAAGAATAAAACGCAACATACGCCCTTCTATATTTCGCAACTATCAATCTGTACCCTACGTAGGACAAGTACCTACTAGTTAAGGCGCTGACGTCTGAATATGAGAATAGGGCGCTTGTCTTAGCAACGCCGCATCTGAAATATTACCAATTTAAATATGTTTATAGACAACTATCATAGTAAGATGTCTTCATTACATACATTACATAATTATAACAACTCTACTTTTTGTACTTTATGTGCAATGATCATTTTTTTTTTTTACTTAAAGACACTTTGAGTTTTTTATTTATTTATTATATAAATAATTTGATATATGTGAAAAATTAGAAATGTTTTATTTCATTAACAAAAACCATGTGTTTATAAGATTGCGTGAGATTCCTAGTAGTAAAAATAAATATTTAAGTAAATCAAAAATATATTATATGTATAAATAAAAATAAAACTTGACAGGTGAAGACAAATTAAGTCACACACAAAAACTATTTTTTTTTAAATATTTAATATTTAAGAAAGAAAGAAAGAAAATTCGTTTATTGTTGAAACCACATAACATACACAACAACATTAAATAGGGCTGAATATAAATATTTTTAAAAACAGGTTGCTGCGAATGCTATGTGATGCCAACGCTGGACTCAGCTCAGTATAAGCAGCAGGCAGGACCCGCTGCACTGATAATATGTCATACTCCACATTAATTTTTGTGTGTGCGTGTGTATTTGTTGTGTAACGACACGTAATGGCAAGTATTTAATTTAAATATAATTGTCAGAATAAGTGCACAATCTCTTAAGGTATGTAATATTAGTATGAAAATTCATACCGTCTTATTATAAAAGGATGATTAAAGTTAAAAACAAATTGACAATGACAAGAAAACGTCAAATTGATACGTGCTGTATTACTTTGATCGCATAATGATTAAACCTGGTCCTAATTCCTCGTTTTATAATAACACGGATAATGATTGTACATTCGCGCCTTAAAGAACATTAAGCCAATAGTAGGCAAGTTCCAACCTTGCTACAGATTGAGTTATTGTATACCACTTAGTTGGTACGCGTCACTCGTAATGGTCTCACGTCGGAGCCTCGATTGCATCGCAATCTGGTCAGGGACAATGACCTGTGACTTATGAATTTTGACATTGAACCAAGTGTTTCTGTGTCAAATTATGTCAGCGCATAGCAGTATCTCAGAGTCTTAAATCTATGATCTAAGCTGGCAGTAATCAATTTTAACTGCTTATTGAAATGATGAAATAAAAAATGTTCTTTCTATACTAATATTATAAAGAAGAGAGATTTGATTATTTGTTTGTTTGAATGTTTTATTTTTAAAAAATTATTTCACCCATGGGAAGCTACATCATATGAGGGTGACATACTCCATAATCCCCTAGTAAACTAGACAGCTAGTTATCAAATAAGATTATTGAAACTACTTTCATATTGACTTCAAAAAAAGGCTAATCAATTTTACTGTGTATTTAGCAAATTTTTAATGGACTAATGGACTGATTTTTATGAATTTTCATGTATAAAAGTATTTCCCAATATGTGATATCATATGGATCACGTATAAATATTATTACCACGAACATTTGGATCGATTTTTTATGTAAATTGCACAGAGCGATAAAATTTTGATAAGAAAAAAAGAATATACGTTTAACGGCCTTGATTTTTAGACAAAGAAATAACTAAAAAGACACGAAAAATTTACCAAATTTTACACGGCTGCTCAATAATGAAGTGTGTTGTGTTAAAAGTTAATCTTTGCATGATATAGGTACCAATCTAGTGCTTATTGTTTTGATGAGTACATTTCAAAAATGTATAACATAACTGCTCACTAAAAGGAATAAAATATCATTTTTTTTTATTAAGAAAACATGACTGTCGAATTCGAACTAAAATAAAAGAACCAAGTGTTATGGCTTGGATAAACCAAATAGAGTTGACGACTGTGTAAAAAAATATAAATTCGTCAGATAATAGAAAAATATTATAATTTGTGATTTTTGTTGGAAAAAGACTTATTTAAGTAAAAAAATGGAAGAAAATGAAGGTGATGAAAAAGATTTTTTTTTAAATACCCACATTTTCACAATATGTCAAAAGTAAATCGTCATATCACAATTCACAGACTGGGTTTGAAAAAAAATTACCGACCGGTAGCGAGAATTGTTTGATTATACCGCACACGAAGGGGGTGCGAAGGGGATGCCCAAAATCCGCCTACCAAAGCTAAAGGCTTAGATAATAATAAGCATTAAAGTTGAAGTGTGGGAACTCACTACGTCACAGTTTTGTAGAAAAAGTACAAAATCGTGACGTCATACTATATTTCAACTAAATGTATCGTCAATTTCTTTAATATTCTTCAATATTAAACAAATGAATAGATAAAAAAATTACTCATCAACCCTATTCTCATAGCATTGTAGACCATTCTGTGGCACATTTGTAATAAAAGAGATTTTAAATGATTCCCATTCCGATATTGACACTATTTTTTAAACGTGGTTAAAGGCCGCTGCAACGATATTGAATGTCTATAGATTACTACATGCATAAAACATACTATGTGACAATATTATCATTATAATGATCTACTTACCGTATACGTTAGAGTAAACAAGAAACAAACAGAGTAATTTAAACATAACGTAACGAAGCTCGCGACTTGTAGTGATAAGCGCAAAACGCATGCGATATGCACACACGCAGACACGCGCGAGCGGCGCTTGCGCACAAGACAACACAGACGCTGTAATACGGGAACGAGCCCCTCGTCTAAAAGATTTATCGGTTATGAGACTATATAGATAAATAGAATACTTTGTACATGGTGCTCAATATTTACAGTTGAATTCACAGAACATATCTCTATGTTCTGTGGTTGAATTATATACATAAACCTCTACGACACTCCTGCACAGAATACTATAGTACTTTGGGCATGTATCATGCCGACATACAGACAACTTGATAAAGCTCATAATAAACCGCAATGTGGATGGCAAACGACCAAGAGGACGTAGTTTTAGACAATGGTCTGATCATGTGTCCGAAGAACTGCTAATGGCGAGAGCCCGGGCTTTCCATCAAGCTGCGAAATACTGCGGTTTTCTGCAGTAAATGGAGAAGTCGGCTGCAACGCATCCGTTGAAGCCACAATTTTCAGCACCGTCGAGTGAGGGATGACTTAAGAAAAAGGATAAGTGGTATTACGTTAAAGACGTTAGAGTCTGTGGGAAGAATACTGGATGAAAGAATGGTGACAATGATAAGTAGGTTTATGTAGATAAAGTACGCACAGTTAGTAAATTTCTGCATAGCGAGTGCTTTCTTTACTTGTTGAAAACAAAGGGGCATCTCATAATTTATCTCCCTGCCATTCATACGAGGTCAGTAGTCGAGACCATCTAGTAAGCTGGTCTAGTACAATTAGTAATTATTATATTTCATTTAACGCCAATACGCCAATACTAGACTGTGTCAGGTACTGGCCTCGTGTAAGTTGCTCTTTAAACAGAAATTTGAAAATTGTTGTCCCATATGACTACAAGGCAAAAGTTAAAGAATGTAGAATTTAAGAGGTGCCCAAACACATCTTCCATGTCAGACTGATTACATAATTCACGTGTTATAAAAATGTGAATGTGTTTCATTACAAATTGTCCAAGTTTTTTGTTTTTCTTAAAGTGTTTGTGTAAAAAAAAACTTATCCAATTGATTGTAATATGGGCATAAAAAAGAATCCGACCTGCCGAAGACAAAACTCTTTATAAATGTATCTGTATACTACTCAATTATTAAATCAACTTTTGAATAGTTTTATGAAAGCAATGGATAACTTTTGTGATCCTCTAAATATTCCAAAAAGTATAAAATGTAATATAAAAAAAGTTCTTTTAATAAAAAATAAGTACTTTTAATGTGAGAAACATATAATTTCACTGTTAAACATATATGTTATATCTTTTCACTATGTTCCATCCTGTATAACAAAACCACCACGCCTTCGCCCCGTGGTGGGTCTTAAAACTATAGAGACTCGACGCACGACTTTATCATAATTTTATTTATCATCTAATTTAAATTATAAAATACATGTTGTTTTTATTTACATACAAAAATACGGAACTTTATGTCCTCATTATATATTTGATATAATATAATAAATAAATATTAGACAATAATATGTTATGTAAACTTCAATAGTTTCAAATCTTTATGTAGTTAAAGACGCTATGAATAATTGAAACTATTGAGAAACCACATTACTCAGGACAGGGGTGCGACAGCCTAACTGTAGACAGTATTAACTTTTATTTTATTGCTTTATGTCTTCCGGTGGATTGATTTGGAATAAAACACTAACAGTGTTATTAATAAACTAGGTGTAGCGTTGGATTCAATTTGCGCTGATACAGCACTTAGTATTAGACAAAATTCATATTATTAAGAGACTTACCGAAAGTTAACCTAGGACGACGTTCTACAGAAGTAATATTTATTCCAATAAGATAGTAGGTTTGCTTATTCCTTGTATAATATGAATTTGGACTGATACTAAAATTGCAATTTTAGAGTAAATTTAATCTGACGCTAAACCTTGTTTATTAATAGCACTGATAAAGATTCTCTATAGTAAAATAAAACATACAACATTGACTCTAAAATTTATCATTATGTTTATTTCTTATCATAATTATACCTGTTTTTTTACTATTATAAAACTTTGTAGCCCAGAGCTTTGACATAATGATTTTTAGCACATTTAAACGAAACCTAGTTTTTATCTATTCTTATTTTATCATAATATTCTCAGCAGACACTTTCACTTTATATTACCCATATTATGAGGGTGCCTTAAGAACCACCATCTTGGATTTCGAAAGAGTTTATTTTATAATTTTTCTTTTAAAATCTTTTTATTTTCAAACGCGGTCGCCATCTTAACATTCACCATATTCAAATTAAACGCATGTGACTTAGCTATTCATGCATTGTCATCTAAACTTAGTCTGAAATTTTACATACAGACTCTATGGAAAACTTTAGCTTTATCGGTAAAGCATCACTACTTTAAAAATCAGTTGCAAGATAATGCTAAAATATACAAGTAAGAAGTATTTATGTAATTTACAATACGATAAGTGGTTCGAATTTTTCTTTTTCTAAAGGAAATTAGAGTTAAATCTTTTATAGTCAACAAAGACGAGTTATAAAAACACACTTCAAATCAAGACTAAGTAAATGTGAATTGTTTTATCCTAAAAGACATTATCCTTCGAGTTCAAGGATTCGCAAAAAATAATCACATGAACTATTATAGTGCGATGATGTAATTTTAAACAAACGTGATTGTCTAGACTAATAAGTATAAAGATATAAGTGAGGAAAGGAGCCGGTTTTAAAACACAAAAAGACGCATCCAAATGACAAATTAGCGCATTTTCAAAATCAAGTTGTAACACAGCGTATATATGCGTATCACAGGGCTTATCATCGAATTTCAAAATCTACCAAAACCACTTTAAAGGTATATATATTATGATTAAGATTTATGGGATTATGTTAATTTAAAATTGCAATCGCTTTTGGAACGAATGATGATTTGAATTTTCAAAAAACATAATAAAAATTAAGTCCAAACACAGACAGAAAAACTAGTAGAAAAGTTACCAGATGACTTTGAAATTGCCATTTTGAAAATCAATTTAATCCTACACTATCTATTGCTTCGCGTTTGCGTTTTCTTTTCATTTTTCTTTTCATGAACATCAAATATTTGAGGAACTCGGTTGCGCAGTAGTTAGCGCTCTCGGTCTACGATACGGTTTTAGGCAAATTCCGCTATGGCCGGTCATAGGATGGGTGACCAAAAAATAAATCGAATTCTTGCGTGTTGGTGTTGGTCCCGGCTGCAAATACAGCAGTTAACACCCACCGATCCGTACTGGGCCCGCGTGTGTTATGAGTCATGGCCTATTCTTCCTATTCAATTCCATCCACAGGAAAGACCTCAGCAGGAGAGTAATGACAGTTATAATAAACCTTTATATATGTGGCACTAAGGTCTCCGCAGAGCATTCCAGCAGAGCCACCGCCACACTCCTCTAGCCCTAGGACACATCTTAATGATGTTATGACGCCACTTCTTTTTTTTACTACTTTAAAATAGTCACGTTGTTATCAAAGTATGATAACAACTTGAATTCACTTGACTTGAAGATTTGATAGCAATGTTTCTAACTTAGTCATTCATTACACAAAAGGAAAATTTCTTTTTTATATGGGGATATGTACCTATTTGCATCAATACAAATTTACTCTAAAAGAGTCAAGTTTTTATTAAAATTTTCACTATCATCAAGATTTTATCATAATTGAACCGCATTTTTTGAGATAATCGAAAAAACCGCCATATTTCTTATTGATCTTTAATTACTGTAATTATTATCCCTTAAATTATTAATATAGAAATACGTTTACGGTCGCACTTAAGAAGTGAATTTGCACAATATAGATTACTACTTGCGTGATAACATTCAACTGATATTTACTATGTATAATTTTTAACAAATAAGCAAGTACCACAAACGCCTACCCACGCTTTCCAAGAAGAGTTACTAACTCAAGACAGCCAATCACTTCAGAGTAAATATCTCGATACGCCACATTTTAAAAGTAACTATCTAATACCGCCAATAGTTTTAGTCGTTAATACCCTCCAATCCACATTGGGCCAGTGTGGATGGTCATGGCCCATCCTCCTTAACCATCCATAAGGAAGGCCTGAGCTCCTGCAGTGGGGACCTAAAAGGGCTGATGATAATCGCTAAGATGTCGTACCCTATTGTAACAGATTACTAAATAAACTGTTTCTCCTTCGCAAGTTTAGCTGATACGCTTAATTCCTTTTTACGATTTGATACAAGTAAACGCCAATTTAAATATTTAAAGAAATATAATCTATTCTATATACTATAATAAAAACGTAACTGATCAATGTCTGTACATTGAAGATATATGAAAGAAACTGTAATAAGGGACATTTATAAGCATAATAGAACACAAAACAATGATTATTAAATTTTTTGTCTGTTTGTCGGTTTGTCTGTGCGTTTGTGCACGATAATCTCAGACACGACTGAACCGATTTAAATGCAATTTTCACTATTATATTGCGGTATTCTTCCGTTAACATTTAGTGTAAGATTTATTTCAGTCCGGTCGCAAATAAAAAAGTTAGGTCAAATTGAAGTGATGTGTTTGCCCAATTTGCTATGAAATATTAACTGTTTTATTGAATTTTCGTCTTTGATATATTGATCATCATCATTAACTCTTTGACAGCCAAACTACAGGGCCTCAGGCATTTGTTTAATAATTTTTGGTCACCCATCCCGTAAATATGTATTGACAACATTTTTACAGATCTAGTACCACTTTCAAGACAGATAATTAAACAACTACCGTCAGATCATTTTGGACAACTAGTTAGCTTTCCGCATAAATGTACGTTTGTGGCTAGGAGAGACATTACAGTTGTGTCAAAAAGTATGAGTCGCTTGGAACGTTTTAAAAATCAATTAAATAGTAAATTGTATCATTTGAAACATAATAGTAATCCCAATGATTTGTACAAAGATTTCTTTGATGTTTATTGTACAGAATTCAATAAGATTTTTGTCCCAAAAAAAATAAGTATTAGTAATCCTATAACTTTTAGTGTGTGGGCTACACCAGGAATCTACAAAAGCAGAAAAAAGCTCTATGAACTATATGATGAACGTAATTACAACACAAGTGAGGACTTCAAAGAATATGTACGAAATTACTCTAAATTATTTAAAAAAGTGTGTCGTTTAGCCAAATGTAATTATTTAAATGCAAAAATTGAAAATAGTAAAGACAAAGTTAAAATGACGTGGAATATCATAAATAGTGAAACTGGAAGAGAAAAATCCCGGAATATAAATTTTAATTTAAACATTGATAATAAAAAAGTAACATCAGATCTTGAAGTTGCTACAGTATTTGAAAATTTATTTACTGAAATTCCAGTCTTAATTACACAATCTTTGAATTCCTCTTCCACTGTTGCTGAATCTATTTTAAAGGCAAGTTTAAATAATTCTAATAGCCAATTTAAGTTTCAACACATTGATTTTAAAGATATAATAAAATCTTTTAATCAGCTAAAGAAAACGAAAACTGCTGATTTATGGGGTAATTCCATTGAAGTTTCTAAATCGGTAATTGAGACAATAGCTCCAATCTTAGCTTATATATTTAATGAATGTACTGATTGTGGTATTTTTCCTGAGCTCATGAAATATAGTAAAATTATTCCTTTACATAAATCGGGTAGCACATCTGACCCTACTAACTTTAGACCTATATCCGTGCTACCTACGTTTAGTAAGATTTTTGAAAAAATCATGCTGGATCAAATACAAACGTACTTTTACAAGAATAAGCTTATGAATCGACAACAATTTGGTTTTACAAGGGGTCGCTCGACAACCGAAGCCGGTGTCGAGTTAATACAAGAAATTTTTAATGCCTGGGAGGATTCACATGATGCGTTAGGTGTTTTCTGTGACCTATCTAAGGCATTTGATTGTGTTTTTCATGAAACATTGATTAGGAAACTGCATTTTTATGGATTTAGAGATAACTCATTGGATTTTATTGTCTCATACTTGACTGACAGAGTACAGAGGGTTGATATCAATGGCAAAAGATCCCCTGGATCGAAAATTAAGATGGGCGTTCCGCAGGGCTCAATACTTGGTCCTTTCTTGTTTTTGATTTACATAAATGACTTGCCTTATTTCGTAAGGGATGATCACGAAATAGTTTTGTTTGCGGATGACACTTCACTCTTGTTTAAAATTAAAAGAGGGTTACCTCTAAATGACGATGTGAACAATTCTATCGCTAAAGTAGTACATTGGTTTAATGTAAATAATCTTCTCCTTAATGAAGGAAAAACAAAATGCTTAAAATTTGTACTACCTAATGTTAAAAAAGTAGATATAAATGTTAATGTAAAAGATAAGAACATGGACCTTGTGGATACCACAGTATTTTTAGGAATAACATTAGATTCTAAACTACAGTGGGGCCCACATATTGATAGATTGTCGAGTAGACTTAGCTCTGCAGCATATGCCGTAATGAAGATACGTAGGTTAACTGACATAGATACTGCCAGATTAGTATACTTCAGTTACTTTCATAGTGTTATGTCATACGGTATCCTATTGTGGGGAAATGCTGCCGACATACAAACAATTTTTGTGCTTCAGAAAAGAGCAATTCGATCAATTTATAATCTTAGGATTAGGGACTCTTTAAGGGAGAAATTTAAGGAAATAGACATTATGACTGTTGCTTCTCAATACATATACGAGAACTTAATGTACGTTCGTAAAAATATTAGTTTGTTTTCTATTAAAAGTGATGTACACAATTTTAATACAAGAAATAAAAATAAATTAACGGTGCCTGTCACTAGACTGCAAAAAGTTAATAACTCTTTCAAGGGTCTTTGTGTGCGCTTCTACAATAAGGTCCCAAGCAAAATACAACAATTAGATATCATGCAGTTTAAATCTACTATTAAAAAAATACTTATTAAAAAAGCTTATTATAAGGTATCCGATTATGTAACAGATAAGAACGCTTGGACTTGAGATGATCCAGCAACTGGATAGGTGATTACTTCTAAACTCATTATCTTGTTTCCATTATTATTAAATGATTATGTTATTATTATAAGACCATAGTTTTTTTTTTATCTCTGTTTATAATGTATTGATCTGGTAATGACATGGTTTTTGTAAATGTCATTACTCATATTAGAGCTGGTGAGTTTCTTGCTCGTTCTTCTTATCAGCCAAAAGACGTCCTGAACGAGTGGTAGGGAAAAAATGTTGGACGATTCAAAAGTACTTTTAAGAAGTCTATTTGAATAAAGATTATTTTGACTTATTTTGACTTTGAATAACTCTTGCGAAAATTGCTTAGCAATATCGATCGTGCGTAGCGGCGCTTATCCGTAGCGCCAACGAACTACGAATTAATATTGTCTATAAAATGATAATTTGTATGATGAAAAATAAATTAAATAGGATTCAGCTTATAATGGACGTGTGGTATACGATCACGCGAGTAGCAGAACAAGCGGTAAGAGCCTTCCGATGATGCAATTAAGCATCGAGTATTTTACAATGAACGCATATTTTTATCAGATTACAACAAAAGCATATTTTTATCAGATTTAAAAAAAAAAGTTTGTTGAAACAAGTTTTTTTATAATCTCAGCGGTATAGGTATACAGATTCGCTTGCTATGGTCCTCTTGGCTTCTATTGGGAGGACTTATCTTTAAAGGGTGTAGGTAGACCCGACGTCAGCTCCGGTCAGCAGCACTGGAGAACCATAAAGTCTCGATACGTACAATGCAGTAATACTCGATACGTAAAAAGCCATAGTGAAATGTGGGTTTGTTGATAGGGGGGGGGAGTGGGAAGCACCCCCCAGACTTCAGGTCAAAAGGAACAAAAAAATAAAGTTTGTTAAAACAAGAGGGTTTGTTAAAAAAGTTTGTTACAAACAAGTGCTTCCCCCCCCCCCTATCAATAAACCCACGCTTCCTTATGGCTAGAGTTATAGCTATGGAGTTAGGCGGACGCATCAAGAATAAGGAAACCGAATACGGAAAACGAACGTGTGCGGCCAGGCTAAGCATTAAGTACAAAACCGATAACAATGACATTAGCTTGATGTGCTGTTGTGTGTACAAGATTATGACTGGATTAAGAAGCACGTAGTTGCCACGCGATAGTAATTACATTGTCAGCGGTATAATTACATTGTACTTAATAGCTTACTCTATATTTATTTAAATAATGTTTAGCAGTTGATCTTGTAACAATAAGATGGTATAATTCGAGTTGTATACAATTATTGTATTTTTTTTATAGATTTTTATTTATTCAAAAGCAGGTGTCTGCCAATGAATGAGTCATGATCCAAAGCGTGAATACAAATGCAGCCAGGACTAACAGCTTGACGTGCGTTCCAAAGCACGGAGGAGCTGGAGCTAAAAACATTTTTGGTCATCCATTTTATGACCGGACTTCACGAAAGTCCGAACACGCACGTCCTTAATACTTATTATTAATGATTGGATTTAGGGTTATTAAGGTTTCTAAATCGGTTTTTATTTGATGCCTTCATCATTACAGCTGAGAGACACCCACTGCTGGGCATAAGCCTCCCCCAAAGATCTCCAATGTGATCGGTCCTGCGCCTTGATGCCTTGATGATCCTTAAATGCTGAGACCACAGGAGTATAGAACTGAAGTTAGAAATTCGAAGTTCGAATCGAAGTTAACAGAATGGTTTTAAATTGAATTAGTAATGTTTTCTCACACTAACAGATGAAATTGTATAAAAGCTTGTATCTAGCTTGATATGGTTTTTTCACAGAAGTCATCTAGTTTTAGACGCAATCATCGGCTTTCTCACGGCCAACTATAAACAAGATAAAAACTCATATTCTGTATCGAAACAAGAAGATTGGAATTGGGAAATCCCTGGATGGATTACAAATTGTTATTTACCTACTCGAGACTTCCCCGGATTTTTTGAGTGCTTTTGCTTGATTTCTTAGTAACTGGAACTGTTTTTGATAACTGAAAGTTTTGTTTAAGTTGTAAATGTACAAATAATTTATTATAGTATTTAGGATCGTAATATGTGATGTCATGAAACTGGTGATCCTGTATTCAATTTTTTATTACAACAAAAATATTGACTTCAATACGCTTAGTTTGACGTATATGAAGATATATACATATTATTTTAAGTTATTCAAAATATTATTGAAGATTAAGCAAACGAAACATTTAAAGACTATTCAGTGATGTTAAGCTTTCCTATTCTGTATAAAATCAGCAAAATTGACGTAGAGAACACCGCTTTTACAGCATTAATATTCAATCAAATAAAATTTACTTCAAAAGTCAATAAAGGTTTTATTTCTCTTAGGTGTTATTCACCCTCTGTGCTCTGAGAACGCCGTGCTTTATATCGTGTTCAGGATTTCACACGGAAGTAATTTTTTTACACGAATAATTTAACAGTACATCTGGAATTAGAAGAAGTGTATCCACATTTAATATATCATGTATGGGCAGTATCATATATTTTTAAAAGTTCATCACCTGAAATCGTCTTGAAATATTGCAAAACTCACAAATCAATTAGACAGCAAGCCGTGTCGGTACGCGACATTAATTTTTTCCATGATTTACGAAACAAAACAGAAGATTTCATTCATAATGTGTATTTAAAAAAAAGGGAAGCACTAAAAAAGAACCTCCACTAGATAACGACTCTAGCAAAAATTGATTTTTGCAGAAAACGAATGGATCAAAGACAATCATTTCCGTTCCTGTTAATTAACATATTAAAAAACTGAAATTTGAAAAGTTCGAAAATTAGATATCAATACAAATACGAAAAAGTACAAATAGAATAGGAGTTGTTTATTGAGTTTTGAAAACTAATTTACTTTTAAACATGAAAGAAAACCGGAAATGTCGTTATGGAGAAATCAAGATCGTACGACGTGGCGACATCTAGTTAGATTTCGGGAACTAATGTTTTATTAAATACTTACTTCCTCATTCGCAGTTCGCAACTTTAAACAAATTAAGTCAAATCTCGGGTCACAGACAATTATCAAAATTTTATAAATTTAATATTTTAACTTTTGAATGCACATATTTGTAATATGTAAGCGACTGAAAAAGTCATTAATCTTTTAGATGTCGATGTTATATATTGGAATTACACAACACAATAACATGACAGCTATAGTTCATTCTTTCTATCTAATCTATCGTAAAGAGATAAATAATATTTTGAGTTTAATGACCGGATAGATCTAAGTCAGGTTTTTACGCTGATTATTGCTCGAAGTTTTGCGTAGGAACTTTAGTTATACTGTAACTTCCTGTCTTCAGATTATAGCTCTAGCACATGTAAGAAATATGTATGGTAAAAACCTGAGGTAGAGTTAGTCTCACGAAAGAAATGTTTTCCACTTTTATTACAAAGGAATAAGAGTTAAGTATGCCGCGGGACTTATTTCGTGACACAGACTTTAAAGATATTATTTTATAATTCATATAAACCTCAAATGTCATTCACAGAGCAATGAGAATAGAGTAGGTAAAGCAATGGTGAGCATAATAGGAATTCAATATTTTTTTTTAAATTTATTAGAAACATAGTTTTTTTAAAATAATACGTCATTATCACCGGCCTATTATTAATGCCCCTACTCAGGTTCAGGCCTTCCCTACTGACAAAATCGAATAGGGAGAATGGGCAATAACCCACCACGCTTTTTGGTCACCCGTTCTATTCCGGCCCTTGCGATAGTTGCTTAACAACCATATCGCAGCCCGAGTGCGCCATCGAGCTCCTCGCTAAATTTTGATAATAAATTTTGATGTAAGAAAGAAGGGAATAATTTATTTCCAAAAGAGAAAATGTCCAAAAAGTTGGTTTGTTTACTACATGTCCATCTATGCTGAACTTTGCGTGTAATATTCCCTATTGTGTTACGATGTACTCGTTATTATACTGCCTTTGACCTACCCTTGAACTTCGATCAAAGAATACCCTTGTCAAATAAAATGTAAAAAAAATATTTTAAGAATCAATTTGTTTTGTGTGCCATTGTTGCATTGACTTTGACCTGACTGCGTGAATATATTCACATTTTGTGCTTTGTATTTAGCTGTTGTTTATTTTATATAAGAATAATGGTGTCATGCATGGTGCTATGGTGAAAAGAACAGCGATACTTTATTAAAAGGGCAAGTACGCCAAAGTGTATCTACCTGTAGTGTAAGTGTATGTTACTATTCTTAATATAAAATGCTTAAAAAATCCACTTGGTCCCTGGCACCCTGAATATATGTAACTATCTTCAAATCGATTTTGTACCAACAAATAATATTAAAAAAGCTTTTATAATTGCATTATATTTCAAAAGGTTTTACCGCAGTAAAAACGGTAATCAATAAAAATTTCATAATAAAACAAATCACAAGATTACCCCAAAAAAACCTTTACTTTTTATTTCTCTTTGTACTATAAATATTAGAGGAGGTAAGATATCTAACTATAATTGTGTTTAAGAAATATTCTTCGGAAATACTCGTCTGATCATAACAATCTTTCACCTACAGGAAGCTACATCATAGACAGGTGACAAAGGTACAATAATTTACGTAAGCGGAGTCGCCGGAAATCAGTCCGACCAAGAGCGAGCCAGAATCAAGCACCGAGTGTTTCACACAAATATTAAATTAAAAATGTAGTATATTTATTTATTTAGTACACCAACGATTGTTACATTAATTTGATTTAGTAAACTAACTTAATTTAAATTTGCTGAATGTACAATCATTTACAGGTGAACATCGCATGCAAAACCTGAAATAAACATTTACTTAGTTTACGGATCACACAATCTCACTCCATGAAAAACAACTAGGAAACAGTAACAAATAAAAAAACAAGGAAAACAATATACTTAATACACTGAGACATTGAGAGTTGAACAACTATTTAGACACTAATCGCTTCAATTCAGCTTTAAACTGGAATAGAGACATATGGTCTTTCAATTTAATATTTCTGCTTAAAATGGCTTACATTTAAGTATGTATCAGGATAAGTTATGGAGTTATGGAACATTTCTAACAATTTAGCTAATACTAAAACTAATTAAGTTTGTGATATGATGATAATTGTTTGGCAATAATTTTACTCTATAAAAGTATAAACTCACGTTAAAGTGAAAGATTAGGCTACAATAAGATGGGAGTATATTTTATAAGCCCCTAAATAAAAATAGAGAAAAGGATGCTTTTACTGTTATCATTGAACCAATTTAGTCTAATTTGTTTTATATATTAGGTCAATCGAGTCGGAGGCGAGATGGCATTTTTTTTTCATAAAAATGCGAAAGGTACTTACTTTTTTTATAGCCTTTACAAATATTTGGCTTCCGAATGAGTGTCATCATGACATTTGTTTACGTTAGCTTGAAATGATAACAACGACAGAAGTTATTTAATTATGTAATCAAAACACTTCATACTAACTTTCGTGTAGTTAAGATAACGCAATTATATTTATATTATTTTACGTTATTTTGTTATCTTTATAGGACGTACCGCCTCCTTGTTTATTGCTGGACACTTCGTATAGAATGGAATGAGCTTTTAAAATTAAAAAAAAAAGCATCATAATGTTAGCAACGACTTACTTAGAAATGAATATGAAATTGAGTAGTTGAGTAGCTCGGTGGCGTAGTGAATAAGCGCCGCGGCCCGCGATCGTTGTCGTTAAGCAACTTTCGCAAGGGTCGGTCACGGGATGGGTGACCAAAAAATTATTATCTCGAGCTACTCCGTGCTTCGGAAGGCACGTTAAGCCGTTGGTCCCGGCTGCATTTGCAGTCGTTAATACCCTCCAATCCGCATTGGGCCAGCGTGGAGGGTCATGGCCCATCCTCCTTAACCATCCATAAGGAAGGCCTGAGCCCCTGCAGTGGGGACGTAAAAGGGCTGGTGATGAATATGAAATTATTTTATTCAAACAAGCTTAATAAAAGCACCTGAATTGTCCAATTTTTTTTCCTACAACGGTTTTAGGACTTCTTTTGGCTGACAAGTAGAAGCTAATGAAACTTAGTACTTAAAATAACGACATTTAAATCAATCATGTCATTACCAAAACTATCATGTATGTATATTGCTCGACAAGGGTCGCATACGCAGCGAAAGCTTTTTTTGTTAGCTCATGTATTAATCAATAACATTGGTTTATCGATTAATGAAAATCAGCTATAGAAATCTTATCCATTTATGCCCACCGGACCTCGCTACGATAAGTCTGCATATTGTAGTATCTCCTTCTTGGTCTGTGCTGTGTATGTTTGTTAGTGTAGGACAGTCACAGTTATAACATAAACTTATGGTAGTAGTCCGGTGGGCATGATTTGCCTGCGGGTATGTCCGTCTGGGTATGTGAGTAGCTCGGTGGCGTAGTGGATAAGCGCCGCGGCCCGCGATCGTTGTCGTTAAGCAACTTTCGCAAGGGTCGGTCACGGGATGGGTGTCCACAAAAATGATTATCTCGAGCTACTCCGTGCTTCGGAAGGCACGTTAAGCCGTTGGTCCCGGCTGAATTTTCAGCCGTTAATACCCTCCAATCCGCATTGGGCCAGCGTGGAGGGTCATGGCCCATCCTCCTTAACCATTCATAAGGAAGGCCTGAGCCCCTGCAGTGGGGACGTAAAAGGGCTGATAATGATAATAATGATAATGATAATGTCCGTCTAGTGAGTATAATATCGTACATACATTTCTCTAATTTAATAAACAGTCCTATTCCATGTAATACAGCACACTATCCAGGCGCGTGACGCGTGGTCGCGTCGTGTGGTGTGTCTGAGAGAGGGACGCTATCATTGGCTAGAATATATGTTTGGCCAATGATTGCAGAGCTGCATGAATAACCATGTGACGGCTGTCCTCTATATAGTTTGTCCTCCTAAATTTTATATCATAATTAAAATATTAAAGCAATGTATGTACAGTCAACAGCACGTCAGAATTAGGAATATAAAATTGACAATTTTGCCCAACTCGATTATGTATCTAAATGTAATAAGAATAAATGTCTAACGATCAGTTGCACAAACGTCCATTAAGCAAGTTTTAATGGCGCCATTAAGCTTCAACGAATGACAAATTTGTATGGGTAATGTCGCTTCAAACTAATGAAAATTTTAATTGACATTTATGAAACTGAACGTAAATCCAGTAAGCGTATTTAAGTAATCTGAAGTGTAGCCGTGTGTTTTTTATCTGCAATTTTTAATTTTTCTGCTTGCCTATATAAGATAAGATTCCTACATAAGATAAAATGAATAAAGAATAACTTACAAACATAAAACATTCGCACAATAAGCGGCCTTATCGCTTAATCAGCGATTTCTTCCAGGCAACAGGTGGGCTGTGCGCATTACAAATAAATTTTAATAATATCAATAGAAACACAAAAATTATAATAAAGGTATATAAAATAAATAAATATAAGATGCTTAAGCTAATGACAAGGCAAAATTTCAAATAGATTTCTGTTCATCTGACAAAAATAACTTCGCAGCTAGAGATTTGAAAGACTCCAGCGTTTGGGCGCGTCTAACATTCTCAGGTAAGGAATTCCATAAATGGATAGCTCGCAGGGTTAAAGGTTGGGTATAAAATTGAGAAAAGTTAGGCCGTGTGTAGAGGCGGAGATTGTCAGATGAACAAAGGGGAAGATTGTGAGTAGAGGAAAGAAATTTAAAATGTTCCTTGAGAATCTGGGTGTGAATGGATTGAACAGCACAAAAAAGAGAAAGGATGATATGTATAGGTCTCTGCGTCGGCGAATGGTAAGCCAATTCAATCTTTGACGGTAAGCATAGATAAACCGAAAGAATCGACAAGAGCTCACAAACCTATTATTTATTGACATTATTATTTGATATACAATTCATAATAATAGCATTTACATACCTACATAGCTTTGTTAATTTGTACAGCAGGTCAATTATTCCGAATTGGTCTGCAGGTGCCTGCTATCTCTCAAGGCAAGACTCTAGCCATAGGGATCGACCAGGGGGCCAATTCTACTAAATAAATTTCGTTTAAATCGAATCGAAAACGGATCAAAAACGGATCGAAACCATTAAAAACTGTAGTTTCGATCCGTAATCGATTAGATTTAAACAAAATTTATTTAGTAGAATTGGCCCCTAGGAATCGATACTATTATGAATATCATAATCATGTCAAATCTATAAAGATTTGACAGCAATGTTTCCAAATTGGTCGTTTGAAAAATGAAACGAAATATCGCGATGATATCGCTAAGTGTCATATCCTATGGCTAACGGCTAGAGAGTTAAGAGGTCGCACCTCAGATTATTCGAATGTGTCTATTTAAAAGAAAATCAATTAAAGAGGCTAGAAAAAGATAAAATTTTTATGCAAAATTTAAGCTCATCTAGTAGCTCATCGTTCGCCGTGTAGTACCGGTATAGAATTGTACTACCCCTTTTCATCCCGTGGGTGTCGTAAGAGGCGACTAAGGGAAATTTAACCCAAGGAGATGGGCAGCAGCGTCTTCTTGTGTGGGCCACAGAACTGGACCATACTGCGATCGCCAACCCGCTTGCCCAGCGTGGCGATTATGGGCATATCCCCCAAATGCAAAGGCACAAAAGGCCACGGCCCCTAGTTCCCGGCGGCCTCGCTATTCCTGGTCATGGTGGCGACCATGGTAACGGCGAGGCAGGGGGTGCTAAGAATCTCCGGGCTACGGGAGGCCACCACAACCGACTGACCCTGGCGACGTACAACGGACGCACGCTACGGCTTGACTCGCATCTGGCTCAACTTGAGGTGGAGCTTGGGAAGATTAGGTGGCACATACTGGGATTGTGTGAAGTCCGAAGAGAGGGGGAGGATACCATAACCCTCGAATCAGGCCACCTAATGTACTTCCGCGAGGGAGACCAACAATCCCAAGGTGGCGTTGGGTTTCTTGTCAATAAGTCCCTTTCTGACAACGTTGTAGAAATTTCCAGTGTGTCGAACAGGGTGGCGTACCTGATTGTAAAGCTCACTGAGAGGTATAGCCTCAAGGTTGTTCAAGTGTACGCACCGACCTCGACACACTCGGACGATGAAGTGGAGAATATGTACGATGATATATCGAGGGCACTCCACTTCACTACTAAGACCCACTACAGCGTTGTTATGGGGGACTTTAACGCTAAAGTGGGAGTACAAAATTGCGGCGAATCGGTAGTAGGATCCCATGGATTTGGAAGCAGGAATGATAGGGGGCAAATGCTCGTTAACTTCCTCGAACGGGAGGGGCTCTTCCTTATGAACTCGTTCTTTAAGAAACAGCCCCAAAGGAAGTGGACGTGGCAAAGCCCCGACAATGTGACAAAAAATGAGATCGACTTCATTATAACGGACAAAAAGCACGTATTCAGAGATGTCTCCGTGATCAATAGGTTTAACACCGGCAGCGATCACCGACTTGTCCGAGGCTCTCTGAATATCAACTTCAAAGCTGAACGTGTCCGCTTGATGAAGGCCAGGCTCCGACCTACTCCTCTCCAAACCATGATGGAATCTGAAACGTTTCAGTCAAATCTTGAGAACCGATTCGCTGCCATGGAAACCACAATTGACGTTGACGAGAACCTTGAAAATGTGGTTCGAATACTCAGGGAAGAAGGTACGAAATTTTGTAGCATGCAGCGTAAGGGCGGGAAGTCTAAGCTCTCCGATAGAACTTTGGGGCTAATGAAGGAACGACGTGAAAACCCACCTGTCACTTCGTCAGGAAAACGTGCTCAAAACCAGGAGATCAGCAAACGCGTACGATATGACCTCCGGTGCTCCAACACTCACGCTATAGAAAGAGCGATCGAGCAAAACAGGGGGTCAAAAGTATTCGTACAATCTCTTGGAAGAAGCCACTTGACGAAGTTGACCACAGCAAGCGGGGAAGTCGTTGCTTCGAAGCCAGCGGTCCTCTCGGAGGTGGAAAATTTCTATGCCCGGTTATACGCTTCGCATGCATCTCGACCTGATCCCGGAAATGAGGATTCTAGAGCCACATTAACACGCCACTACACCGAAGATCTGCCAGAAGTCAGCATTGGCGAAATCGAGATCGCTCTGAGACAGCTTAAAAATGGAAAAGCCCCTGGAGAGGATGGCATTACAACTGAATTATTAAAAGCAGGAGGTAAACCGGTACTGAAGGAGCTCCAAAAGCTTTTTAATGCTGTCCTCTTCGAAGGGAGAACTCCGCAGGCGTGGAGTAGGAGTGTTGTCGTCCTGTTCTTCAAAAAGGGAGACAAAACCCTGCTGAAGAACTATCGACCCATTTCCCTTCTAAGCCACGTCTATAAGCTGTTTTCTAGAGTAGTCACGAACCGTCTTGCGCAAAGACTTGACGAATTCCAACCACCGGAGCAGGCTGGGTTTCGGAGTGGATACGGCACCATAGACCACATCCACACAGTGCGGCAGATTATACAGAAGACTGAAGAGTATAATCAGCCCCTGTGTCTAGCATTTGTGGACTATGAGAAGGCCTTTGACTCGATTGAGATCTGGTCCGTTCTGGAGTCCCTGCAGCGATGCCAAGTCGATTGGCGATACATCCAAGTGATAAGATGTATTTATGAGGCCGCCACCATGACCGTCCAAGTACAGAATCAGCAAACAAGTCCTATACCGTTGCATCGAGGAGTGAGACAAGGAGACGTTATGTCTCCGAAATTGTTTACTAATGCAATGGAGGATATGTTTAAGACGCTGAACTGGAAAGGACGTGGCATCAACATCAATGGCGAGTACATCTCTCACTTGAGATTTGCTGACGACATCGTCATCATGGCAGAAAATCTGCAGGACCTACAACAGATGCTGAATGACCTGGCTGACTCTTCTATGCGCATCGGCCTACGGATGAACTTGGATAAAACCAAGGTCATGTTCAACGAACACGTACTACCGGAACCGATTGCAGTATGCGGTGCCGTTCTCGGAATTGTTCAAAAATATGTATACCTCGGGCAAACATTGCAGTTAGGTAGAAACAACTTCGAGAGCGAGGTAAATGGAAGAGTTCGGCTAGGTTGGGCAGCGTTTGGGAAACTACGTCAGGTCTTTACATCGTCGATCCCGCAGTGCCTAAAGACAAAAGTCTTTAATCAGTGCGTCCTACCCGTTATGACATACGGAGCCGAAACGTGGACACTGACGGCACGGCTGGTCCACAAGTTGAAGGTCGCTCAGCGCGCTATGGAAAGGGCTATGCTCGGCGTTTCTCTGCGGGATCGAATCAAAAATGAGGTGATCCGGCAGAGAACCAAGGTTATCGACATAGCCCACCGGATTAGCAAGCTGAAGTGGCAGTGGGCTGGCCATATTAGCCGCAGAACCGATAACCGTTGGGGTAAACGAGTTCTTGAGTGGAGACCGCGTCTCGGCAAACGTAGTGTAGGACGTCCTCAGGCGCGGTGGAGCGATGATTTGCGCAAGATGGCTGGCAGGAGCTGGATGCGAATAGCCGAAAATCGAAGTAGATGGCGTGCAATTGGGGAGGCCTATGTCCAGCAGTGGACGAATATGGGCTGATGATGATGATGAAGCTCATCTAACTGTTTTCCCGCGATTTCGCCCGCGTATTTATGTCACTCTCCTATGATGTAGATTCCCGTGGATTAAAGAATTTTTTAAATCAGTCTAGTAGTTTCAGAGCCTATTCGTTGCAAACAATCAAATCTTAGCATAGATGTCGCAGCCAAATGATAAAATCGGGTAATTTTAAATATAACTCAAAAACTCCTTGTTACGATCTGTAATCGATACAGATACAAGACTGATCAAAAAGATTACCAAATTTGGACAAAAATTTCTTTAATATCTTGGACCTATACTTTATAATAAATGCAATAGAATCTTATCCATATACCCTTTAAATAGGTATCAATGTAAACAAGCTGTATACTATGGCTATTTAGTTTAAGCTATAATGAAACAGAATTTTTTTATAAATATTGTATAAATAAAATTTATCTTTTTCACACACTTACTCACATCCACATACCCTACACACATACACATATGCTCACCGTCACACACTCACACACACACATAAGCCTGTAATTTTATCTATTTCATATTTTCTTTTATTATCGTTTCTTCTCTTTTTTAAACAATGTTAAGAACATTAACTCCTGTACTTTTGTTATATTACTATAGTTGAATTGAATAAGAATAAAATGACAATTGTAACTGTGTAATATGCGGAGAAAAATAAAATATTATTATTATTATAGTAAACTGCTTATTCGATATTGGGTTTTAATGGTCTGTATGATCCAATACAGGAAGCTAACTAACACACTAATAACGCAATTGGATGAAGCTCAAACCAAAGAGTAGTATAATACCTAATTAGGCCCGAATTATCCTAATAAGCTACGATACGCTTCGCGATCGACTTAAATTTTTTTAACAGATAATAAAATTAATGAACGTATTGGCGGTTTTAAAAACAGCCGTCTTGTTGAACGATGCAATGTCATAATGATTGAACTATAAAATATGCATCCAATTGAATGGCGCCTTTCATTTAAATAGCTGGCCGCCTAATTTAACGGTTGTTTTAATAAGTTGACTGCGACATAGACGTGCAATAGAAACATATCTTTTTGACATATATATTTTTAAGGGATTCACTAAATGTGCCAGCCCGCAGGTAAGGCGCTGGCAAGTCTGCAGACGTTGATGTATGATATGGAAAAATTCTGTGGCTTAGAATGAGACCCCTTTAGTTTTAATTCCAACTAATGATGTGCCATTCGAATAGATTTTACATATTTTAATAATGACGAGTAGAAATTAAATCTACTCAATTTTCAATTAAGTTCATAAATATTCTTAATACAATATGTTTAAAAATCCACTTGGTCCCTGGCACCCTGAGATGGAACTCGAACCCACGACCTTTCGCAATCGGGGCGACTGCTCTAACCACTGAGCTACCAGGCCCTAACAGGACTGACGAATCTTTCAACCACTTGTTTCTTTTCGTTACTACATAGCGTATTCCCATCAATGTTCAGGCATCCACCCAAACAGCCGAAAGAAATACTTATTATTACAAATATTATAAATAAATCGCAGAGTTATGAAAACTACAGACTCTTTAAGCAAGTTGACTCATTTGTGGAAGATGATAATTTTCCATAAAGTTCCCTGCTCAATTTTGACCGTTCCCCAGGATCGTATCCCTGGAATATAAATCGTATCGTATTTTGACGATTTTTGTTTTTTTGTATAAAACTTCATAAAATGGTGTAAGGAATAATATCACAAAAAAATAATTGTTGCTTTTATTGCAATTACGAATGCTAATCTACGTGATGTAATGTCGGTAGTGTCGCTTGTGTACGTACAAAAATGAAGGTACTCACTTACAGTCAATTTTGATCGAACATAACCGACGAGTGGATGTGTCGATCTTGCGTCGATCTGCCAGTTACATAGTTAATGTCGGCAAAAATGCACGTAGGTTCTTTAGAGCGCCAAATTGTTGTGAAACATTACATATACTCTGATTTCAAAAGATATAATGTCGGTCGACCGCAAAGAAGCAGATCCTTAAGGATTTTAAGCCTTATTTTACCAAACAACGCAGTTGTATCAACTTAAAAATATGTTATTGAATATTCTTGTTACCTAGCTTTCTGGTTAGCTAAATATTGTTGTTTGATTATTAAAGTAGTTTTGGTTTTATATTGTAGAAAAATTAAATAAAGTAGGTATTATAATCTTAATGAGAAATACTTAAAATATCCACTTGGACCCTGGCACCCTGAGATGATTTTAATTAGGTATTTTTTTCTGTCAGCTGATGCTGATAGTTAGAGGCCAACACGGGCTTCGCCTAGTTAGTCAGTTTAGTAAAGTTTAATATTGACCTTTTCTATGGGTGTCTATTCAAAAAATATATTGAAGCTATTATGAGGGTGTTCCAGACGACATGTGTATACTTACATCAAACAAGGATTCTGTTGATTTATTAAATAAAACCTATTTTATTCAATTGAGTTGACACTGTGAAAGCGCCGTTTCACAGTATTAGATGGCGGATGAATGGTTAAATAGTACCTTATTTTGATACTCAAAATATTTCTTTCTCTATACATTTATATTAATATCTAATAATTAAAACTAAAAACGAATGTATGAGGAAATAAGCGATTAACTTTTCTACGGCACTATTTTTATGAAGAAAAGAATCGAGGACGTTAACGATTTTGAGACGTTACGTAAGTAGTAAATAAAAAGTTAATGTTATTGTCTGAAAGTAATACTTTTATTTTTATTTTTTAGATTTAGGGACATGAACCATTCGTACGCTGTACTGTAAAAAGCTTTGCTTAATTAAAATAATATAATATGTTACCAAATATAGAACCCACACCAATATCTTAGAAATAATATATATTTTAGCAAGGAACGCGTGCATAATTAAATATTAAAACCAATAATTGAACAATCGTTCATTCCTCGTATTATGACTATTTTTGTGTGAGAAAATCAATTGCCATTTTCTAAAATATTTAAGAGGAATGTCTCAATATGTACATCTATGAGGAATGTTGTACGTGTCCAGAATTCGACGGAGAGACACCTGCACCATGACGTTTTTTCTACATCTCGGTGTGTAAGACAACCTATGTGCGAGATCAAATCAGTCTTATAAAAAGCAATAAAAGTCTTAGGATGCTTAAATCCTTACAAGATCTCATGACGAAACCGTATATCCGATATAAATACGATACTTATAGTATATTGTGCTATATGCAGGAATGTTTTAAATTAAAAAAAATATGCTAAGTTTTTAACAAATTACTTTTTATTATTTTTTCCTGATACGTCGATTTCGTAAAACGTTACATTCTATGTTCTTTTCGATTGTCAAAAGGGTCTCATATCACACCACACCACGGACTTAGTACTATAACAGGATAGAGCACTCCCATCTGAAAAGCGAGTCGAGCGATTAAGGAAAGAGGCTATAGAGATAACATGTTAGTTTAACTACCGCGGCCATTATCATACATAATAATCTTCTTGTAATTTTTTTTTATTACAGTCAATATATTTTTATTATAGATACTTCTAGGCTCTTCATGCAATTTCATGCAAGCGATATGTCACGAATCACGCCCATTCATTAAAATATAAGGATAATCGCAAGTGTTTGCTTACTCTTGAGATTCACAATCTGGCAATATCGACCACAAATCTTCGCGACATCAAATTGAAAAGTCGTCGTCTGCGACATCGGTTCAATTAAAATCGAGAAGCGATATTAGTTGCGCAATCTCAACTGCACGGGTATTAATATTACCAAATATAACAATATCCCTCCTATATGTATAAACAAGTGAAAAGCTCGTTGGTGCAGTAATTAGCGTATTTGATCTCGAATGGGGAGGTTAAGCAACGATTGGCTTGGAAAAGGATGGCAATAAGATGGGTGGACTATTTTTTTTTTGGGATCAATTTAAAACGACCACGTTGTCCCAGTATAGATTACTGGGAAATTGATTTTATCCATCAAGAATACTAGTGCTTTAGTACGTCCAATCCAGTGTGGAATGTTGGTTGGTTGGTTTTATCCGATAGGAATATATATGCTGTAATAGCACCATTCCGCATTTGGAGCTACATATGGGGCCAGTGAGGAATGCTATGTAGATCGGCGTGACGTTGAACTAGTTAGTGTTTTTGGTCTGCGCATTGGATGAGTGATCTAATTTTTTTACATGTTACTAAGCCATTATGCGTGATGCATACGACAAGAGAAGAAAAGAGAGCAAAAACCAGCCACAATATTCTAACATAAATTTAACTTTTGAAATATTAAATTTAGGAACCATTAAACATTACTAAAAATTGTGATAAGATGAGATCTTTTTATAATGGCTAGACGCTTTCGTCTAGCCATTATAAAAAGATCTAGACACATGGATCGAGACACATGGCCTTCGTTGTGACTATTTTTCTCAACTCGGATTAGGTTAATTTTGGTAATAACAATTTTTCATCGTTATAGGTCCTGTTATATACGATACTAAATCCATGCACCAACACACAGTCTATCAAATTTTAAATATCTATCAAGAGACTATTAAAATATGACGTGGCTGTATGGATTAGTAAAGTCCTTTGCCTACCCTAAAAAGGAGAAAAGAATTTAAAAAAATATATGTTCTTTGGTCTGTGGTTAAAAATATTTAAAACTATTGTGTTTATTAGTGTTTTGTGGTGAAAACAATTTGTTAATCTAAAATTTTACCTTTATTTCTTTTCTATTCACTACAATGTCTTCCGACGATTCTGATGACGAACCACTATCAATTTTAGCTGCGACCAAAAGGTTGAATACGGAAAAGTTTGAGATAAAAAAAGTGAAATCAAATGATGCTGATTCGAAAAAGAAAAAGAAAAAGGCAATAAATAGAAATAGTCTGTCACTAACTATAAAATTAGGACAGAATGATAATGAGAACAAAGTTATAGAACGGCCCTCTGATGTTTGGTTGTATATGAAAGATTTGAATATTTCTGGACCATATAGTTGCTTGTTGTGCACTGGATGGTTCATAAACAGGACCAAAATGATAGTTCATTACATCACAAACCATAAAAAAGATTTCTGTGGCATTTGCAGGTAATTTGCCCACTATAAAGCACAGTACTTTGTTGATATAGCTATTTTTATGATCTCTTAATCAAATTATTATATAAACAAAATAGGAAAACATAAATCCAAAATTAGGTCTTATTGTTTGCATTTAATTGTGTTGTCTTTCAAACTATACTTTTGACAAATTACTATGAATTTTACTTTTAGCCATAAAGATGATTAAAAAATCAAATAGGTAGTTAAAAAGTAAAGGATGATTTCTTACTTTTAGAAATTTTATTATAAATTCAATTAAACCACATAATGTTGATTTCAGGTATTTTGTAGCAGATAGAGAAGCGTGGGCAAACCACTTGACATTTCATATACCATGGTCTTGCTCTCAATGTACTGAAAGTTTTCAAACAGAAATAGAAATGAGACATCATTTGAGCGCTATACACAATCTTGTACATTGTCGCTTATGTCACTTCAGAGTGTCTGACGATGATCAGTACAATGCCCATCTGTTCCAGAAGCATAATGTCACCAATATATGCAGTAAGACAGAAGATATCCTTTGGGAACATGAGTATGATGGGAGCCCCAAATTTTTCTGCATTTTATGTTCCAAACCGAACAATTTGTCAATTAACTTCTTCAATCATTATATGGGCTATCACCGTTTTACTCTGAAATGTTTTTCGAGTATAATATCAGGAAGAGACATTCCATTTTCAGTGGATGGTGCAGATGTAAGCTCACAGTTTGTTGATGGTGAGCTAAACCAAATGCGGTATGGTTACATGGACTTAGATAAGAAAAGTCAAGAAAGTTTTGATACTGATGGTGGTGATAGTAATAACATGATAAATGCCCTCATACCAGAAATAAAACAGGAAATTACTAGTGAAAATGAAGAACCAAAGACAGAAAAAAATGAGCCTGAACAAAAAGAGAATGATGATCTATCAGAAACATATTTGGGAGATGAGGACTTCGATATAACATCCATGGAGCTAATAGTATTACAGAAAAGCTACTTCGACTATATTGATCAGATCATAAATCAGATTAATGGTAAAGTGTTCCCAGAAGAATCAACCATTGATTATGAAAATGAAAAATCAGAAACAACAATGAAAATTTTTTGTAGTTTATGTAAAACTAACATTGACACAGTTCAAGCCTACACTATACATATGAGGAAGATGCATTTGGTGAAAACAGAACCAATGTTTACATGTAGAGTATGTGCCACTACATTTAATACTTATAACGAGCTGGAAAGTCACGCTTATGAGGAACTGAAGGAGTTTGATGACCTATGGATCTGTCAATTTTGTGAAAAAGAGTTTGATAATAGAGAAGAGACGAGACGTCATTTAAATGAACATTGGGATGTTTTAGAATATGATAACTGTTTTAGCCCCCATTTAGGTTTTAAATGTAAATATTGCCCAACATTGTTTTGGAATGAAACTGATAGAAGGACACATGAAATCAGAGTTCATTCTAGTCAACATAAAGAAGATTGTTACAAATGTGAAAGCTGTTCTGAGGTGTTTAGTGACAATGTAGGTATTGACATGTATACACGCAAAATAATGAAGTTGCGGAAAAAGACATTATTGTAATTCTAACACATTTCAGTTTTATAGTGTTGCAATGGTGCACCTATTTGTTTTACTCCAGCCAATTTATGCATAACTATCTAAAATTAAAAGATGAAACCAAAAGAGTAGCTAGATGTCTATTTAGTGTTCAATCTATGATTGATAAAGCAAAGCAACTTCCACAGATACCAAGTCATTAGATATGCTAATGCTAAAGATATAAAACCTCAAAGAATCAAAACCTTTTTAAATGTCCTAACATCTTATTCCAGGTGTGGTTTATTCACCACTATATAGAAAGACATCAAGGTGAAAATGACAATACAAAATATATCTTTAAATGCTGCCTCTGCAGTTTGGTCATACCCACAGTTGAAGACATGAGGAATCATTTTACTGCACATCATCCGGAAGCAAGAAAGATTTTCTGTTCATTGGGATCTTGTAACTATCGGCCATTTAGTCATAGGAAGTCTTTTAAAATCCACGTGAGGGTAAGCCATCTATTATTTGGGATGCTTCAAATAAAATTTAGCACTACCCTGTGCCTGAGCTACAGGAGTTTCTCCAAGTAAAAATAGTATTTTTGATTTTGCCATCCCAATTTTTCATACTCCGGCAATTTTCTGGACCTTTCATTAGATCAGGCGCCTGCTCAGAGGGTCTACTTTGTTTGTTCATTAATGAAAATTCTGAAATATTAGTTTCGGAGACTAGTGTCTGTTCCTACCACTGTCGCATCATAATTGTTTTATGAGAATCAGAGTAAGCCTTCTGCACAGGAATTGGATACTTAACAGTTATTATAACAAATTATAAAATAGTTTACAATGCTGTATTCTTTAAATGAATTGAACACATTTCAATAAACTAAACGTCAACAGTTTTGTCGTCGGTACTACCATACTCATATTAATTGAAACTAAAATACTCATGACGTCACGGCTGGAAATATCACGCGATTTTTAGTTTTCGTGGGGCAATTTAAACTATTAATAAAAATATTATGTTTTATCCTTTATTTAATAATACTTTTTGGAGAAAAAACTTTTCAATACTTGTCAAGTAGCCAAATATCATCATACTTACTATTCTTCTCTGGCCCGGATTCATAACTTTTTTCAACCTTGACAGAAACTTGATATTGCGTCCTTACCATTATTATTATTACAATATCTTTGAAATGTTTAAATTAATTTAGGTGTTTTGGAAAGTTATCCATCACATTTTAGCCCATATCTATGAATTTATTTTAAAAGACATTTTGTGAAGTTAGTTTTTTACTGTGTTTAAGTTCCTGACACAGGCACCCGGGGCAAGTGCCACCCTTTCACCCTACTTCCAGACCTGATTCTTCTGTTCGTTCACAGTCTGTACACAATCGTGAGTCGATGCAGCAGGAGCGCAGCAGCACCTGCATAATATGTGGACGTGACTTCGCGACCGCTCGCGCTTGCAGCACCCACATGACGCAGGTCCACGGCCCTGGCAAATTCAAGTGTAAACTATGTCGGGAAGTTATGTACACCAGTGATGAGAGGTATGTGTGGAGCCGGAAGGGGGTATGGTCTTACGTGGCAATAGCGATTAGGGAGACTAAGGCAATATGTCTCCCTTCCAGCTAGATGTTGGTGGCTTGGAGACCGCGGGCCAATCGATGTAGATTGAAAGTTTTATATATATTAAGTCGCGACGAAACTTAGACAGCGCGATGCAGGTATCGCAGCGCCATCTTATAACCATTCGATGGATCTTTACTGGACTGAAGCACAAAAATTTATTAGATTACAAAAAATGTATCAGGATTAAATTTGCATTTACAATGGTATACAATGCTAAGAATGTAGCAGAATATTAAATATTGTTGATGCAATGGAAAGCTGTAGATCACACTTTACACAGAACTAAACATTTAACTGTCACATCTCTATATATTTATTGATTTTTTTTTAATTTTGTAAAAAACAATCCACATCTTTTTACTAAAAAAAATAGTATTACAGCAGTAGTTTAAGAAACTAAACTGTCGTAGTACTAACGAATACCACCCCTATGGTATAAAACTTTTTATGAGATATATATAATAAAATATAATTCATATAATAAGCTCAAATCAAAAATAAATTTATTTTTCCAAATGTCTCGTGAAAACGCCGACTTCTATCATGACATCGCTATGACGTCACGCCCCTGACACCTCTCCAAAACTAATATCGTTCTATGTATGCCATATGGTTTAATTCTCTAAGTTATGATGATATGAGTAAGAGGGGCGTGACGTCGTGCGCTGTTTTGCACTCACGTGACAACGAGAACATAAAAAACAATAATTTAAGCAATAATAATATAATAAATACAGCATTAAACACTACCAGAAAAAAATGTATATTTATTCGTTTAATGTCTACACCCGTATTTCAACTGCGTAATTCATAGTCTTGAACGCTTAGTGTAAGTTTTTTTTACGTATACATTAACCGTCGTCGATCGTGAGAACTACAAATTCATATTCATTTATTTATCAAATTTTTGAGTGTACAAACATATGCAATGGTGTTATAGCCAAGTCAAATCCCAACAAAAATCTGCCTAGTTCGGCATACAAATATTAAATAAAATGTCAAATTAGATTAAATTATGAATTCATTATAAATGTCAATAATATGTGTGAATTAGTATACAGATAATATTGTATTGTTATGTCATTAGATAATATTTTAGAGAATAATAACATGCGTCAAGTAAAAATTCATACTTATTAGTTTTGATAGAGCGAATAGTTCCAATTGTTAAAACGTCTGGTAATCTATTAATAGATACGAATGGTCATGCAGTTGATACTTTTACTGTTAACTTGCAATCGTTGAGATAGGACATAAAATCTAAATTTATTTCGGAAAGTTCTTTTATCGTCTCCAATCTCCATGCAGTCTTAACGCGCTCACTAGTAAACCCGTTAACGTTGAACTTACACATACCACTCTGGCCCACATGTTAGTACAATAAAAACATAATAATCAACTGCCTGTCTTTGTAAAGAACGAACAAGACACCAACAAATCATTAATATACTAAAACAGTATTTTTTCGAAAAACAAAAGTCTATAATTTATATATATATATATATATATTTTCATTTTATACCTTATTTATTATCTTTACACAGTTCCGGAACTTATAAAATGTCAATTAAAATCTATATCAAATTACCTGCACGCGTAGCATGACGAACGCGACAACGTTTTGTCTACACTCAAATGTCACTTTTCTCGGGTGCGCCCATACGATATCTCACTCTCGACCCGAGAAACTGACAAATGAGTGTAGACAAAGCGTTTCTCGAGTTTGTCATGCTATACGTGCTGAATGCTTAAAGAACGAAAAACATATACTCGACTTATAAAAATGCTAAAGAATATCCTATTAAATAAATGCTATTATACAGTGAATTAATATTCAAATGAAAAGTTTTAAATAAATTGGAACGTCCGACCCTCTTCTTTCCATCTTCCTATATTACCATACCTATCAAGGTGCATCTGAATATTATTAACTGAAATTTATGTATTTAGTTTCCAAGTCACATGTATGCATTGAAGTAAATAAATAAATCTTGGAATTATTCTGTAATTGCTTGTATTTTACTTTAATTTTATATTTAACCTTGTCTATGTAATTTGCTGCTCCCTATCAGGGTTTATGTTAACTACATGTAAGCAATAAAGTTGAAATTGAATTGGCTGGATAACTGTAATGTCTTGGCTACTGGTCTCCTCTAAATTGCCCATAAGAATGGTTTTTTGTAATGCTACTTGCATATTTAATAAAATTTCCGTACCGAATTTCGACTTTGTGGCTTAAACATCCTCCCCTTTTCACATGTAGATATCGATCTTAAACCTGATTCTCGGGATTTTTGTTTTTCGTAGAAAACTCCACTACTTGATTCGACACCCAGGACGGCACCCGTTCTCTTGCACGGAATGCGGCAAATCATTCCAGCATAAATCTTCACTGTACATGCACAAGCAAGAACACAGGCCCAACCAACAGAGCTACACTTGCAACTACTGCGGAAAGACTTTTATGGTGAGCAGAACACTATTATGTAAACTGCATATCTGTATGATTACTTTTGCATACTGCATTGCGATCAATTAACATTGCAATTGTGAAGTTCCGTACTCTTGATTAGGTACACTAGCGCCATTGGCTCAATGTTGCGTAACAATATTATGGCAATATTCTTCTTGTCAGCTAAAAGACGTCCTGAACAAGTGGTAGGGGATAAAATATTTTTGGACGATTCAAAAGTGCTTGTAACAAGCTTACTTGGACGATTCAAAAGTGCTTGTAACAAGCTTACTCGAATAAAAACATTTTCATTTCAACATTTTCATTTCATTTCATTTCATTGAATAAACTATTTGAGTAAGTAATGAGTCTATGAATCAAGAGTATGAGCTAAGATTTGATGAAAATTGATATTGCTTTTGGGTTGGATTGAAATTGATATTGACATTGCATTTAAGAGTAAGACTCCAGAGCTAACAACACTGGAAACGACTGAGCGTATGAGTAAAGTGAATAATTGATTTTATTGCAATCAGCATAAGATGTAAATTACCACTATAGGTATCGGTAACTTGTTAGCAAAGAAATATTACGGTTTGTATGCAAAAGTATCTATTTACTATATTAAATTTGTTCATTAAAGAATGATTCTTGTGCCATTCAGACTAGTTTCGTGTAAGAGTAGGTTTAAATCTGACGGACGATCAATCAACCGCCTCACGGAAATATCCATTAGTATGTTACTGATCATCCGTTGAATGTAAAGGCAAAAGGTCACTTATCACGATATTTCAGGAACTAAGTGCTAGGAGTCTCAAATTTTGCTTAAGCGTTCTTTTAACTATTCTAATCAACGTGCACAAAACGGTTGCCTATGGACCACGCGGACGAAGCCGCTGGTGGCAAACTAGTATCATTATTTGTTAGTTCTGGCGGAAACACACCGATTCTTATGGATATAGTTTGAACATCTAACCGGTTGACTCTTATTGTGTACAGAAGAAGGACTCTTTTCGTGAACACATACAAATCCACGAGGGTCCGCGTCACGCGTGCTCGTACTGTCCGAAACGTTTCGTGCAACGTTCCAACATGTTGCGACACGAGCGCAGGCACACCGGCGAACGTCCGTACGGGTGTCCACATTGCCCCCGCACTTTCTCCGATAAGGGCGCTTGTACGGCACACTCGAGGTAAGTGAAAAGTATAGGTGCACATGACAGACAGATATGCTCATTAATGATCGCTAAAAAGCAAATTCTTGTGTTCCATAAACTCTTATGACTTCGATAATAAGTTACAAAAAGCAAATGACAATAAGCGTGCTCATGAATGCTCACGAACTTGTGTTCCATAAACTCTTATGACTTCGATAATAAGTTACAAAAAGCAAATGACAATAAGCGTGCTCATGAATGCTCACGAACTTGTGTTCCATAAACACTTATGACTTCGATAATAAGTTACAAAAAGCAAATGACAATAAGCGTGCTCATGAATGCTCACGAACTTGTGTTCCATAAACACTTATGACTTCGATAATAAGTTACAAAAAGCAAATGACAATAAGCGTGCTCATGAATGCTCACGAACTTGTGTTCCATAAACACTTATGACTTCGATAATAAGTTACAAAAAACTAATGACAATAAGCCTAAGGAAGCAAGCTCGAAAATCAAACGTATGTCGATTTATGAGCATGCTCATTACTAGCAACGTTACGTCACACTTGCTGTTAATGAGCAATGCTCATTAGTAGCATGCTTTGGTGCTACTAATAAGCATGTCTGTCGGTATCTTATAGTAAGATCGACTCATCTTCGTGCGCTCTTGAAATGTCTCTCTCATCATGACGTCAGTGGGTGAATGAAACATGGCGGATGCAGATTAAAAATATGAATTTTCTCTGTATCCGCCATTTTATATTATTTTTAAATGACACTAATATTTTTCGATTGTATGCTTTTAGACATTTCTTCATGTAGTAAAAAATTTATTAAATTATTTTAAACTAGCTAGCCCGCGTGGTCTTGTATTATACATAAAAACCTTCCTTTTGAATCATCCTATGTATGAAAATCCGCATCAAAATACGTTGCGTAGTTTTAAAAATTTAAGCATACTCAGGGATATAGAGACAGAGAAATCTTTCATACTATGTAGTGATTATATTAAATATTAATTTTATTCCAGGACCCATACCAAAGACAGGTCTTACGCCTGCCTTTACTGCGGCCAGACATTCGTCCAGAAATCGAAACTAACGTACCACATACGAAAGCATACGGGTGAAAGTGAGTTATACCTGTTTATCGCCTATACGAGATTATGATAAGTTTCGTGCCCTATTGTTGAATTACTAATTTAAAATTGTATCAACATACAATAGTATCCGGGTATATTCATGATTTAATTTCTATTTGTACACAAAACAGACATTGAATATATTATATTAGCTGTTATCCCGAGATTTCATAAATATAGCCTATGTCCGCGTATAATTAACCTTTTTTAAGTAATTTTTTTTTATATCGGTTCAGTAAGCGAGTTCTGAAAATGTTTACATAATAATTGCATCTCATTAGAATCTCAATAACTTGTATTCTACCATTGTACATTCTACTAAAACTCCAATATTATTAGTGCAAGATCTTCCTCACACATCGATTGTGACAGATGTATAATAATATTTGGACTTCAGGTAGATAATACAATGGCTAAATGCAAGTCTAAATGCAATTGGCTATACAATAAAGCAAGTAGATTCTGTTATAAATATTAGCAGAATTAGCCTACTGTAGTTTCGAAGCAAACTCGATGTACAAACGAAACTTTCCTTCCTATATTATGTACTAGTATAGATAATAGATTGAACGAAGTCGATCAGACAAAAGAGGTGCCATCTAACGATCGTCCTATAAAACACATAGCTAACTGTTTACTAGTAACATGACAGATGCAGCAATGTTACTGCCAATGCTACATCACACCATAGTGGGTCATGTTTTAGGTCACGTGATAATATAATGTATGAATAAAAACATGAATTTCAATTTAATAACACAAATCACATGATTTGTTACTCAAAATCATCAGAATATCTTTATTTATTCTAGATATATTTTTAAAATTAGATATTTTTTTATGAAACATATTATACTTTATGTCTATAGATTTAGAGACGTGTTCCGTGTGCTCGAAGTTGTTCACTAGCGCATGCTCTTTGCGTGAACACATGAAGACTCACGTAGTAAAAAAGGATACTGTTCCGTGTCCACTGTGCGGTGAGTAATAATTATACCTTAATTATATATTTTTGTCAAATATGAATATATAATGAAAATAGTTCCCGAAATCAAACTAGATGTCGCTATGGTACTTTCTTGATTTCTCCATGACAACCCCTATAAATTTTTAAAACCCAATAAACAACTTATATTTTATTTGTAGTTTTTCGTATTTGTATTGATATCTAAGTTTCGAACTTTGCAAAATTCAGTTTTTTAATATGTTAGTTTAGGAACGGAAATGACTATCTTCTGACTATTGGTTTCTTGCAAAAATCAACTTTTGGTAGAGTCGCCATCTAGTGAAGTACTTTTAAGTACTTTCTTTTTTTACTTTAAAATACTTCCTCATTGAACAAAAACATTAAATAGCATATAATATATTATAATCCTATTTGCTATTGTTTAGAATGGAATGTTATTATATTATCTCTAATCTGAGTATTATTGCTCATTCATTGTTTTAGATCAACAAATGATTGGTAGTTTTGGAACTAATATTTATATTTTTGCGCCCATTACTACTTGACCAATAGAAATTTGATCGTATCATGAAGTGTCTGTTTAGCCACCAGTTATTCATCAATTAGAAAGAGATGATTATGGTATCCTATCTGCCTCTCTTTATTCATGCAATATGTAGTAACATTCAAGTTCTCATATTCAAGTTCCGGTCAGGTTAATATAGAAATTGAACTTTTCCATTTTGTGTCTGTCCGGGTGTTGTTTCAGATACTCCATAATAGGGCTTTAGCTTATCTTGAAATCTGAGCGATGAATGTGTTCTTTTCTAATATTTTTTTATTATTATTTAGTGGTCTTATAACGGTGCAAGTGTCAGTAGAAAGAGATAGGGTACTTCGATCTTTTCTCTCTTTCTTCCCGTGTATTGTTTTTTTTTGAACATTAACATTATACATTACATTTAGGGCGCAAGTATCAAGATGAAAGGTATATGATGCGCCACCTGCGAACAGTACACGCGGGCACGCGGTACAACTGTCCGCTGTGTCGGAAGTCTCTTACCTCCGCAGCCGGACTTCGTCATCACGTCATTACACACAGCGACATTAATATGTTCCGGGTGGGTACATTGCTTTTTTAACCGACTTCAAAAAATAAGGTGATCAATTCGAGGTGTATGCATGTTTTAATAACGTAATATTCATGTTAGTCTGCCCATTCTTAACACTTGTGCAAAATTATATAGATGTATGTATACATAATATATGTCTGTATATTTGACCATGAATATGTCGCAAACCAGACATGGGAGTGCAATGATTTTTCTCTTTTTGTTTAATTGAGTTGCTTTCAACTTAGGGCACACTACAAGTTTCAATAAAATCGGTTCAGTAGTTTTGAAGATATAATTCTTTTTAAATTTATGCTACTTTTAATAGTATTAAAAAAATTCATCGACTTATAAAAGGAATTGAAATTGATAACATTCCTTTTAGCCAACTTTAAAAAAAAGGAAAGGGTTTTTTCAGTTTACCTGCCTATGTGCGACATTAACCGACTTAAAAGGTTTTCAGTTTACCTGTACGAATGACCTCAAAAAATTGTTGGTGAATAAAGAAAGATATAAATTTGTGGTATTATATTTCTCTTTTCAGCCGTTGCTCTTTACAATATTAAGATTTTACTTTAAATACTTTGAAATAAAAAAAAAAGTTACCCTTATACAGGGTGTAACAGTTAGAACAGTCATCATGGAAAGTCTGCAACTGAAATCCTAACAATAATTAATTTTGAAAATTCTCAGTTTGGGAATCGAATCCAGAAGTTTTGAAAAATAAAACTTACAATTTTTCTACTTAAATACCGATTGTGTAATATCACACATCACACATTGTGTGATAATTACTCGGTTCTTTAATCTGTCCGTTCGCTTATCATAGCTGATTTGTCGCTTAACTTGTTGGAGCGATTGTATTGTTTGATACAAATAATATAAGTCGATAATTCAAATGTGGTATACACCCACATTACAAATAAATGAATTTTAAACTACTTTTTGCAAATATTGCCCGGTTGGATATCCTGCAATTTGAATTATGAATAGCTCATCTATTAGTACACATAGATGTCTTAAATTAAATGGCTACGTGTTAACATAATCTGTATGTGTCATTCCACAGTGCAAACTATGCCCTAAATCGTATGCCGTAAAACGCACTTTAGTGAAACACCTGCGCAGGCGTCACTATTTGAAAGGAGTCAACTCAGTATTGAAGGACTTTGTACAAATATTAGACCCGCGCGATTGTAACTTGGGTCTAGACGATGACGTCATGAACGACATATTCGGCCCGCCGAAGAAGAAATCTAGCGACGTTTTGTTGGCGAACTTCGTGACATTACAAAAACTAGCGGAAGAAAATAAGAAAAATGGTGCCGTTGACCGTGACGGTGAAGGTGATGAGACCGATGACGGCGATGAGAGGGATGATGAGACCGAAGATGAGAAGGGTGAAGAGACAACTGATCATTTTGTGGTGGAATTGGAGCCTACTGATTTTGTTAGTGTTAAAATCGAGCCAATGGACGCTGAAGACGACGAAGTCGATTGAAATATGGGTATTGAGTAAGTGAAAGAATTTGTAAAGTCGAGTTTACAAAATGTGACCTTTTCGCAAGTTTCTAAGCATTTTTGAGCCACGAGGTTACCTTTTAACAAAATACCAGAGGTATCCTATCTTTCTCATTATTTATCTCATAGTCGTTTTTTATTCATAAAATTATACTCACACCCGGTTTTTATTTGAGTATTTAAAGTTAAGCACATCTCAAATTATACTTAAACGTCACTTAAACGGGATTCTGTTTTTGATTTTAGTTTTTTTTTAATGATTACTTAGACGTTTGATAAAAACTAGGATTTGGCTTGTGAAAAGTAAAAAACTTGGGTTATTGAGGCTAATCTGTTGAAATTTTAAACTTTTCTCAATTCAGAAACCGGCGCGGTTACTTTTGAGAATATACTTAAAGGAAAATTAACACCCATTCTTTCTTACTTTTGTTTTAAGAAAATAATAATATTTATCATCATCACCAGCCCTTTTACGTCCCCGCTGACCACTGGGTCAGGCCATGACTCTCCACGGTATTAACGACTGCAAATGCAGCCGGGACCAACGGCTTAACGTGACTCCCGAAGCACGGAGTAGCTCGAGATAATAATTTTTTGGTCACCCATCCCGTGACTGACCCTAGCGAAAGTTGCTTAACGACTACGATCGCAGGCCGCGGCGCATATCGACTACGCCACCGAACTAATATTTATGGTGTTAACAAATTATTCAATAGAGTGAACATTAAGTTACTGTACATAGATATATCTCCCAAAGTGTATTAGGTTTCATACTCAATACCAAAATGTAACAAGAGCAAAATTTGCTTATTTTGCCATATGTATATTTTGCATTGAGCATGTTATATTTTTGTATAGATATGTAATCTTTTTAGGGTTCCGCATACAAAGGGTAAAACGGGAACCCTGTTATTAAGACTTCGCTGTCTGTCTGTCTGTCACCAGGCTGTATCTCATGAGCCGTGACAGTTAGACAGTTGATTTTCACAGATGATTTATTTCTGTTTTCTCCTCAACAACAAATACTAAAAACCAGGATAAAATAAATATTTAAGAGGGCTCCCATACAAAAAAAAGGGTTTTTTGTTGTATCGATTTTGAAATAGCGCTACCTGCCTCCGTAAAAGGAACTAAAATTAATTTTACAACATTTAACATATTTGCTCGATATGAAGTTAATAAAATTTTAATAATAATCTGTCTGAATAAGAGAATTTTATATATATTTTTTTTCATAATTTCCATATTTGATTCATGTATAGGTATCAAAAAATGGAAATTATATTGACAATTCAAAAGTATGTAATCACTGCATTGGAATTTTTTGTATAAATAACATTTCCAATTAAATTATAAACATTTGTAAATAAAATTATTCTTTATTATAGTATTATCACATTTAAATTAATAAAATTATAGAAATTATCCATCGTGTAATATTAAAATACATTTGTTTTAATTTTATAAAGTAGTTACTATATTTTTGTTAATTTGTATACATAGTTTTTATTAAAAATGGCCGTTGTACATATTGTTTTCTTAATATCGACAATCAAGTGTATTGTATTCAGCATTTCTGATATTTTTCCATTAGCATTTTAGTAATTATGTGATATATTGGGTTCTTAAAATTGTTTTTCCTCTAAAGCTCCGTCTAAGACATAAGACGGTGTAAAATAAATTATAATTTTTATTGTATTTTCGTTAAAAGTTACAAATTGCTGCTCAGCTGCATTGTGTGGACATTCCTAGCATAATTCAAATTTTTCATCTGTCATTTGATCTGTCATGCTTCCTTTTATAATGGAGTAAGAAATTATTTTTAGAAATCTCCCCTTAAAATAAAATAGCGTAAATAAGGAGGAAACTTGAAAGCTGATGGGAATTTTATAAGTCCCGTCAGTTTTGAAACTAAATCGATATGTAGCTACTTAAATGTATATCTAGTGTAGTTCGAATAAAGTCGCAGGCAGAAAAGTAATACATAAATATAGTTTAACTTAGCTTAATTAGACCAGATTGCTGGGTATTCAGAGAGTTTAGAGCTTAACCGAGATAAAGAAACCTTTATTTTATTTAAATGTATCTTTGTTTTTTTTATATTTCATTTTTTAATTATCATTAAATACTTACTTCAAATAAGAGTCAAGTTAGCTATAATTTATAAATGTAACGAGATGTACACAGATTATAATTTTTAAATGTAGGTAGGTATATGTACATTTTTCATTCGTGTAATGTTAGAATTTTAACTGTTATTATTTTTAAATAACTAATATAATAATTAAGAAAGTTAAAAGTAGATTTTTTAATTAGATGTATTTTTGTTGCGATTTATTTTTATTGTTTTTGTGTAAATTCATATGATCTGATTTTTTAAGCTTCGTTTTAACTTCGTTTCGTTTTATTATAGATGTGAATATATAATTATAATGGATTAATAATAAAAAGTAATATAAGTGTATAATACACGTCTTAACCAGCACCCGTAATATGTTGAACTCGAGACACTCGAGGGCGGCTCGAGAACGAGATATTTTATGGACGTACTAGATAAGTCACATTTGAGCCTAGAGAAAACTTCCCTCGAGGTAATTGTGCGACATATTTTCTGTAGGGCGCAATGAATTTTGGACTTTATCAAATGCGTTCGATTTTTACGTAGCTTTTTAGTTTGCTATCTGTCTCTGTTCTATCCATATAGAAAGAAAAAGACATTGCTATTTCTTCAAAAAATATTTGTTGCATCAATATTTCCTGTTGAGATGCTATTAATGGAATCAATACTCTCATTGACAAGAGTTCTTGATAATCAAAATCTGGTTTAAAAAGTGTGCATGTAAATACTATATTAAACATCAACTTTCTTCGCTAAAGCATAAGGTTCAAAATAGAATGCATTCTTTAAATGTTCCTTACGAAAAGAAAGAGACATGTTAAAATAAATTTTAGATTGTGTGTGATTGAATCTAAGCATCGTGTTAATATTTTTGTTATTTGCATATTATATTAAACCTAAATTATTAATAAATCCTAAATTCTGTTTCAATTTCAAAATGATTTTTATCATAATCTGTAAGGCTGGTTTCTGAATGGTAGCGGAAACGGAAGCTGCCCTGCGATTCTATAAAAATCCAGACCCGAATTCGAATTCCCTCATGAGACCGAATTCACGTTATTAAGTATACCTATAAATTCTATTGTTTCCATTTTTTGTATAAATATACAAAACAAAATTGATTGAATATACGTGTCTCAGATATTCTATTTCTATGTCATTTCGAAAGTTCTATGTCTTATGCCACGAAACGTTATGAGGAAGTATTTAAAAAATAACATTAGTTCCCGAAATCAAACTAGATGTCGCTACGGTACGTTCTTGATTTCTCCTTGACAACCTTTCCGGTTTTCTTTCAAGTTCAAAAGTAAATTAGTTTTCAAAACTCGATAAGCAACTCATATTCTATTTGTACTTTTTCGTATTTTTATTGATATTTAAGTTTCTAACTTTTCAAATTTCAGTTTTTTAATATACTAGCTTTTGCCAGCGGCTTCGCCCGCGTGGTCCCTAGGGAAATGTTAAGTGGGGTAAAAAGTATCCTATTATCTAAGTCAGCTAATACCCTATCTGTATACCAAATTTCATCAAAATCCGTTCAGTAGTTTCGGCGTGATTGGCCGACACACATCCAAACATCTAAACATCCAAACAAAGAAACTTTCAAATTTATAATATTAATAGGATTATTTAAAAAGGAATGGAAATGACTGTTTTTGATCCATGTGTTTCCTGCAAAAATCAACTTTTGCTAGAGTCGCCATCTAGTGGAGGTGCTTGTTTAGTGCTTTCGTTTTTTTTTTAATACTTCCTCATTACCAATTGAAGGTTGAGCGGATGCCGCTTTTTGAAGTGAATTCGGAGACCTGAGTGGTAAGTGTAAGTTTTACGCTAACGCGTTCACTAGTGAGCGCGTTAAGAATCTGTATGGAGATTTGTAATTCTTGGTAGTTACCGCTAGGGGCGCTGTACCGGATTCCATACTAAAATCTTAACGCGCTCACGATCGACAGTGAACGTAAACGTCAAAAAAACTTACACTAAGCGCTCTGAGTGATTTCGAATTCGGGTCTGGATTTTTACGGAGTCGCAGGGCTGATAGTTAAAATAACATGATCTGTCGTTGTCAGTGTGATCGAATTAAGTTCGATTTTATTTTGTTTTGTGTAGAAAATACTAAGCATTTATATTGTTATAACTGTTTATTACTATTTTTTAGATGCAAATTATTATTTTTTAAATCCAAACTATATGTATAATAATGATTTCTTATTGGTATAATAGATTCCTGTAAATTTTTTTGGAAATATAATATTTAAAACAATGTAAACAGTATTTTTTTCTGATATTTTTCAAGAGGATTAAAAGTAAATAAAAAAAGAACACATTTTCACATATCAATTTTATTAAAATCTCCTTGTTTCATACCAAGCTTGTATATTCAACTAGTTACACCAAATACCTAACTTGCATATATTTAAATAACTGTACCTTCTTTTAAGTTTAACGATTTAAAATTAACGCTTATTAATTTTATCTTGCATCTATGCATTTATGTAATCATAAAACCTGAAAGTAGATATTTTTCACGAACAATCCTTAATAAGAGCTCTTAAACGTATTACAAATGCCATTGTTAAAGTAGGACATCGCTTTATAAAGTTTCTCTCTCAATTTAATTACAACTAATTAAAGAAACTTAAAAACTACTGTAAACCAATAAATAAAATTTTTTAAACAATGTCATCTTGGTTGGCCTTCTTTAGACTATTAAAATATTTTTTTGAAAGTCCAGTCCAATCATGAAGGCGGTGTATATCAATCATAGACCAAGTTCCAGATCCGTTATGTTTATTACAGAAAACTATACAAACACAAATATTATTTTTCTATTAACAGTAAATAAAGAAACCCAAACAATATTTCAGTTTTTATGGATACATAAATTTACGACATAAGTCCCCGGTCATGAGTACAGTTAATAATTAGATGTCTTGGTGCCGTGCCGGTAGCGGAACCTATCAGTCTATGATGGAGCTCTAACCGGTTCACATCTACGCGATACTCTGGCCACGCCTATAAGTGTATCGGTATAAAAAAAAATGAATAAAATCCTAAATGCACTCAATACCAAGAAACTGTAGCCGTTAACTATATAAATATTAATACCATAGAAAATAGTTTAGGACAGGCAAACTATTGTTATAACAATATTTCATATGCAGAAAAATAACAGTATTACGCTTAACGTTTTTTTTTTAATTAATTACACTGACTTATAGTATCGATACTTAGCACGATTTGTTTTTTCTAGTTTTATGCTAGAACAATTTCAACCACTAACATTATAATTAACAATTATGAACATAAAACATCTTAAAATTAAACAATTTTCAATATATTGGTTTACAAATAAATAATATTAATGAATTTTTAAATATATTCAGCCGTTAATCTTAAATATTCAACAATAAATAACGTTAAAATAAAAAATAACATTTATATATTATTATATATTAAGAATAACATGTATTTAAAATTATAATTAGTGAGTACATACATAGAATTTAGTTGTTTAAGTAATTGGTGAATAATTATGAATATATAATAATTGTATTATGTCCATAATATTTTTTTATCTTAAAATAATTTTCGTCCTCTAAGTCGTTCACAATTTACTAAAATCAATATTCACTCTATAGATAAGTAAATATAATCTGAATTAGTGATTAAATAATTGTATTTTATTGCTTGTGATATGTGATGTTAAAATTCATATTTAAAAAATATTTAAATTATCTCTTTTAAAATAATTACATTATCACCGAGCAATGATTCATAATTGAATTCTTTTTGTAATAATAATTAAATATAATATCTTCCGTTATTGTCCACCTTAATTTTTGTATTTGTTTATTAATAATTTAAAATTTTAGCTTTATGTAAAATAAATAATCTGTTTATAATTTATCGTAAGGAAGCCCACAACTTCAAATAATAACTTATTCATATTTGTCAGCAACTTTACAGCCAATTTTATTATATTAGAAGATAATATTAAATACAGAAACAAGCAGTAAATCATGTCTTTCCAAATAATTATTATTTTAAATACAACATCTAAATTTAACTAAGACAAAATAAACAACATCAGTATAATATTATACGACTAGCAATACTGCGCATCTGATTACAGCATAATTTCGAACATGGTAATATCAAAATCGAGTAGAGATATTATAGTTTTGTGTAATCCAATGCGCTGTTGATTGTACACTTATATTTTAATGTCTTGTTGCATTGTTGCATATATTATAATAACGACTCGTCATAATTCTATCTAACCACCCCTTTTAACTCCACTTAGACAAATCTTTCGCGTAATATTCCCTAAGTTAACAACTAATTACTTAAATTACAAAGGACATTTTGGGTGATGAATAAAAAATTCTACTTACGATTTTAAAATCTTATCTTTTGTGTCTATTTAAAACTTTCTAAGTTGTCTTTGATAGCTTAGCAAAATGTAGAAATTTCACTATATCATCATGATAAAAAGTACCCTCTTTTGTGATTAAATGTTTATTTACAGTACCCGACAAATATTGCACATAGTCTTTTAAATATTAAATTGTATTAATTTAAATAATAAAAAATTGTTACATGTGCTCGATAAGAATTCCTGCCTTCTGGGTAAATTTCAAAGGTAGGTAAACGCTGGCCAATCAGAATGAATCGAGTAACAAAGAGCAGAGTCCCTTCGAGTATGACAGAGATGGAAATATAGTGCGTTGTATTTTACATCTTTATGGTTATTATAACATGGGAGATTTATATTTTTCATATTTGCATTTTTTCTACATATGGATAGGTCAGGGGCTCTATTTTTGAATCATTCGTCTCGCGTCGAGCGCTCGTTTTCTACTGATTTTCGTTCGACTTATCAAATTCGCCATTTCTAAATCGCTCGACTGCAACGAGTGGTATGAACCACTCGTCGCTTAGCGAACGTTGTATGCGAGTGATAGAAGAAAACGAGCGCTCGACGCGAGACGAATGATTCAAAAATAGAGCCCCTGGTCTGAGGGCTGGATTTGGGACGTGAAAGACGCACCACAGTAAGCAGGACAGTTTGTATTTCGTACGACAGAGACAGTGCTCTACCATAATCGGACTGTCTTCTTTCAAAGGTCGATGTGCAATATTTATATCCTGTAATAAATCACCCACATATATAAAACAGTTAAAATAAAACTCTCAAATACACGACTAGTTTTTCTCTATAATATCATTATAATATTTTTTTTTTCGTTTTCTCGTAACATTAATGAACTGTTTAATTTTGGCTCCTACATTTTTTCAGTCAACCTTCGCAAAATGGAAGACCAACGAAAAGTGAACGTTACATTTTTTTTAAATACACACAATTCCTATAGCTATTCATACTCACACAACGTGTATACGTACGGATCTACATTTTTATCTATCTGTAAGTTATAATAAATATACAGGGCTACTACCGAACACCACGAAACACCAGCAACCGCTCGGGATAGTATGGCTAACATCGTAAACAACAACATTATTTTAGTTTTGTTGATTAGTTACATTTTACTTTCATAAAAAAAATAGTAAGAAAGTATGACTGGTTTTTGACCGCTTCAGTATCGAAAATTCAACTTAAATAGGCTTGAATTACATTCTCGTGTCATTATTGATAAGTCAGTCCACTTCTTTAAATGAGACTTATTCTTGTTGACTTTTAACACACTAACGGTCAAAAACAATGGGCCTTGGACGACAGTGCCTATTTATTTCGCACATCGGGCAAGCGTAGTAAACATAGACTTGTAAATCTTACGACGGCACAATAAATTATTAAGAAATAGAATAACTTATTTGTGTTTGAACAGGGTAGAATGTACAAAATAGTTGGAAAAATCTAGTAAAACCTATTTAGCTATAGTACATTAGCATACAAATATTTAATTGAATTGTATTCATTGCAGTTTAAATGACAAAAAAAAAACTTGTAAATAAATAAAAGAACAATAAATAAAATGTCAAATCCTAAATCAGCTGAAAGGCAAGACCCTTATCGCTTCAGGAACCTTATTATAACAATTTCGTTTAAAACGTGTATTTTTTGGTACAATATAAATTACCAATGTATTACAGTTGCTCGTGTTAAATTTTTATCGTGCCTTCGATCTAACATAGTTGTTTATAATGTCAGCTATTTATTTCTATGAGTTTGCCGTTGTGTCTTACAGATAACCCTGTATGCAGCAGTTCATCAGCTACCAAGAGGAAACAATATTTTTATCTGTGCCCATATTATTATCTGGCTGTCACCGGTCGGTTTTTTTGCCAGAGAAATAGAAACATCCGCCTCCAAGTTCTTCTCGCGATCGAGTTGAGAGCTATTATATTATTTTAAAGTTATCTACTTATCTAGTATTTATAAAATATGTTAAAATGTATCCATATTGTTGTTTCCTCCTGATAATATTACTACCTTACATTAGTTATCATCCTTCATAGGTTTCCTGTAGAAGATCGCTGCTTAGTGTTAAGGCCTTGTGTACTCCATTATTAAAATACCGTTATTTTCTGTTGTTTCCCAGATACGCTATCATCTTTTCATCTCTTCATTAAAATTATTATATGTATAATATTGATATTATAACATCATAGTTTTTTGTTGTGGAATTTCTTAGACACATTCTTCGCAGAATCCCTAAATATATATCTACCTACCTTTTCCGAAGAGTTGTATTATTCAATTAAAATAGATAAGAGAACTAATGGCCTATTTAGGTTTAAGACCGGTAGGACAGCCAAAATGCTCAAAGATTGCAATCTATTTTTAATTTAAGGGTCATAACAATAAGGCTTTTTGATAGCTTGACTTACTGTTCAATGTATGTTTGCTCTATTTATTTATCACAAAAATGTTTACACAACCAAATTTTTGTATTAGTAATATTTTGTGGCCTAATTAGGATTAAAAAAAACACTATCGGTACTTGGTAACAAAATTTAAAAAGTTTTTAATTTGTTCTAATTAAAATTACAATAGCGTTTACTATACAAAGACCATTGTTTAATTCTTTATATACTGTTATTTTAGTGAATATTATATTTTATTTCTAAAAAGTACATAAGTACTTAACTTATCATTGAAATACAATATTTTATTTGTAAAATTGCAAATAAAGTTCTTGGTGGCTTTTCACCCTGGTTCCCGTGGCAAAATAAGAATAATTCTAAGTATTTAATGAGATGGATATTTAATCACAGCGTGCAGTGATTCGGCGTTAAAACGAGACAAAACATTGATCACCTTAAGTCTGCATATTTCATCACCTAGAAGTACCATCATTATTTATTAGAGATGGGCCGAATATCCGATTAATGTTCCGACCCGATATTCCGAACATGAAGGAATTTCTTACAAACACGCCACTTCGCCATGATAATTTGTTAACGTGTTATAAATCTAAGCAAGCATGCATCGAGTAGTTCAATTCCACATGGCGACATATAGAAGCGATTAAGACTCGATATTTGGTTACATTTAGTTACTACTACTCGGTACATCTCAATTATTTACCGACTAAAGTCGTAAACTTGAGATTTATGCAAGTCTTTACACTATATTACAGTTCTTCACTCACGCTTCTGTATATGGATAATTAGTATTAGCAAGAAACGTTCTGTAACTAACCTGTACGATGATTATACGAAATAGCATAATTATTCCATCGACATTTGCTGATAATTTACCTTGAAATCTCAACTATATGATCTGTATCGATAATTTTTTTTGTTAATGATAAAATCGATATCGACAGTGTGATCGAATCGATTAAAATATCAAGAACACTATTAAGGAATTCCCAAGATAGATACAACTGAGTCTTAGTTTTTGAGTGTTCTTGCAGAATCCTTAGCGGAAGGCTAAACGAACCCAGCCAAATGTGACTTGTAATAGTCACACTTGGCTGGGTGTACCTCGAGACCCGGGGCTTAATTGTCTTTTTTTAAATCTATCACAATTCGTTTCAATTTAACATTTGACAGATATTCACGCACTTCACGCTAACACTATGTTATGTGATGGCGTTTGCGATCGCAAGTTTTTTGAATGATATTAAACGACCAATATAGTTAATTTGACCGTTATTGAAATTGCCTAAGCAAAACGATGGATGCTTGAAACCTACCGATTTTGTTTTTAATCATTCAAATCGTCATTCGTTCAAAACCGATTACGATTTTAATAATTAAATAATATTATAAATCACTATAACCATTACAACCCTTTTGAAACGGATTGCGACAGATGTTGTAATTTACAATTTGCCCTCAGGACGTGCCATGTTAGTTGGGATTCACTGTATCCAAACTGATTCTGCAGGTAAGCAAGTTAATCTAAAGGGAGTGCAAGGCATCTATGGTATTCGAACGTCCCACCAAATAGGTTTTAGTGAAAAGTTCAAATGAAATGAAAAGTGATTCCACTGCTATGTACGTATACACTGCCAACAAAGCGCGCTATTAACGTTTATTCGTTGAGGATCACGTTAGCGTCTAACACTTATTGGAACTATATAAGAGTTTCTTTCCCTCCAAACTTGGACAATTCCTCGTAAGGACACTGGCGTGGTGGCGGGGGATCTCTTTTGGGTTTATACTCTGCATACTAGTTTTTCGAAGTCAATATTGTCACGAACTCTGAAAGCAAAATAATACTTTTTAAATATATTTTGCTGTAATCTTGTGCTGATCTGAAATAACGAAATAGCAACGGCATATGAAGTTGTACGAAACCATTTTTCTTCATTTGATTTCATAAATTGAAGATAGAATTACAAATCGATATTGATAACTTGACGTGCTGTGGTAACCTTTTTTCTTTTTTTAAATGTCGAGGAAATGCATTGCACACTAAAAACGTCTTGAGATGGAACTACAGCTACAGCTTGTGACAAAAATGCGCAACTTTTGACTAGCTACATGAAACGGACAAAAATCGCGCGAAATTTTAATCACAGTGCGGACAAGGTGTCATGTCATTGCGAAACAAAATCCGGATAGTCCCTAACAATTGCTGAATGTGTTTGTTCCATTAAATAATGGGATGAATATTATGTCATGATTTACGTGTCCTACTAATTTAAATAGAACCCACCTCATTAGTGATGCGTCTCGAGCCCTGTTTTTACTCGAGTCACTCGAAAGGATTTTTCAAACTCGTACTCGAGTGAAAAAAATAGTGTTCTAGTCTCTATGCACTCGAGTTATCGAGTCAATTCGGCGCATCGAGTTGATTCTGTTGTCTTATTTATGCTGCTTATTTTCTTGATTATATAAATAACAATATATGAAAACTCTTTAATGTGTAAAGAATCTCACTCTAGTAGCACGTTTGCACATTTTTTTGCCACGATAGACTCGAAGGAGACAGTTAAACTGCTCAAGTGACTTGAGTCACAAAATCATACTCGAGTCGCATTACTACTCCCTACTAATAAATTTCCAACCATTACAAAAATTTTCCACAATTTTATCACAAGCTTCTTTTATACAATAATAAATGTAAAAATATTTACCGTCGTAATTAACCATGCCGTCACCGTCGAGGTCCGCCTCACGGATCATGTCGTCCACCTCTTCCTCGCTCAGCCGCTCCCCCAGGTTTGTCATCACATGACGCAACTCCACAGATGATATCAGCCCGTCGTTGTTCTTATCGAATACCCTAGAAAAACCAAGAGGTTTGGTCGATAACTAGTGCGTTAAGATCTATGTATGAAGGTCATGTAACATGTTTCCTAAAAAATGGTTGAGCGAAGCGATGGTCGGCGCATGTGAAATGCTCGTGGAGATGAGTATGTTCTAGACTACTCAGTTTTGTTAATTTTCTTAAATTATTTATACAGTTTATTAATCAAGAGGTTTTAAAACAGAGACGAGTTGAAAAAAGACCCGATTTCTCGAAATTTAAAAATCGTTAGCATCCCAGACAAGCCCTCGGTCTTCCCTATGAATTAAACCCAATATTGTTTGTTTGAATAACGAACTCTATCTTAGATGTTATTCAGTAGTGTAGCGTGCCTTGGTCGGCCCTAGTGAAACTAGTTGGGAGCCTAAATGAAGGGTAAAATTATGAAGGCCGATACGGCAGTAACTACACCCGTGAAGTTATTCTGATAATATGAAAGATGGATTAATTCCAAATTTAGAGCAGAGCTGATTATTCTCTTGCGTTCGTTCTTAGTTATCAGGCAAAAGACGTCCATAATGGCTAATAGGTGAAAAATGTTGGACGACTCAAAATTAATTACATTAAGCTTAAGCATTTGATTTTGGTTTGATTTTGGTGTTTATGAGAATGGGCATACGAGATACATGCCGCAGCTAACGGTGATAAGTAGTTACTTATGATTTTATTTTACTTACTTGGTGAATGAAAAGTTTGTATAAGTCTAATAAATCATATATTTTTTTTATGGGATAGGGGGCAGACGAGCAGACGGATCACCTGATGGTAAGTGATTACTGTCGCCCATGGACACCTGCAACACCAGAGGGGCTACAAGCGCGCTGCCGGCCTTTGAGGGACGAATATGATCATAGGGAGGGAAGGGTTGAGGGGTGGAAGGAAGGGAATAGGGAGGGGTTGGGCCTCCGGTACCCTCACTCACACGACGAAACACAACGCAAGCGTTGCTTCACGTTGGTTTTCTGTGAGGCCGTGGTATCACTCCGGTCGAGCCCGCCCAAGTATTTAGTACAGATTGGTGGGATTTTAATGCCGGCTGATGTAGCTAAGATCAACTGCTTTAAATTAAGGCATTAAGGTCGAGGTTAGAAAAATTTTTTAGAAATTGTTTAACTGTCTCTCAAATCTTCAGGGTTCATGAAAGATAAATGTTGCTGTGACATTAGTCTGTGCTACCTCGACCACCTCCGTAGTTTCAGGGTGTCGCCATCCCTTAGGTTTCGAGTTTGACTATCGGCCGCGGCAATGTAGAAAAAGAACTTTCTATATTGACTCGTGTCTTAGTCTGGAATATATGATAATAGCCGAAGACTTACCTTCGTTGTTAGGCTTCGGTTATTCGTTATACGAGGGAATAGGTTCTCTAGTTTACCTACTGTTTTTTATTTGTATGTTCCACGATATATCGCCAATAGTGGCCCGAATTCGATGGTTTTCTCTTGTTTCAATGGTTTTACATAAGGGTACCTTCGTTTTATCGTTTTTTCTATATAAAACTTGAAGCTGCTTCATGAACAGCTTCAAGTTACATAAAAAACGATGTCAATAAATTTTTGATATATTGAGAATGTGTTTATATAAAGTTACTATATAGTTATCTTCATAAGTATAATAATGTCTCTAATACCCCATGAACGGAATCAAATCGAATCTAATAGCCAGAATGGGCTATACCCTAGCATGGTATTAGCCACTGCAGATGCAACCGGGATCGACAGTTTAACGTGCCAAGAGATAGTAAATTTTTGGTTACCCATTCTAAAACCGGCCTTTGTGAAAGTTGCTTAACTTCCTAATCGCAGACCGAACCCTTTTACTTTACTTACACACTTTTTTATTATGTAAATACTTACAAAGTAAATAAAACGTCTGTGATCTGGGACATAAACTGACTTAAAAAACGAGTAGTAATTTTGGTACCAGGTTTAAACCTTTGTTTGAGCAAAATAAGTCAACACGACTTAATACCAATGATTTCTGGATAAAAGAAAAGAAATTCTATTTAATCCGACAGTAAGATCATAGAAAAATATTAGATATATATATTTTCTGCTTCAATTTAAATAAGAAATGGCTTAGATAATAGGTTTAGGAGCAGGGCCTCGCTACGTCAGAAATAGTAAATCTATCAAGGTGTGACGTAATGCGACTTTTCAACAGATCGTATCGCCGTAATGTATTTATAACGCAAATATAAAAAATACGTGTAAGTATAATATTCTTATAATATAAATTATAATATACCGGACGGACAGACACACAAAATATATTCATCATCCCTTTTTGGCATTTTCTCTTTTGTCAAAACGGACGTAGACGATTTTTATTTTATAGATATACTTGAAATATATTTAAAAAATATATTAAAGAAATCATCTGTCATATATTAAATTAAAATTCATGTTAAAAATTTCCCGCTAAAACGCTAACTTATGTCATGGCGTCGATGTGACGTCACAGCCCTCTGACACTAATATAAACGATAAAAACAACAAACATCGTTCTATTTATGTCAAGTCAAAGATAAATTTATGACATCTTCCTGACGTCAGAGGACTGTGACGTAACGCGCTGTTTGCAGTCACGTGACAACAAGTATAAAATATGTGGTTTATATTTTCGTTTACTGTATACGCCTATATTTGTATTAGTCGGCCAATGGCTTAAATAGGGATGATGACTAATTTTTGTTTGTTTGTCCGTCAGGTAGAGTGTTAAAAAATATTAAACACGTATTTTTTTATTTTTTACGTAAACATTAAATTACGGCGTTACATTGAGTTGAAATTTCGCATGACGTCACGTTAGAGTACGTTTTCTACTCAACTGTGACGTAGCGAGCCCCCACTCCTCAACTGTAATGCCTGTTATCTAAGCTATTTCTTGTTAAATTGAAGTAAAAAAAAAATACGTATCTAATATTTTTCTATTATCTGACTGACGGACTAAATAGAATTGCATTTTTTTTACCCAGTCATCATCTCTATTAAGTACTAACTTCAGTACCTATGTTATAAATACGGTAATATCATCGTGGCATTACCTGAAAGCCTCTCTGAGTTCATCCTCTCCATCAGCCCCCCTCATCTTCTTGGACATCATTTGGAGAAATTCGTTAAACTCTATGGTGCCGTTGCCATCTTGATCCACTTCCTTCACCATATCTCGTAGTTCAGTCTCTGAAACGGTAATTAAAAATATAATTTAAACTATTTGTAGTAATACCACCCATCTTCATTAACCTAGAACAAAGCATACAATAACTAGGAAACGCCTAAGCTTACTAATCCCTTAAGCAGATTAATTCCAAGAAAAGACATATATTCTTCCTTGACACAATGACACTTGGCGTAATGCATGTTATAACTTTATACATTGCTTAGTATAAAGTTATTTAGGTGGTTCCTAGTCAATGGTGAAATGCATTATCAATTTAGGCTATTCCTACGTATTTTAGTTTAGTGGAAACGGGCATCACAATGACTTAAACACTAAGTATGTCATTTAGGTACTCCTCAAATCGCAGTGTACTCTGAAATTCAAGGTTGTTGAAGATCATAATAATCGAGGTGATCGGCGAAACCAGCATTTACTTAGGGGTGGGGCAAAAGTAAGGAAAACACATAAATAATAGGAAATTATAATATTATTCAAATTAATAATGTAAGTGTAGGTACACATAGGTCGTTACATTAAATAATTTAGAATGATAAATTTATAAAATTACTCATTCATTGGTAGACATTCAGATTATTGATTTTATGTCTCTAACTCGTATCTATAGTCGAGAAAAGTGATGTAATGAGAAAATGGTATAACTCAAAGATATATTTTTAATCAATGGACGAAAATTTTTGTTTGTTAAAAATATTAACTCAAGTAATTACTTTTAGTCAAGTAATTAGTTTTACTCGACTATAGATATGGGTGTTAGTATGATTTCCCCGGATCTTTTGGTAATCCGGAATTTTTCGGGACTCATAAATCATATTATACCAACGTACAATACCTACAATTGAAAAGAAAAAACTCTCCCTAATCAGGTTTAGAATAAAAAAAATAATAACTCTATCCCAACCCTTATTTAAATGCGTATCTATTCATTTCATATTCATATCACATTGTTTACCAATATATGGTAATATAAATGATCCAGGCAATACAATTCTGAATCCTATTCGGTTTCATTGAGGGTTATATATTATTTATTTATTACTTTAAGGTGACTAGCCACTGAATCGTAGCGAATATATGCCGCAGATTACTTACTCTTTACCAAACGATAATATACATTTTCTACATGTTATAAATAAATTAAATAATCAATAAAATATATAGGCAAATTGCATATGCATGAATATAAAGAGTAAAAGTAGAAGATTTTTGTGTAAGAAGAACCACTGAAGAAGTTCAGGGATGCGACCGCCTATCTTATAGTCGTAGTCGTAGCTATAGCCTACGCTTTATAGGTTTTACACATGAATCTGTTGATATTGTTTTAAAATTAATCATTTTTCATTATAGTATACGTCTTCCATAACGATGGTTAAGGAGGATGGGCCATGACTCACCACGCTAACCCAATGCAGATGAGAGGCATTGGCAATTTTTTTTTGTCATAATAATCAATTTAATAACATTTCTAGGGAATGAAACATACTCATACAGGAATTTGCGAATCGTTAGTCAAAGTGAAACGAAGCTTTAGTTGGTTGGCAAGTGATAATCGGACAAAAAATATTCGGCGAAAAGGTAGGATACCATCAAACTCTATTCATAAGTGAGTCTGGACAGTTTAGTTAAATCGCCAGTTCAGTTGCTTATTTATTAGATTGAAAAAGGTCTGCGTCGAACACAGCCTCGAAGACAACGCAGTAAAATCAGTATTATATTGAACCTCTACCTACACTCTACCATAACGATAAAGATTTTTAAAGTATAACAAAGCAGGTAGCAGCGGCTTTACAGTGGAACTATCCTTAATTCCGTCACCGAAGGGTAAATTTATTCATTTTAATATGGCATTTGGTCTTCTGAAAGTTATTCCTTCCTTCTTACATAGAAATATGCAGCAATGATATTAGAAAAAATTATATTCTTTCTAATAGTAAATTACTACTACACTATATTATTTTACTCTTTCACTCGTATCGTAATCGTAGAAGTCTTAGGAAGTGATTACATGAGAAAATAATCATATTTTAAGTAGATATTTTTCATTCAAATTCTCATCTATTGCTCTATTTCTACGGCTATAGATATGAGTGCGTGAATAACATTTTATGTCTATATCTATGCTAATATTATAAAGAGGAAACATTTGATTGTTTGTTTGTTTCCATCAAATAGGCTCTGAAACCATTTAAAAAATTCTTTCATTTATGGGTAGCTAATATACGCGTGAGAAGTCGCGTTAAAACAGTAAACAGTTAGTTTCTAATAAACTGTTTACGACATGCGCTAGTGCTGCAATCTGGCGAGAGAATTGCAGTAATATGACCAATTAGATATTGGTAGTGTGATAAATAATTAATACGCTTTCGCTTTATCAGTGTGTTAATATGAAATAAGCGATAATAAGATTGCACAAATATCGTCCTTGTTTAGTGATAGCTAATTTTGTCACTCATATCATCGGCGCCGTGGCTTAGTTGGTTAAAGCGCCTGTCTAGTAAACAGGAGATCACGAGTTCGAATCTCGTCGGGGCCTACAAAAGTTGTTCTAAATTTTTTCGTACAATAAATAATGACTACATCTTTTTGTTTTTTGTTTGTTTTTCGCAATGTCTGGAAATATATTTTATTTTTTCTCGCTAACAAATTAACTTCCTTGAATATTTTTAAAACTTATTAATATAAATCAATAGATATAATTATCATTCACTAGCTTTTCGACACTATACTGTTCTGTCGTTGAAAAGAGCATTCAAATTTTTCCTCTATTTTAAGATCTCAGCGTAGAGAAAGTGGAAAGCGACTTTGTTTTTACCCAACTACAGCGAAACGAAATGGACGGTTATAAATTTGTCTGGTATGTATGTAAGAATTTTCATCTGTTCCCTTATAACTTCGAAATTACTCATCGTAACTGGACAAATGAGGTATCATTAGAAGCGTCCTAGTTATCCGCCTGCTATAGGCTGTATGACGTTACATTAAATCGGCAATAGCGCCCTCTACAGAGCATGAAGTAAGAAACTAAAAAAATATAATATTCAATCATACCGTGTAGGGTATCAAATGAAAGAGCTTCATTAGCACATTTCATATATATGTATATATTGATAGCTTTTGCTTTCAATTTTTCTTAAATACAAACGATAATAAATCAATTTAAAAATACACTTTAAAACTCGGTTTAAAAAGTTTGAAATAAGACATTTATTTTACAGCGATAACTGTCATAATAGCGATGGCTATGGCGATAAAATAAATTTCCTGTCTTTAACTTTAACTTTGTATACAAGACAAAGTTATTTCAATTAGAAGTAAATACTAAAATCTATTAAAATATTCACCTATAACTTAAGCGTGAAATACTATGAATGTTCTAGAAATTCATAACCTACCACAAAAGAAATATGTAAACAGAACAATAAATGTTGAGATAAATTTAGAGTTGAGAGAGTTCTTTACTGGATGCTGTTTTGGCAACATTCCTACAAAATACTTGGCCAAATTGCATAATTTACCTACATGTCTCAATAACATTGCACGATGATTCATCCCACATGTCAGATTAAAAAACAAATGAATTAGCTAAAATTATTTCTACAAGTTATTTGAAAACGCTCATCGAAGGTGCAATACATACTCCAACGACCCGCGCGACGGACAATGGACACATATCTATAACATCCTTACCAAAGAGTAAAAGTAAATATTAGGGAGTTTCCCTGATCTTTACTTTTTGACGGACTCTGATGAGTGATGTCAAGAAGTTTACAAATAAGAAAGCAGTTGACAGAAAAGATAAATCCACTTTGTCTCAGGTACTCTGAGATGGGATCACATCTTAGAGTACCAAGGACAAAGTGCATTTTTTCAGTATAGCATCATGAATGCAAAATTGATCTAATATTGGGTATGTTCCGATATACATTGCGACCACTGAACAGTATGACGTCAATTTAGTATACTGGAAGCCCGTTCCTTTATAGCTAGTTATACTGGTGACTTTTTAAAACGGAACGCAGTCCAGTATACTGTTAATCCTATTTCTTGGCGCCATTTTCAAATTTGTTAATGCAAGGCGAATATAAATATAAAGATTCCCTCTTTTCAAAAGAAAATTGGAAAATTGTATAAAAAAATATTTATCAATTAAATCCATCTTATAAATAAACGTAAGTATTTTTTTTTTTGTTTATTTAGAAACTTATCATTTTCTGATTCCGTTTCGACTGATCACGTGATCAAAAGCACTGCGAGCACCTTACCTCGAAATCTCCAGTGCTCACAGTACAAATATGGCGGCAATCTATGACGTCATAAATTTCCCTAGGGTACTGTAGCGGTGTACTGGCAGTCCATAACGGAACGGATTTTTCAGCAGTAAGACCACTGCGCAGTGCTCGCAGTGTATATCGGAACATACCCATTATAAGTTTGGATATCTTTATATTTATTTATACTAGCTTTCCGCCAGCGGCTTCGCCTACGTGGTCCCTAGGACTGTTTATTTGGATATCGATCCATATAATGTCAAGGATATAATTACAATGAGAAATTGAATAGTAACGTTTTTATTCCCCATACGAACTTACACTCCCATTATCATCCCTTTTACTTGCTGTTTTTCGGGATAAATCATAACCTATGTTCACCACATATACTCTCTGGTAGTGGGGCCGTCGGCTGTGGGGAGACCGGGTCCGGGCGGGGTTACTATCAGAGTGTCACTGAGGAACGGAATACCGGTCACTGGTTTGGCTCACGCTGGGCTGGACATTGGTATACGGGGCTATCGGGGTGAGGGATTCACGAGGGTTCAGCCCGGGTGAATTCCCTCTCGTAGACGGGTTAGGGTGGGAGATGCTCAGTTGCGCATCTCTTGTCTTTGACGGGGGGCAGTCTGGCGGGTTAGCGCGCTCGCTGGGCATTGCACGCCCCTTGTCCTGTCTGGGGGGTTTTACTCGATTGTTTTGAGCCCTTCCCCTAACCCGAGATGGGACCTGCCCTGTAAAAAGGGCGGGTGAAGCAGGAACGGCATGTGAGGGAAGTGGTCCCGTTGGGGACCGTTACCACGCGCTGTTCCCCCGCAGTGATGTCACTACTGAGTTTTAGTGGGTAGGCCGTTGCTCTTTGACGGGCCCCATTCTGGAGTTGGTCCGCAGGAGAGAGTCCCACATAGCCCGTGGAGCTCGCGCAGGGCGAAGCGGGTATACGTTTTTCAGCGTCAATATTTTAAAAATTCTTTAATCTATAGGGGTGGCTGCCTCATACGGGGTTGACATAGGTTATAACTATAACAAGCATGTGAAGCGGAAAAACAGCTAGTCCTTGGGTGATGTAGTCCAGATGTATCATTCTCTGTTGTACGATGATAATGAAATATGCACACATTGTTCGACAGTAGTCGTCACTAGTTTTCGGAATATTTCGCTCTTCTAAAAATATCACCGAAAAGGGTGGATCATGGCGAAAAATGCAAAAATTGCAAACTTTGGCTTTAAGGCACAAAAATGTTATTAGAATATATTAGAATAGAATGAGAAATATTCATGTAAACAAATTGAAAATTGATATGTTCTGAAATATATAATAAAAAAAATCATAGATTCGATCAACGTGAAATTTAAGTTATTTTCAGGGCCGGTTTAATCTGTAAGCTGACAAGAATTATAAACACAATGTCCAAAATTTCGTAAACTATCTTAGTTACATTATATTATTTTTAAATATCTAAATATATGTTTATTAGTTGAAACAATATTTTCAGTTTGTATGGATCTTTATAATATTAAAAATTTACAAGCTGTGTACGCGTGACTTCAGCTGCATAAACTATAGTCTATGTCATCCGCGTGTAATATATATAATCGATATAGCTTCCCATAATTTAAAGAAGTTTAACATCTTTTTAGTAGTTTCAGAGCCAATTCTATGCAAACAAAGAACCAATCAAATCTATCCACTTTATAATATTGGCATGGAAGAATAGATAAACCGACTTACACTTATTATCGTCTCGCGGTTTCTTGATTGGTACTGACAAACGATATCTTGGGTATTTGTGGTTAAAAACAACAATAAACATCTGATACACTACTTGATATAATATAAGCAAGGTCTCAATCATGTCTAACTAATAAACAAACGATATATCAAATCATAGAGCAAAATCTAGCGCGTAATGTTTTGAAAACTCTTGAACTAAAAACTAATCATGTAGAGTACATACGTTATACTATGGTATGGGAATCACGGGATATAACCAATAGGTAGGTGAAATACAGCCGGGACTAACGCCCTAAATTGCCGATGCAAGGAGAGTTTGAGAGCTCGAATGCCGATAACGCTTACTGCTGCAATACTAAATTATTTCAATTGAACGTTTATAGCACTAAGCCTTTTAATTCAACGAATCACTTGGTAGTATAAACGTTTGTAATTATAGGTAGCCTATTACCTGAAGGCCTCTGTCCTAGTGACCGCATCACGACACCTAGCTCGGCCATCGTGATGGTGCCATCTTCATCTTTGTCGAACAGCATGAAGGCCTCTTTGAATTCTGAAAACGAATACAGAAAGAAACACTAAGTCTCAGGTGCACCATCTTATTTTAACAATAACAACATGTGAAAGTACCGGACATGCATTAGTTGCACCATTTGACAATGATTGGATGATATCATCGCTTTAACTGTTAACTATAACCGCCCAAACACCAAGCATCGCTGGTTAAAGTTAAACATTTACTGTCAAAGTTTACTTAAACCTTAACTGTAATTGTTATTATGGCGTAATACAGCTTTAATGTTGGTATCATTCTTATGGGTATTTTAATGATGCTTTTCTTTTTTGTATGTATATTCGCTAATTACGTTTGATGACTTACGGTCAGTTGCATAAACGTCCATTAAGGTCTAACGACGTCTTTAAACTAATGACGATTGCACGATTGGACAGATGTTCAATTATGAGGGTAGTGTGTAAACTAATTTATGGTCTTTCAACAGCTCGATTATTTATTTAATTATATATCAAGTGCTATTGTTTTAAGACAAGGGGAGAATATGTAGAAAAATAAAACATGTTTTTATTTTCTTTGTTTTTTTGGTCGGGCCGAGAACTCTTCAAACCACCCTCGTACAATAAGGCGGCTTTTTAGTTGAGTGATTTGTTGACACGTAATTGTGTTAAGATATACATCAAAGCAAATTTGTCTTTCGTGTTGGTATCTTCATTATTTTTAGACTATTCGAGTGATTGACGTCAAATTGACGTGCCCGCGTCTCTACATATTTTTAGTACTTAGAATGAAATAAATAAATCCAGGAATGTTTTTCTACATACCAAGGTTGACTCTTTATTTTAAGTAAAGTTTTATGCCATATTAAAGTTTTAAACGGACAAACGGATGCGCACGAGTGTTTTTGCTGTGTGTGTGTGTGTGTTTAAAAATAATACCTATATGTAATACACCTCTTTATGTATGTCCTCTTTATATACCTCTTTATAAAATATAATATTTAAAGGTACTAAAAAAATTAGTTAGAAGAACGTCATGCTTTTATTAGTCTTGCCTGTCAAGAGATGACTGTTCTTATTTGATGATAGTTATTTTTTTTTTGTTTATCTTCTCGTCGTATCCCTTATGGGCATAGGCAGAAACATGGAAATATGTTCTGTTATGTTTTCAATGTGTTCAACTAAAGTTTGTCAAATATTTTAAATAGGAACTTTAATAAAGTTATAAGTAACAAGTACCGTTTACTTTTTAAATTAATAAAAGCGCCATCTATAAATAAATAAAATGTAATGTTAATACAATGAGGATGTATTAAAAATAACAAAAGCACTAAAATCACCTACACTAGATGGCGACTCTAGCAAAAGTTGACTTTTGCAGAAAACGAGTGGACCAAAGATAGTCATATCCGTTCCTTTTATTTAACATTTTAAAAACTGAAATTTGAAAAGTTTGAAACTTAGATATCAATACAAATACGAAAAAGTACAAATAGAATATGAGTTGTTTATTGAGTTTGAAAACTAATTTACTTTTAAAATTGAAAGAAAACCGGAAAGGTTGTCATGGCGAAATCAAGAAAGTACAGTAGCAACATCTAGTTTGATTTCGGGAACTAATATTTTTTTAATACTTCCTCATTTAAACGTCACGAATTAACAACACTAATAGAAAAAGGAATAATTATTTCATAATATATTTACCTGCGACTTGTTCTTCCGTAAGGCCATATTCTGACTGGAAAGAAAAATATATGTCAAATAGATAACAATTAATAACTTTAATATAATACAGAAATCATTAAAAAACCTACAGAGACTTGTCGTACGGCTAAATCACTTGTGAGTCTGCGTAATCTTCGATATTCTTTTTTATAAATATCATCTGTAGCTACAATCTTTGCCATCTTAAAGTTTTTTTAAAAACACATTTGCAGTAGAAACACTTTGCCCAAAACACAAAAGCTTATAATACCACACGGAATTTTAGTTCCAAAAAGTTTGCTTAAGCAGCAAATTAAAAAACTAAACAATTCACGACAAACAAAAAGTATTATTGCACATAAAAAAAGCTACAAAAAGTCAACGCACTTAATTTTTTTTTTATTAAAACAAAACAAGCCAGCATTGACAAGCGCGCGCGACATTGTCAGCTCGGATATATGTAGAATTCTATATTTAAATTAGATTTTTGCGCGCTATTAGCCACAATCGGACTGTTCTATAATAGTTTCAAAATTAACTGTTGAAAATTCACTTCTCGCTTTCTCTACAGTTTTTTAGTTCGTAAAGAAATATTAAGTTATTGTACAATCTGGTTTTAAATCTGTGAAATAACGTTTCTAATCCTGTAAATAGCTAAAATATCAAGAAATAATTTATAACATTTAATAGTTTACAGCCGCATAATTACCTCTATTTTTATTTAATTAACAACAGAATAACGATGAAGTTAAATAAATATTAGATGACATTAAAATCATTTATGGAAACAAGGAAGCTACCGCAACACCCAGACCCTAGAAAATATAAAGACGTCCATTTTCTATATTAATCTGACTGGGAATCGAACATGGGACCTCAGAGATGACAACTCCATATAACCGGCGTACGAGCGTCATCAAACCCAAATTATAATTAGATTAATTTAGTTGAGTTTAGATAGTAATACAACAGAATCGGCACCATTAAGTACTGTGAATGCATAATTCATTAAAATATAATTATTAGTAAAATGTTGTTTACACTTTACTACCGTATTTTAATATCTAATTTTTAAAGAAAAATAAATACAAAATATATAATTTATACATTATTACAATATTTATTACTTATATTCCTAGTAAGATGGTATAAATCGCTTTCGTTTAAGATAACGATACATAAATACCCTTGGGAAATAACTATACTACGGCTTTATCTATCTTATTGCAACACATATACATTATCATCATCAGATCTTTTACGCCCCCACTGTAGGAGCTCAGCCCGTCCTTATGGATGGCTAAAAAGGATGGGCCATGACTTCCACGCTAGCCCAATGAGTATTGGAGGGTATAAATGACTGCAAATGCAGCGGCTTGACGTGCCTTCTGAGCTGCCAGCCAATTCATAAATTTTTAGAGTATCTTGAGATAATAATGTTTTGATGACCCATCCCGTGACAGACCCTGTCGGAAGAATAATCGCGTGCTGCGGTTTATCCACCACGCCATCGAGCAACAATATACATTATATGCCATTGATATTGTTTCCGAAATTTTTATTTCCTTGTGTCTATTGTAGAACAAATAAAATAGCTCTATCATGTTGGCACATTCGCGTTTAACAAAGCTGTAGTTAGTTTTGGCGGCATAATCGCTTATAATCTGTGTAATTTTAGCGCGTCGATACACGATCTTGAATTTTATCCAATCTAAATTATTAGATCATCGAGGGAAATATTGGTCAATTAATTTTAGATATGCACTCTTTCAGGCGCAACTAACGCCATCTGTTGTCGCGCCTCGATAATTTCTTCTTCAGGTCGGTAGTCATAAAAAGATTGATAAATTGTCTGCTAAGTACTTCACTAACCAATTTTTATTAAAGGGTAGCTCAATTACATTTTATGAAACTTTGTTGATCATTTGAAGTTACTTCTACTGAAAAAATGATTTCGAAGCTTAACAGCTTAAAAATAAAATAAATATGAGAAAAAGAAGTCCTAGTTAAGTGAATAAACCATCTGCGGTGTCTTCATACGGTCTCGGTAATATAAAAATCGTCGTGTTTCGTCAACATCTAAAATTAGCTTCCCACAAACAAGACAACAAGTCTCGTCAAAGTTTTGAAGCAATAAAACTGATTAAAGAAAGCGGTACACCGGAAAATTCTACGTCGTGTCTTGTGGAAGCGTCGTAAAGATGATAAAATACTATGCTAGACATAAATAGATGATGGTTGTTTTCTTTCTTTCTTTCATCTTACTTTGGTAGGTATGGCAAATAGCACACATTACATACAGACACAAGTACACAAAGAATTACCCAATTTTTTAATTCAGAAAGTCATTGCCTCACATAGTTTTAAGATTCATTTTTGACATCTCGGATCTTATCGACTCACAACTGGAATTTAAAAGGTCCAGTTCTAGATTCGTGCTCAAATTATTAAATGACTTGCCTGCTCGTAATAAGAATATATTTTCTCTACAATTGGTTTTTTTGATTGAAACATTTAATGGCTTAATATTTAGTAAAAACTGGTGGAAACACTGAACTTCAACAGCAACATAAGCTCAAAACAACCGAACAAACCAGAAAATGCGAAATGTGACATCAACTACATTTTACGTACCTTCATTGGTAACTAAATTATAAATCATCATAATCAGCGGAATGATAACTAAACATGCTTTAAAGAAGTAAATGGTTTTTAAAGAAAGGATTTGATTTCCGCTCATTTATTTCAGAACGTTGAAAACTGAAGAAAACTATTAATCATGAAATTCATCATAACACGCGACTGGGAATCCCATTTGTTGAATGCTTTAAAAGTTACAAGTTATTTTAACACTTCGTCCTACTAACTAGCAATGTATTACGTGGTCAGACTATAAACCTGTTTATTAGAGGCAACAATATATTAAAAACTGTAGCTCTAGCATCGTCACGTCGTAAAAATATTACAAAATAAACTATGACATTATTTTTAAACAGTGTTGAGATAAATAATTGATAATAAAATATTCGTGGTCTATATTATAATATACAAGCCAGCGATTTCGTTTGCATAGTTCCTAGGGAACTGTTTATTGGGATTTCGATTCATATTATGACTATTATACTTCCTCATTATATGGGGAAGTATTAAAAAAAACATTAGTTCCCGAATTAAACTAGATGTCACTACGGTACGTTCTTGATTTCTCCATGACAACCCTTCCGGTTTTCTTTCATGTTTAAAAGTAAATTAGTTTTCAAAATTCAATAAACAATTCATATTCTATTGTACTTTATCGTATTTGTATTGATATATAAGTTTCGAACTTTTCAAATTTCAGTTTTTTAATATGTGAGTTAAAAGGAACGGAAATGACTGTCTTTGGTCCATTCGTTACCTGCAAAAATCAACTTTTGCTTAGAGTCGCCATCTAGTAGAGGTGCTTTTTAGGGCTTTCGTTTTTTTTAAATACTTCCTCATTACAATGACAAATTGATTAGTAAACAATGGTTACTATGATCACGTTTTCATTCCCTACGAAAACTTCCACTCCCATTTTCATCCCTTTAATTGCTTTGTCTCCGAATTTTTAAAATCGGTCCAGTAGATTCGGAGCATATTCATTGCAAACAAACAAACGTTCAAATCTTTTTCTTCATAATATTAGTAAACATAATAAAGTCACTTATTATAATCACTAAAATAAATGGAATGTCAATATAAACTTCATTTAAATATCTAACAACTTCCCAAACTTTACCGAGCGAAAAATAATAATTATAAAATAATGACGTAACTATATATTTAGTTGATTCTATTGTTTTAGTGATATAGAGAATAATCATAAAAAATATATTGTTCCTACGAAGTGAAGTTTGAAAAGGCCTGAGGCGTCCAAATTGGCTAACGATCGTACAATCAAACTATTTACGAAAACCGATTTATAGATAAACGTGCGATGATTTATTAACTGGTGCCCTTATCATTAAGTATTTACTCAGCGCGGAAAGAGAGCATGGTAAAACGAGTCAACAAACATTCCTGTCTATGCGTTAAAAAAGAAACAGGAAATCGCAATCTTCTCTTTTCTTCTAACCGAGGAACCAGTACAGGCTGCCGTCCTCCTACACTATCTATAATACCTTTATATTCCTTCCTTATATATTGTACGATACCTTCTTCGTGACAACACGACATTCAAACGTCGCATAGCAAACAGTGTTACTATAGTCAAACGATAATAACGCGTGAGCGTGACCCAAAAGAGATTGACTTAGATTTCACTATCGAACTCGTCGTGATTTCACGCTCGCCCGATTTCTTAGAAATATGTAGATAAAGTGCACAGCAGGCAAGTTATCGATTAGCAAGTAATTACTATTTTTTTTTTGAAAATACGATAGCTTTGAACATCCCTTCGATGGTAAGTACCCTTTCCGATCGGGCATATTAAATAAATTTACCAATCTGTCTCACATATCTTCATTTCTTTTGTTGTTTTAAATTTTCCAGAGACTTAAATGGAAAATGCGCACTCTTGTCCTACTTGATGTCAATTAGGACATAAGGTATTTAATATCATCGTACGACAAAATCGCATCGCATGTTGATTTGATCGAATCGTAACCGATCTGGGGTCTATGTAACTGTCTTATTTTAGATGTATCTCAATTCCTTTTATTTGAATATCCCTTTCATTTGGACGGGCTTAGGTAATTTTTTGAAAGGTATACACGAACTTTACACTGCAACTATTTGACATATGATAGCAAATACGATCACGACGTTTTTTAAAGTTACTGAATGAACGCTATCGTTCATTTAATGGAATTAATTGGAGTTGTCTAGACTCCAGAGCAAGAGTCAGACGTCAATATCATTGAATGCTATTGAAAAGTGTCAAACGAAAGAGTTGAATGCTAACTGCAAATTGGACGGACTAATGTAAATTTAGTAGCTCGGTGGCGTAGTGGATTAGCGCCGCGGCCCGCGATCGTAGTCGTTAAGCAACTTTCGCAAGGGTCGGTCATGGGATGGGTGACCAAAAAAAAAGAAAAAAAAAAGTGGGGACGTAAAAGGGCTGATGATGTAAATTTTTATTATATAATCTTAATCAATACCATTTGTAAGTAAAAAGCGATTTCGATTTTAAAAATTATATCATTCCATAAATACCTTTGAAAGTAATTGCGATAGATATTCAATTAGAAAATTAGGCCACAGGATAACGCCCTAGAGTGAGGCTACAATAAAAAATGCTAAAGAATCTCGGGAATGTGAATTACGATTGTAACAATGTAAGTTTATAGTCCACAAAGATTACAAGCGAATTTTTTAAACAGTTTATTTTGACGTTTATTGCTCTGCTAGTTGAACATTTTTTTTATCTTTATAGCAAAATTTAATGTAGGTGTGAAGTCATTCAAGGATGGCAATAAAAGTCTGTTAAATATAATTGTTGGCGTTAGATCTTTCACTTTGTAAAGTTTTGAATGAAGATTCTTCAAAACGTAACTCAAAGCTTATCTTTATTTAAATTCCGATTGTTTGTGTTTATTTTATGAATAAAAGCAGCATGGAGGTGTATCTCAAGTCACCCATTACTTTTTTTTATGTACGACCAATGACTATGTCTACGTTAATTTTCTATTTATTTATGGGAAGAGCTAAGAGATTTGACATTTGAGAAATTTGATCCTTTTTATGCATCTTTATTGATTGCGTAGGAATATTAGGGTCTCATAAATATTATACCTTTGAAGCTCTGCCAATGTCAGAAAGGGTTATATTGCTTGTGTTATATTTAATAAATAACGGTTAACCAAGATTATGTGTACGTTGGAGGCAGTGTCAGCAGCCCAATTCTACTAATTTTTGCCATTGTACATAGTCCAATATTATTATATATATAGATGTGCCTGCGATTTAGTCCAGGAATGGTGACTTTCGGCAGCATCTTTAATTTTTAAGGTTCCGTTGCCTAGAGGGTAAAATGACAACCCTATTACTAAGACTTCGCTGTCTGTCTATCACCAGGCTGTATCTCATAAATCGTTAAAATTAGACAGTTGAATTTTTCACAGATGATGTATTTCTGTTGCCACTCCAACAACAATAGATATTTAAGGGGTATCCCATACAAGAAACGTGATTTTTCGCTGTTACCAGGCTGTATCTCATGAAAGCTTGAAATAAAGTAAAACATTCTGCCGTTTTTGTAACATTTTTCTTTGATAATATACTCCTATAATCCATAGCGTGATGTTCGATAAGTGGACTATTCAACACAAAAGCAATACATTTTTAAATTTCCTACTGAAAGGAATTGGATTTCTTCTATCCTGAGATTTTAGAGTTCAATCAAACAAACTCTTCAGCTATATTATTAGTATAGATCTGTCACCATTGATGTGAGAGGAAGACATTGCATTAATATTAGACTTCAGGTAGACAGTACGAGTACAACGGTAAATGCAAGTTGTTGAGATTCTATTGAGCTGTGATTATTACGTATAAGCATTGACCTGCTGGTCTCTACTGCATCATAAATTATTGATAAATAGGTGTTGAAATTCGGTCTATATATTGGAATGTCACCCGAAGTGTTTCTCTTTAAGACATATTTATCCGAACAAACGGAAACGTTATTGTGTGTGATATCAGCTCATTCCACAATAGATCGACTCAAATTACAGATACGTAGGATAGAAAGTAGCTCGGTGGCGTAGAGGAATAGCGCCGCAGCCCGCGATTGTTGTTGTTAAGGGATGGGTGACCAAAAAATGATCACCTCGAACTACTTCGTGCTTCGGAAGGTACGTTAAGCCGTTGGTCCCGGCTGCTTTTGCAGTGTTAGTACCCTCCAATCCGCATTGGACTAGCGTAACCATCCATAAGGAAGGCCTGAGCCCCTGCAGTGGGTACGTAAAAACGCATTCGGTTTGCAAGGCAATTGCGAAGTTAAGCAAACTCCCCAATGCCCGGTCGTTGGGTGCCAAAAAAGTTAACTCGAGAAAATAACATTTTCTTACTCTCAACTCAAAAAGTGACCATTGATCATCACAGTATAAGAGTCTGATAATAATTATGATGAGAATGTTAAAGCTGAAGGAAATATTATTATCGTTGTTTTTATAAACTTATTACACCTGAGATTATTGAAATCTCTGAGACGCTTAATGCTAAACGAAAGCTGCCGATTTAATTACTTCGGTCATTAGCAAAAGTACCTATATAATTGGTAATGAATCAACCTGTTTTTGATAATTAAGTTGAAGCGCTTTTATTTAACGATGATTCGGCATTTTCTGTATAATTTTAATGAAAGTGTAACAGCTCATTTTTGTCAAAAGAAATAATCTATCTACTATATTAATATACTAATTATTTAAATAGTTTGCCTATTCAAAGAGGAAACGCTCGCAGTCTTCTGGGTACCTTACCTGTTGGTAATGAACTGGGAGACATTTTTTATTTAGTACAGTTATTATTTTAAGACATAGTTCAGATAAGTAGTTTTAATTTATTTTCATTATCGATTGTATTCTATAAAATCTGAATAGTGTTATAATTTTTTCTATAAAGAAAGTCGTATTAGTTATACCCTTTATAACACGATGACGACTGGACCGATTTGTGTTTTGGATTTGTTTTCTTCAGGAATATGATGATAAGTATTGAAATATTATATTTTATATTTGACGACCTCCTTAGCCGAATGGTTCGCACGCCGGCCGGTTTCGAGGTGACATCTCTGAGGTCCCAGGTTAGCGTCCCGGTCGGGTCAATGTAGAAAATATGAAATTTTCTATATTTTCTCAAGTTTGTGTGTTATGTTACCTAAATTGTCTCAGATACTCCATAATACGGGGACTAAAGCTACTCATCTTGGGATCTGAGCAATGTATGTGATGTTTGTTTAATATTTATATTTTTTTTCAATAAAAAAAATATAAAAGAAGTGATAATAGTTATTTATCGCAACTGACAGCTCACGTTCATCGTTCATTTGTTACAAGAATTTTAAATAAATAATTTAAGGTTAATACTACCTTAGATGAACTATGTACAAGATGGATTACATTTAAGAAACTCACGAACATAGTTTTTCTCGTTTCCACAAATAAAAAATATCTTATGCTTGAAAGAGAGAGGTAACAGTATATCTGGTGGGTCCTAAATGATTCAATGTAATTTGAATTAAATGTAAAATTGGAATAGTAGAGTAAAATATAGGAGGATTGTTCATCTGTAAAAATAATAAATCTATGGTATAAACTTCTTGATTTGTTATAAAAAAACGCAACTGATAATTCGCATAATGTATTCATAATATTTTATAAATTATCATTAAATCCTAAATTTGCTCATTCAGTGTCTGTTAGGTAGAACCAAGAAGTTAATATATTTTTACATACGAATTTCTTGGGCGGGAAAAAAGTTTCCCGGATCTGCATGTATTAAAATAAACAAATATTACAGAATTAATAAGGAAAACATGTAACAATAGATTTATGATATCACAGATAGACTTTTCATTCAAATATTCATCATCGGTCCTTTAACGTGACCACTGCAGGGGCTCAGGCCTTCCTTATGGATGGTTAAGGAGGATAGGCCATGACCCTCCACGCTGGCCCAGTGCGGATTGGAGGGTAGTAAAGACTGCAAATACAGCTGGGACCAACGGTCTTACGTGCATTCCGAAGCTCGAGATATATTTTTTTTGGGTCACCCATTCCGTGAACTACCCTTGCGAAAGTTGTTTATCAACCAAGTTATATTTGTTGGTTTTAAAGAACTAAAAGAAAGTTAATTTAAAATTAAGGAAATCTCTACTATGGCGTGTTTTTCCGTTTACCTATCTTTTGCTTAAAGTGGCCCTATTAGTATGAATACCTTACATATCCAGCTTTAGGCGCGAAATTTACTTAGGAGAAAGAAGTTTGATAATGATTTATATTATAATCAAATCGCACCTAATTTAAGAACGTATTTGATTAATGTATATTTGCGTGTTATGCCATAATTAAACAAAGTATTTGCGTGTCTATATTTTTTCGTTCATTGTAAAAATATATTTATAATTACTTTACCTACTTTCGTGTACAATAGTATTAATTATATCTTCACACGCATTCTCATGCGATTTCGATAAATAAAAGTTGTTGAGGTTAAGCTTGCTACGAATTTGTTATGAAAATTATTACTTCATTTATAAGGTCTACCATTCGTTGCCATTTCATACGATTTTAACTATATGCTGTGTTTATTTCGCTATATTAACTTAGTTCGGACATCTAACACGCAGTAAGAATAATCTAATCATGCAAAATCACGCAGTAACACAAATTTAAGAAAAAACCTTCTAAAGTCCACATCAACGAAAACTCAAAGTTTAAATGAAGGGCGTGTGTTTTGTGCTCGGCTTATCATTACAAATTTCTACTGCTGGGATATAAGCATTTCTTATTTCAGCCACAAAATATAATGAAATGGGGAAGCGGGCTGCAACTTATCACGTAGGCCTAGTGTGTGTTACCACAGAACACAGAAAAGACGTGTTAGTGACTGGACATGGAGCTGAGATCAACGGCTTAACGTGCTTTCCGAATCATGGAGTTATTAAAATCAGAACACCTATTATATGACTGGTCCTGTCGAAAATTTCAGACCAAAATGCACTGGGCCATTGAATTCCAAATATTTATTATGTTCTCGGCTTAAATAACGTAAAAACGACCTTTAGAATTGCGTCCAATTTGATAGAGATGGTAGCTTTATAATTTTTGATTACTTTTACAATCATTAAAGTTGCTAAACAACAGATTAAGCGCGCTTACCACTGCACCATTGTGTGTGTTAAATCAAAAATTCAATTTTCTTTTTGTAATAATAATGCTATTTTTTTATTAAGATTTAAATAAAAAACCAGCCAGCTAAAAGACGTTATGAAAACTTGATCTTTTATTACAACGACAATACGTGAGATTTTCATCTAACAAAAAAAAAATTACGACAAAAAGAATATTTTAAGGTACCTAATGGATTTCTGGCAAACAATGAACGCTTTCACCGGTCGGAAATACTGCTATTATTTTGACCAGGACCAGATGAATTATTTGACGGGCTACCCGTAAACAATTTGGATGGTTTTCTTTCATAATATGTAAATTGAGACAACGCTCTGAATTTTTTGCAAGCTAAGTTATTTTATAATATTATAGATTCTATTCTAAATGCTTAAAAAATCCACTTGGTCCCTGGAAACCTGAGATGGGATTCGAACCCATGACCTTTCGTAATCCGGTCGACTGCTATAGTTTTTTTATGATGGCTAGCTCATGCGCCATGCTCGTCCACGGGAGCTGCTAGTGGAGATGAGTTCACCGATGAGAGCTCTAGACTAATTATTCTTGTCCATTTTATTTTATAACGCTTGTGTATATTAAATTAATTATTTATCGGTGAGCTTGTTTGACTCGGACTGACGAGTGATATATTTAAATATTCACTCGTCAGTCGATTCGTGTGCACATTCACATCGGTGAGTCAGACAAGCTCACCGATAAATAATAATCTTAGATCTATCAACGCACAGCCCAAACAATTGAATGTATCGGGCTCAAATTTGACATGCAGGTAGATGTTAGGACGTAGGCATTCGCTAAGAAAGGATTTTGATCAATTCTACCCCCAAGGGGATAAAATAGGGGATGCAAGTTTGTATGAAACTTTGTAAATTTGACACCGATCGGGCTGAGAACTTGCATGCATAAAGCTACTATGACGTAGGCATCCCCTAAAAAAAAAGATTTTGATAAATTCCACCTCTATAAAATAGGGGATGGAACTTTATTTCAGGTATTTTACACGATATAATGAATAAATTCGTTGGAAATGCTGCTAAAAGTAACTTTACCACGCGGACGAAGTCGCTAAAGCTAGTATTCTATAAATATGATGGAAAGTAACTTCATATTTTAATTATGTCGTTTGTCAATTTTGCCGAGTTTCTGGCCGGTTCTTCTGGGTGGATTTACGAACCGATGGCATAACTAGAGTTTCGACTTTCACAAGTGCTTGTAAAAGCCTAGACTGAAGAAATTATTTTGATATGATTTGATGAGTAGCTCGGTGGCGTAGTGGATAAGCGTTGCGGCCAGTGATCGTTGTTGTTAAGCTACTTTCGCAAAGGTCGATCTAGTGATAGGTGACCAAAAAATTATTACCTCGAACTACTTCGTGCTCCGTACGTAAAACCATTAGTCCCGGCTGCATTGGCAGTCCTGTGGATGGTTATGACCCATCCTCTTTAACTAACCATAAGGAAGGCATGAACCCCTGCAGTGTATGTGAAAATTCTCTATCCAAGAGCTTCATCATGAATGAGGCTTACGGCTGGGGAATCTTTGCAAAATGTTATTAATAACTCCTGTGGTCTAAAAGTTTACTTATACGTTCGATTTGAAGGTATAATGAAGGCCCCTGTTTGATTCCCAACAGCCAATATAAAAAATAAACATTTGTATATTTCTTTTATACCACTTTCTAAACTAAACTAAAGAACGTGAGTTTATTGGGATTCGTTTTAATGCTATTTCATAGTCATATGTAACCAAAAAAGTATTAATATTAGTTATGTATGTTTACAATTGAAAACGCAGTTTGACAGGACAAAACCAAAATGTTGTCTAGTTTGTGCAACAAAATGGCTACCACTGTTTTGAGTTTAGGCAAGTAATTTCGTTGTTCAGCTTTTAATAATGTGTACAAATATTTGTCTTAGCTTAGGATCTAAAGATCTACCGTTTAGCTAGCTACATTATCTTCGATTTGGTTGATATCGGATTCAATCAAAATGTCCTCAGCGTTAAATACTGTATTGAACGTTGATTGCATTCGATTTAGCCTGATGTATTTAACTTAAATATCTAACAATACAGAATTCAATATTAGTGCATTTTAATGGATTCGATGCCAACTCAATCGGAGCCACTGTAGTATGTAGTTATCGACTAGTTCTGATACTAATTGTAATTCACTATGGGCATCCCTATCTGTCAGTTAGCTATCACTGTCATTGACTTTGGATCAGTTTCCCGCCAATTTGCTGACGAGTTGTCATTCTTGTAAAACTAATGGAATCGGCATGGTGATTTTAATTATTATATATCAATTGAATACTAAAATGTGTCTTTCAACATATATGTACTTACCAAGTTAATAGTGACAATAAGCTCATACTGCTGATGTTTGTGGCCCTTCTTCTTCTTGCCCTGAGGAGTCTTCACTGCCGCAGCTGCCGCCGCTGCTGCTTTGGGTGGCGCTGTTTTCGCTGCGCCTTTTTGTGCTGACGGCTTCACTGGGGTCTTCGGGCCACCTTTCGATGTCCCTAGCAGGAAGGTGATTTTAACTTGGAACACGCAATGCGTAATGGGGGACTATCGGTATTTCTTTTTTTTTATTCTGGTGGTTTTATTGCACTGACGTATTTTTTTTATATAAACTATGAAGTTATTTAATTTAGCAGGAAATCAATAATTTTCCTTAGAAAGGATCAAAACAGTATTGTGCTGTAGTATGAATTGAAACAAGTATTTTATTTCAATAGATGATGGTAACACCCCCTCCCCCCCCCATGATCTTTATCTGTTTTCGATATAGCACTCCCATTTTTTCAAACTCGGATTTGTTCTATTAATGAAGATTTGCTTACTTTTCCTCCAAATATATTTCTTGGTAACCGCATAGATTACTTAGTGACTCCTTAGAGGCATTATGACTAAAACTAAGGGATCACAGATCTATTGCTCCAGGAATCTCAGCTGCCGTCTACTAAGAAATTATATCAATGGCTTCATTGATACTCGTAGATACTACGGAAACTTTGTATCTTTTGTGATGTATCCGCCAATCAATATTACTGACTAACTTAAGAAAAACGAGGTTTTCAACTCTGAGTGATGTTATGATATATTATTTCATATTAAATGACTAACGATCAGAGCCCAAACGTCCATTAAAATTGTTATTGGTTTAAAGCGACATTACTCCTACATTTTGACTTAATCAACATTTGTGCAACTGACCGTTAATTATACTAGATAAATTATCGTTTAGAGCACATCACCAATATTATCGTAAAATTGACTATACGATACCTTTTTGACAGGCTGCCGTTGCCTTTTGTCCTGCGGCGTTCTTCTGGTTCACATGGCCTCCACCATCAGCTGGTTTATTTCGCGCCTGCAAAAAAAAACAAATTAATTCGCATCTTAAGGAGTAACAAAATATAAGAATGCTCTCATATACTAGCCCTCTAAGAGTACAGTAATGTAAGTATTGGATAATTCATTAAAGACTTTTCTAGATAAACTGTGTGAAATAAACTTATTATTGTTTAGATTCTTTATATATCTAGTTCTTAATTTCTATTACTCATTGTTGTTTAAACTTTCAGAGTCATTAAAATTACAATCTATACTAATATTATAAAGAGCAAAGATTTCATTGTTTGTTTGCAACAAATAGGCTTCAAAACTGCTGGACCGATTTTAAAAATTCTTCCACCTAAGGGGAAGCTACATCATATGCGGTGAACATAGGCTATATTTTATCCCGAAAAACAGCAAATAAAAAGATGAAAATGCGAGTGGAAGTTTGTACAGGGAATGAAAATGTTAGAATAGTAACCGTTTTTTAAATTAAATTTTGCCATTGTAATTATATCCGTGTCATGATATGAATTAATATTCAAATAAACAGTTCCCTAGGGATAACGCAAGTGAAGCCGCTGGCGGAAAGCTAGTTAATGTTAAATACGGGACGTGTACCATTATTTGTGACTCGATAAATAAAAGGTACAATAGCTATACCGTTATTTACAATTATTCTAACTCACAAAGATGTTGATAAACTACCCACAATTCGCGCGTGTATTAACTGACAAACTAACACAACCCTTTCTTAATAGCTGCAGATTCATTCAGGTCCAACGGCTTGACGTGCCTTCCAAAGCACGAAGGAGTTTGAGATAATAAGTTTTTGGTCACCCGTCCTAAGGCCGGTACTTGCATAGTTGCTTAACTTCCGCTTCGCAGACCAAACTTTTTGTGAAAACATTATTATTTTCACCTCTATAAACCGCACATTAAATACATATGGGCAATTTTCCATTTTCTCGGGGCTGAGATGAGGCAAGCATTTTCTAAATTCATTTTTTACTTCCAAGCCAACATGGGACTATATCTATCTATTGTTTTGATAAATTCTAATTGTAACTGAATATAATAAAAATAGAATTTAATGATATCTATGCCCAGGAAAGAAAGGTAAACAAAATGAAATCTTCTTTATTACTTTTATAACACTTACGGTCAGTTGCACAAACGTCCATTAAGGTTTAAGGACGAATTTAAGCTCTAATGAATGTCAAATTTGTATGGGTAATGTCGCTTTAAACTGATGTCAATTTTAATGAACGGTTGTGCAACTGGCTGTTATTCAGATATTATTAAACTATTGATTGAGACATTAGAAAGACTTCTTGAAATGTTAAAGTTAATTGTTGGAGGCCCACTCGGGCCTGCACCGGAATCATTCATATTTAGCAAATATCTACAACAAAAACAAAACTATAAGAAAACCACAATAAAACAATAACAACTCAATCACGGAAAACGGCAAAACAACGAGAAACGCAGTAGCAATCTGACAAAATTAAAAAGCTATACTGCCGGAATCTTTGAAAGGATTAGGCAACGTTTTAAATTTGGTAAAGTTATAGTGACATGAGAATCGTGCCGAAACTATCCAACCCTGCTTCTTTAGGTTCTTTAAGATAAACAATTTTTATTGCAATAGTTGTTAAATCTTTTAAACTATCTATTAAACAAATTTATGAGTCGTCAAATACTAATTAATTTGTTTAATAGATAGCTTAAAAAATTTAATTACTATTACAATAAAAAGTGTTCATCTTAAAGAACCACAAGTTAAAAGACAACGGTTAAGTATAGCACCTGGTATTTAAGTGGATATGTAACAAATTAGCCATTAGTCTTAAGAGTAATATGATTTTTAAAATTTTGTTACAAAATATACCATAAAAAGAACCTTATTTAACTTCTGTCTAATGCTGTAATAAATGAAGTATAAAATAAACAAAACAAATAAATCAGAAAGCAACAGAAATAAGATCAAAAACAAGAAATATATCAGGTTGAGTGCTGCAGCAATACAAAAGGGTCAAGGCTCAGGATACGGTTTGCCTACAAGGTGGCTAATCCCTGATATTCTGCCATAACCCTGAGGAGCATGAGACGCCAAAGCGCCATATATTAAAAATAATTTCGCATTAGAAAAAAAATAAAATAAAAAGAATATATAAATATACAGTACCGTAATAACAAAAATTTATATAAGCATACACCTCTCTTATATTTTGTAACATGAAATAAACAAAAAGGCACGATATTTGAAAATGAAATGGAGTTACAAGTATTAAAATAAATATATAAATATATCTATCACATAAGAGAAAATACGCATCAAACCTCTAAATGGCAAAATCCGTCACCGAGTACCCCCATACCCACATCCTGCTTTTCTAAAATAAATTCTTTGAAATGTTTTTTCAGAGTCACTTTTGAAGTAGATTTACCCAGAGGTGGGGGTAAGTTGTTCCAGCATTTGATTGCTAGGTAATGGAAACTACCAGTGAAAGCAATTGTCTTGTGAAGGTGACTCTCCAGTAAACATCTTTTAGTCCTGGCTCCATATTTGTTAGGACGACGAAATTGAAGCTTATCAAAAAGATAAGTTGGCTTCTGGAATTTGATATTGTCGAATAGAAGGCTGGCGAGGTGCAGATGTCTACGCGAAGTCATATTTAACATCGAATCCTTATTCAAATAGGGTGTAATCTGACTTCTAGGAGGTATCGTAAAACATAAACAACGACAGGCATTCTGCACTCGCTGAACAAGAGTACGAGTCCCTGAAAGCAGTTGTGGACCATACACTAGATGTCCATAAATAAGTTTTGACAGTATCAATGATTCACATATATATATATTTATACGAACTTTTTCGTCTAGAAGATTACAAATCTTATAAAGCACTTTCAGCTGATAAAAACAGGTTCTAATTTAATTGAGTATATGGGTTTTAAAACGCTAATAACTATCCATAACTATATATAAGGAGGTAAAGTTTCTAACATTATTTGTTTGTGGTGGATAATCTTTTGAAATACAGATACGGTCATGAAAGTTCTTTCACCTACGGTAAACTACATCATATACAGGCGACATATTCTATAATTTACGTGGGAAAAATCGCAGAAAAATAGCTTGTATAATAAAACAATTGATAAATTCATTAGAACAAAATAATTTATTTACTTACGTAAAGGTTCAATTTCAACTGTTAGTAACAGTTTAAAAAACGATGCCGAGGTTTTTACTGCTGGCTATAAAACCTTTTTCTGGTGGCGGCCGCATCGTGGGTCTAATAATAAGCCACTGCAATCTACTAGAAACTGATGATGCTGTAGAAAAACATTATAAAACCGAACGATGTGACTTTGTAATGTGGGCATTTTAAGTATATAAACGTTTACCTTTTTTATGTTAATACTATTTATAAAACTAACCATCAAATAATTACGCACGTCAAAAAATTGTAGAGTGAATTTCGTGAACATCTTTCAAAATAAATTAAATGGACTACTGGTCTAACCAATTATTAGTTAAATAAATTAAATTATTTAGCTAATAATTGGTTAGACCAGTAGCCCGGATTTAAAAGGGTCGTGGTTCGAACCCCATCTCGGGCACTCGGGACTAGTGAATTTTTTTTTCTTCAAGGCGAGCTCATTCGAAATTACCAAATATTTAAATCAATTTTATTCCATAAATTGATTATTTATCAATTTTATTGGTAAATAATCAAGTGGTAAATAATAATAAATTATATTGGTATTTGCTTCTGATCCAAAATGTATGAAATGAAGAGAGCAAAGACGCACTGTCTTTGCTCTCGATGCGTATTTGTTTGAGTATTTATATGGGAAAGTAAGCGGAGGTAAAAGAGAGCCTTAAGATAATTTTCAATATAACATCGTAAATGAAAAAATAAATTTATTTTAATATCAGTTTAATAATATTGTCTTACAGAAATGACGAATATATCATAGAAATATTTGGTTTATCCATAATATTATTTAACATAGTTACATATACCATGGAGTTAACTAAATTTGGCAACTTTCCAATATAGGAAGGTAATTGGATAAAGGAAAAAAAAACATATTTCCTTATTAATCGCATCTGCTAACCTCACAAGGAATTCGGCGTAAATATATAATTCTTTCCTTATTTACTGGAAAGCCATGGCGAATCTACGCAAATTTCCCTTCCAACTTAATAGAGCCTAAACAAAAACTGACCTTTTTACTGTACCCTCAAAATTATTCCACAGATAATAACAGATTTGTCTCACCAAACCATCTACCTATCCCCGTTCCCGGACCAATGTCACGTGCCGCTCGAGTTAGTGCATAAATTATACGGCTTACGACCGGTTTCTGCATTGAGAAAAGTACGAAGTCTCAACTGATTATTCTCAATAACTTCAGTTTATTTAATTTTTACAAAGCAAATAGTCCTAGTTTTTATCAACTGATAATTAAAAATACTCAAACCACCAACGTAAATCTGTATAAGTGTCTTTTAAATACAATAGGGATGATGACTAATTTTTGTTTGTTTATCCGTCAGGTAGAGTGTTAAAAAATATTAAACATGTATTTTTTTATTTTTTTCCTAATCATAAAATTACGGCGTTACATGGAGTTGAAATTTCGCATGGCGTCACGTTATGTTATGTTTTCTACTAAACTGTGACGTAGCGAGCCCCCACTCCTCAACTTTAATGCCTGTTATCTAAAAAAATTGAAGTAAAAAAAAACGTATCTAATATTTTTCTATTATCTGACTGACGGACTAAATAGAATTGCATTTTTTTACCCAGTCGTCATCCCTATTTGAGACATACTTAATCTTAAATATTCAATTCAGAAATCGGATGTTTTCCAACAGCTATCAATTCATCAGTTCAATGGCTTGTAAAAATTTGTACTTATTTGTATCTTTAATGTTTATTTACTGCTTTATGTTCTAAGGGATGTTCTTAATATATATAGCAGATTTTCAAAATAAAAACTTCAAATATAAATAATGATATAAAATACAAATTTCAAAAAATAATGTATCGGACCGTTACACCCAGTTGCATAATTGTCCATTATCGTTTAATGTGACTTTAAGCTCCAATGAAATATCACTCCAATGAAATAACGCTTTAAACTAATGACAAATTTAATACACATTTAAACAACTGGGTAAAAAAAATACCAGTAGATCGATATACAAATTATTCGATGTTTTTGTTATTTAATTTTTCAATTAATACATAAGTTTTCTCCATATGTTTTATTAGTTCACAGCCGTAAAATGCTGTTACTGGAAAAAATATGTTATTATTATTTTTTTTATTAAATTTCTAAAGTGTAAGTTAGTTAAAAATAATTATTAGAAACATTGATTAAGCAGTAGAATAATTTATATTTAAAAAGTGAAAATAACAAATCATCAGCTTTGTCGTTATTTTTTTATATATAATTGTCAAACTATACATTTATAGTTAATAATTGAAAAACCAGGTAGTTTATCGCAGTAACTTTTGACAGAACCTAAAAAGCACCCGTGAATCCAATTTTGTTTCTACTACAAGTTTAAATCTCGAGAGAAAAGAACAGTTAAGGCTGTGATTGAGTGAGCGCCATAAAAACGATAGATTGGCTATTACTTCTATCTCTTAATTTAAATAAAAAATTTAAATTTTTCATTAGTTTAAAGAGACACTACCGATACAAATTTGACATTCATTAGAGCTTAAAGGCGTCATTAAGCGCTGATGGATGTTCGTGCAACTGACCGTAATATCCATGAAGGTTTAATGACGACTTTAAACTGTAATGAGGGTTCTAAATTTGAATGTTTGTATCGGCTATCAGCCACAAACCACCATTAATAAATGTCATTAGTTTAAGGCGACATTCGGTCAGTTGCGCAAATGTCCATTCAGGTTTGGTGACGCCTTTATGCACTAATCATCATATTGCACAAACGTTCATTAAATTCTTCGATAATTTAAAGCGACATTACCCATACAGATTTAACATTCATTAGAGGTCTAAGGCGTCATTAAACCTTAATCAACGTTTGTGCAACAGACCGTAAGAATGACAAATTTGTATCGAAAATGTCGCTTTAAACTAATGGCTGATTACCGACATAAATTTGACATTCATTAGAGATTAAAAGATATTCGTCACTAAAACTTAATGGACGTTTGTGCAACTGACCATATGTCGTTTTAAATTAATACCAAATTTATTCAACATTTGTGCGACTGGGTGTAAAAGCGGTAACTATACTCATGGAAATCATTAATTGATTTCCCAATTCACACACAAAATACTTTATTAGCCCACCCGCTAGACATACACGATTTAAATTTTAAACATAATTAGTTGAATAGCAAATGAGTAAGCCTTAACATATTATATTACTGTACTTTACTTTTTAACCAACTCCAAAATACAAAAGAGAAGGTTATACGTTTGACGGCGAATATATTTTTTTATTTCTATTAAGCGTTATTTCCGCCCATTCTTGACTGATTTCAAAATTCTTTTATTATTCGACATTTAATGGAATACCTGGTGGTCACATTTTAATTTTATGGAAATATAATCTGTAGTTTTTTTTTTATAACAAAACAAAATACTCTTTTCACCATATATCACGTAAATATAGATTATCTTGGTTATCGTAAAATTTTAATTTAATCTGAAGTTTACTATTGTCATCTAGGTCATATAATTTTTGTTTATTTTCATTAAATCTTATCGAATGACATTGTCCTAAACATTAATTATATCATTATACATGGTACATTCAATATCATTACATTTTCTAATCAAATAACGTAATACTATTTGTATAGCTAATACTATCAGCGATGCATTAAAACAAGATTAGAAGTAATCTCGTTAAAACACGCTCTTGTGATTCTAGGATTACATGCTTTCGTAATGCAAAACATAGCTATTTGCATAGTTACTCTATTTAATCAAAATTGTACACAGTATATTCATTCATAATCATATCATTCATGTTGATACATAAATACTAAATACTCACAAAAGAATTTCCTTGGTTATAAAATAAAAAAAAAGAATTATATCTTTTGTTTCATATTATATTCTAAATTCAAAAGTTTACTAGTATTTCACATATATAAATTGGCTGTTTTAACGCGACTTCCCACGCGTAAATTATAGTCTATGTCAACCCCCTATGATGTAGCCCCATATAATTTCTAAAGTTTCGAAGCCTATTCGATGCAAACAAACAAACAATCATATCTTTCATCTTTATAATATTAATTTAGTTATAATTATATATAGAGTCAGATTTTCAAATACAATAAAGTATCGTTTTCACTCGATACTCAATATATAATATTACGAGTATGATCTCGTGCTGAATTTTCACTCAAAAAGTTTGATACGATTTCTGAAACGCGATCAAGATTTTGGAATGAATGTTTAATTTTTTACACAGTATGTTCATCGACAAAAATATTATGTTATTGTATTTTATAATATTAGTGGGCATTTTTTAATGACCGCCGGTGGGAACATCACGCCACCATAATTATAGCATTTATGTTGATATTTACGACATTTTTATGAGTAATTTTATGAATAGCTGTCACGATCTGTCATAAAATTTTTCAGTTATTTTAAATTAGGTTTCTAATACATTACAATAATTATGACAAGATTAATTACTTGTGACAAAATTTAGAGACTGCTTTATCTATGTTTCATTAGAACAAGTATAATTTAAAAAGAATCGTATCTGGACCTTTCAAATGCACCTCCTACACTCGTTTAATTTTTAGTTCAGTTTCAGTTTTCATCATTACTTATAAGTAATATAAGTTAATTATATAATATAAGTAATTACTTATAAGTAGTAAATATATAACTACTTTATAAACCGAAATATAAAAATGAATTATTTTGAAAGCCATGTTTCTTTTTTAATTAATACACTATTTTATTATTAATATTAGTTACTTGTGAACACTTTAATTAGCGTTTGACTGTTATTGAAAACTTGGTTCAAAAACGTAAACAAAATTTTCAGTTCGTTATTTTACCAAAAGTCTTTTAAGTGGATTGTTAAAATAGACTTCTGAAATATTATTTCGAAGTCGTCAAAAATTATATTTTAATAATGTGCAAACAAGAATATCTTGGCGTTTTTGTATTTTTCACAGTGAAATTTTCAGATTTACAAAGAGTACAAATATTATTTTATTAATTTTATTTTCTCACTTCGTCAGTAGGTATTATTTCCTTATAAATACTTTAAAATTGTTGAACTACTTTTTTTCAGAACTAATAGCCTCTTTACAATGACAATAATTCAGAATTTAATACTTTAAAAAAGATTACCCATTATATTAATATACTATTATTGCTTTTATTCATGATATTTCATTCAAGATAATCTAGATATATTAGTTAAAATATTTTTAATTAGGCGACTCTCTTTATTCGGTAAACAATCCACATGACAAGCACACACCTCGCATAAACATACTCGAGAACAGCCGTTCATTGTCATTACGCCCTCCAGAGATTTCCAGATCCAGAAACTAGTTCAAATTTCGAACACGTAATAAGTGGCCAGTTCTAACGCGTACCCGGTCCGCGCGCAAGCTTTGACAGCCCGCGTGTTACCAACAACTTTTTTGAAATGGTTCGTCAATTATTAAAAAAGCATTTTATTTTTTTATACATACATATACATTCTCTTTGAATATATTTTGTGCCCAATATTTATTTTTAAAATATGAGTTTTAAAGTCAAGAGTATTTTTTTTTTAAACTAAGTGGTACTTTTTTTTCTAGCAGACCAATCAAATAGATGATGAACAGATTACTAGTGAGTATAATTGTAAAATATTAGAATTAACACAAATAACCTTCAAGTCGGGATAATATACTTTGATATCTTCTCAAAAAATTATAATCATTGTTCAATCAATGTATCTAAGGTACAAAAAATTAATGAATTATATACTATACAGGCTGTTTATCATTAGCTTCGTATTAGACTTACGGAGTTTTGCCTAAAGTTCACCATTTATACTATGTGGAAAATAAATAAATACACGTGTCACCGAGCCGAGGGTTTTATGGAGCATTTTACAGTAGAGTTCGCGAATAATTAATTAAAATCAAAACTGATCAAAATCAAATTAATTATTCTTAATAATTAGTTTTTTTAAACGCGCGATTCGCTGTCATCTATCCCTATCTATTTCACTGTCGGGCGCAAATAGACAGAAAAAGAACCTATTTTGGCTTTAATGTAGTGAACCATAGCCAATATCAACATAAAAAGTAAATTGTACGATTAATTGTTAATTTGCTAATGAAATGACGCCATGCGGTGTGTTTCTCCATTCGTCTTTCCTCATTTTCAATTGAACCATTTTGGTCATTAAAAACGTTTCGTGAATTTAATTTCCTGATTGCAATTTGCAACCGCATAATGTGTTCCGTTTTAATTGTTGTGTTATTCACGAGTTTCTTCGGTGACGTGATTTACATAACACAACATGATGGCTATTGACACATCATCGTGTTTTCCTTTTTTTTATTCTGCCATCAGTCATTGTTATACATTTTCAAAAATTTTCAAAATTGGAACGATTTTTATCTATGGTTTTACGAAAGCACGATCTGTTTAATTTGTACAACTACCTGACTTGTTTTCCCGCTCGTTAATAGTGAAAAAGTTCAGTGCTTGAAAGATTCAGTCCTGTATTTCAGTGGTCAAAGCAGTCGTCCGATTGCATAAGGTCGTGGGTTCGAGTTCGAGATCGAGATTCGAGATCTTACAGTACCTGGGGCAAAGTGGAATTTTTAAGCATTTTTAATTTAAAAAATAACTATTAACCAACATTATACACATTGCTCAGATTCCACGATGAGTAGTAGTAAAAATATTTTGTAGTGTAGTTTGTTTGATTACTTCGAAGCCTATTCAATGTAATCGAACAAAATATTACTCTTCCCTTTTTATAACATTATAATATGTTTTATATTATTTTAAGCTTTCATGGTCAATTGCATTGGAATTATTGTTATTCGCGAGATTGCCCCCATGTACCTCTTTTTTTTTAATATCGAGAACTCAACAAAAACAAGGCACATGGTAGCAATCCCACGAAAATATATAATTCTAAAATGACTATATATTACAAATTCCATTATTTGAGTTGTATTTAACATAAATCTACAAACAAGTTCTAAATTAAGCAGAACCCAAAGGACGCGCTGTCGACACGCATTTTGCCGCTTTTTTTTCTTATTTATCGCTGTTTCGTTATTGTGCCTTTATTGGAAACCTTATTTATTTCCGGTGCGACCATAATAAGCCGAGGGTAGCTTATTGCTATCGTAAATAACTGTATTTGTCTTGACCTTATGATTTACTACTTAATAATGTATTACTAAATTAAAACTAGGTTTTTTTCTACGTAAGAAATGGCATGCAAATTTCATCGAATTTTCTAGTTCTATCAGATAAATCTACGAACATCAAAGAATTGAACCAGTAGTATCCAAGCTGTCACTATAGTAAACGACTACTACAAAACACTAAAAAAACCGCCACGAAGTTTTATTAATATTATTATTATAAAGAGTTAAAGTTTCTTACTTTGTTTGTAGGTTGTAATTTTCTGAAATACTGATCCGATAATAAAGTTACATCATACGCGGGTGACGTAAACTATAATATAATAAAGTTACTATAAATTATACTAAAGTTACGTTTTTGCAGAGGATATTATTTGAAAATATTGATCCAATAATGAAAATTCTACTCCTACCCACTCTAGTACGTGAAGCTAAATCATACGCGGTTAGTCTAAGCTATAATTTACGCGGACGAGAACGCGGAATAGCAGCCACTTTTTTATATTATTACACATATGAAAAAAACCCTCTCAAAAGCTTATGGACATATAATGAAACACTTCCCTTAGTTGAATTTAACGTCGTCATGTCTGTTTTGATATTGTAAATTGGATTGCATTCTGCAATGAACGCTGGCATCTCACCAACGGAAGAGGGAAACGGCCTGCCAACGGACATAATGACCAGTGCGATAGACAGCATTAATGTACAGTCGACAACAGATCAGGTTGAACAGAACCGTAAATATTGCATTCGGATTTAAACCTTAAAGTTTCGGTGGTTCCAAATTAATTGATAGAGATTCATAGTATTAAAACACAATTTTAACTGATATACCATATGTTTTTAAAACTGATTTTGAAACATCAGCCTTTCACAACAACCTTTAGTACTCAGTTGCCGCCCAAAATCATGTCATCATCCGTCAATGTCAACTTCAAAAGTGACAGTGACAACCCACTGACAGATAGTGATTAATACAATCGATAAAGATTGATGTCTATGGTATTCGATAAAGAGTATCGTAGTCTAACAATAGTGATATATTTTATGTTTTTATTTACATGTGACTTTTAGTGCTATGGTCAGCATGATTATGGAAAATCAATAGCGCTTCATCTACAACCCATTATGACAGATCTTGTTACTAGAAAACAAAATAATATGTATATCTGCCACCATCGATTTGTGAGGAAGATATTGCACTAATAATATTGGACTTCAGGTCTACCTGTATTTTATAATTGTACTATCTATAGTACAATGGTAAAATATAAGTAGTTAGGACTATTGATATGCGACTATTACATAAAAAATTACACAATTGAGCCCCTTAACCCATTGACAGCCCACCATACTAAACAGTTTCGCTCTAAGACCACATACTTTACTGACCCCTACAATGATGCTCAAACATCATTACATACTTTCGTTACAATCTTCATATACCCTTGCTGGTTTTTCAATAGCACATGATCGATTTTATTGAAAGAAGTTACTGTCGTGGCCTTCCGCAACTTCTGAATCCTTCCACTTTCGAGTTCCTTCCAGTTTGTCAGAGCAACAAAAGAAGTTCGAGAATTTAATTAAAAATAGTTTTCGTCTCTTCTTGTGTATTTTATTGATATATTTGTATACGAATTAATGTTATCTCTCGTCTTTATTCAGGCTTCAATGATACAAGTTCCATTTTTAAGATTTGTTCCACACACATACTAACATCATGTTGAAAAAGCTATAAAAATGAAGCATTAACAGTTTGCGAACAACTGCCGCTAAATTGCGATGCGACATAATCGCTTAAATGAATTAAGGCCTTTTTCAGTGTTTCCAAAACGGTTTTATTCGCCGCGTTTCATTCATATTTGAGCAGCTTAATTCAATTGTTGAAACTGTCGTATCGTAATCATGGCGCTTTCTACAGGCTGTATTTTATGTTTATGAGAGATAGTATATTATAAGATAGTAAATACGCAAGAACAGTTATTGATAAGTTTAGCACATAAAAATGCTTATTCGTTTACTTTAAAAAGCGTTCCAATAAAGTTTCAGGGTGAGAAATAATAAAATTTAATAGATTTAAAAATAAAAATCCGTCGATTTCAAATCAAATTCAAATATTTTTAGCTAATATATTAATTCCTTTTACCCTAGCAAATTATGATGTGCAAATATTAATAAAAAAAGTACATTTGTGTGTGTCCAATAAGTATTCAAACATTTTTACTAAGGACTTGTGCACACACGTCTTTTGAACGCGCCGATGACGCGAGTTTTGGTAACGTATTACGCCGAACGACGGCGCGATTTTATCATATAATACATTTTTTACAAATACTTATTATAGTTTGTATCTATTCAATCGCATAGCACCAGCAGAGCAATTCCGCTATGTTTTACGTAATAATTACATCTTAATAGAATATCAGCTAATTGCATTTTACCATAGTACTATTTACCTGAAGTTCAATATTATTATATATCTAATATTATTTGACTTCAGGTAGATGGTACAATGGTAAAATACAAGTAGATGAGATTCTATTGAGATGCGTTTGTTACGTAAACATTAGCATAATTAGCCTGCTGCGGATTTGTATCGCTTTATACGCGCCTTAATATCGCGTTATACACTGTATAGAGTCTTTTGTCTTACATTGTTCAACTGGTAATGGATGTCCGCGTAATGTCTGTAATTTAAATAATAATGTAAACGAAATTGCTTATCAACTCTCGCGTTATAAACATGGTGTGCACAGGTTCTTTATTCTGGTGTACAAAGGTTGTGTCTGACACGCGTGCGTATTGCATTTGTATCGCTACAAACCTGCGTCGACGGCGCGTTTTAAAAACGTGGTGTGCATAGTCTCTAATACAGATATTAAAAATCTTTTTGTGATTAATTTAACAGAATAACGTCTATCGAGTTTGGTAGTTATCAGAAATAATTATGCTCAGTATGTTAAATGGCAGGATACCCAAGTCTATACTATTATTATAAAGATTTTATTTAAGTTTCTTTTTTTAATTGTTTTTTATCTTGGGAAATATTGAACCGATTTTTAAAATTCTTTCATCTATAGGAAGCTGTTAAATACGCGGGTGACATAGGCTACAATTTATACGACGAAGTTACGGGAAAACAGCTATCTTGTATTATTTTAAATTTTGTAAGTAAACTACAAAAGTATACGCATACCGCTAGAATAGATATATCGGCCAGAAAAGTTTCAGCAGGCCGTTAATTCTGCTGAACAATTCATTCTCCTAAATTATTTAGGCTCAGTATGAAAGCTGATTTCGACTCTCGTCCAACTTTATACGTTAGAATTGTAAGTAATTATTGTTTGTTTGTAAGTTAAAAAATTATATTTAATTAGTTTTATAGCAAAAAATAATAAACTATAAATAAATAAATATTCAAATAAACTATAAATAAATATGACAAAAAAACATCATATTCTTGTCAGAGTCGAAGGCGCATTGGTGGAGCTCAATGGCGCAGTGGTTAACGCGCTCAGTCTGCGATACGGTTGTTAAGCTACTTTCGCGATGGTTGATCATGGGATGGGTGACCAAATTTTTTTTATTATCTCGAGCACGTTAAGCTGTTGATCCCGGCTGCAGTCGTTAACACCCACCATTACGCAATGGGCGCTCGTTATTTGTTATAGCATGATTCTCTCTATTCGATTTGTTTTCATCCATGGAGAAGGCCTCAGCCTGGTGATGATAATATCAGAGACAATTTTTATTTTTTATTTTCTCAAATCTAATTACATGAATCATTTTGCAGCCGTGCAACACTCTTATAATAATTGTTCTCCAGTAATTGATAAAAAATAGTTTATTTTTTACGCGAATTTCTCTGTCCCTGTATATTTAAATGCGAGCCTTAAATTGGCCGACTGGTTCGCACGCCGGTTTCAAGGTGTCGCCATCTCTGAGGACCCGGGTTCGATTCTCGGTCGGGTCAATGTAGAAAATGAACTTTTCTATATTGTCTCGGGTCTGGGTGTTGTGGCACCTTCGTTGTCTCAGATACTCCATAATACGGGGGCTTTAGCTACTCATCTTGGAATCTAAGCAATGTATATGATGTTTTAAAAAAAAATTAGTCAATAAGTTTTAAAGAGAAATAACATTTCGACGAGAGACTTAAATATATCGTGTACTACTGCAGATTAGCCAACCAAACTTAAGTTTTATCTTTAGCCGACCGAATTACATAAAATAATAAGTGATACATAAACCGTTTTATTATAAAACGAAGACTAAAGTAAATATTAAACTATCTTTCGTCTAAAACAAATCAACGTGGGCAAAAGAGAAAATATCGAATTCAGACTTATTTTTGGTCGGATAATGGTTTTCAACCAGGTATTAAAGTTCTAGTTTTCGTTTTAAAGATGGAATAAGTTTAATCATGAAGTGGCATATAACCATAAACAAAGGACGAACTAAAAAAATCTTATCTGAAACATGAATTAAGTCTTGAAAATTCATTTCATATACGCAAGACACGCCACCTCTATATCGCCGAAATTAAATTCAAGCGAAGTTTGAAATAAAAGTCATGAACTGGAACGTACTATGTCTTTCAAAGATTTATGTTTCTATTACTTTACTATAAAAGTTTAGAAGAGACCCTTTAAATCAATGTCCAAGGACATATTGAGGCATCAAGGCCTTTGCTTGGATAGATTTAGTAGTCGAATAGAAATTCATATCACAATATTTCGCCAGCAAAAATTTGAACCATTTCAATAGTAGAAAGTTCTAATTTTTTACCACTACTATTCTATATTAATAACTAGATGATTCGTATAATCTGTCGTATGATGTGTTCGTATAATCTGTCGCCGTTTACACAGTTCCTGGACTACGACAAACAACGATTGGCATCGTGTGCCTTTCGAAGCACAGAAGAACTCGTGATAATAAACTAAAATTGCATTCGATCTATAATGTGGTAGACATTGCAAACCGAACGTACTTATCTACTTCGCTATTTAGCGCCGTATAACTTCCCTAATTCTATTCAAATTGAATAAATAAATAAAAAAAAATAATAAAAATATCTTGGAATATCCAACAACTATCGAAAACTACCATAACCCGACATCGCGTTACCGGCCTCAACGTAATAAACCGCTTCTCGCGACGTCCGTGGTACGGTAATGAACGTATTGATAAACAAAAATAAGGAATTACTAAAGATTGAAAGCATCTTAAAATTAATAATGATTACAAATCGTGTAATTTTCATACCAATTATTCTACTCCAAAGTTAATTTGATCTCAAAGCAAGAAGCAGATTTCAATCCTGTGAAGATATTAAATATCTACTCGATCGTCTTGAGTTCATCATTTTCGACTTACATTCTTGCTAAAAAAGTTAATAGCATTTGGTGTAATTTATTAAGCCTGTCCAATCTTATTTGCGATTCGAATATCTGGCTGACTAATCTAATTCAAGCAATTAGCACAGGTCACTGGTTACCTGTAAGGGCACCAGATAATAGCAATTAAGTACAGCGAACATATAAGTATACAAAATAACATATAAGGACTGGTAACTTGATGAAGTATGGATAGAAATAAATACATAAAATTGCAAAGTAAAAAACTAAGTAAACGTTACCAAGATACAAGACCAAGAACATCTACTTTTGTTGATAAAAGATGTCACTGATCGTTCTAAGTTTATTAATACTTATTTTTGCTGTCTTGAATCATGCAAAATTAATAATAAATACCAGGTTTCATAATGGTTATCTTAAAATATCCATGCAAAGCACAACTCCAAATCTGAATTACTAAATGACTGATCAACTGGATCAGTGGAAATTCAACCCCTAAATGTATCAGGAACATGTACTAGTATGTCAATTATACGTCCATGCAAAACACAAAAACATCTTTCTGTCTGCATTGGCAGCAATTATTGTAATTCAGTTGTTAATGATCGCAAAACGGAATCTAAAGTACTGACTTACTGATTTTGATACCCAAACTCAATTTGATCTATGGAAATTCAACCCCTCAAATGAATAAGGTGGGAAGTTTATGTGTAAGTCTGGCAGTTATGATGTTAGAGAGATGAAACCTTATTTAAACGTAACTGATTTATTAATGACTAAATACCTTTTCCAACGTGTGTTTAAAAGAATATAATTCACGTGGAAAAGCTTGTAATCAATATTAGCAAATAAAGATAAAGTGGGCGGAAAGAAAAAGCTTAATGAGTAAAGCTGAAAGGCATTAGTCGTGAGTTTAGCTAAACGTTTGGAAGAGGGCTCCTCTTTTTTGATTATAACAGCCGAATGTTTTGACAAGGGTCTGCTGATGCGGCAGTTAAAATGCTTACCTACCCAAAAAAGAAACACTTCTGGGTTAAAATTACAGCGTAATTCCAGTTTTTGCTGTACATGCTACCTTTCTCGATTGGTGTAATACACAAGGTTAGGTGATACGTGGATAATTTTTTTCATGAATAATCGGTATCTTGCTGTATATTGTTTTTCTTCTATCTGAGGCCCCAGTCAAAACTGGTGGAAGTTTTTAAATATTCTTCTTCGAGATAAAATATCAATATAGCATTTTACAATATAGCAAAATATGCGAATGCTTGATACTGTAGTTTAATCATCTAAGTCTCATAATGTCTATTAAGACTGTTATTTCGTGTTCCAGTGCTCAGGCGAGCATTCAGCATGTTTGATTCGAGCAAACAGGGCAGAATTGAGAAGGAAAAAGTACGCACCATTCTGAACACCATGGTACACAGTTACGACGACAGGGAACTCGACCAAATGCTGGACAGTGAAGACGCTGATGGTAAGTCTCTTTTTTTATAAACACCAGCCACATTTATAGACACACATGTTATAGATCTAGTTTCCACTTGAATCAATTTATATATTTATGAAAACCGACTTAAAATCTATTGTGTAATTTAAAAGATCTCAACGTACAACGACTACAACGTGGTCTAGTTTAAATCCAGATATGAGAAAATTCCATAATAATTTTCATCCCCTAATTTGCCCTCTTTGGGATCGAATTACGTAAAATCCTGTCTTAGTGAGCATCTACGTCCTCAAAAGAACCCGCATGCAAAATTTGAAACTCCTAGAACTTGTAGTAACGAAGTTTCATACAAACTTCATCCCCTAATTTACCCCCTTAGGGGTTGAATTTCATAAAATCCCGTCTAAGTGAGCACCTACGTCCTAAAAAGAACCCGCATACAAAATTTTAAACTCCTAGCACTTGTAGTTTCTGAGATTTCGTGAGGAGTCAGTGAATGAAAGATCTTTCGCTTTTATATATATATAGATAAATGAATTGTAAAATACATAGTAAAATAAAACAAACTCTGTAAATGACTCTGTAGTTCAGTTACTACTTAGCATTATATACCTACATCAAACAATTCAGAAACCGTTGGCTTTTAAACAAATCTCAGCGGAGTAACATCACATAAAACAGTGTTACACTGAGCGAATTCACAAAAATAAACACCCTTAAATTCCGCTCTGTGGAGTGTCATTGCAATTTACGGGAATCCCACTGCGATGCCGTCCCGTTTGCTAGTGTAATGTTCCCATCAGTCATCGCGGTGTAAACTAAAATATACCTTGTTTCGTACCACTAGAGTCCTCGAGTGTTAATTATATTACTTTTAAGTAATTTTGGTGTAAAGTTTATCTTGTTACATATGACTCCAGTCCTCGAGTGTTAACTATATAATTTTTTTTTTGTAATCAATTTGATGTAGGCAAAAGTGGGGCGTTTTTGTCAACTAAATTATGCAAGGTACAAAGGAGACAGCGTTATAAAATCAGTAACAGTTTTGACAAAATTACAAGTGCTTAAAATTTAAAGCTCTGTCCATCTCTTTTAAGTTATCATATAATATTCTGTATTTACATAGTCTGAAAGGAAAATGAGAGAAAATACATTGCATTTCATCTTCAGTCTATAAATGTTCCCATTGGGGACAGGCCTTTCCTATGAATGAAATCGAATCAAGTCGAAAAAGGGAGAATGGGACATTAAGCGGATCGTATGGATTGGTTGGTGTTAACCGACCGAATTACGAAACACGGAGGATTACAAGAAAATAATCTTTGGCGTCCCATTCTATGACCAGCCCTTAACTGCATCATCGCAGATTGAACACGCTAACTATATAAATTCAAAATAAACTAATTCGAAGTATAAAGATTGTGCATTAGACTTTTATTTAATAAGCTTTCCCATAATATCTACAGGCATGATCGATCGAACACAATGACACTTCACACGATAAAGTAACACCAATTTTGACAGTTTAGCGAAGCATCACGAGCCGTCAACGTTGACGATAATGAAGAAGAAGTTGTTTGGCATCAGATCAAATTAATGTAACGCTTTATTGGCGATGTCTTTGTGAAATTCAAAAGTTTATTTTAGAAATTCATAACATCAATTTAACTTTACGGAAACTCGTTAACGTTCGATTATAACATTTACTATCTTGGAGTTGTTATTAAAAAGACGGAATTCCATTTTCGAAATTTAAAATTACTAAAAAAAGAAAGATTAGTCATGGGAGGGACAAAAAGGTCAAATACCTATAATAAATCAGCCAGTATTAGTATTGGTTTAAGATATATATATCACCTTTTTTACACATATCACTCGTTCATAAAGAAAACGAGTTAGCGTGAATACGTTTGTAAATTAACAGTCAAAGCATTTATCATCATCATCATCATCAGCCCTTTTTACGTCCCCACTGCAGGGGCTCAGGCCTTCCTTATGGATGGTTTAAAGAGGATGGGCCATGACCCTCCACGCTGGCCCATGCGGATTGGAGGGTATTAACGACTGCAAATGCAGCCAGGACCAACGGCTTAACGTGCCCTCCGAAGCACGGAGTAGCTCGAGATAATAATTTTTTGGTCACCCATCCCGTGACCGACCCTTGCGAAAGTTGCTTAACGATTACGATCGCGGGCCGCGGCGCTAATCCACTACGCCACCGAGCTACAAACAACGAGCATTTATACAAACTATAAAATAAAATCGCGTCCTCCTGTTTGTATGCTGAGATTATTTAAACTACACAACATATTTTAAATGCGGTTCTTATTAATATAAAGTGAAAGTTATGTATGCGTAATACAGGACCGTGCAGGCGAAGTCGCTGGAGGAAAGTTATTATTTTAATAAAGAACACATTAGTTTTTTTTTCAACACTAAAAATTATTGTTTTATGGAAGAATTCTTATTATTGTTTTTAACGTAGTCACAACTTCTTATCGACTAATTTTAATGTTCAATCAAGAATTTTCAATTAATTAGACCCAACAACAAATTTTGTAAATTAACAAATACTTAAGGTCAAAGTAGATGAGCTTAAAAGTTTAGTGTTTATACATGCCGAAGTTTTGGGACAATGTAATGTTATGAAACTTAATATGGTAAAAGACGTCAGAAAGTTTCTTTTGGTCATAAAATATAATAATGAAATTCCTTATCGATATTGTAATATCAACATATAATATTAATCTTTGAACCTTCTGGACTGTCATATATAGTGTTGCCAGGTCCAATTTATTATTAATCAGGACAGCGCATGTAATTAATCGGGATTTGGGGTTGTAACAGGGGTTGTGACAGACAAAAAACAAGTATTAGTACTATTTTGGTAGCTTTTTTGCTTTCAGACATAGATAAATATAGTTAGGGGCATTCAAAAATGGATTTGACGTTATGAAAAAAAAAAATATTTCTTTTATAAAAATACTTGATTTTTCGGGACATTTAGCGTCCCGATTAGGTACAAATCGGGACGCGTCCCCGGACCCCTGAAAATCGGGACGTCCCGCGTAAATCAGGACACCTGGCAACACTAGTCATATACCAACTATAACAACACGGCCTCGTTTATTTAGAAGTATCAGTCACCACCTGTCGTTTACCTGAGATGCAACCTCTCTTTAATCATATGATACGTCATTTCAACTATGTTATATATGTCGCATCATCATTAAGAAGATCGTTTGATTTGGCTTCTTTATTTTAATTGCTAGTGACTCGATTACTTAATTACTCGATTGTAAAGAGAGCGTGATCATGGATGCTTTTAATTTTATTAGAATGGTGACACTGACTTTGACAGTTCGTTTATAAAAACCAAGTTGCCGCCATTTTAGCAGACATTCTGTTTCCGGTTGCCGAGGAGTAAAGACATCTGATGATACACGCTCATCTCGTTATATTTTCGTATGAAAAGTGATAAAATGGAATAAATCCACGTTGGTATACACGTGGAGTGTTATTTTAAAGATAGTCCTCTGATATGGACCATCTATTTGGGCTTCCTAATAGCCCCTTCGGACTACCCGCCGTTATATATCATTTTACTATACTTTGACATCTCTTACGGTCTGTTGCACAAACGTTCATTAAGGTTTAATGACACTCTAATGAATGTCAAATTTGTATGGCTAATGTCCCTATAAACTAATGAACATTTTAATGGTCATTTGTGCAACTAGCTGTTAGGTGGATACATTTTGGATAACCTACTGAATTGGAACCACTGCTATGAAATCCATATTCATAATTCCTTATCATTCGTAGTTCATTATTAAAGTATACGACTCGAGGCATAGGTACGAAATAGATAAGAAATAGGAATAAAATCTTAGCGATGTTTTGGCGGGATTTCCTTTTATTTTACTATTATGACATAACGACAAACCGATAATAAAGAATACTGGTTATGGATTCGATATAAGCGAATGTTAATTATGGTTATTAAAGGTTATTATCAACAAAAATATCAGCTTTGCTTTTCTATAAAAGTAGCGTTGAAGTCTACTTTCGGCACAGCACTAATACAGTTAAAGCTTATTCATTGAAAAGAAACCATCCAAGTGTTCTCGTACCTCTAGGGAGTTGCACACGAATGGTTCCGTAACATTCACATATCGTACATTGAGAACGATAGTGACACAATGAAAAAAATGCGATTTTCAGTAATGAGCGTTTAAAGTTCAAGAAATTGTAATCCGCCCCTCTAAAAAACGTATCGTCACTACGCCACCAAGCAGTTTCTATGCAAACTAACTTCACAGGGATGTTTGCATTTTAAAGTTTATACTTAACCAAGAAAAATGATGCCAAAAGTAAAAAAAGGGTCATTTTTGTTTAATGAAATTGTCATTCTCAACGTGCATCTAATGAAAATAAATCACGTTAGTTGTTAATTTTTTTTTTATATTGTGTTTTTAATTAATTGTTGTTGACGCGGCAAAAGAAATTCATAATCTATGAAAAATTCACTTTTAAGGAGATACAGCCTGGTAATAGACGAATAGAGAGACGTCTCGATTTACCCTTGGGTATGGAACCCTGAAAAACAAACAAAAAAATAACCTTTTAAAAGATCTGTAGCGAAATTTATGTACCTAGATATTATCATCCTATTTATACTATAAATGTGAAAGTTTCTTTATTTGGATGTTTAGATGTTTGGATGTTTGTACGTCAATCACGCCGAAACTACTGAACGGATTTTGATGAAATTTGGTATACAGATAGGGTGTTAGCTGACTTAGATAATAGGATACTTTTTATCCCACTAAACATTTCCCTAGGGTCCACGCGGGCGAAGCCGCTGGCGAAAGCTAGTAAATAATAACAATCACAGTCGAAGCAGTAACAAAACTTTGTTACGTTAAATAAGTTATTAAGTTGCATTGTCCATAAAATTAAACCTCGGAAACTACCATAAATAGATTTAATAATCTTTCAGTGAAATAGTTGGGCTGTTATTATAACTCATACGAATAAGCATGACACCTGAGGGCCTATTTTACTTACCCTGATCAAAAATTCGGAATATTTTAAATCGTTCTAATAATTTTCTCAAAATCATAATCTATATAAATAAAAACGAATTTCCGTTCGTTAGTCTCGCTAAAACTCGAGAACGGCTGAACCGATTTGACAAATTTTAGTCTTGAAATATTCGTGGAAGTCCTGGGAAGGTTTAAACGATGAGAAAGTATGACAAAATTGCGAGTATAATACTAAAAACGACAATTTGATTTTCCCATAGAAACTGTTCTTAGCTGTCAAACGTTCAGTTGACGAGCAATATTTAAGGTCGTGCAGTGGTCAGTTTACGCAATATTTTTCAATATTAATATGGTTTTTATTGAGAGGTAAGTGATACGAAGTTCACCGGGTCAGCTAGTACTCTATATGTTTTACATATTATTTATGTCACTGATGTTTTTACAATGACTAGAATATTCTCTGTAAGTCGGATAAAAAAGCCCGGTTTTCCAAATTACTTTAACGAAATTACATAATGGAGTATTTAAGAAGAGAACATCCGAATCATCCTAGTTGTCGACGATATCGTCCGATATTACGGTGAAGAACATATTCTACGCAATCCCCAAATATCTTTACAATAATAATGTAAATATGTTAAATACTGGATGAATATTATAGTATAAATCTTACTGAAATGTGCTTTTCTTGTGTCAGTATTTTCTCTAACCTCCGGTTTTCAATATCTGTCTGTTCTTGCTACTATCCGTAGTATTTCCTAACGATAGTAGCTAAAAAGTGTTTCAATAACCTACCATTGGTAGGTAAAGCTACCGACGGTGTGCTACTAACGGATTGATCTGCTATCGGCAACCTATCGGCAATTCGTAGACGAAATATATTAAAATTTATCACCTTCATTCATACAGAAAATGTGTAGTTAAATGTAGTTAAGGTGATTGTGTTACAGACTACTAAATAGTTAATATCTTGACAAAGCAACATCGATATCTATAGTTCGTAAGCTTTATTTATTATCATAATATAACAACGTTTTTTCTTTATTTTTTTACGCTTAAAAGGATCTTAATTTGACTGTATACATTTTTTATTTTAAATCCACGTAAAATGTTCACAGAATCTTTTTTTCGTGAACAAATATGCTCCCAGAGCAGTTAAAACTTTTCTTATTCATTTTATTTGTTGAACTGGCTTAATGCTTGTTTAATTTTAAAAATAATGTTCTTGTCTCTACTAAGATTATAAAGAAGAAAAAATGGATTGTTTGTTTGTTTGGTATTGGTGGTTAATAAGTATAAAGTTCAATGTTTGTTATTCCTAACTATGAACGAAATATGCTGGAAAATTTCAATTTTGTAATATTATTAGCCTGGACTGTGAGTTAATATGTGAGTTAGTAATTAAGCTAAATTTCCTTTTAAAAGAATAGATAAAAAAAAGTACAAATTATTTATTTGTTCTTTTTGTTTAAAACTAAGATCTGAAAAACAGACTTAATGCCATAGAGGCATTAGCTCCCGGTCAACGATTAAGTATTTAGTAAGTATGCACATTCTATCGCAAACCCTACAACTATTTGACATGTTATAGCAATTTCTTAATCGGGATTTCTGTTCTAAGATATTGAATGAACAATATCTTTAATTAGAATTGTCTAAACAAGCGTTAGACGTTTACTAAGAAAACTAGTAAGTTTTTTATGTTTCTTAATCATTCAAATAATAATAATAATAATAATAATAAAATCTTTATTAGCAAAAATATGGTTTTATAAGTTGTTATCAATTTTTAAATACCCAGCATATTTTGTCGTCAGGACGACGTGCAAATATTACAAGTAATTTTTAAAAAGAAACATAAAGCTGTCAACATAATTCCAAGAAATAAAATACAAATTGTCGCTAAAATTGAATAAAATTGATATATAAAAAAAATGTCAGCATCTTCATCAAATAATAAAAAAATAAATGTCAATTAAAATTATATAAATTATCCAAAATGTCAATGCCAATGAAAATGTTACCTAGAAAAACAAATTTACGAATATATGTCATACATTTTTATCTTTAAAGAAGTCATTTATTGTATAATATAATTTATCAATTAAATAGTCAAACAAATGCTTTCTGAATTTAGTTAATGTCAGTGTTTTTATCTGATTAGGTAGATGATTGTATATACGGATTGCCATACAGTACGCAAATCATCATTCGTTCCAAAAGCGATAGCATAAATGTCTATCAAAATCGCTATACCTTCAATAGGGATCGTGATAGAGTTTAAAATTGGACAATTACCCCACAGAATATAAAGCGTCAAAACAACGTTCGTAAATATATGTAAAAATAGATCAGTCGTATGTTTGTCATTCCGCGTGAGACGTAATAGTCAAGAGAGTAAATGTATGTTGCTCTTTGTCTAGATGGCACATTGCTCGGTAATCTGTCACCGTTTGAATAATGAAGCCTACTGTTTGCGTAAAAAGTAAAATGCATTCACTCTGTCATGATATCACATTTACTTACATCTTGAGTAAAAACAAATCAAAGTATGTTTAAGAAACGACATTATCGAATTTCCGTTTATCATGAATTGCACTGTTTAATCACGGTTTATTAGCTAGTTATCTAGCTCGTTTCCCGCGACTTCGCATACGTAAATAACAGCATGAGTCAAGCCTGTATGATGTAGCTACCCGAAGTTGAAACAATAAAACCAGTCTAATAGTTTCGAAGCCTATTCGATGCAAACAAACAAATAAACATACAATTTATATATTTTTCTTGACATCGCTATCAGGAAGGTAACTATAATGTAAATAAAAACGTATATTTTTATTCATTAATTTAAATAGTCCCGTTAAAATGATCAGTCCCGTGACATTTAAAGCCGTGACGTCACATTTCAATAAACATGAGTACTACTAAATTTCGAAGACGTCGAAACGTGACATTATACGATGCTCATCATACATGGCCACCCATGTTTCTATTCTTGTAATCCACAGATGATAAATCGCAAGTTGCAAAATACATAAATAAATTATATAACATACAATTTATTTTAAAACAAAATTTTTACATATGCCGTAATTTGTTTACATATAAGTTGCTATTTCTAACATATTTTATAATTTATCGTTGACTGTCGAGTAGCCAAATAATATCACAGTACCAGCAGCCTACACGTACTATTGCAAAACAAATTACGAGTAGATTAGCATTAAGTGCGGTGAGCATATTAGAAGCTTGCAGTCCACGCACCCGCCACATAGTCTAAACTTGATAATATAGCAGATCACGTGACTTCTATTACCTCAGAAGTATTGGCGCCTCTTAACACCAATCTGATTTCGAGAAAGTGCCATGCTGGTTCTGAGCCGTTTACATGTGCAATGGACCTTAAATGCGCCACGAACTGAAACGTGGTAGACTTAAGCACATAGAGCTATGCGTTGTTCTTTCTTTACCTCACTCAACCCAACCATATTCAGATGGCTTAAACTTTAAAACACTGTTTAACCATTATATGACTTCTCAGATTTTCAGTGAACTTTAAATGAAGGGTAATTTATCCGACCAATGACATAGCATTTAAAGGCAATCAAACAGGCACGAGGATTCAGTTCCCAACTGACCTAAGAGAGATTACGAAAGTAATTACGAAGCGCTGGCAGATGTTCAAGTTTGTAGGTCGGCCATTATAAGTGGGAGCTTAGAAGAGGACGTTCAGACACAGGCTGTGATATCATCATGAATTTCAGTAAACAATATTCAACATTTTGTTTTTAATTCCCACCTTAAAAACTGTTTTCAGAAAATATTTCATACTGACTTTTCGCATGCAACCTCTCCGAATTCGACTATTATCGTCCTTCATATCGATCTTATTTCAACCCCTTTAAGCCTATTGTTAAAAAAAGCTACCTTATGTTCTCAAGATTCATTCAATCCTCGTGCCGTGAAAAAGTAACAGACAAAGACAAAGATGAATTTCTATGGCATTAATATGATATCATATTGATTTAGCCAAAAATCAATTTTCATATGCCTAACACGAGAAATGATCATACCCATACAAGTTATCTATCTATACTATAATAAAAACGTAACTGATCGATGTCTATACATTGAAGATATATGAAAAAAACTGTTATGAGGGACATTTATGAGCGTAATAGAACACAAAACAATGATTTTTAAATTTTTTGTCCGTTTGTCTGATTGTTTGTGCATTTGTCCACGATAATCTCAGAAACAGCTTAACCGACAGCGGCGCTTATCCGTAGCGCCACAAAGCTATGAATTAATATTATCTATAAAATGATAATTTGTATGATGACAAATAAAAAAATAAGATTCCAAAATTTCGACTTCTCCGAAGTAAATTGACCTCATTTATATATGGCCAGTCATATTAAATAGGGTTCAGCTTATAATGGTTATTATATTAACACCCACCGATCCGCATTAAGCCCGCATAGTGGGTTATGGCCCATTGATCTTATTCGATTCTACTCCATTCATAGGAAAAAAGAATTCTACCGAAATACTTCCCACGCAGAATTCGCGGGTACAGCGGGAAATTTTCAAGCAATTTTTCATATAATTTTATACCAACTTCAATTTTCGTAGGGGAGTGGAGGACAAGGAGAAAGTATAGTTTTGTGTTCACTTGAAATGTACTTGGCTTGAGTCTTTTATTAACCTTTGCAAGGTAATGAAATAATGAAAACAAAATTTGACCTCTAAATAATACTTTGAGAAATTCCGTTTTGTCCTTATCTAGATGGAAAAATAGAAAGGTTAAAGAACAATTAGGAATAATAGAAAAAGTTTAAGGTTTACATCTTATGTTCAATCTTATTATAAATCTTCTAGTATCAATCCTCACACTAGATTTGTAGTCGATATTTACTCACACAAGAAAAAAGTATAGATTCTTACCTATTTTAAGTAATTAAACTTAGAAATCTGATATATTTTTAATATATTCCTATCTTATAATCACAAAACTGTATACTTTACGGGATAATACGGATAAATTTCGTTCGTAAATCAAACTCATCTAAGTGTATGTGTAACAGCATGAAGCATGAGCTTAGATCTATATTATTAATCATAAGTTTTCATTTTGCCACTCCTACCAACTTAACCTTCTTTCCCCTACACCTAACCATGAATAATGATATGTATCCCATATAAAATTTTCATTTTTTTTTCATTCCTAATCCTTTATGGCCTAACTTATACTATATTTATTCTCGTAGCGTTATACTACTTTTCATCAGCTCAGCAAGTTTTGCTCGCTCTCTTACACCAAGCGAAAAAGTTTTTCGATGGAAACCTTTCCTCTCTCTATAATAAAGCTTAAGAAAAAATTCAATAGTAAAAGGATGTGGAAAAAAATCTCACCGCTTCATTCTTTTAAGGGTCTATGATTACAAAAGCTGCAGAATAAATTTTGCATTTTCAGTAAATAATAAATAAATAATTTCAGCTCACAGACAGCGGGAAGCAACTTTGTTTTAAAGTGCGTATATATTAGTCAACGAGGAGTATTTTCGCATGTCATTACTTTAAATTTATCAGAAAATATAAAGATGTTTTTTGAAAAATGAGCAAAAGTGTGACGATTTTTTTTTATATCTCGACTTGCAGTTTATTAGATGACAATTGCGTCCTTTAATTTTATCCTAGCCAACTTCAACAAGGGTCGGTCACGGGATGGGTGACCGAAAAATATTATCTTGAGCTACTCCGTGCTACGGAAGGCATGTTAACCCATCGATTCCGGCTATATTTGCAGTCGTTAATATCCGCCAATCCGCATTGGGCCAGCGTGGACTTCTTTAACTGTTGAAAAGGAAGGGCCGAGCTCCAAAATTAAGGAACGTAAATAGGCTGATGATAATTATTCTATTAGGTGTATAATCAACCTTATTAAGGAATAATTTAATAAACTTGAGCGATTACAAAACTTCTGTATAAGATTCATATTTGGTTTACGCAAATATGATGGTAACCGATTTCCGTGTAAAACCCTAATTGCTACCGATTCGTATTCGCCGGAATGCACATCTTTTCCCTTATATACAGTGTTCTGTTTTATCCACTTTCGCTATCTTATCTTTAGGAACGTTTTAATTACCTTCGTAATACCCACACTCAAGTTTTGAGATCTCCAGAGAACTTAAAATTGGAGACACCAACGCATTCCACTAAATTTCTTAACAAATCTTTTATAGTTCAAGCACTCACTGTGTCATTATGGACTGTTACGTTACATTATGTAGTATGTATGATAATTATGTATGTATTTTTGTCATGTTCACTTAACACACCATAGACTACCTAATTTAGATTTTTAATTTAAATTATCCAGACTGTAACGATTGCCTGGAAGAAATTGCTTGTCAGCGATAAGACCGCTGATTGTACTCTGTTCTTTGTGTTATTTTTTTTCCTTTTATGTGAAGCCGGGCTGGTGTTCTTCCTATTATACAAATATTTGTTGAAAGCCGTCTTCAAAGTATTATGACTCTAAATTAAGAATTCCTCGGTCGCAAAATCAGCATTTTTTATGAGGCGTTGAAGACGCGTTTCCATTTGCAATTTTTAAGCGCAATATTTTCTTTCTACTTTTTAAATTCGTTACTTCTTATATTCGTATGTGAACTCTAATAATAATAAAACAAGAAAAGTTTGTGGAAATACTGATCTAATCATTCAAATTATTTCATCTACGAGTAGCTACATCATACGTTTATAGAACTCGCGTATGATATAATTTGGGGGAAGTCCGCAACTTCCAAAAATAGATATTATTTATAAAAGAAAATAAAATATATTTTTAACCTATTATTTAAATAGATATAATAGTTTAATAATATATTTATAAAAGAATAGGTATAAAAGCTTTTTAGTCCAAAGTTCAAATTAGATTTGCTTTAAATATTATACGGCTTACCCGAAACTACTATAGATAACTAGATGATAAGACGTTTAAAGACAATTAATAATCATCAGCCTTTTTACGTCCCTACTGCAGGAACACAGGCCTTCCTTATGGATGGTTAAGGAGAATGGGCCTTAACCCTCTACGCTGGCCCAATGCGAATTGGAGGGTATTAACGTCTGCAAAATGCAGTCGTGACCATCGGCTTACCGTGCCTTCTGAAGCACGGAGTAGCTCGAGGTAAAATTTTTAGGTCACCCATCCCGTGAAAGTTGCTTAACATCAATGAGCGCGGGCCGCGGCGCTTATCCATTACGTCACCGAACTGCTCTAGTTAGGATCATTAATATCAAATCAAATTTACTTTGTACTTTTTTTATTTTTAATACATCTTATATTTTGTTCCTACCACCCAATCAGGACCTCCTTAGCTGTAGAGAAGAATAAGCAGAACAAGCTCTATAACATCTTATTAGTAACAAATACATAATTGGAAAATGGAATACCTAACATATATAAAAAAGTACAGTCTTCAAGCTTAACATTTCCAAATTAATGTGAAGAAACTGCCAGACGTTTTTCTTAGAAGTTTTTAACACAAGGAAACGCTCCCTGAAGCAATAAAATATCTCGAAGCGCAAACCAAATCTACGTTTAAAGCGCAGTTAATCCCGACCTGCCTTGGGGCGACTTATCGGCGAGGGGATAGCCCAATTCGACTTGAACATGTTCAACATTAGAAAAGATTTTGATGACATACATATTTTCTTTATTCTGTCAAGTTCATTTGTCTGTCTTTCCTTTTTTTCTGTCATGTGCAGTCCCCTTTGTTGTCTTTCTTCTGTCACGTTAATTCCACCGTTCATTACCATGTTTTTTTACTAATGAAAATTATTTATATTATAGTACATTTTTCTTTTTAGGTTATGATAATGAAGAGTTGTTTTAAAATTTGACAACAATTGTGATTAACATAGAAACAATTTTTTTAAGTACGTATCTAGCCATGTAGATGTGATAGTAATTGTGGGACTAAATCTATTTCAAAATAACAAAGAAAGGAAAGCAGTTGCTTTCTATACTATCTACCAATATCATAAAGAGTAAAGATTTGATTACATCGAAAGATATTTACATCGAATAAGCCCCAAAACTACTGGATAGATTTTAAAATTCTTTCGCCTACGGGAAGCTTCATGATACGCGCGTGGGTGTCAAAGGCTATTATTTACGTGGGTATATAGAAGAGAGAAAAATCTAGTTGCTTTGAAAGTTTTATAAACTTTTAGATATTCGAGTCACCAAACGTACAATAAACCTGAAAATTTTATAATAAATCTTCGCAAACTCTCCTACGCAAAAATAAAACTCGTGAAAGCTTTCTAGCTCAATTGAAATATTATAAACTTTAAAAAGCTGCCGTATTAGGTTTCAGAGGAATAGTTATATTGTGTTATTGTCTATGTCATCGCACAAGTAATTACGTACAGTTTACGATATAGTATTTAAAAATAATCCCGATTTAGCCATCCGGGAATAATTGCGTTCAGAAAGCAATTTTCTCGAGCGAACGTCCGCAATATATCAAGGCTGAATAGAATTAAAGCGAATGCAAATGGTCGCTTTACCAGTGATTCTCAAAGAATGGTAAGAAAGGACTAAAATATGGTATGATCCTTTTTTATTAGAAACTATTAAATTAATTTTATTGTTAAAATAAACTACTTCTTAACGGATTTATCACGTGTATTTTTGAAAAATTATTATATTTTTTGGACGTTTCGAATACTTAGGTTCCGTGTTCTCTGACAATGAGATGTTGGTCTCATTTCTAGAGATATAATTGTTGACTTATAACAACATTTTTGTTATTGCTCGTAAGCTATCATTAATAATTAATATTAAATTTTTATTCGATAATTTTATTAGTCCGTCTTCGGCAAGAAACGCCTTAAGCAATTGTTCTTCAGTTGATAACTCTAATTGTATACTAGAAGGCACTGCTTTACTAGTTGTACGTGTTAACTTAGCTGTCTACCTCCTACTCTTAATATTATTTCTGTTTGATAGCTATAGGCCTTACATGTAAACTTATACTAATTATCACACAAAGTTCTATCGAGATTTTTTTACTGTTCAAGTTCTAGCCACACGTTTTGTTTTATACGTACGAGCGCGCGCGCGTGTGTGTGTGTGTGTGTGTCTCAAATAAAAAGTTTCAATTAAAATTGTTTTTATATAAACAGAGTTCGTTTATCTTAAAATATGCAAACCCTTTAAAATAATAAATAAAAAATATTTCCGTATAAAAAGGGATTGGGAACCACTGCTTTATAAATAATGACGTATCTGAAGCTATTGGGATTACGCATTTATTACTGATGAACCTAAAGACGATAGTGGAAATCGCCAAATTATGTCTCTACTTATATTAAAAAGAAGTTATCAACTTAAGCGGCATTATCCTACCAATTTCAGAAGGGTCCAGAATTATTAAGGATTCTAAAAGATTAATACTATTTGGATTTTAGATCATAGTAAAATTCATTGCTGCCTAAGTATTAGTTTCCATAGAAATTACAATATTCTATGGAAACTATCGGATATCAGGATAAGATATCAGGTCACTATCCAATGCCAAATTGCGATCAATTCAAACTTAACTACCAAATAATTGAGACTTTTAATTGAATTGATGAAATATGTTCTTCTGTAATAAATTAACTATACAATCCTTGAATGAGAAACCTTTGTGAGGATGTATACACGGATTTTGATAAAATTCTCAGCCTGAATTAACATATTCTTATCTTTATTCCAGTGAAAGTTACCAGGGGATAAATGTACCACGCGGCCGAAGCTGCTGCTGGAAAGCTATGACATAATTCTTTAAAGTTAATCATATGTCCGTTTCTTTTTGACAACTATTCGCCCGTTTCCCGACGTTTTAAATCAAATCAGTTTATCGGTTCCTTATATCGCAAAAAATCTCCACGTACCTTCGTGCAAAACAAACACAGGGTCAAATTCTCTAATCTATAGAATATGCAACAATTATAACCAATTTAGTATGTGCTACGCTGATGTCGATATCTTTCCCGACCCATTGGTGAAGTTTAGGAGAGAACTGACGAAATGGGTACCAGGATATTGAAGTGTAATATTATGTTGACATTTGCATTATCACACCATAGTATAAAGCAAAGTTGTTTACTCTGTCCCTATATGTATGCTTAAATCTCTAAAACTACGTATCGGATTTTGATGCGGTTTTTTTTATAGATAGGGTGATTCAAAAGGAAGTTTTTTATGTATAATATAAAACCACGTGGGCGAAGCCGCTGGTGGAAAGCTAGTAATAATATAAATGTAAGTTGTTTTGTTTAATTTTTTTATTTGTTTTGGTTAGTTTAATTTTTTTTATTTTGATTTTATTAATTTAATTTATTACTAATGTTGCCGACAGCCTTACCATGTTTTTGATATATTATTACTGGCCTCTTTAAGGAGGCTTTTATACTTGTTTTTAATTTATATTTTTTATACTTTTTGACTTTGTCAATGTAATTTCAATGTATCTTGTTTTTGTACGTTGATCAATAAATGTTTCTCTGTGTTAAAAGTCATATTATTTAATTATCTACAGTCCTCTATGCTTGCTGTCGATTACAACTATTGAATAAGTGTTTAAGATTTGTATGCGCAATAATATAAATAAGTGAATGTTGTGTATGTCTATAATTGTCATGTGTATCAGAAATTGTAATTGTTTAAATATTCTATTGTAAAAGTTAAATAAGTATAAATAAAAAAAATGCCTTGCATTGATAAATAAAACTTTAGTTGGAAAGATATTTTGCCTTCCAGAAGTGGTTCTTGACATATAAGTTGTTACTTGAAAAGTTATTCGATACTGAGATTTTATATTGAACTAGCTTTTGCCCGCGACTTCGTCCCCGTGGTAAAGTTACTTAGAGCAGCATTTCTAACGAATATTTATTCATTATATCGTGTCAAATATCTGAAATAAAGTTTCATCCCCTATTTTATCCCCTTAGGAGTAGATTATTATTCCTTTCTTAGTGGATGCCTACGTCATAGTAGCTCTATGCATGCAAAGTCTTAGCCCGTCGATTTAAAATTGACAAACATATAAACTTTTATCCCCTATTTTATCCCTTTGGGGGTAAAATTGATCAAAATCCTTTCTTAGCGGATGCCTACGTCATTACATCTACCTGCATGCCAAATTTCAACCCAATCCGTCCAGTGGTTTGGGCTGTGTGTTAATAGATCAGTATGTCAGTCAGTCCTTTGACTTATATATATTTAGATGTTAGATTTTAGGCTGATCAATTAATTCTGCAAAGAGCATTATACAATGTGGTGGTTACGATACCTTTATTGTTACATATTTTAATAGCACAGGTATTTTAGCTACTTATGTAATTTGGGAAGTGTACCGTATGTGATATTGTCTGATATTTATTTAATAATATGTTGAAATAGTAATTATTTGTTAATGAAATGTCTTAATTATTTCAAATAACAGCATATTTAAATTTTGGGTTCTATCAAATGGATTTCTTAATAGTTCAGTAGCTTGAAAATTTAGGAATCGCATGCCTTCATCACAAGTACTTAACTTAACTAGGGTTCAAAGGCGTAGTTAACGCAACTCAGTCAAGAAATTAACCTTAAATGTGGCACAATTAGTGGCGTTTCAGCTTATCTCCGCTCGTAATATCGTCGTAGAGGCGATTAAGTTGACTAAGTTACTAAGCTTTTGGGTAAATAATATAGCCATCAGCGTTAGCGAATTGATGGTTGATACTAGTGATGAACTATATACGCATTTAAGGCGAGGTTGTACGAAATTAATACATTTAGACCAATTATATTCAAATCCATTCAATATTTGACACAAAAACATATGATTAAATATATGATCGATGGTTTGCCAAAAACAGAAACATAAATTATTAAATATAATTTAAAAAAATGCAAAATTTACTTAAAATTTATTTTTAGGTCAATTTTACAACGAATATAATAGTCACACATATACTATTTAAATTATGCGCTTCGGCTATATTAGTCAAGCTTCGGCAATCCTAATGTATTTCAAAGATATCTATATAGAATTGTTATTACATAATTAATCATTTCGCTTAAACTTAGATTAGGTCAGCCAATTTAAAAATTAAAGTATAGTAAACTGTGTTTCTTGAACTTTATTAAAATATCCATTTTCAGACTTTTTAAAAACATTAGCTTCTGTTTAAAAAGTACAGGTACACGTTTTATATTATTTATTTTTTGACCGCTTATAGGCTTTCGCAATCCGGGCGACTGCTCTAACCGCTGAGCTTTGCAAATTGAGCGAATCTTTCAAGCACTTTTTACTTTTCCGCTACAAGAGTGCGTATTCTCATCAATGAGAATGGGATCAGGCATCCATCCAAACAGTCGAAAGAAATATTGTTACAAATATTGAAACTTTCGATAAAGATGAGAAATTTGTTCTAATTATTATATTTGATTTATTTCGCATTCAGAAGGCTATACTGAAACACATAACATACTGAATATTTAAACAATAGGTCGTGGGTGCGAATCCCATCCCAGGGTGCCAGGGACCAAGTGGATTTTTTAAGCATTTTGTATTAAGAATATATTTCGGTATAGCATTGTGAATGCGAAATAAATAAAAAATATATAGGTATTTTTTTTCTATTTATTTAGGACAAAAAACAATTGTACAATACATATTTTATCAATTTTTACAGTTAGAGATAAATAATAAATTGCACAACCAGCACCATTATCCATAATATAACTGTAAAATCTACGTAAGTCATAACAAAAGATTAACAAGTAAAGACGGTTGCTTCTAGTATACACTACAGTAGTTACAGACTACAGGCATTCAATATAATAATATTACTTATACGGATGCCTACCAGCGCCGATGAAATCACGACACCCAGAAATAAGTAAGAATTGTTTTAAGTACCTACCTTGTTGAAATATAAAGAGTTGATATATGTAGACCATATAGTAATTTTCGTTATAAATGTTTATAACACATTCACATTTCTCATCATTATTCGTATAAAGTCAGTCTGCAGATTTTAATTAAGATACAGTTATAATACAGGTAATATCCAAAATGCCTCTAAATAACAACGTGTCTTTCAAGATTTATATTACATACTTATTGTTAACAACTTTAAGTAATATGAACCTGGTGATCTGTAATTACAGATACATACGGTATCTTTTATAGATCTAATCTATAGATTAAATTATGAAATATAATTATAAACTAATAATTTAATGATGTACTATTGTGAGGAGAAAAAGAATGATAATATTATATTTAATCATTCTGATTGGCCAATGTTTGCTGCGCTTAGAAAATGAGCCTCCTGCGCAGTAAATTAGTGAGCCACATCAGTTATATCTTAAGGTGCTCGTCCACTGACCCAGCATGCACCCACCGGCCACACTACACGCAACGCGTTCCACAGATTGGTCATGTCATACGTACACTACGGTCGTATTTTTCATAAATGCTTCTATGAAATTTTTGTATTCTTATATGCACACGGAACCTGGTGTAAAGGGTCTAAAACGTCTACAAAACTAAATACAAACGCGATGAAAACATTTAAAATTGTATCAATTATGGAATACCCAAATTACTTTCTAAATTATTCTTTAAATACACAAATTTTCCCCTATTAAAAATTATTTAAGAAAGAATTTCAATATTATATTTTAGAGATTATATCCAGCATTTGCTTCCTTTCCTCTACCTTCAAAGAAATATTTTATAAATGACTGGGCTCTTAATTTTAGCTATCGATATGAAATTAAGATTTTTTTTTTACAGGGAGCGGCAAATTAAACTTCGATTCATTCGTGCGTGTGGCCACACATTTCCTCGATGAAGACGATGAAGCACTTCAGAAGGAACTCAAGGAAGCATTCAGATTATATGACAAAGAAGGTGAGCTGTTTACATTGTGAAATTAGCTATCTCCATATCGTAACGTTCCAGTTTAATATAAGCTATATACTTTTCGCCTCTATTTATAAACGCGTTATAAACCTATTTCGTTAGTATGCTCTCTCTCTTTCATTACACACAAGACTATTATCTATCTATAAACACATTTGTATATCTATAAGAGATTTTTATGAACACCGACGGAAAATTAACCCCAAGCATCATCCATATTATTTATACGATAATAATAATCAAAGGACCTACTCTATAGCATCACAAAGCCTACTGTTAAATCTTAATGGCGTCTGAATTACAGGTTGCTATTGTACTGTCTACATTGTAAGCCCAATATTATAAGTGATATATCTTCTTCATAAATCAATAGTAACATAAGTATATGTTTGTTACGAGTATTTTGTTAGACGACCGTCGTAGCAGAGTGGTTCACGTGCCGGTTGAAAGATGTCGCCGTCTTTGAGGTCATGGTTTCGATTCCCGGTCGATTGAATGAAGAAAATTTGATTTTTCTAGATTTGGGTGACCTTCGTTGTCTCAGATACTCATCATAAGGGAGCTGTAGCTGCTCATCTTAGAATCTAAGCAGTATATGTAATTTTGTCTAATATATATATTTTAGACAATTTGTAATTTAGAAAGTACCTACATAACTATGTAAAAACAGAATAAGGCCACTTGTATCGTTATGTCAGAGTTATCTACTTCACGATAAATCAGTCCGTCTGTTTATATAATAAACATCTGATCAAGCTTCCACAGGGTCATGTTTGGAGCGGGCCGACATTGTTTGAGGTAGAACAACTTTGCTGACAGCTCAAACAGTGTACTATAGTTGATGCCAAGTAATTTTATGGAGAGAATCTTCGAGGAATATCTAATATTTGGTATTTGTTCTAGTATTTATATGTCATGTGTTGTTTTTACCAACAATCGTAATGGTCAAATAACATGTGTTTATTTAATACTAAAACTTAGCTAGATGGCGTAGTGGTAAGCGCGCTCGTTCTACGATACAGTTGTTAAGGACTTCCTCATTGGCCGGTTATAGGATTGGCGGTGGCGTAGTGAATAGGAGCTCGGTGGCGTGGTGGATAAGCGTCGCGGCCCGCGATCGTTGTTGTTAAACAACTTTCGCAAGGGTCGGTCTTGGGATGGGTGACCAAAAAATTATTATCTTGAGCTACTCCGTGCTTCGGAAGGCACGTTAAGCCGTTGGTCCCGGCTGCATTTGCAGTCGTTAATACCCTCCAATCTTCATTGGGCCAGCGTGGAGAGTCATGGCCCATTCTCCTTAACCATCCATAAGAAAGGCCCGAGCCCTGCAATGGGGACGTTAAAAGGGTTAATGATGATGATGATGATCATATTAATGATAAAGAAACAAAAACTTCGTAACTTAAACTTATAGTAATATTTGCGTCTATCGCTTGCCTTAGACAATTCTAATTAATAACAAATTAACGATATCTTTCATTCAATATATTTAAAAAAAACATTAACGGTCGCAATCTCTATCACATGTCAAACATTTGTAGCTGTAGCTGAAGCTGAAAGGGATCTCAGCTTTCTAGATATATTACGAGTACATTAATAATAGTATCGTCCTTTATACGGAATCTGAAAATACTACTATTTCATGTTACATTTCATGCTTATATCATACTAGCTTTCCGCCAGCGGCTTCGCCCGCGTGGTGCCATTGAACTGTTTATTTAGACATCGATTCATATCATGACATAGATATAATTACAATGACAAATTGAATAGCAAACAATGATAACGTTATAATTCCCTATACAAACTTCAATACTCATTTTCATCCCTTTATCTGCTGTTTCGGGATAAAACATAGCTTGTGGTCACCGCATATGATGTAGCTTTCTGTGGGTGATAGAATTTTTAAAATCGGTCCATTAATTTTGGAGCCTATTCTTTGCAAACAAATAAACAATAAGATCTTTCCTCTTTATAATATTAGTATAGAAAATAAAGAGATAACTTACTTCATTTCTTTCGCTATCGGAATGTGACAAGTGTAATAGTAAAATTTTAATGTTCAATCGTCGATGGCATCGCGTATCGCAATTGTAATTTTCAATAAAATCACCAAAGTAACGAGTTTCAACCAATAATTGCTTTGAATGGACGCCAATAACTTCTTTGGCATCACGCCAAATCACTACGAAGTCCACAGAATTATAATTTTATAGAAAAATATAGTTAATCAAATTTTACTTCTTATCAATGAATCAAAAAAGTAAATAAACAGGGACCTACATATATTCTGTATTCATAGTCTATTCATCGATTTTCCTAATATTATAAAGAGGTAGAGTTTCTCACTTTGTTTGTTTATATAGGGTAATTAATATTCGGAAATATTGATCCGTAAATGAAAAGTTACATCGCGTATAAGATGCTGCAAAAAAGCAAGTTTTAATTAAATATGCAAAGTATCTATATCCTTTTCTATTCTAAAATAAATTTTGTGTGATAACAATGACAAATATCTCATTTTAGTGACCTTTCATGGATCCAAATTGTTAAATTAAGCATCTAGTATTTAAAGTATTTTTATTAGTGTGGGTGTAATCTTGCAATCCAATAGAGTTTAGATTCGTTTGAATGATCAACTAAAAGAAACTGTTTACTCGCATTTGCAGGTAACGGGTATATTCCTACATCTAGCCTCCGAGAGATCTTAGCAGCTCTTGACGATCAGCTAACGCCTGACCAGCTCAACGAAATGATAGCCGAAATAGACACCGACGACTCGGGCACTGTTGACTTCGATGGTAAATATAACACATTGTTCCAATTCTGAATCATCTACCATTTAAAAATAATAAAATAGATAAATGTCTTTTAAATTTGAAACAACTTATTTGAGCTATTGTAATCTGTAATAAAACTTTTAATCTTAAAAAACAAATTTCCTTTTCTAACAACTACAAACATCCTTTTCTAATAACTACTATATTAAAAAGGAAACCATAGACTGAAGATTTATATAGGGCAGAAGACCCAATTTTGACCCCATTTTGGTTACTTGGAACTTCAAGATGTTCTAACTTACGCATAGGCAAATAAATTACCTTACCGTAAAAGGTTTTTAATACGATTTTTAAATTAAATAAAATGCAGATAAATGTTTTTATTTGCACAATTTAAGAAGTTTATTAAATTTCTTTATTTTGATTTCAGAGTTCATGGAAATGATGACTGGTGACTGAAAAATGGATTGATCAATCAACGCTCTTCAATGTTGATGTTTCTAGTATATAATAAATTATTATATTATATAGTTCTAGTTTCATATGTTCCCAATGTTTTAATAACTAACCAATAGTGTTATTCTGTAAAAATACAGTGTACTTTTGCGTTTACAGCCTTAACAATATTAGCATCGCATTTCATTTTTAATGTAGAATTTACATTAGATACTTTGTGGTCCCTAACTTTAGCTCTTTGTAACGTACAGAATATGCAACAGCACTATGCATGGAAGAGAATTCGGAACTCATTATCATACTAAACGGCGATAATCGGAATACCAGTGCTCACTCCACTACCATTTGCGTACATTAAGCTGGATTAATTTGAATACTCAAAGGTCGTTTTGTTAATGTTTCGTATAAACTTTTGCTATCGAATTCGTTTGATTACGAGATTACAGATATATATTTTTTTATTATGACTCCGTTAAAAAAGGATTCACACTATTTAAAATAACCTATTACCAGTAGGTTATTTTTACCGATTACCAGCTTTTAGTATGGAGTATCACCTTCATAGATAATGCCAAACCAAGTGCTAACCCGCTATAAAAACTATTGCAGAGAACAATTTGCTCTCATTGTGATTGTTTGTGATTTACAGACGTTTGGGTAACTATTGTTATATAGAGTTAGTGGTTTTTACTTATTTAAAGTACAAGAAGTTATTTGGAGTAATTTGTGTACTAATGATAGGTTTTATGCTTAGAGGCTTTAAATTAATTACAAATATATTAGTGTTATGGGGTGATCTAATCCTTCTTATACATAGTTGCAAGGCATTCAAATAATCATCCATCCCTAAAAACATAGGTAAAAACAAAAGATACAATCATATTCTGTAAATATTAAATCAAAGTGAGCATTTCACTTTTCTTGTCGGAGTTTGTTTCGTCAATTCTTCTCAGACAAGACTGGTGTTAGTTTTACGGTAGTAGTAAATAAATGACTTAGATGTGTTTTTTTTTTAAATTGATGTAAACGTTTCAATTAAATATAAAATTTTTATATTATGAATGAGTCCAATAGTATTGTTTAGAAGCAATACTGAATACGGAACCTGTAAACGGTCCGAACGTCATAAAAGAAAACACAAACGCGATGAAACCGTTTAAAGTTGTCTAATTTAAAGTAATATTTTCGTCTAACGCTTAACTTGAACAATTCCAATGATCGTTTAATTAAATATATCTTCATTCAATATCTAATGTCAAATAGATATAGCGTTCGTGAATAACTTTCAAATATCAAATCGAAACTCAAAAATACATAAATTAATTAAACCACCAACATCTAATTCAAGTTGAAGTATTTAATCATAAAATCAACATATAAAAACATTCAGTGAATCATCCATAATGACCCTCGTGGAGGAGTCTGAATGAGACGCTCACTTCATGCATTAAAACGTTACTCTGAATGAGAAGTGAAAAGTGCCGCAGTTGATTTGCTCGCTACGGGCTGTGAAAAACTTTAAAGAAGCTGTACTCTTTTTATCTTTCATTATTATATTTGATTTTAATTTATAAAGAATTACATGTTTTGGTTTTTGTTTTATACTTAACTCTTTGTACTAAAACTGTAATATAAAAAGATAAATAAATCTTCTAATATCTCGTTAAAATACCTAGTTTCCATCATCCTCTTCGATATTTTAGTCCGTTACCTCTATTTGAATCTTTTCTATATAAAAAAAATATTTTCAAAATTCCGATTTTTTTCAGTATTTTCTTTGATGTTGGAAAATAAGTCCCAAAGTAAGCTCCAGGACAAAATACCTTTTAGCACCAATATGAGTGATCCAGTAGCATATACATCTGCTGAGGCTCATCCTCTTTCTTAAGGATGCAGATTTACCCGCTCGTCTGCCATTGTCCGTGCACAATGGTTGGTCTGCAAGCTGGACATATTAAAAAGATTGCTCAAATGGAAGCAGCCAGTCATAGCCAATGCCGAACTGGAAGTAGCCAATTTGGAACTGGAGGTGTGCCTCCAGTTGTGAACTGGCCAATCTAGAATCCGAGTGTGATAGAAGCTTCCGATCAGCGGTCGGAAAATGGTTAGACAAAAAATCTCAATATTCCTAAAAGAAGACAATAGTGGTAGAAGAAGCTTACTCAGTTCACTCAACATCTCAGCTCAGCAAACAGAAGAGCCAAACCCTCCTCCTACCATAGGGAATATTCTCAATTGTAATAGCTTTATTAGCACACAACATCGCTTCATAACGAAAATCTGAATCATAAGTGGGGTAACCTACGGCTGCTTCTTTTCGACGGTAAGTCTCTGGACTGACTGGCTTTTAAAATAGTGTTCGAGGACACAAGAAGCACATACTCAGCATCCGAAAACTTGACAGGAATTGGAGCATGTCTAAGAGATGCAGCGCAGAATGCAGTGACGGATCTGCTAATAAATTAAATACAGATAGTTATGACCTTGATAAGCTTGTAGATTGCATAAATACCATTATAATCTATAAAATTATTTCAACACAGGTGTTATTTAGAAACACCAGATAACAGTCCACGGAGCACACTCCCATCGGATCATCTAAGAATAGCGAAAATTCGTATTCTCTACATTTTCAGATGTTAGCTAGAATCCTACCCCGAAGAAATCAGATGTATAAGAAATGGCCTACCATATTATCTCGTAGTCGTTAGTTGAAATTACCCGCCTCCTTTGAAAACAACAAGATAGAAATTCTGCGCTTAACGTCTCATATCACCTTAGCTCGGGACTTGATGAAACAATTAAGTTTCCAATTCTTCTTCACGGAAAACACTACGCCATTCGACTGCTTATATTATCATAGGAGAACTACTCACGCTACCAACAAGACGGTCATCAATGAGATCAAACGGACCTACTTGATAATTAGCCCGAGGAATACACATAATTGTCAGTTTTGTTGAATCGGTCGTGCCATACCCAACTTCCCATGAGAGATCTACCAAAAACTAACTCACCATCGTCGATTTTCCTTTGTTGACCTTAATTATTTCGGCCCAATAAATGTTTTTGTTGATCACAGAACAGAGAAAATGTACTTGGCCCTTTATACATGTCTCTCCGTTCGAGCTAGCCATTTGGGAGTGGTCAACTTTTCTACGGATGCTACCATGGCCTTGTGAGTATTCGTTGCTCGCCTCGGAATACCATCTGAAATATATTCTGATAACGGAACTGCGTTTGCTGGTCTTAATAGACAACTTAAAGCTCTTTATGAAATGCCATTTTAGAATAATTCGTGGCTGAAAATATACGCTGCAAGTTTATCCTGCCTTCAGCGCCTTTTATGGAAAGAGCGAGGTAGAGACTTATAAGATCAGTGAAAATTGCCATGGAAACCTCCTTAGGCAACAGAACCCCAACCGACGAAGTTCTTAAAATTCTTTTATGCGAAATCAAGGCGATTGTCAACTCACTCAACACATCAGATCAAGAAGCTATCACACCTTTTCACTTCATTTTTCATTTCATCTGGTAAGCCCATTTCAGCCAATTTGGAAACTTCAGACCAGTGCAGCAGAGTAGGGTAGCGGAAAGCTTTATTAACGGCTGATGCATTTTGACAACGTTAGCTTAAAGAGTAACTGCCAACCCTCAGACCAAAAAGTCGCAGAAGAGAAAATCTAGATATTAATATCGGTGATGTTATCATAATCACTAACAGTTCCTTACTAATAGCTTCTTGGCCCAGGAGTCTTGTCACAGCCCTTTACCTGGCAGAGATGGCGTGGTGCAAGTAGCGGATGTAGAGACTCGACCAGGTAAGCTCCGTTGGCCTTTGAAGAAATTGATTATTCTTCCAGTTTAAAAATGGGACCCAGTGCACGACAGCACCACTTTTTATCTTTGATTATACTTTTTTGTTTTATACTTTAATTTTTGTGCTGAAACTGTAATTTAAAAAGATAAATAAATCTTCCATTATCTGGTTTCCATCATCCACCTCAATGAAAGCAGTTACAGCATTAAATTTTTATTTCTAAGTGAAATATCACTGTGACGATATTCTGTTCAGTGCTTATAGAATAGCGCCACGGTCTGCAATCGTTGTTGTTAAGCAACTTTCGCAAGGATCGGTCACGGGATGGATGACCAAAAAACAAAAATATTATTTCTACTCCTTGCTTCGGAGGCACGTTAAGCTGTTGGTCTCGGCTGCATTTGAAGTCTTTAATGCCCTCCTATCCACAATGGGCCTGCGTAGAGGATCATGGCCAATGCTCTTTAACCATCCATAAAGAAGACCTGACCTTAACGACTAGAAAAAGGGCTGATGACAATGAGTTTCATAATTATTTTATTTTTAAGTAAAATAATTGTTCTCTGACATTAAATTAAAACTACTTATCTAAACTATTTCTTAAAATAATAACTAAACTAAATTAAAAATGTCTCCTAGATCATTGCCTACAGGTAAGGTACCCAGAAGGCTGCGAGCGTTACCTCTTTGAATAGCTAAAATAATTCTTTGGGCGAGGTATAAACCAGCCTTCTGATCACCTCAAAAAGTCAGATCAAAAAGTTTCTTTTTTAACTCTTGATAAAGACGATGGGCTCCAGGGCCCCACGGACCCATCGTTTCGACCCCAAACGGCTCAAATATGTAGGTATTACTTATTAAGGTAAATATCACGGTGACGATATATTATTCAGCGCTTATAGATTGCATTAGAATATTTTATTTTAAATTTAAGAATGCGTACAAAAAAGGGATAAAAGAAAAGGTTACTCTGTTGTCTGTCTGTAAGTTCGGTTGTCATTCTCTGAAACTACTGAACCGATTGAATTGAAATTGGGTACAATTGTATAAATCTTGGGTTCATGCATAAATTAATAAAGTTCAGTAACATCTTTCGAGTTTGATGGGCAGTGGCAGATTAAGGGGTGGAGTGCTCTGGTCCTGGGGGCTCTAAATAGCTGCAAGGAGGCCCCGAAGGAAAACAAGTAGAGCCAGTAGCGGTAGTTTACATTAAAATTACGAACTATAATAGTTAAAATTATTTTCAATGCCTTATCTTCCTGCCTAGCTTCGTAGTTGATTTATTTTCTTAAAATACTTAAGAAATCTATGTGGTGGGGGGGGGGTTAATAGGGTAAGTCCTTTACTGGTAATGGGACTAATTTACAAACGTTCTCATTGCAAGCTGAGATTGATAAATGTCTCTTGATTTACATCTAGACGCCTGCTGCGCTCCAAGTTATTAATCCATCAACCACCATTCTAAGATTAATGTGAACATAAATAGAGAATATATTTTCATTATAGCTCAGGGGTGTAGTGGATAAGCGCTGCGGCCCGTGATCGTTGTTGTTAAGCAACTTCCGCGAAGTTCGGTCACGGCATGGGTGACCAAAAAAAAATATCTCGAGCAACTCCTTGCTTCGAAAAGCTAACGTGCTTTTCGTAGCTGTTGGTCCCGGCTGCATTTGTAGTCGTTAATGCCCTCTGATCCGCAATAGCTCAGCGTGGAGGGTTTTGACCCATGCTATTTAACCATCCATAAGTAGGGAAGGTCTGACCTTGAAGACTAGAGAAAGATTGATGACAATGATTTTCAAAATTATTTAAAACAATTATAAAGGTCAAAATATATAAACTACGGCTTTCCAGCGGTTTTATCTGCTTTGAATTTGGTTAATTTTCTCGATAAAACTATCCTAAGTTCTTTCCTAAAGTTAACTCTATCCGTGTACCAAATTTAATTTAAATTGAATTAGAAGTTTGGTCGTGATAATGCATCAAACACACACACAGAAAGAGAGAGTCAAAGTTGCTTTCACACTTATAAATATTAATATGGATGTAGATACTAGATTTTCGCCAGCAGTTAAGTCCATGTGGTACTTGTAAGTACATTCTAGGATTAGAGAATTGTGTAGGATAGAAAATAGCCTATATTCTATAAATTTTGCCTGAAGAGTAACAAAAATACTTTCTGAGGATGGATCTCAGAAACTCTCACATTTATACTATGAGTAGGATAAAATTATCGACATTGGCAAAAAACCAGACATACATTATACCTTGTTGGTGAATGCATTCGCAGCGTTGCATTGAAATATTTATCCTATAAAAATGGCTTAAATTGTTATTCTTAAGAAAACGACTGCAAAAACCGAACTAAAAATAAAACAAGTTGTATTAAGGTGGAATAAAAGTAACTGTGGAACTTACATTATCCCTAAACATAATCAACTTTTTTGAACAGTCATATAAAAAACGCAAATGTAAATACATCGAATCGAAACAAACATCTTGCAATACAGTTCAATACTTCCCAAAAATGGGTTTTCAGGTCATATATAGCCAGTGTCACAGGGCGGTGAAATATACCAGTACCTATATCTGAGAGAGAGATTCCATATAATTGCCTTTATGAATAATTCAAACATTTTGGGTCTACCTCATAACTAGCGGATATTTAGTTGGTCAAATTTTGTAATGGAAATATCATGTAATGATATTCATATCCAATTTATTTTTATTTTATACAGTAAATCAAATACATTTTTGTGTAATGTTGTGAATTGTACTGTATTGCATAGTTAATACTCTGTCATACAATATGGAGACAGGAATAATTTCTTTGAATTTAATATAGAATTGAAAACTTTGAATAAATTAACAAATACTTTAACCAATGAATAATTCTCACCATACGGCTCCTTATTGTCAACATCCTATCATTGTCCCCATTGATGATATACAGGCATTCTAAATGAATCGAATCGAATAAGGCGAATGGGACCTGCATGACCCACATAGGTCAATTCGGACTGATGGGTGTTAACGGCTACAGATACAGTAGTTACCAACGACGTGACACATCTTCTGAAGCACAAAGGAGCTCAAGATTATAATTTTTTGATCACTCATCCTATGGTCGGCTCTTGCGAAAGCAACTTAATTTCCGCATCGCAAACCTCGCCAATCGGCTTGTGGCGACTGATACGTAGCGCCATCTAACACATCGCAGTAACATAGCCACAACAATCGATTGTAAGACGAACTGTAAGAAGTTTCAACAACCAGTCACGAGATGGCGCTGTACATTGTTAATTATAATAATACAAATCGTTTAAAACAAAGGAAACCTACATCGCCCACAATGAGTTTAATTACCAATTCGCATAAATAGAACGTCTAACCTACATCTGTTGAACCGCGGTCCCCGGGTTAACGACACCTAGCTTGGAGGCAGACAATTACCCTTTAGTCTCCCTTGCCCAGTAATCTCCATTACCCAGCAGGACCCACACCTTCACCATTACAGCTCAGCATTCGGTTCTTAATACGTGTAAAATGAACAATACTCAAAATAAACATTCTACTTGGATAATGGATAAATTAAATAGATCTTAATCTATTATTTTAAAAAAAAATATTCGTTGAATTTGAACGTTTTATGTGCCCATAACGGCTACTAAAACTTAAATTGTTTACCACAATCAGTGAGTTTGCAGGTGTACCGAGTAAGTTCCTGAATACGATTTTCAGGATTGGTTTTTCCCTTTCCAAGGTTCCGTAGACACATGGCAAAAAAGGACCCTTAAATATACGTCATGTCTGTCTGTCTGTATCTTACATTTTTATTACGCTATTCACGGTTTAAACTTTGTTGTTAGGATGTGTTTTGAGAACCATGCGCGGTTTCTACACAGAAATTAGTAATAAAATAATGAGCTCACATGCATAAATTTTAAATAAATAAAAATTAAACCTATCACTTTTGAATTAAGCGTGAAAAATCTAATAAAAAATGTGAGCTATAGATTTTATGAACAAGTACCTACTCGTATTACAATTTATTGATTTGAATGAGATATAATCAACAGTTTTTGAGCTGTACCACATTTTCAAAAACCATAAATATAATTATGAAAAACAAACTATTTATTTGCTAATCTATACTCAACTACCGAAGCTTTTGTAGACGAGTCAGACTAGCAAATGGCCACTGCTTTACATTGATTGAACAACGTAGCTATAAAGTCATACCTCAAATGTAATCAATACCAGGCACCCAATCTTATGTCAGTTGCTCCATCTTTAGCGTGAATTGTATGTGACGCTCGGTGGCGTAGTGGATAAGCGCCGCGGCCCGCGATCGTAGTCGTTAAGCAGCTTTCGCTAGGGTCGGTCACTGGATGGGTGACCAAAAAATTATTATCTCGAGCTACTCCGTGCTTCGGAAGGCACGTTAAGCCGTTGGTCCCGGCTGCATTAGCAGTCGTTAATACCCTCCAATCCGCATTGGGCCAGCGTGGAGGGTCATGGCCCATCCTCCTTAACCATCCATAAGGAAGGCCTGAGACCCTGCAGTGGGGACGTAAAGGGCTGGTGGTGTATTCGATTTCAATAGCTGTATGAAGTTCAATTATTAATAAGTAGTAGTAGACCCACAGATATCCCCCGGGTCCCAGCTTGAAGAATGTCTATGGAGTGTCTGTATAGAGATTTGCATGTTGTGCGTATTAGAATAAAATACAATCCTTCTTGGAGGAACTGGGATGGCAGGACTAAGGCTTTAACCGTTCGCCCGCAAAATAGGCACCAAGTGTCGAGTTGCGGAAAACACCCGTCGACAAGAAGAAGAAGAATGCTGTGCGTATTACAAATTTTCAAGCGTTCACGACGTCTTACAACAATGCAGTACCTGGCTACTAATAGACACTGCCCAATATTACGCCAGTAAATCCATGTATTCCAAACTTCTTGTTCTAATATCAAAATTAATGTCTATTATTTTGAATATAATCTATTCTATTCTGTCTACAATGAGATGTTTCTGTATTGTGTGTATTAAGTACTTACCATATATTTGTCTTGTCTGATTCTACGCTGATGATCGTGAGTCTACTGCTAAAACAAACTACAAAAGTATCGCATGACACATGACCAGTGATCAAATAATAAACAATGATTGTCGGAACGAATAATTAATATTTCTATAAGGCATCCTATTCATTATACAAGAATCTAGAATTCACTGCTAACTCGATAACCAGTGAAAAGACAATATAAATTTATCTTCGAATTTTCAATAAAGCGAACGAAGTTGTTTCTTTGTTCATTCAAGTTTATAATCGATTTAATTAAAATCGAATTGTAATGAACCAGTTGTAATTTATAACAGTTTTAAGGCAAGAAAAAAAGTATGGCACTTGACACGAATGTTTTAATAAAATATTAAGCCATAATTAAAACTAACAATATCATGTCAAATGCACAAACAAATCACATTCGAGCCGAAAACCAATGCCGACCAAAACAACCAACCAAATTAAAAAGTCAATGTGATGGAACGGCGCGGCGTGATAAAGCGACTTCTTCCATTACCTGACTTACACTCCTAAAGCTACTGGTGCTAGCGCTCCGAGCCTGCAAGAAGAAAGAGTCGTTCCTATACACTAGCACACACAGCCTTAAGGTGGCGAGCTGGATGACAGCGTTAGCGGAAGCAATATAAAGAAGCGAGTTGTCTTATAATAGAACGTCACATTTTTAACTTATTTTTTTAATAATATATGATTAATTTTGTATTCACAATGCTATACTGAAAAGTATTCTTAATGAAGAGTGGCAGGGACAAAGTAGATTGTTTAAGCATTTTCCATTAAAATTATTTATTATATCCAATAGTATTTTTATCTAATCATTTTTATAAACGAAAATATCGACAAGATTAGTTTTAATAATAATATTTCTAAATTACTAAGAAATATTATTTACGTTATTTATTCTGAATCTAAGCTAATTTGCAAGATTCAAATGATTTCGCTTTAAGTGGACAAATTTAATTATAAATTTAGATATAAAAACAATTGTAGTGTGAACTATACACCAAATTTACTACATTTTCTTTTTTAATGTAGCACAATGAACATTAATAATAGCACTTCATAAGCGGGAAATATAACCATTATAAAATAAAACGGACATAGATATCTCTTAACGCCCAAAAATAAGCTAATTGTGACGTAACCCTCGATTTTCAAGAAGGGTTAAAAAATATTCGAACCACATTATTATGGCCACTGGCACCTCTTCCGCTATCATCCAGTTAGTAGCCTCAGTTACAGCATAAGAATAACAAACAGTATCCAAGAATAACTTAAGGCAAATGAAACCATAACACGATAAAACTAATTGTGGTTCTGATATAAAAATTCTCACCCAATTCCTATCTTACTGCATTGTACAAACGCGATAGCGAGACTTATACTTGTATATTTATTAGAATACGTAAGTTGTTAAAAGAATTTGTCAATACTGTCTGCGGATACTGGAAAATTAAATGCGAATCTCTTAAATAAAATAAACGTTACCAAAATAGGTGTAACAACGTTAACCGTTTCGCATCTAAAAGTTTATTATTCTTATAAAAACGACGACCAAGAAGATTTGCATGCTCATTGCATAACACATTAAGTGATAAAACGATTTAATACGAACGCGTTGGGAACTGTATAACAGTTTATTAGTCCATAATTTGTAAAAAATAAGTAAGGACGAAGGAGGTGAATTAATTTAGAAATAAAAAGTAAAAATTGTTAAAAGTTAAAAAAAAGGAATAAAATATATTCACGTGTTTACACTTTATTAATAAACAATCAAAAATACTTATAAAAATATGATTTAAAATTTTACCGTTGTTACAAACATGAATAACATGACTTATATCTTTCAATAACTGAGCTCAAATTGCTACAAATTAAACCATATTTTATGAGAATTTGGCTATGAAAAAATACAAACATTTATACAAAATACAAACAACAAAAATCATTTTGTCATCAGTGTACATATATAAAACATAAAAAAGAAAAAGAAACTATAATCAAATTTAAACGGTTAATAGCAAATGACGAAATGCAAAACTCTTTGGGTGCTATAAAAAAGATCGTTATAAGATCGTATAAGTCGCACAGATCATTATAAGTTCCCAGAAACGTGTTCGTTGTCCACTCCAACAACTAAATAGTTTCACAGTGCAATATCGTGCCACAGCGATTCAGAAAGAGAAAGAAAATACGTGCAGTAATCTTATTGGTCGGTCCACACAAACAGATTAAATATTTGCACAGAATTTTGAAGCTGAATTTGATAATAAACCATCACCTCAAACCATAAACAGTTACGATTAGTAATAATTAATTCAAAACGTAAGCAATAAACTTAATTTTTCAAATGTTTATTACTTGAGTGAAAATATGACATGATTTCCAGTAAGAATGTGGTAAGACTGTAACAGAAAATGTTCATATAAAATATCAATATATAACTCAAAGACAGCTTCAAAAATACACAGAACAAATAATTCATTAAATGCAAGCAATTTCATTGTGTCGTATTGAAATTGAAAACAGTGAATTGAGTTTCATAAGAGTCACCAGAGGAGAAAGCTAAATAGATTGCAAACCAAAATCGAATGACCCTTTTCATCGCTCTTTATCTTATTAATTCATTGAGATACTTTAGTCAACTAATTAAAAGCTATCGTTATAACGCTTTAAATAGCAGAATAACGATAACGGCTAAGTATTTCAAGCACTAGAAATTTTAAATTTGAAAAAACACATATATACGATTCTGTAAAGAGTCTTTATTTTGGTTTTTCTGAACATTTAAAGCATTTGCCAAGACAATCAGCAACACCAAATTATTTACAACATATACACGTATCGCTTAAACATTTAGATAGATACACTTATTTAGCTGATGTCACTGTGCAAATATAGCGTTAAAAGTTTGCTCGTTGACACACAATATAATGAATATGAAATCATCCTCGTTACCTGGAAAGTTAATATTAGTTTTGACAGTTAAACCTTTTTGTTATGGTATTAAGAGAGAAAGTAACTAATTGTGCTATAGTGTCTCTATTATAGAATACTGGAGTTCATTTTTAAATCGCTCGTAATAAGAAATTTGGTAATTTTCATTAAGTTCTGGCAGGCTTATTTCAAAGTTTAATCGATTACAAGTAATATACGACAATAGTCATACTATTCCTTATTTGGTTTGTTGCCAAATATGGAATAGTAGATAATGTTTGTGTTGAATTAAAATGCTTAATTTTCAGTATTTCATAAATAAAATATTTAGTTTCTGCAAATCAAACTATAGTAATTTAGGATACGTTTAAATTGATCGTGTGAGAAAAAGTAAAAAATATAACGTTTTCTTATAACAAACAGCTTTGATATTCCGCTAATATACCTTGCCGACCGCGAGTACACGATGCTGTCGCAATATAAGAATTTTAATAAAATAAAACTTTAATTAGCTTTTGAAGTAGGTTTTATAACAATAATATTTTTTTTTACACAAATTTATACATTTCAAAGAAAGAAAAATATTCACCAGGCAACCAATGGTAATTCAGAAAAAATAGAGAAATAATAGTTATGAAGGGGAGTCGATCTAACAGCGACAAGAATATCAAATAGATAAACATGTAAAAAAAAACAGATATCTATATAAAAAAGCAAGGAGTTAAAAGTTGGAAAGAAAGTAGCTCTTCATTTATGCGGCAAAGGATCCCAAAGTGAGCTTTCATAATACCTTCTGGTAACGAGTTCTAAAATAGATTGAACAGAAAAGGAGCTGTGAGATGCGATATCAAGGGTAAGAGGCATAGCGCAGAATACATTAGACTGTGATAAGGAGTTGTGATAGGAAAAAATCTTTTAAAGTAGGGTTTGGACATAGGCGAGTGTTAAATAGAGAAGCGTAAGAGTGTGTACGACCCTCAGCCGACGAAAAGGGAGTCAGTTAAGTTTTGAGTGAAAAGGCTGAGTATTTTCAGCGCATCTATTTGAGGATTCCATGATAAAAAAGTTTTATTTCAATTATCCTCTAACAATGTAACAGCCTTATTTTCGATTTTGCATACGACGTTAAATTTTGAATAGAATCTCAGTACTGCTCTAGATAGTTAACTTTCGATTTAAATAACTTTGAATACTAGCTGCAATAAAATAAGAGCCATAAATTTCTTCGACACCATGTAACGATAATTCATGACAAAATGGCAGCTACTTTAAAAGGAAGACAATATATCATATCGAAATATAACGATGAATCTTTCTGAAGTAAATTCATTTTTATCCTGTCACAATTGATTCCGATCTCTCCAAAGTTGGGGGAGACTTATCAACCTTAATTAATATAATATCATTTTTTTTTTTTACTATTTTTCTCTATAATTATGAATATATTCATTAAATTATATATTATATTCATAAATATGGAGAAAAATGGTGTTTATCTAATTATCGCAATAATAAATTTGTTATATAAGAATGAATTATAAAAAACATATACATTAAAGTAATATTTCATAACCAAAATATTATTTTTATTATTAAAAACAAAGACTTAAGTAGGTAAATGATTGAAATATTAATAAAAGTCAGCTGTCTGATAAAATAGTTTGATTAAATGTAATACCTAATTTCATTACAAATATAGAATATGTAGAAACCCCAATGCAAATCAAATCGCGCTGCCGCGAGAGACGGTTATTACGAAATACACTAGACGGACATGTCCGCGAGCAAATTTGCAGACATGTCCGCTCGTTTTGGTTCTATAGATCTGTGTAATGACTGCGACGGTCTTACACTAGAAAACTACACATATCTTATTGTTGCGCGGTCCAAAGACATGTCTGCAGACTTGCCCGCGGGTATGTCCGACTAGTGAATTCCCCGTTCAATACATTATTTTATTTGTATCTCATTCCTTCACACAATACAGAGCAACAAAGAAGCAATGGATTGCGAAATGTGAATTTATGGTATTCGAAAAGGTAATAAATTTTACGTACCGTACAGAATTCTGTTACCTTCATTATATTTATTGTTAACGTCTGTGAGTGTATATGTGAGTAAGTATTTATGCTTCACATCTCACGATCTACAATCTATTTGCTGCGGATACGATCAGAGATACAATTTATTTTCTCCTAGCTGTTTTCCACAGATTTCGCCCGCGTAAGTTATAGCTTATGTCAACCGCGTATGATAATCGGGCCAGTAGTGTCGGAGCATATTCAATGCAAGCTAACAAACAAACAAATATGTAATCTCTATATTATATATAAAAGCGAAAGGTCACTCACTCACTAACTCATCGCGAAATCTCAGAAACTACAAGTTTCAAATTTTGCATTCGGGTTCTTCTTTGCACGTAGGTGGTGACTAAGACGGGATTTTACGGAATTCGTAACCGGAAACCAGAGCGACTTGCAACTTTGACATCAATATTACCGGAATGAAAACTCTTAAACCAAATTTGCGCTACTCTCACAGAAACTGTACTATGTCCATAAATGCCACAATGTTTTTCGCGGCTTGCGTTGTATTTTTACCTTTGTTTGTAATAAGATTTTAAAATGTATCGAGTTTCTTCATTAAATTCACTCATTTTGACAATAAGAAAAACAAATGAAAGTTGCGTAAATACGCATACGCGTAAATTAGGAAAATACGCATTTTAAAATGTAGAAGAGATTCGATACATTTTAAAATGCGTATTTTCCTAATTTGTTTTCCAAGTTACCTTCTTTAAAATTTAAACTTTCTAATAATAGCGATAAATAATGCCAGAAAGATTTTATTACAAGTTTATGCATACTATACGCGTAAAGACTTTTCCCAACCTAGTAATAAAACAGATTCAATACTTTAAGTGTGATAACAATATTTGTGATCACGTCATTCATCACGAGTGTCGGAGTGGTTTCGGTATGTTGTCCGCCGGCGAAGCAGAAGTGTGTAAATACGTAATATCGTGTAACACGACGAATGCAACATGGCCGGCGGAAAGGCGGTATCCGCCGGATATTGGCGGCTAAAGAAACATGAATGGATAGACAGGACTTTGCCAAATCCACAATATATGTGGCAGTTGATTACTATTTTAGATAAAAATATACTTATATACAAAAATCTCTTGTTACGAAATCATTGATAAAATAAACCCCGAAACTAGTGAAAAGATAGGATAAATTTAATATTAATTATTATCGCATAATATCAAAATATTTAATTACGTAATTTCAAATCTTAAACGTCTTTACTGCTGAAAATTACTATAAATAATATAACTGGTCACCTACGTGGATCACATGATTTTCATACTTTTATTAAACTATGTGGTTATGATAGACCCGAAATCTAGATATAGGTTTCCCCGAATTAGATTAGACCCCCCGAATTATATAGGTTAGACCCGAAATCTAGATATAGGAAATTTATTCTTAATTTTTAACCAAGTAGCTAAATATAATTTTTTGTCGATCCTATTCTTACTCCATACATGATATAGTTTTTTCAGTTTCCCTAGTAATTTGGGTTGTGCGTTATTATTACCCATTAAGTCAGTTTTTCTGTTTATATACTTAAAGAAATAGAAACATAGATTATAAAGTAGTCTCTATTCTAGTTTTATTTGTCTGTGGAACCGTTTATCGATTCGCAGTCGTACTCCAAAGCGCCCATTCAATAGCTCAACGACCATTGCCGAAGCTAAACTGAACGCACGACTTAGATAATGCCATTGTATTTCATTAATTTACGTGATTACGAAAACCAGTACCTACATGATTTTTTATAAACTCCTAAGAATTGAAAAATATGTTCTTTTTCTACTTAATCATACATGTAATTTAATTTAAGAATTGGTCTGCACATGTTTTTGTTTACAAGGTATATATCAATTTATTCAGACTATTTTTCATATATTTATAATATAAGAAAGTTACTTAATTATAAATAACAAATCAAGACAAGAGCTCTTTAGTTTCTCCATTTAATATTAAAGCTTCAGTTTTACATAACAAAATGATTTGATAAAGGGTCCAATATCTACAGAACAAACAGGCAACATAAACCTCATGTTTATTTATGGCTATTGTAATATTGGATCCAATTCGGGTATTAAAAAGACATAACCTTTTGTAATAAATATAACACGATTGAATAAACATAACTTGTTAATGTTCATATTAAGCGGTAGATTGAAAATTCTCATGAGTACAATTAAAAAGTAGTGGACCGAAAATTGCACCCGATAATAAACTTTAAATTTGTGACGGTAACTTCGATAATAAATGGATGAATGGTATGATTGTTAACTTTGCAGATTGGAAAGCCGTAAAATACAGAATAGTAATACTATTGTTTTAAAGATTACTCCAATACAAGAATGAAATATATAAGTGTTCAACATTATCAAATGCTTATAAGTAACCGGAAAAAATATATATAACGTCTTCTTTCGTTGAATCCATACTCAGAATTTTTTAACTTTCATAAATTATTTTAGAGAGCAATAGAATTTGTTGATAAACAGCTATTATCGGATAAACGAGATTACTTTAATAACAATGTGCTATGAAATTATGATAGATGCAATCAGAACTCATTAGTCGAGTCTCGTTAAAATTTCCAGTCCAACCTCACCGCCCGTCACTCTGAATACGAACAATAGACGATAGTTTCGCTGATTAAACTATACTTAAAGCCTACAAAACTACCTGGTATTCTAGGCATTAAAATTATAAAACAAGTTTAACTTTGGATAAATAATAAAAATATTAATAAATAATTTACCAGCTCCAAGTATTTGTTATAACATTATACCAAATTATAATCATAATTCTTACCAATGTTACAGAGAACAAATATCTGATTTTTTATTTGGATTGAATAAGCTCCAAATCAACTGGACCCATCTACAATTTTTTTCACATACAGGAAGCTACATATCATACGCAGGTGACACAGACTATAATTTACGCGGAAAAACCGCTAGTTTGAACAAAAAATAAACAAATGCCTTTATAAATAAATATTTAGTTTTGTACGTTACATCTGAAATATTTCGCTTTAAATAAATCATTGAATGATTGTTTAGTTTTATAAGAGGTACATATAATCCGATCCGATATTAGGTTCTTCTTCATAATCACGTCACACTGAGTCATTATCGAAATCTCATTAAAATTTCATAACAAATCGAACAAAACTATCGCAGGTAAGCGTAAACATTGATGAGGTTTTAATACAAGTTTTGAATTTATTTTTAATGACGGAGCGTCGTCAGTAGCCTTTTTGTAACAATTTTTCTGTTATTCTTATTTTTATGACAAAATTATTTGGTGTTTGGGCAATGATCAATTTATGAAAACAAAAACACGAATTAATAAAATTGTCTCGACAAAGGAAGTAGCTTTAAAAACTACTAAACCACTAATATATTATCATTTTTAGATTTAAGCAACACCTTAAAGATTTTACCTATGTGTAAAAATTGACGACATCGAGCTTACCGTTTTCTGTAATTAATGCGATTTAGAATGCAAGTAAGCATCAGACCTTAAAATGCTAAATCATCGTCAAACTCATTAAAATTGTTTGGATGTATATCGAAACAATTTAAAAAAAATCCTGTGATCAGGAGAGATTAATTATATATTTTTATATACATATAAATATAAAAATGCTTTATTATCACTGCTTTATTTATCATTGCAATTTAAATAATTTTTCATTCGCATAAATATGTTATGGCCATAGTTAAGGAAGTTAGCCTTTTTTATTTACATACTATTTTGTTCTATATTGTATCTGTCCGGTCTTAGATGTAGTAATTATTATACAATGTATTCTATTCCTAAAACTCGGTGCTCATTTATGAAGAGTCGTTTATATGACGATAAATAAATTAGCGTTTGAAATAAATTTGTGCCTAGTTCATTGTTGTCTCGAGTTTCTCTAAATAAAATTTTATCATACAGCTGACTTTGAGAATAATATTTTGGAAATGCAGAATTAAAGAACATAAATTCAAAATTTAATTTCTCTACAACCGCTGTTAAAAGTTAGTGAAAAGAAAGTTATCTCATTTATAGACAAATATATTTGATTTTTTTAAGATAATTATTTATAAAATAAACCCAATACCTTGCTTCTGTTTCTGGGATCCCTGAAGTCTTCTTTCGAGGCTTTCCTTCTCTTATCCTTCAAGATCATGCGAGCTGCTGCGAACGCCATCTTAATATCCAAAAGATCTCTTTCCTCACAATTAACACTTACTGAATTACTAACGAGTCACTCAATCGACTAACAACACCTTCACTATTATTACAGAATCGAAGAACGTAATCACAGATTATTTTCAAATTTGAATTTTCCAATTGACTACAATTTTACTATCACTAAAGTAACACTTTAACACTTGCTCCTTTTACTTGGAATTAAACTTAACAACTTATTGCTTTTCGTTGATTTAATATTAATAATAATTTCGAACAACATATAATCACTTTGTTTATTATAATTGAATTTATATTAATTGAACTTGTTAATACTGTAAATAAAATTTTAAATGTGTAAAGTTAAATGGTTTCGGAAGTTATAAACAATAATGAAAATGCTAGTGTTTCAAATATGAAAGAGCAAAGACTTAATATACCACAATCTTAACATAACCTAGCCAGAATATTAATACATTATAACATTAATAGAAATATACATATTAAATAATCAAAACTGAAAATAACATAATATAGAAAAGCTTATTCTATATTATGTAATTTTCAGTTCAAAAAACCTTTGAAGCAAAATCAACATTCTTGAGAATTTAATAAGATAAAACGAGCAGGTACTCTTGTAATATACAATGAACACGCAAATTGGAGCTCATAAGATAAAAGAGACAAATATACAGACAGACAGGAGGCTCGTTTAGTGTAATTGGCCCGACCAGATGTTCAGTAATTAGAATTCAGAGAAAGGCAGTCTTTAGAATTCTCAACTAAAGAGAATGACTCGAATGTCAACGGTATAAACTTAAGAAAAATATGCTATGTTTAGAGCTAAAGATCTTTTTCATAGATAAAATAATTTAAAATAAATGCTGTTATAATTTACCATGTTATGATAAATTTTATATTGCAAACTTCAAAGAAAAAATTTCAAAATGTTGCAACATTTTAAAAGAAAATCGTTGCAACTTAATCGCATATCAATGGTGTCTTATGGCTGGTTTACACGTAATTAAGTAGATTTGTTAACTTAATTTTAAATGATTGAGTACGTGTAAATGCACAAATTATTAAGTAATTCAATTCTAATCAAGTTCATAAATAGTTAACTAAATTTTAACTTGTTACTTATTTGTATGTTTACACTTACTTAATCACTTAAAATTAAGTTAAAAATCTAATTAGCTGCCAGTTCTCAAAATAAAAAATTGCCGATCACCATTAGTTAATCAAGACACCATGTTATTGATAAATATTATAACTAAAGTAATAGCAACACAAATTAAAATAAACACGAAGGTACGCCGCTGCCTAAATAATTCAAACAATTTCTTCCTTTGGTGCTTTTCGCTCTCCTAACCCTTACATTTGTCGAGACTAACAAAGTCCTCTGGAGAGCTCTCTGTCACGTCAAAGTAACAGCTCGGATGCCGTTACAACAGAAATCTTATTACAATAGATCTAAAGAGCTTTTTGGCATGCAACAAAATAAAACTGTTCGCGAGACAATGTTTAATTGTATTTTGAGCAATGTAACCTTTGTGGAGGGAATTCGAGTGAAGTGGGGTGTGATTTTTGTGAACACTTCAAAAGTGTAATGTGAAAATATAAACTTTGACATCGAAAAAGAAAATACTTGTTTCGTCTCTTTGCGGAGAGCCGCGAAGTGCCTATTCTGTTGGGTATTGTGAAACGTCCTCGTCAAAAAGAGAAATGTTGATGAAATAAGCTGAAATATTTTTCAAGAATGGTAAACCTTAATTTGGTTTAGGCAACCTACGTTTTCACAGAAGTAACGCAATGTTACCAAGCCCTGCTTAGCTACAACTCAAAACTTAAAATTAGTTTCTAGTAGCCTTGAAGAAACTTTATTGCTATTTTTTTTATTTGAATTACTGCTATTGTATTACATATAATTGAATTACTTCTATAGATAAAATTTAAACGACTTGCACGAGATGAAACACTGCCAATGTTCTTTCGTCACCAGGGTAGCATAAAATATGTTTGAAGGTCACGAAAACAAACGTACGTACAATCGATATTATTATTCGAATGCAACACAATCGATATTACTGCGACGTGATGCCTTTTAGAAACGATGCGTCGCTCGATAATATCCATCTATTATTGTTAGTGCTTTAGTTACAGACTGAATATTTTCCGTCTTAATATAAAATGTTAACTAAATTTAGTACGCAGTTTAAACCATGGCTTTACATTGCTCAATTATTACGCGAAGTTAACTCATCAATTACTTCACGTTGAAATTTTAGGAAATAACCTTCACCGATTACACAACTATTGCTATTAGATAGAAAGAAAAACTATCTCTATGATTATCGATGCGTGCAGTAATTCATGATAAAGATTCTGATATGTAAACGTGATATCTATTCTAATATTAAATGAGTAAGGATCGAATTATTTGCTTGTTTGCATTGAATAGGTACCGAAACAATTATAAAAATCAGATACGCTAAGCAGCATCATACGCGAGTTTCATAGGTTTTAATTTACACGAGTGAAGTCGCGGGAAAACAGCTAATAAGAAAATTGGCTTACTACACGTAAATTTCATCTGTGACTTTGTGGCAGTATTTTTATCAAATAACAGAGTTAATAATAAATAGGGATTTCAAAAGTGGGGGAGCCTTATGGGAGTTTAAGGTTTTAAGATCCGTATAACAGGTCAATGAACCCTCCGAATATACAATTTATTTAATATTAATTAGTCAAAGCATTTAAGTTGCTAATTGTTGGTGTAAAGCGTACGTCATCGGAGTTAGAAAAAAAAGAAATAGAAGCTACAAAAGAAATTAAATAAAACCATTTTGAACTGGCGTAGCGTGTATATTTGTCCGCATGACGTTTCAGACCCATTACAAGTTCCGTGTTCACTTAAGACTAAGATGTCTATTGTCTTTTCCTAATTAAGACCTTCAAAACAATACCATTGGACACGTTCACAATACATTTTTTTACTTATTTAAATAGTTTTATTTAATTAATATTGCGCGTGAAAATATAAGAAATCGATTCAAGAGAAATATTAAAAATTTAATATAGATTATGCGTATAGGACTTAGTAATTTCGATAAAAGTATATCCATGACCTTATTGGTCGTACATTAACCAAACTGATTTCCTATAAGTTCTGTATTTTAACAATTTTGGTTCTTGAAACCTATTATTGGATAAGAATTTACCCAATTATTTTAATTCTATAAGGTCCGGACGGTATACTTATTTACTTTTGGATACGAAATAATATTTTCATTTATATCCCAATTTGATATCGCACTGTCCCAAGAACATTATATGGAAAAAATCATAAGTTTGCAATTTTAAATATTGCTGAACTAAGTTCGATAAAGTCGTCACTTTAAAATATCGGATATTATTGATTTTAATATGTAATTAAAGTAGCTATTAGAATACATAGTAATTAAAAATAAGAATTGTGGTTTCACCGAATAACCGATCACCGAATAGTATTCGATATCAGCTCTTACCGAACCGGATATTCGGCCGAATGATAAGGTTTACTATGTATTATGCGAGTTTGTATGAAAAGAATAATGAAAGCCAATGAGGCGTGAAAGTTTTTAAAAAACGTACGTTGTGGCGTTCTGTCCTCTCTGCCTACCCCGCAAATGGTACGGTGTGAAGATATAAATAGGTAGCTAGACCATTATATTTCTTTTAATTAGTCAAATAAGGCAAGGCAAATACTTTTTATGTATTTTCAAAGAATATTTCAAGTTGCGAACTTTTTAAAATTAAGTGTTCTGATTCACCTCTTCCAATTTGAGATGTAATTAAAAATGAAACTTGTATATTTTTAATCAATACAATTTTAATTTTCTGTGTCATTTATTAAATTTTGAAGCATATTTCGTATGCAATAAAGCATTTTTTTTTAATAATAAAGTAGTAAATAAGCTTCAAGACGCCTGGAAGTCTACAAGAGACAATATCGTAGAGTTTGCCTCAGGGTCAGTCGGGATATCAACTGGCTTGGATTAATGCCAAAATGGATTGATATGAAGTGCATTCACATAATAGATGGCGGAAAAAATAATTAATACAATCATAATTGATTGATATAATATTATTGTAGACGTAGATAATTCCAATCTACAAAAAAATATATTATATCTGTGAATCTAATAATAAAGTTTGGTTTTCCATCTACAATCAAGAAAGTTCAGCAACCTTATCAATGGTCAGTCAGAGGCTGAGTGACATTTTGTTGTCTCTTCTAGTGTTTTGTTCGTAAACCGTTGGTTTTTTATGTATTTATTGGAATAATTGTATGATAATTTCTGTTGTGTATCATTTTCATACATAACGAAGTCAATCATTCAAGTCTTGTTCATACTACTTCACCCTGCACCAGTCAAAGGTTGAAATTAAAAATGCAACCTTCCACATCTGGTCAAAGTCCACGATCAGTCGTTCATCCCGCCGATGGTAACGAGGAAATAAAACGAAGGGAAATGTATGTAAAAGGCCGCCGGCTAATCCGGGTCGTCCGGCAGTAATACGGACCGGAACCATTCTCCACAATAAGAACGGGCCGCGCGGACCAAATCCCCCGCGGTGGCATATAAAAAGATTCAAACCATTTTGTGGCATCGACACTGAAATATTTTTATTTTGTTTTCATAGAAATTGCTTTTATGAATTAATTATTTATTTGATAAAATTCAAATATTTCACATTAAATGTATTAATATAATAATGTTATTTTCTTAAAGCGACGGTAAAATAACATTACGCGTCTATATGTAATACTAGCTTTCGCCAGCGGCTTCGCCCGCGTGGACCCTAGGGAAATGTTTAGTGGGATAAAAAGTATCCTATTATCTAAGTCAGCTAACACCCTATCTGTATACCAAATTTCATCAAAATCCGTTCAGTAGTTTTGGCGTGATTGACGTACAAACATCCAAACAAAGAAACTTTCACATTTATAATATTAATAGGATTTTTATCAATTAATTTTGTGACTAACAAACGAACCTACATAAAATTCTTCATGCGTAAGTAAAAAATTATGAACAAGGAAACTCGAAACCGCGAAAAAAGGCTTAAAAAGGGGTCGAAAAGGGGAAACTATTAAATTGTCCCTCAATAACAAAAAAGGGAGATAATCACATATAATCAAAACAGAATGTTATATCTAACAGTCGATGGCCTAGTAGTTACTCAATCAAAAACCCTGGCACGTTCAAAAGAACAGAAAAAAAGAGAGATCTGTTACAGCTTCAATGATCCAACTCGTATCGTATATTGAATCGAGATCGTGACACGGCAGATTGGAAAAAAGTTGTCAGGGATTAGAAGATTGAAACCTACATTTCAAGTCTCTATAAAGTTATATGTCATTAAGAGGAAACTATTTTTCTAGTTGTCACAACAGAAATTGAACTTTGATTAGTGATAATAAAAGTGTTTTTGTACAAAAATATTTACCACCATTAATTTGTTACACTCGCGTTTATGAAAGATAAAAATGGCTCAATTAGGTATTAAAATATCTATATGTCTTACTCACAGACTCCAGACGCAGTTTTCTTATTCAATTGATATCATTTAGTAGATACAAACAGTTTTCATTCATCATTTATTTAGACGGTACTAAATACGAGGATGTTTTCAATAAAATTTTAATAAAAAGTATTCTAATCATTATAATTGATCAGTTTGCACTCACAATGCTATACTGTATAATATTCTAATATTATGCAATGCTATTCTGTATAATATCAATATTCTTAATGAAAAGTATTTAAAAAATTCAGCTCCAGACACTCTGAGATGGGACTCGAACCCACGACCTTTCCGAATCCGGGTGATGGCTCTAACCATTAAGCTAGTCAGGACCTAACAGGACTGACGAATTTATTGGTCAGTATCTACCAATTCATTCCTATCAATATCACCTGCAAAATCATCACTGACTGAGTCCCGCTCCAGTCTTTACATAACGTTTGTAAAAGACAAAGTTTTTTCTAAAAGCAAACATATTAAAACAAATAGTGTGGATCTATCCTTATTAGTCTTCACGAGTAGAACAGAGAGCTAAACTAGCATCTAACGCGGTTTACTTATTAGAAAGTTTCTAGCTGAAGCTGTGCCAAGACTTGTGTGGACTGCCCTACTTTCTTGTAAACGCTGTTTACAAAGTTTCCCACAACATATTCCCGCATGAGGTAAGTAAAGTAATATCTATGAACGTATATATTAAAACTATTTAGGAGCAACTTGACTCTTTGTCTGTTAGAATCATACACAATAGACTATCATAGGACGAACATGGTTTCAAAGTCCCTAAATGAAATAAAATAAAAAAGAATCTTAAACTGCAAAAATAGTAACATTAAATATGGCCTCATAGAGTGGAGGGTACGCACTACAAAGTATTTACCTAGGTCGGAAGAATTCGTTAATCCGCTGTTGATTTTAACCGAATAGTCATCAATGGCAAAACTATAACATCTACATATGTTATTCTATTACTTTGTGGTAGTTCTCTAGCAGGTAAATAGAGAAAACTAAGGGACACAAGGCAATTTACAAACCTCTTTCACTTCCTTAATGTTCATAATTCTTCTCACATAAAACCAGTTCTTATGGCTTCTAATATCACCCTCCACACAAGTCGAATAAGATATTTCATACTTAAACATTTTATTTGTTTACCGGAATAACCAAATAATAAAAATATAGGCCACCATTTAATTTCAGGACTTAAAACGCCGTGAAGCTTTCTACGAAAAATACAATTATATTTCTTCCGAGCTCCAATCTCGAGAGTGGAAGATAACATTGGCAATCTATTGCAGGAAATTGAAAAATATAAATGAAGCAACAATAATAAATGAAGCAAGAAAATATTTATTTGTCTACTAGCAGAGAAAAAATTAAATTTAACTATATTATGCTACTTTAGCATTTAACTACAATATAATCTCGATAATATTACTGGTATCAAATATAACTGCAAGTTTTGATAGTCTTATTGGGAAAGTTACTATTAGTTGTGTTTTACTTCGACAGATCAATCGAAGTAAAAATACAACACAAATTAATCTTTGATTGAATCTCCAAATTCTTAAATCATGTACATCATTGTCTAAAATTAAAAAGAGTATTTCATTACTTTCATTTCAAAAAGAAGATAAACTGTGTTCTCGGTGAAATTCTTCCTATGGAAACTTATACATTTATATGTTAAACTATTTATTTCAATTTCCTATATTCGATGAGAAACTCCCGTTTGAATTTCTTTCTCATCAGATAAAGGGAGAAGATGCTCAGTGTATACCAAAAACTAATCTCACCCTATTTCCTTCGTCGAACTTACATCTTTCCATTCATATACAAAGTCCTTGGCCTTGTTAATAAAAATCTTAGCTAATTCGCGTGTAACATTCGTTCGTACATCCTCCTATTCCTGTCCAAGTTGTTGGCCTTGTTAATGAACAGCTTAGCATAATTATTTAGAATAACTTCATAATATCCTATCAATCCGTAATTTGTTCCAGTCCCAGTAAAAAAAAAATTAATAGCATTGCAAATAATATTATTAAAGTTAGAAAAACTTCATAATATCCTACCAATCTATAATTCGCTTTGTCTGATTAATTTTAGATTAATAATTTATTATTTTAATTTGATTTGTGATCATTAATTTATTTTATTGAAATTGTAATTACAATTCTTAATACTATTTAATTATATTCCAAATACTTAATTTTTGAAAATTGAAAAGTTAAATTGTAAAATAACACGTTTAGTTATTATAAAAGACAGATGCTCTTGGGTTATGATCAGAATCGAATAACTTGTTAATACTATTTGTAATGAAATTAATTGTAATCTGTTATGTGTCGTAAATAAATAAATAAATCCGTAATTTGTTCCAGTCCCAGTGGTAAATTTTTTAATAGCATTGCAAATAATATTACTAAAGTTCTATATTTACTTGATTGTATGTTGAAGCAAACATTAATTAATGTCATATCTAGCGTTGGCAGGCCCCACCCAAGGTGGACCGATGATCTGGAGAAGATAGCGGGAAGCCGCTGGATGCGGGAGACGCAGGTTCGATCCCATTGGAGATCTTTGGGGGATCTTTGCCTATTTTTTTTTTTTTATGGAATAGTGGCAGTCGAGCAGACGGATCACCTGATGGTGAGTGATTACCGCCGCCCATGGACACCTGCAACACCAGAGGAGCTAGAAGCGCGCTGCCGGCCTTTGAGGGACGAATAAGCTCTACGCTTGAAAGTTTGAAGGTCGTATCGGTCCGGAAATACCGCTGGCGACAAACTGTTCCAGAGTTTGGCTGTGCGAGGCAGAAAATTATATATTAAAATATTTGCCTATGCCCAGCAGTGGGCGTCTCTCGGCTGAAATGATGATTATATATATGTTGCTCTTAAGAATATTTAGCAGGACATAAAGAAAACAAGATTCTAATGTAAACGGATTATTGTCGCCAATCAAGCAATCAATAGCTTCTCCACATTATCGGTAACAATATAGCCTGTAACGAACTAAATTGCAATGTCCTTAAACATTACAATGCTTTAGTAAAATTTGATATTTTTAAAAGCCAATAAAACTCAACCTTGATTTAATCTGCGGTTTAATTCAGCAGTTAGATATCTCAGCTAACCGCACTCGGGTGATTGCCAAGTTAATTTTATTCAGAATTTAGTGCTTGAGCGAGTAACTTCAGTTTGTACCAAGAATTTAGAGCTTTAGAAACTTTAGTCGATTTGCAATCGGATGCTTACAAGTGAGGGGATACAAGTGAGTGAGGGCGACAAAATTGTTTGCATTCTAGAGATGAAGAATCACAGCGATACGTAATTATGTTACTTTAAAATGTATGTTTGGAGAAATAATTATGCCTGAAATTGCTAAGTCACAAGTGACACCAGATGAACTGGTTGTTTTAGTATGGGTATGAAATACAGTGGAATTGAAACAATATAAGAATAATAGTTATCTTTGGAATTGCTAAAATGTACCTTGTGATTATTGAGTTTCTAATATTTTGGCGCTGTTGCAAACACATTGATCACGGAATCTCAATAAATACAAGGTAAATCCCAAGGTAACAGCAATCTCATAGAAAACTATCATTACAACGAAGGTAAATCACCACGAAAGTTTAAATTTATATATTGAATATTAATTAAAGTTAATATGAAAAATGGGAGAACAGACAATGAACTGAGAACTAATGAACAAAAGAAAAGACAAATATCTATGTTTGTAGCAACAATGAAACGGATCCAGTGAGTCCTTCCGATATTATCATTTTATTTCATCATTAGATTTATGTAATTTTATATTCGAACAAAAACAGCTCAAGTCTTTACACAATTTATTGAATACGAAAAAATAAAATATTTATAATGCGAATGCGTTCAGAATCTTTGGAAACTTGGAAAAATTTCTTGGTGATCATTAAACCTTTTTGAAAGTATAACAAAAAGTCTTGATGAAACCGTTCCTTTGAGATTTATACAGTGCGGAAGGCTTTATGATTAACAAAAGAGCGCCCTAGGCCCTATCTTTTCCGCTGTTCTCATACAAAGTCGCGGATGTTCCAGAATCCGGTATAAGACATAACTATAGAAACTCGTTCCAAAGGCCTAGTAATATTATTGTTTCTTTTCGTCTTGGTTGTAAGCGATTTTCTTTAATATTTTTTATATAAGAAAATCAAAGGCGTAGTTGTTAGAGCGGTCTGTCTGCGGAAGTTTAGCGTTCTCGCAATGGCCGCATAGGACGAGGGACCAAACATTTATTATGTCCTCTGTACTTCAAAGAGCACGTTGAGCCGTTGGTTCCGGCTGCAGATGCAGTCAACTCCCACCAGTCTGGATTAGACCCATGTGCGAACTTCACTGAGGGTCGTGAACATAATGAAATAATAATTTTGGATTTCAAGAATGAAAGAAATTTTTCTTTCCTTTGAATTCAAGTAATGAAGTCCGATCACAAATGGGTAACATGATGTAACAAAGGAATCATTAATGCTTCAATTGCTGAGACACAACGTTTCCTGAATCACATTGGAAAAATACAACATAATGCAGATACAGCAGAAACCAGCTAAATGCGCCTTCCGAAGACGAGGCCCAGATCTTTTCTATAAATAGAGTTGCATACGAAAAATTCAGCACGCTTTCCAAAGCACGGAGAAACGTATGTGAATAAAATTACAGTCACCCATTCTATAATCGGTATATGCGAAAGTTGCTTAACTTCTTTGATCTCCGACCGGGCGAAAAGTAAAGCGTCATTGAGCTTCTAGACAAACATGTCTCTGTAAATGTCTGTGTATAAGTAACTCTTCATTTGAGGGTAGGTACACGTTTATCAAATTCAACAATGCTCCGTACCCTTCTCAGGAAATAGTAATGAATCACCTTTTCTTTTAACACGCAAAACATTTTAATTCCAGTATACCAAGTTAATTTTTCAACAACGCGTGCAATAAGAATAAAACAATAAATTACGTATGTGTGCTAATAATGGATTTATTGAACACCTACGCTATTGTGACCCGTGAGTCTACTTTGTAACTTTCTTGATTTTGAAGTGTTCCTTACCCAAATGGCGAAATCGGTATTACTAAGACTCCACGCTAGTCTGTCACCAACCTATATCTCATGAACCGTGATAGCCATGAAATTTTCAGATGATGTATTACTGTTGCTGCTACCACACAAACTAAAACATGTTTCTTTTTTTTTCATGTGCGAATTTACAATATATCGGTGGAATCGTCATATCGTATGCTACTTCGGTGCACGTCGTTTTGATCGAACAAAATCACTTTAGACATAAGACATCGTAACTGACTCTTTGCTGCCAAATGACATCGATAAATTGAATTAAACAACGACGAAATTAAAAAAAATCACACTTACTTACGATAATTCCAACAACATATCATTTGGTATCGTCCTTAAGTTCATTTTAGTTTTTGTTTTTAATAATTCATCTAACACCAGATATCTATATAAAACATTCATTGAACAGTTCAGCTACAAAGCCCGCTAAGCTCACAGCTGTCACCGCTTGGTCGGTTGACATGACCTCGTTTGTAAAACCTTCGTGGCAGATAAAGCTTTTCTGCCATTTGAATTAAATTATTATCTTACTCGAGGCTTCTGTTGATAACGCAATGTCTGGGTGAATAATTTTTTATTCTACTCCCTCTTTATTAAGACGTGAAGACTGAGATTGTGTATTACGTGCTTAATATACCAGTATTAAAAGAGGTTTTTATAAAAAAAAATGACGTTTTTTTATGACTCCATCTGTGTTAAGCTATATAATTTTTCATTTAATAAAATAACATACTTAATAAGACGATATAAAAATTTATAATTTGTCTTTTAATTATTCAATATCGAAATCAAATAGAATAATTTTATAAAATATGCACGTACTTACATGCATTCGATACATTAAGAGTTAGTTGCACTAACAAACTTTAACAAGAACTTGAAGTATCTGTTAAGCAAATAATAATAATTTATCATTTGGCTATGGTTGGATGACGTCATAATTTTTATTGTAAACTTAAATCGCCTATGCTCAGATGAAATATCTATAAGACATTTAAGCAACACTCATGAACAAAGTTTTTCTCGTTTCCACAAAAGAAAATTTCTTATACTTAAAGAGACAGGTATATTATATCGGGTGAACCCAAAATGACTGAATGTCGTCATTTAGATTTTACCATTCTCTTTTTTAATTTTCATAGTGGCCGACTGCCGGGCTAAAAGGAATTATTATACGGAATGGATTTCATTTTGATGTATTAAGCCTTTAAAAATACAAGGAATCGTTGCAACCGGATGGTAAGAGAAGCTACATGCCAACACATTCGCCATAATAGTGAATAACACCATGACGAAGCCACCAAACAGTTACCATTACCTTTTTATTGTTTTGCTTTAGGACACTGTTGTGGCGTTTGACCCTGGGGTCAGCCATTGCATTTTTCTTTTACGGTTATCATAAAGAACCCACTTTTCATCACATGTCACAATTCGAACCAATATTCCTTCATTTCTGTACTGATTCAACAAGGCAACATAAGTTTCAACACGCGTTTCTTTCTGCAGATCAGTCAAATCTTGAGGTACCCATTTTTAGTATTTTTTTTAATTTTATTGATTTGACGCAAATGAGTCAATATTGTGGGTAAGGTAACGTTAAACCATGCCGCTAATTCCTGGGTAGTTTGACTAGGATCGGCTTCCACCATCTCTATTAATTCATCGTTATTCACCTGTGTGGGCGGTCTACCTCGTGGCTCGTTCTTCAAGTCGAAGTTTCCATCACGAAAGCGTTTAAACTAAAATCGCACGGTGCGTTCATTAGCAGACCCTTCTCCAAACGCAACATTGATATTGCGGGCTGTTTCTGCCGCGTTACTTCCGCGTCGGAACTCGTATTCAAAAATCACTCGAATTTTCGCAGTATCCACCTTTCTTGTCTAAGTTGAATAACAAAAACAATTGAAAGTCGATTTTTTTAAAGAAGAACGTCATAGAGACCATGTGAAAAAAATTTCTATCAAAAACCTCAAACCATGAAGATTCTATTTCAATTCAAGGAACTAATATATTACAATAAAACGGCAATTTTTTACTTTAACCCCTAATATTTGTTTTTAAACTTTTGTTTACTACCAAGCAAAACTAAACTTTTTTATGACAAAGAAAAAAAAACATTTTAGACAAGTGAGAAATCAAAGAAATGAATGGGTGGATGGAAAATAACGGAACTAATCAAAATAGTTTTATCGAAACCTTAATTTTGAAAAATTTATTTCTAGGAATATTATAGAACTACTGTTAACTATGCCATTAGAGCCCTACAAGTAGTGGGACTCGATTGTCTTAATACACCGTCGTAGATTTATTCATTTTTCATTTGTATGTCATAAGTACTTATTAGATGTTATATTAGATTAAAACAAGTAAGATTTTTCCTTTGTCTTTATAACTATTTAACTTCTTTTGTTGTATGGAAAATGATATATGCATACCCCGCCGCCTGGCGAACAACGATGCTATATGGGACTTTCCTCTGTGAACCCATCCAGAAGGTACTGGCACTTTGTACCCACAGAAGCTTACCCACTAAAAACCCTACAGTGTATCCTCACGTGAGCAGATTCCAGGAAGCCGTAGCCGAATCACCGGGACACCCATCCTTTTTATAATTGTTGAACTCTGAATATTTAGCTAAACTCTATCAAGTTAGTAGTTGCAACCACGTTGCAACATAATTGATCTTGAGATAACAGAGTTAGGATCACTTGAATATAATTAATGATATTATAGCAATATTCTGTCTCCTGTTATTCTTTTACTAAGTACTTTAATAACGACAAATGAAAAATAAATGATAATGATTATGGATTTTATAGTAGAGTTTCCAGTAGTTGTAAACTAAATCGATATACATATATCCTTAATGTCACTAAGATGTCGCATGCTATTGCTAGAGAGTTAGCCGGCAGATTGAAAGTAAATAGCTACTAGAGTTTACACCTATTATAATGGACTTCCTTCCACTAGTTAATGTCCAATTTTATTTAATGATTAATCATATTCAACCTTAAAGTAATGGACCAAGTGTAGTTCAATTTCAAGCCTATTACAATGAACTTCCTTCCACTAACTAATGTCTGATTTTATAATAAGCCTTATTCAACTTAAGAGAAATGGACCAAGTGTAGTCTAATTTCAAGCCAAATTTGGGTGAAATAAGTAAGTGTGTAGTTATATCTAGATTTGATATCCATCCATCATAAGTATAAGCCGCCAAGAAAGTGAAATTATTGAAGCGGACAGGACGGGAGGGGTCTAAGTGGTGTCCGGGTACCGCAAGTCACTTGCTATTTATAATATTTTTGGTACTCTATATAAAATTTTCACGTGATGTTCCCAAGAAGATATATATTATAATTTGTTTATCGTTAGGTTATAAACTGAAGTAGCTTGATGTTAGCTTATATCATAAGAATTTCAGCAATTTAGTAACTGACAACGACGTTTATAATTTGACGTTAACATTAATTAACGAAAGTGTAACTATGGAAGCATAATACAAAACCCACGAAGAATTATCTTATGAATAAGTTCATCTTATGAAAAGATTATATGTATTGAAATACTAATTTTTCATAACTAAATAGTCGAAAAGAAACATCCAATACATAATTCTTATGAAGTATGTTAAACTTGTCTGATTCGACAGACATTTTATTATGAAATTTTGCAGCACGCAAAATTTTGTCAATTCTATGTCAAATATCATAAGGTTTCATTAATAAGATTATAGTATCCAAAGCACTAAGGTTAAATTAGGTTAAAATTAAAGTTATAAGAATTAGCGAAATCGGTCCAGCCGTTCACGCGTGATGACTATATATATATATATATATACACACACATATATATATATATATATTATACTAGTATTATTTAGTAACGCAGTTGCATAACATAATACAACTGCTTTTAGATTTCTGAAAAATAAATTCTATGATTAAAGAATGCGGGAGCTATATCGTCTTGATCTGACGTTAAATCCAAAAGTAGGGGAACCCAATAGTAATAATTCAAGTGGCGTTCTCTATTGGAATCCGAAAATATCTTTTGCTCGAATGCTATATATTAGAGACTGTTATTCTTGTTGTAGATATCCTATTCAAGAAAATAAAATCGCATAGTGTAAATACGGTTTAGGGCCATGAAAATTCATCACTCAGCTATAGAGGTGGTTGTAGTAGTAATAAGTATCAATAGACCTTCAAACATTCATATTCAATATTACATTGAGTCCAAAACACTCTAGTAAGTCTATGTTTAAGCACAGTAAATACACATGTAATTACTTAATACTGAAAGTCTCTCATCATAACTTATGAGTATATTTTAACACGCAAAGTATCACACCCTCGGAACTTGTTAGAAAATCATAGAATAATCTCTCTACCATTGAAATAAAATATCGCTTGAAGGGCTCATATTACATATTATTTTATTTATTTATTTATTTAACAAACTTTATTGACCACTGAATTGGTACAAAAGGCGGACTTAATGCTATTAGCATTCTCTACCAGTCAACCTTTGGGATACAGAAATACACGATGGCGGCATAAAGTTAACTAATAAATATACTACTTAAACTACACTACAGAAGAATTTATATACAATTACATAAACATAAATAAATATTATACCTATACATATACATAAATACATATACAAATACATAAATATATATATGAATTGTGATACATATACATATGATGATGATTTTCATAAATGCTCTAAGAGAAAAGTGTGAGCTTTCCGTTTAAAAATGAATTTATTAGGAGATCGTCTGATGGTGTCGGGGAGGCTATTCCACAGTCGTATGGCATGAAGGGTGAAAGAGTCGGCCATAAAGCCCGAATGGAAAAGCGGAGTAGAAAGTGCAAGTGTATTAGCAGAACGCAGTTGTCTGTCATGAGAATCACAAAGGTATTGAAATTTACATTTAAGGTAATTTGGAGAATTAGGGTTAGAAAGCACGGAAAAGAGCATACAGAGCAGTCGTAGCTGTCTGCGCTGACGAATAGGAAGCCATTTTAGTTGAGACCGATAACACGAAACATGATCATACTTGCGAAGGCAGAAAATAAAACGAATTGCATTGTTGACAAGGCGGTCCAACTTATTAAGAAGATCTTCGTTTAAATCAGGGTAACAGACATCAGCATAGTCAATGATAGGAAGAATAAGGGAAGTGACGAGGGTGACTTTAGTTTTGGTAGGAAGGAAATGTCTGAAGCGATTAAGCGAGCGCAAAGAATAAGTAACCACACGACTGACCTCGGCAACCTGTGATGTCCATCTGAGCTCCGAATCAATATGAAGTCCAAGGTTTTTAACAGTAGAAGTGAAGGGTATTACAGAGTTTTCATACACAACAGGTGGGAGCAGACTAGAATCCAGTTTAATAAGCTGTTTGGAGCTTCCCACCATAATTGCTTGACATTTAGTTGGGTTCACGGAAATCCCAAAATTAGTTGACCATGCACTGACATAAGAGAGATCCTCATTCAATCTGGAAATACCTGTTATGATTTCATCGGTCGTTGTTTGCACATATATTTGCAAATCGTCAGCATAGAAGTGATAAGAACAGCCAAGCGTGAAAGAGAGGTGATTAATGAATAAGGAAAAGAGCAGAGGAGAAAGAATCCCCCCCTGTGGGACACCAGCCGTCAGATCGTTCCAGGAAGACAATTCACGACCCTTACGTACCGCCTGCTGACGCCCACGAAGATAAGCTGAGAACCATTCCAATGTCAGCGACGAAAGGTTAAGGGACTTTAGTACGGCCAGCAGAAGGTCATGGTCGACCATATTAAACGCGTTAGAGAAGTCAATAAGAACAATGATGGTGACCAGTTGCTTCTCCATGCCAGTTCTGATGTCCTCGGTAACTTTCAAGAGCGCAGTTGTTGTGCTGTGCCCAACACGAAAACCAGATTGGAAAGGAGATAGGATGGAATTAGAATGTATAAAGAAAGATAATTGCTCATGAGCAGCGGCTTCTAAAATCTTAGACAGAAAAGGAAGGATAGATATAGGCCTAAAGTTATTTAACAAATTTGGAGATGAGGTTTTAGGAAGAGGGATGACATAAGCTTTACGCCAAAGTAGAGGAAAGTGAGCCACTTGGAAAGAGAAATTGACAATATGTGTTATAACTTGAAGGACATTATCTATAATGTTGATAATCATGTCTCTGCTCACATCATCACATCCTATGGCCTTTGACTTGATTGAGAAGATGATTTTCCGTATATCATCGGTTGACATTGGAGAAAAGGAAAAAGAATCAAAATGAGATTGGGCCTTGGAAGTAATTTCATTGATAGTGTTAGATTTTGTGAAAGAGTCCATAGTGGAGATAGAAGAAAAGTGATTATTAAAATCATTTAGAGAAAAGGGGTAAGTCTGAGATTGTGAGGAAGATTTACCCAGATCCAAAGAGCGAAGAAACTTCCAAATATTAGCTGAAGAAGAATTTATGATATTGTCATGGAAATATTGACGTTTAGCTGCTCTTACCATTTGGTTGCATCGATTACGTGCCCTCTTGTAGAGACTCCAATTCTCCTGCGACCTATCGTGCTTGAAAGTACGGAATGCTCGATCCCTCCGTGTCATAGCCATACGGATACCTCTACTGATCCACGGAGCTGGTGACCGCTTCAGTTTTACCGCTTTTAGTGGAGCATGAACATCATATAAGTTCAATATATATTTGTTAAAGAGGGATACTTTCTCATCGAGTAGCGGAGAATCAAACACAGAAGAAAAATCAAGACTACCTGCATCCTCCTTTAACTTGTCAAGGTCAAGTCGTGCGAAACTACGCATCCAGACAGATGTGGGCTTTAGTTTAGGTGGTTTTAACCTGTATGAAATAAAAATAAGGTCATGTTTTGAAAAGCCAGGTGCAGGTAACTGACCATGGTTAATTACATTGTCGGGAATTGTTATAATCAAGTCAAGCCATGTGTCGCGTGAAGAAGGATTATGGTGAGTCGGCTCGGAAGGCAAAATTGATAGATCGACGGACTTTACAACTTCAAATAATTTAGCAGATTGAGAAGTGCAACAAGAAAGATCAGTGTTGAAGTCACCCATGACTATGAGATGCCTGTAATCCGAACACAGCGGCTCCAGAATAGACTCAAGGTTAGAAATGTAATCAACAGTAGGTGGACAGTAAACGACCGCAAGAACAGCCTTAGATCCCCCAACAGAGACCTCGAGAAAGATATACTCGGCAGAAAAAGAGTAAGTTGAAGGTGACGAGATCAAAACTTTGTGAGTTATGTCGCTGCGCAAGTATATAGCAACACCCCCACCACGCCTACCAATGCGATCATTACGGATCAAAGTATACCCTGGCAATGAAACAGACGAAGAGGAAAGACTGGGTTTAAGCCAACTTTCTGAAATTAAAATGGCTTGAATGTTATGCACGTCAAATGTAGTGAGAAAATCTGTATAGTGGGAGGGTATACTCTGAGCATTTATATGGCAAGCATTGAAGCAATGGGGAGAGCATTGAAAAATATTGTGAAGTTGAGTACCCAAAGTCTCTGGTTCAGATTGTGAGATAAAGCTATCACAAGGAGAAATACTGTCATTAAAAGCTGAATGAAAAGAATCATCATCAGACATAATAATTAATAGTTATATGTATAAAATTTAAATCTAAATATAATATATAAATATAAATAAACTACGATCAAATTAGTATTAAATTAATAATATCTGTCCTGCCGGCTGACGAGAGAGAAAAACCCAGGAAAACAATTCAACAAGAAAAAAAAATCGATTAAAAATCGATTCGTAAGCTAATATGCTGGAAGCCAGGGCGATTAAACTCAACTTATACATAAAAAATATATAACAACAACAAAACTGACAATGACGTGAAATTACAAATTTAATGCGAGGTTATTTGTGATTAGTGCCAAGGTATTTTAATATTTACAATCTTACAACAGATAAATTAGTGTTAGTTGTAGGTAGTAAACTAAAAAGAAATTTCTATTAACCGGAGTAAAAAAAAATAATAATAATAAAAGAAGAAACGATTACTTTTTCGCCCTGGCTGTCCGTCTAAGTTTTCCTCGCGAAGCCGGAGAAGCTGAGGCCTGCGCCGCTGGGCCGGGATCAGTCGTCTGGTGGAACTCATCTTCAGTTGCTGAGATCGAAGAGAGGTCGCATGCGGTGTATATACGCTGTCTCGAACCATTTTTTAATTTAACTATGACGTTTCCATCCATGGTCCAACATCTTCTCATGCCAAATCGCTTACGCGCGTTAATGAATACGTCCCGGCGCTGGCGAGTAAGGAATTCGGAGATTGTATGTGTTGTACCTTTTAACGCAGTCTTCTTATGCCAGACAGCAGCCCTCGAGGAAAGCTCCTTGAAACGCACCAACACCGGTCTGCATCTTCCCTCAGCCGCACTGCCAAGTCTATGGCAAACAGTGAGCATTTCGGGTGTCAAAGCCAGCCCCATTTGATTAACAAATACACTGACAATGGCTTTAGGAAGATCATTATTGGTATCTTCAGGAATGCCGCCCACTAGCAGATACTTTCTTCGATGTCGCATTTCTAAATCATCAACGGATCTGCAGAGCTCTGAGACTTGACTACGAAGAAGTTGAAGTACAGACAACATTTCAACTTTGAACCCCTGAAATTCCTTTTGCAGACGAGTATGTGAACTATCAGTCTGTGCAGGAGTTGCCTTCCACCGTTCCTCCAGTTCGTTCATCTTGTTGAATAGTCTGGTCTCTAGTGCATGCTGTGTCTCCAAAACTGCTGTTATATTCGCCATTTGAGAAATACACCAGTGGAAGTGAATTGAATAACCGACAAGACAGTATATCAAAGCACAATTAAGTATTCATGTACTATTTGATTAGATAACGTAAGATAGTGATTAGTGCTTTAAATATAATCAGAAAATTGAATAAATTATGAAATTTAGTAATAAATTTAGTAAAGTTTTAATAAAAGTAAATAGTAAACGCAAATATTGAGATACACATTTTTACAAGAATACTATCAGTAACGCCATCTAGTGGTCTATTAGAAGACTTCATAACACTCAAGCTAACTGTCGCTAGGTTCCGGGAAAAGAACAGCTCCACTGCTCTAGCTGGAGTAATAAGGCGCTTGCGACGAATGAACTACTAGTACCGGTCCTTTTGGATTAGTAATAAAGGATACCTTCCATTAGTATAACTATGAAACTACGATAACAACTTCCAAACCGAACTAATGTACTAATTGTGTAATTTTCAAATAAAGCGAAACCCTTTCAAAGGTATTACGATTCTTATAGCTATAAAAATAACAATCGCTAATAGAAAGAAAAATGATTTGAACGATCAAGAAACATAATAAAAAATCAATTTCAACCCATCAAAAGCATTCTTCTCTTTCGTTTGACTTTTCTCAAAATCTTTCAAGCATTTATCGATTTACTTAAACAACGCTTTCATATGTCGAATAGTTGTAGCATGAAATGAATATTTTTCAAATGTGTTATTGAAAAATATAGTGATAGATTTTACCCCGCCTACCCGCAAACAAATGCTACATCGAGACTGTCCACTGATGCACTCTATGTTCTAACAATTTCTGATAATGCTCCGTGGAGGGGTAAAACACGTGTAAAGTGGTTGTGTGGTTCGTAGTCTCTAGTATATCCGCATTCAATTCCGGGTGATTAACTGCAGTATATATATTTTTTCAATTACTTCAACATATATAACTGAATTAAATAAAAAAAAATCGTGACAAATGTGTACTTATGTAAGTAACATCCATTAGTAAGTAATAAATATAAAAAAGGAAATATGTTTTTATATCCGCAAGCCGATAAATTCAAATACGAATTGAAGTATTTGCCTGCCCTTGTTATTTAATCGAATAGAATGGGATGAGTCGATTCGGATTGGAATTTGATAAAAACACAGGTACAGTGTGTTTTACTAAAAGCTTTCATGTTTTGTTTTTTTTTTTTTGTAAGAATTTCAATCGTCCGTAACTTTTTAGATACATTGTTAGATAAAGATTCTGGCTATATAATACGAGTATAATACTATTATAATGTATTCACATTAGTGTTTTTCTCACACAGATGTTGACATCCATATACCTATTTATGAAGTAAAACAAATGTAGCTTTATAGCAGATAACTCTTTCATATATAATATAAAATCAATGTAGATAGGTAAAGAAATTATCCTTCCATATGTATTCGGGGCTGGGCTAATTTTAATACTAAGACTATTCTGATATGAAAAATATTTCAATTTAATTAAGATCAATATTCCCAATTTTGAAGAGCCTATATTTATTATACTATTTATTATGTATATTTTGTCTCCTACCTCTCGTCGTCATCGTCAAGTCATAGTAAGATAGAGATACAAAGATGTATTATTACCTGAAATAAAGCGCCAATGTCAATTTGAAAAAGCACTGAAAAAGATTTCATTGAATTGAATTAAACTGTTAGCGTGATATACATTTTTCGAAATCTTTCCTTTTATAATACAATAATAATATATATAAAACAACAAATCTTAATTACGTATTTTTACTAATGAGCGAAGTAATTCATGAGGAAAGAGTAATATGTAATCAAAAAGATTTTGTTTAAATTGAATTTAATTATAACGATAAGAAGAAAATGTCAAAATTGATTAACTTATGTAAACAATTTACAGTACAGTACAGTATATGTATAAATAAAATAATTGCTTGCATTTCTTCGAATGCCATTATTAGTTAAATTGTATTGTTTAGATAGTACCTAGTTGTGACATAAAATACATTCTATGATAGACTATTATTTTTCAATTGTTATAAAAAGTACTTTAGATTTTTCTCTTAATAAAATGTTATTTAATATATATTATTATATTGCAATGTACATAATAGATCGGTGAAACCTTCAGCATGCCTACTTTCGCTAATTGCTAATCTATGCAATAAACATATAAAAATCTAATAACCTGACAAGAAAATTACTCGCTAAAGCGGTTAATATTATAATTACCTTAAGAATGATAGTTTTGATCATGTAAGCTTAAAACAACATATTCAATTATAGCCTTAAAAACTTCACGAAGTTTTTATTAATGTTTCCCTTCAGAAATGAGAAATTTCGAGAACAAATCACGTTCCTTTCGGGCGCGGCTGCGACCTGCCGATAGTCAGTTTTTACCAGTATTTTCCGGTTTCCACTGCATTTTTCAACGACAGAAAATCTAACCGAATGAAATATACGGAAGCTTTGTTTCAGTCAACTACGTCAAAATAGTTGTTTTTCAAAAGGAAAAAACTAAGCTCATAGGTTCACCAGTGTTCTATTCTATCCTATATTTCTGCCCACGTGGTGCATTATACATTCTAACCTTCCTTTTAAATCACTCTGTATAATGATAACCACATTAAAATCCATTCTGTAATTAAAAAAATCTCAACGTACAGACATCTGGAAGCGGCTTTGTTTAAAACTAACTATAGATAGATAATGGAAGTCAAAGATATACTTAGGGTATGAAACATTAAGTAACAGCGAATACTATGTTTTGTATATTGGCAATATTATACGAATCTGGATTGCCCAATACCTATATTATCTGTGGTCAATAGCAATAACGAATGTTACTTTATAAAAAGTATATATGACAACTAACTGACCCTGCAAACGTTGTCTTAAACCCACATTAAGGGGTGGACCACCCTTATCACTTCAAGGTTATCAATAGATAACAATCTATTCTCATACCTAGTGTATATACCTATATGTATTTTTTATTCAAAATCAGTCAAACCGTTTCAGCGGAGTAGTTACTAAAACTGTGATATGAGTTAATTTAATTATTTATATAGTTAAATAATCAAAGTTAAATAATTTCATATAGTTAATTTAATTTTTTCAAGCAAAGAAAACCCTTAATAGTCAACGTACTCTACATATACATAAAAATACGTCGTTCTGTAGTTACATGAACGAATATTTCCTTGTTCAATAACTAGAAAAAAAAAGTAAATCTCCAGCTAACAGCTAGGGTGATCTATCATAGCGTCCGCTGAGTCACGCGGCCGATATCCGATGTAGCGTCCCTAATAACCCCACTTGGGGTGTGTTAGTAAATTAGCACATAATCACTTAGTATTGCACTGTAATACAAAGGCTCATTTCCTAGAAATGTTAGTTTTCCAAGCCACATATATCTATGTAATAACCCGTGCAAATCGTATTTAGTGAGCTAACGTGGCTAGGGTTGCCAGACGTCCGGATAAAGTCGGACATAGTTAGGCGTTTTAATTGCGTGTCCGGCCAAAATAAACCGTGCCCGGCTTGTCGAATCATATTCATTTTGAAAAACTTGTTGTTCACAACTTTTGTAAATCATACTTAAATTATATTGACGAAAATTGCCAACTCACGCTACTGACTTAAGGACTTTGACTTTATGTATATTGTTAGATTCATATTGCATAACTGTGGCCGATTTCTTTATGCAAGGTGAGTTGCCTTCGAGTTTGTGATAAAGTTGGTACAGCCACCTAAGTTCAAAAAAGAGTAATAGTGACTTTCAGCTGGTGCGGTGGCACTCCAAAAATGCCCCCACTTGACTTTTTTATGCCTGACAGGCCCTTTCGACCTGACAAATCTAAGTGTTGCTGAGGTGACCTAAAAATTATTAAGCCGTTGATCTCGCCTATCAGTCGTTAATATCAACCAAAACTATTTGATGTGATGCAATTCCATCCATAGAAAAGGCCTGCACTCTACCAGGCTGGTGATGATTACTTTTGTAAAGTTACAAAAGGAATACTGATACTTTTTCCTATCCACTGTGAACTCTGATAAAATACCAATAAATCAGTCGAATTGAGATTCCGATCTTTTTCAAATCAATCAAAAATATTTCTGTATACATTTTTTAGCAGCGCGTAAAGAAATTCTCAAAGGATTACATTCATAATGCCAGATGAAAGACTCATCACAGCAGTTTAATAATTCCATTCGGTAAGCGACCGATCAACGTTACGTCACCTAAGCTCGGTGATAGATACGATGACGTGGCTAAACCCAGGTGACTGTACCACGTGTCAACTTTATCATAGACTCGAAGAAAACTCACTTCGAATACTTTGTAATGTATAATACGCCCTGTATAAGATCATCATCACCTTATCAACAACTAGATATGTCAGGTCAAATGGACCTGCCAGGCATTAAAATGTCAAGTGGGGGCATTTTTGGAGTGCCACCGCACGGGCTAAAAGTCACTATTATTCTTTCTTAAACTTTGGTGGCTGCACCAACTTTATCACAAACTCGAAGAGAACTCACCTTGCATAATGAAATCGGCTATAGTTATGCAATATGAACCCAACAATATAAAGTCAAAATAACTAAGGCACTAGTGAATGAAAAGTCTGATTTAGTAATTTTCGTCAATATTATTTAAGTATTATCTGCAAAAGTAAATAATTTACGCGGACGAAGTCTCAAAAAACCAGATAGTATTACCTCTATATACTTGACAGTTCTGACGTTCCGTGACCGACGAAATGTGATACTACTTCTATCAGATATGTATGTGGAAATGAACGTTTCCTTCACTTTCTTGACATTACTAGCCCTATTCTTACAATCTCGTTGCGTTTTTATGACTCGAAGTCGATCGAATCATTTCAAGTGACAATGAAACCTATGGTAGCGTATTATCGCGGACGTTAAACCCAAGAGGGATATACTATCTCCGTCTTCGTTCTGGAGAAAACAACCCAGTATTCAGATTTTCTTTGATAGATATAAATTATAATAATGATATTTAATGCGTCCATTGTGGCGAAATTTTAAGAATTTAATTAGCGACCGTCATTTGTTATTTTATTAAAAAATAGTCTAAAACTCGGTTTCTCTATTATTTACTTCCATGGTAAAGCTTGGGAGTAATATTATCCTCTTGTTTGTGTTGTTTTAGCAGCTTGAATAGCAGATTTAACAGTTAATTTATATAAATTTCAATTTTAATATTATTTCCATATTGTCTCCCAATTTTTAATGGACACTTTCAACCTTTTTCTTCACAAACTTCGTTCATAACGAAATCAGAAATGAAAGATTAAGAAAACGTATAAAGTCGAAAGAGAAAACTGTCATTTGTCATCCTCCAACTCTGTATTTCACTGATTTAACAAAAGGCTTTCACAGTCAGTGAATGAGAAATTGAAATGTAAGTTCTATATTTTGGATACTTTTGTGATTATGACCCAGAAGCTGTAAAGAAACTTATGAGTTATTTTTAAAGCATTTTCTTTGTTATCGTAGTTTATAATAATTTCAAACTTTACAGAGCAAGCACATACAAAACCAATTATGATGTGTATTAATGTGTATTTTGCCAATTCTAACCATTATAATGACCTTTTTTAATGCAGGATAAATACAACCTTAAACCTCAAACCAGGGTTCTCCGAACCCGCATCCGGCCTGAATATGACAGGCTTAAGCGAGGCTGGCCTACTTGGCAAAATCCGCTGCGAGTACCCTCCGAGGGGAAGGACTCGGGATCCAGCAAGGAGTATGCCGGGTCAAGCCCCACAATCATTATAGTGACCTAAACTAACCTATTTTTACAAAAGCAATTCGCTTCTGGTATATAGTTATTAAAAACAAATGAAAGCGGCATCACAAAAATTTAAATAAGTTCTTATATCAAATTATAAAAGGAACTGATAAAGATTATTTTAAGCTACCTCAGAGTTATGCGTTATCAAAAATAACAAGCTGTATAACTAGATATAAAATTTTGGTAAAACAAACTTATCAACTTATATTTCTAAACCTGGACAGTTTCCAAGCAGCGCAAGAAATTTTACAAGCAAGATAACATTTATTCAACTCAAACTAGATAAAGTTTTGTTTGTAAAGAAGTGGCACCAGGCAACGCGTCTGCATCAGATAATATACGACAACCACTTTTGTATACGTTCGTTTCAAAACTAACTGCTTAAAGTTCTGTATGATTACAACAATACTGCAAAGACGGTAAAGAATATACATACTTTTTAACAATGAGTATTGAATCATAATAATCGTAATCACCAGTCTGTTAATGTCCCCTCTGCTGGGGTTCAGTCCTCCTAATGGATGGAATCCGATAAAAATTGAATAGGGAGATTGCGAATTAGAGGGTATTGAGGACTGTAATACCGCCGGGACCGACAGCTTAACGTGCCTTCTGAAGCACGGAGCAGCTCGAGATAATAATATACGGTCACCCATCCCATGACCGACCATTGCGAAAGTTAGTTATCAACAACGATCGTGGGCCACGGCGTTTATCCACTACGCCACCGAGCTACTCTGAGTATTGAATTAAAGTTAATAAATAATACAAAGTTATTTTTTGTTCACAAGCTCAAAGGCAAGTATAAAATAGAGGAGTTTTTAAAATGGACAATTCTAAGATAGAGATTTCTGTTTAATTATATTCGTCATATATTCGAAGTGGAGTGATTGTCAATAATTCAATATTCAATACGCAGTATTCTCAAATCTTAACAAGAAATGAAATTTCAGAAGACAGAGCTGTTAGAAAAAGTTATTGATGTGTAATTTGCGGACAAAATTCAAAGTAATAAATTATATTAATACAAGTCAGAGTTGGGATTTGCATTTAAATTGGCTACTTATTTATCAGGATACGCCTCGTAGAATTATATGTTGCCGTAATGTAACAGTACGATTTGAAACTGTCGATATACAAAATCGGCTAGATATTATAAATCGTCGAAATTATCATAATTTTGAAGCTTGTGCCCTAAAGTCTTTATGTAATCGGGTACATTTTTCAAAGCCTTTTAATAACACACGAAGAAAAATTTTTCGGAATGTCACTTACCGAATTTAAAACGTTGCATTATAAAAAGTATCGAATAGATTCATTTTATTATTTTATTAGAAGTGAAATACTGCCTCAATCTATTAAGCACACCAAGCTTCTTGGATGCTAATTTAGCCTTATTCTCTAAGTGACCACGGAACTGGACCTCGCTCGATGATGTCGACACCGAGAATCTCAATATTGGCTGAGGCAGTTAGGGGAATGTTTTGAAAGTTATAGGTGGAGTCCTTCGTGCTGTCATCTGCATAACAATGAATACCGCTAATTTTCGAAAAAGTGTAGGTGATAGCACACTTCCTTGGGAAACACCAGCATTTATAAACAGTAGGTCCGAGCATTCACCGTCGATTAGAACCTTAATGCTTCTGTCTGCCAAAAAACTAGTGACCCATGCATATAACTTCTCGGGAAGCCTATACGATGGAATTTTTCATAGAAAAGCTTTGTGCCACACCCGATCGAAGGCTTTCGCTATGTCCAAACTTACTGCCAGGGCCTCCCCCTTTGTTTCAATTGCCTTAGCCCAGTTATATGTCAAGTAAACTAGAAGATCGCCAGCAGAGCGACCACTACAAAATCCGTATTGTTGGTAACTAAGCAACTGGCAATCCTCTAGATATCGAAGGAGCTGGCGGTTGATAATGGACTCCATTATCTTTGAAAGCAAAGGGGTTATAGCGATCGGCCTGTAGTTGGACGGGTTCGAGCGGTCACCTTTTTTTGGGATCGGATGCACTAAAGCAGTCTTCCATGAGGTTGGGACCACGCCAGATGAGTAAGAGAGCCGGAATAGGCGCGTTTAGACCGGTGCCAACTCTGGAGCGCACGTCCTTAGCACAATATCTCCCCACCATCGGGCCCACTCGACTTGTGGATATCCAGGGAGAGTAGTGCTAGACGCACTAAGCTTTGGTGAAACCGGATATCAGGCATAGAGCTTTCGCACCGCGGAATGGTGGGTGGTTTTAGCCCCCGGTCATCCAAAGTCGAGTTGGATGCATAAAACTTACACAGGAAATTGGCTTTCTCTTTTGCATCATGGGCTAATGAGGAGTTATCTTTGTGCAATGGTGGAAATGAAGGCATGCAGAAATTACCTTGAATATATTTGATAAGAGACCAGAATCACGCGTCCCGAAGGAAGACGCTCGATTTAAAATATAACTGTTGTTACTGGGGATGATGTAATGATTCTGATGATACCCTATATATTTTTATCTGTTTTCAGAACTTATGGTGGAATAAAGACACTCACATACATACATTAACCTTTAACACAATACACTCTTATATTGCACAAGCTTTTATTTGGTGTAGGTATCGTGTACTACAAGTTAAGCCCTTAAATCTGATCGGGTGAGCTTTTCAGGAATGCTTACGCCGCATTATTTTGTTACGACGGCCATTTTAAATTTATAATAATACCGATTACATATATATAATTGCATTGCCATCAGAAAAAAGGTACATTTCAAATTTCAGGTCAAATGGATACGGTAAAATTACGGCCCTCGTAGCCAAGGATAAATGTAGAAAATTGACTCTTTATATTGTTTCTGGTCTGGGTGTTGTGGAACTTTAGTTGTCTTAGATACTTCATAATACGAGAGATTTAGCTAGTCATCTTAGAAAGTAAGCTTTGATGTGATGCATGTGATGTCTATTAATATATAATTTATATTATATGTAGAGTCTGAAATATTAACTTTGAAACTGAACTACCCCTTCAATTTTCCATTTCTCAACTTCCAAAGCAGACACGTGAAAACAATTTTTACGCAAACGCTAAATTAGGCTCTCCGATTAACAGATTAGAGTTGAAAGTCGAAAATATGCAAACGCAACATAATCGCTTGCCAAGTCACCAAGTAATATTAACTGCGGTCGTATTTTAATGGATTTTTTCACTTAAAATTGGGCGTAAAACAAAAGAGAAGTCGAGACGAAATTAACTCGTCCTTCAACGATTTATGGCGCATTTACACTGGTCGATGAATGTGCGAGCCAGCGTTTTGTATTTCGTTTTCATTGGTCGATCATTTGTTCTATTGACTAATGAGATGAGCGCGAAGATGTTTACCGCAATCGGTGTGCTGATAAGGACATGGGATGAAATATTGTACCTACGTCAAACATTTTTTTTTAACAATTGTTAATTATTCACAAACTATTACGATTACAAAATTGTTTCATAAAGCCTAAAATATTTATTACTTTTCTCTTGCAAAAGAGTATAACGAAAGTTTACTTTAAACAATTGAGAATGGTGTGAAATAGTTAAAAACCTACGTCCTAATATAGGTTAGCATATATGACCCAAAAGTTGATGTCGGATTGTATCAATGTCAAATTTTCGCATTGAACGTATATTGCAACGTATCCGTGTGTCGTTCTAACTCCAAAAATAAAGCACTTACTAAGTGACAAGTATTATAAACAAAAGTTTAAATTATATATCATTTGCCTGTAGCCAAACTTTAATTCGACGTTTCAATGCTATTACAATATGTAATTCAGACCCTATTATATATGTCATTCAGTGTCTTAGAAGTTGTAGACGTCCAACTGAGTTAGGTCGGATCGGTAAAGTTTTGGCAAGTCGACAATCGAAAACAAATCAAAGGATTTTCTTTGGGTGGGTCCTTTGAAATTCCATGTGTAATTAAACGTTAAGAAAATTACAACAAAATTATTGATAAAAAGCAGATAGCTATATATATTATAGTTACACCTGAAGTCCAATAATAATATATATCTGTCACCATCGATGTGTGAAGAAATCATTGCACTAATAATATTGGACTTCAGGTAGATAGTGCAATGGAAAAATACAAGTAGTTAAGATTCTATTCATCATCATCATCAGTCCTTTTACGTCGCCACTGCAGGGGCTTAGGCCTTCCTTATGGATGGTTAAGGAGGATGGACCAAGACCCTCTACGCTGGCCCAATGCGGATTGGAGAGTATTAACGACTGCAAATGCGGCCAGGAATAACGGCTTAACATGCCTTCCGAAGCACGGAGTAGCTCGAGATAATAATTTTTTGGTCACCCATCGCGTGACCGACCCTTACGAAAGTTGCTTAACGACAACGATCGCGGGCCGCGGCGCTTATCCACTACGCCACCGAGCTACTCAAGATTCAGATTCTATTACTCAAGATTTCGTCAGATTCTATTGCGATGCGATAATTAAGTAAACACGGGCAGAATTTGCCTGCTAATATTCTGAGAGATTTTTTCTTCTGTAATATTAAAAAATATTGTTAGAAGGCATTGTTAACTTATAATCTATGTTATGATATAAATTTACGTGAAATATCTTACCTACTAAGAGAAACCCAGATACGGGTTTTTCTTTTTTACCGAAAATAAACTTGTCAAGATTAGTCTGCCGTTTCATTTGACTATCTGTTACAAGCCTGTCCTTTTCAGGACGGGTACGGGGCTGAAGAGCCCTGGTTTAAGGCTTAAGGTGTTTTTCCGGTACGTTATGAAAAAACAAAAAGGAAGCAATCTTTAAGGTTGACCCGCGGTTAGCGAGTAAGTTATGTTACCTACCTAGACATACACTAAGACTAATTGTGGGTATCCCCACAGGACATGGACATTTTAACAAACATCTTCCAAATTTGTCCACTGTGCAGGGCGTGCCTGGAGGAAGGGAAGACAAGCGCTCACGTTTTTCGGCATAGAGAAGTGGTGAGACAACGGACTGCAAACCTAGGCAGCCCAAAGACACTACTGGACACGTGTAAGAACATCAAGAGACTACTATCCTTCTTGCCGGAACTGGGATTGTAGGACTAAAGCCTCCACTGTTGCATGTAAAATAGTCACTTGGTGTCAAACGGCCATTAATGCTGTCAAAAACACATATTTGAACACACGAATCATTTTCGATTACGATTCGAATGGAGAATAATGAAAGCACAAAAATAAACTGGCGGCTTGGAAATACTGATTCCCCGAAAATTGCGTGTAAATATTTCTATATTAAAAAAGAACCAACAAGTCAAGGTTCGAAGTATGAAATAACGAATGAATTCCGCCGGGCCAACAACCGCATTGCACAAAATGCTAATTGCTAATAAGCACGACACAATTTCATCGAAGAATACTGAAATATATAACCAAAAATGTTGCCCGCACTACCATTAACTTGGAAAATTCTCTTTGAATATGAAAAATAGGTTTTTGATTCCTTGTACCATTTTGCTGCATGCTTTGCAATAAATTGTCTTTACGAAACAAAATTCGAGTTTTATTAAGCAGTTTTGTTGCACAAATGTTATTATCAATTTCACTGAGAGCTTTATGGCATAGAGTGCGATCAATCTGCGATTGTGGAAGTAAAGTTATTTTTGCAAAGATCGGTTATAGGATGGATGACCATAAATTATTCATCTCCAGCTTCTACGTATTTTGGTAACACCTGGGGCCTCGAGGTGGACCATCCATAAGAATGAAATGTACTTCAGTTTTAGGGATATAAATAGTATAATAATGATGATGGTGATAGTGACAATGAAAGTCGTGGTTTCCTTAATTTTTTTAAAAAGATGGACCGTTATATGCCATATTAAAAGCGATCAAGGACTATTTATTAAATTTTATCCATTGAAAAGCAGACTCAATTTTAAAACACGTAAAATATAAAATAAAACCAACTCAATAGCCAGCATTCAAGTACATTGAAATTTCTTTGTTATTTCTTTTTCTTTCGTTTGACGTGCTCGCCTGATTTTGTCGTTTCTACTAATGCCCTCTCCACATCCCTAACCCTTATCCGGATATGACGTAACAGTGGCATCGTACCTCCATTCACGCCCCATCGACCCACCTTACGATAAACATCTTCGTACATTACACAAGCTCGATACCGACTCTATAAAACTGCGAATAAAGCATCAAACATTTTTATTTTTAAATATGAATCGACTTCAAACTTTAAAGAGGTAAGAAATAATACTTATCTCAAAGCGACTTTATCCGATTTTTTTGTTATTTAGTTTAAAAAATATTTAAGGGACTAACTCGGTTCCATAAATTGTCCAATAACAATATTGAAAATCCGTCAACAATTCGCGGAAAGATCGATGACCATTAATTACCCATTGCTTACGCTGAGCTGCATATGTATCCATTGCTTACGCTGAGCTGAGGTCAGTTTTGACAACACACAACATTACACTTTAAATTCTTGTATGTGTGTGTTGGCAAAATAAATACTTTATTATTATTATTAAAAATACATCCTCGTGGAACATATGAGCTCCTCCTTTTCGATTTTAAGTCGGTTTAAAATAAGCTTATACAGTACTTCAAGATGAATACCTAATGAGCAACGGCTAAATTCGTGTTTCCGAAGATGATTAACACATCTAGACAGTACAATTATTAGAGCAGCTCTACACAGTTTATGTACCATATCTTCTAACTAATATGAACGTTTATAATTTAGACGTTTCTTACGTCTTGACACAAAAGCTACTGAACGAATTTTGGCGAAATTTGGTATATGCATAAGTCTATACCTGGATTAATATATAGGCTACTTTTTATCCTACTAAACAGCTCCCTGTGGACCAAATGGGCGAAGATGGTAAGCTAGTACAGAACATAATACTTAAAAATATGAAATCAAAACAAAACAAAAAAACGACAGCGCACATCTTTAAAGCTTTCAATACTATCTGTAACTGGTGAATTAGTGACAACGATGCCGGGGAAGACGTGGGCAGAAAACTAGTTTTAAATAATGTACCTAACAATATACGTGAAAACAATGTCTATTGTCTATGTAATGTACGAAAACCTTTACTCCGACCGAATCTATGGTTTGCCAAACAAATGAACCTTATTCGAAGTTAAAGAAAGACTACTATTGGTCAACTTTCTTCATTGGTATAGTAAAAGTTTTTATTGTACCGAAGGCGTAGTATTAAAATGTCAATAAGAAATATTAGAACTTGGTTGTGACTTACAATGTGAGTACCGCAGAAAATGAATAAAGTAACCCATGAAAGTATTTGGTCGTATTTTCTCGACACTACACTATACTACTTACTATACTATCTGTGACTCAATAGTACCATATTAATAATACTAGTATATTGTCTGTCTCTAGGCAATATCTCATGAGACATGATAGTGAGACAGTTGAAATTTTCACATATGATGTATTTCTGTTACCGTTATAACGAAAAATACTTAAAAAAACAGAATAAAACAAACACTTAACGAGTCTCTCATACAACAAATGTGATTTTTGCGGTTTTTTCTTGATATATTTTCGTTATTTGGACACTGAAAGCTAAATTATGAAGTCACAGATTAAGAAATACCGAAGAGCATGTCACTAATGAACGTATTCAAGGCTCATGTACCAACAACTTATGATCGTTGATTTATTATACAAATGTTGTAAAAAGGAAAATGTTTTTTTTATGGAATCGGTATCCGAAACTACTGGACATCATGCAACATCATGCGCAATGTTTATATAATTATGTTAATAATAAAATTGATTTGGTTAATGTCAATCTAAATATATATAACTCAAAAATGACTGACTGACATAGTGATCTATCAACGCACAGTCCAAACCACTGGACGGATCGGACTGAAATTCGACATGCAAGTAGATGTTACGACGTAGGCATCCGCTAAGAAAGGATTTCGATCGATTCTACCCCCAAGAGGATAAAATAGGGGATGAAACTTTGTCAATTTTAAACCGATCGGGTTGAGACTTTGCATGCATAAAGCTACTATGACGTAGGCATCCCCTAAGAAAGGATTTTGATAAATTATACCCCTAAGCTAATGCTGTTCAAAGTAACTTTACCACGCGAACGAAGCCGCAAGCAAAAGCTAGTTTCGTATATACTGTCAAATGTCAGAAATCAAATAAGTTAAATAGTTTTCGACGCACAATATGCAATCATCTGTCTCTAATTTTCAATAAGTGCGTTGACTTCATCTTGTTACCGAATAAGAAAAGGTTTGCTAAAATGAAGTTGATTATGCCTTTATTAAAACTTTATCCGAATCAATAGAAATATGAATTAGTATTTTACCAAAATGTGCTAAAGCATCACATTCCCGAGATATAAACTATCGAAAAATTAAGAATACCAAAACCAAGATATAAACTATAGAATCGTAACATAACCTTACTTTGACAGCAAATCAGATAGAAAGAAAAATCGAATTCATCACCTCAATAACATCATGTTAGCTATTGTTTTAAATCTTTTTAACCGATAGATGTTTCGGGAAAAAATAGGCGCATTTAAAACAATCAAAACCTTGAATATATTACAACAAAAGTAAAAAACGTATTAATTTTCACTGACCCAAATTACCTAATCAGTAGATGCATGGTTCTGATAAGGGTGGTTATAATATAAAATACTTCCAACCGTAATCTTACACGCGAACTGTAAAATTTTTCAAACGCACATTATTTTGTTTGTTTTTTTTTTCAACGTACGTCGCGCACATAAAGGGGAAAAGGTGATGCAATAAATCATGCTCCTACTCTGTCTTAGAAGTTATTATGAACTTAAAATCGTTTATCCTTAAGTTCAATCTTATTTCATTGCCAAAACTTTAAAAAAGTAGAACCAAACCGGGCGCCTGTCATTTAACCTACAGAAAACCTCCGCCCTACTTTAATAGCATTTTCTTCGATCAGTAGCTTAAATATTATTTTTTAAAGTTTGCAGTCGTTTTTTTTTGTGTTTATTTTATGCTTTTTTGTGATATTAATATTTTTTATATAACACTTTAGGTAACACTAAAAATACTTTTCTGAAACTGCGCCAAAATCAGTTCAGCCAAACGCGACATAATCGCGGACAATATATATAGCAGCTTTTAAAATGCGAACCTCCACTTTTTAGTAGGTTAATATACCTAAAACCTTCTCCTTAGTCAGACAAATACTATGCTGAAAACACCCATCAAAAGCAGTTTAGCCAAACGCGAGATAATCACGCACAAACAAACTGAGAACCTCCTTTTTTAAATCTGTGAAAAATGTAACGAATGTTAGGTCAAATTTGCAATATCTGGAATTTTTATTTTGAGAACTTATATTTGAAAATAATATTTAGATGATGAGGTAATCTTAAATTTTGAGCAGCTTAATACACATTTACTTCAAAAATCAACAGCCGTAAGACGCCCACTGCTGAACATAGGCCTCCCCCGTTGATCTTTAAGCCGATCGGTCCTGCATTTCCCACATCCAGAGGCATAAAACAGTATTGTTATAAATATATAACCAGCCATGCAATTCTATTAAAAGTACATGGTTTAACACAACGCTATCAAACATTAGAGGTTCAATTAAATATCGGATCGGGTGTTTCAAAATCTAATTATTAAGTACAGATAAGTCAAGCCACAACTCGATACACTGTACTCGAATGAGCAGAAATTAAATTTTTAAGTCTATCTAACAAGCAGTGATAGCCAGGACGTGCGCTAATAATACGAATTCCAAGCTACTTCAAGCTTTATTCTGCTGATATTTGCGTTCAAAACCGATCTGAGGTTTAAAATTTATGGTTACTTAGTGCGCTTCTGTGTTATAACAATTTTTGTTTTCAATTCAGAAGTCTCCATGAGAAAACTATTTACACAATATTTTGTAATACGTAATAAGTAGAACTACGTTTTTTTCGTAGCATGTGTAGGCGCGGTTACTGCAGCGACGTAGTACTACGGTAATTACGGAATGGTCTCAGTCGAGTCGACGCTGCGGATAAAATAATGTTATTTCTTTTCTGTAACCCCAACATTTGACCGACATGAATAAGTATTAAAAAAAAGCCACAACAGTTTCTTGGTACGTAATTAAGAATTTTCTATTTAGAAACTAGTCGTAACTCATAAGTAGTATAATTAAAATACCTTTGATCAGTCTAGCGATTAAAACAGGGTTTTACTACTAGAAAATAATTCACAAATGAGATATTTTACATTTTCATTAAAAAAAAATTAAACTAAAGAAAAGTCAATAATTTTTTTTTGTTTTCTTAAACAAGTGACTTATTAGATTATAATTTTCATAAATTGTTTAAAGTAAAGAAATGAAATTGACTAAAATGTTCCTTGACTTACATAATGGACCCTCAATAAAGCAGGGGCCTTAGTATTGAACCTTGCAGTACCCTGACAACATTATCTAACAACAGAAGTATATCTGTTGTTAGATAATGTTTCTTATTTAAAAATGCTTTTTCTATATGCAGACAGTGCGTTATATCATCTTTCGACGAATATCCTTGCATTTCATTCCACATAACTCTAAAGCATCGTCAATTGAATGCCTATTTCAAATATTACTTATCAAACCTTGCTTTAGTTTATCACATATTATAAGTATTTATTTGCGTGACCGAAATTGACTACGCTACTGCGTGATAAATAATTACTACCTAATTAAAAATTCTGGGAGTGATTCATATTGTTTGTTCAGACCATTGTGTTTTAAACAAGAGTACTTTACTGTATTTCTTTAACCTTAATTGTGAATAAATACAAGTTTGTATATTCTAATTAGTATTACTTTACTGCTATCAATTCAAAAATTTTGTTGCCACTCCCAAAATTTTAGTCAAATGAAGCATAATTTGATTACTTGCAACTTAGAAATTGTCACTGTGTACCCTCAATTACGTTAAAACCGCTCAGAAATTGTCGAGGAGAAACACATTAGTAAGAGTATTGCCTTGGTTAACATGGATTATTCATATTTTGCTTCCTGGTTTGCGAGGAGTTTTAGAGAGAAATTTCAATTTGTACAACATCAGTGTGTATTTTCCCTATTGAATGTAAAGCTTCAGGATATTGTTTTTTGATGAATATTTTGCTTCTAGTCACCCAGCAACAATATTGTAACCAAAGCCAACATATATTCCAACTCATCACCCCTAATACAGATAATGTCATACCTATCTCGGGTATAGTTTCCTTGTGAAGATTTTTATGACACTAAGTTCACGACAACGAGGCCCAACCATACAGACACGTTCCCCACCCCACATTCAAAATCAGTGATAAAACTTGCTTTTTCCAAACGATTCTATCGTTCTACACGAGTTCTTTATCCGTTACCATGTTATGTTAATTTTACAGTATTACCATTTAAGTTGACAAAAAAAATTATTATATACCGATCTGCTATTCTATATATTGAAATTCTATATATCTATAATGTTTTGTATTTGCTTATTTTATTACTTTTAGATTATTCACAAGCCAATATCGAGTTAAAACGCATAGTAATCGTCTCAATGTTGTTGTTGGATTATACGATAGAATCCATCTTCTTCTTATGCTCAGCTACTTTATCACTATCTTGCACCAAACTAAATATTCGTTGGCAGCTGTTCTTAGATTTTTTTTTTTTTTACTAAAACTGAAACTGTTTTTCTGACTCTGAAAATGTTACCACCCATCTTAAGGATTTCAGGTAAGATTTTATTAGCTCGCTTGTTGCGGCAGGTAAAATATGTAGACTCGATACCAGCTCGTAGTAGGGGAACGAAAAAACTAGTTTCCACTTTAACATAAGACAACTTTGTGGTTGTTCTGTTTCCTTTGGCATCTTTCCAAGTGCATAAGACGGTTGAATAAGCAGTCCTTGCGTACAAAACAGTTGTACAATAAATATTATACGGAAATACGCTCTCGAAAACCATTGAAGGGATTGCTTCTTGTAAGTTTCTGCTAACTGATTTATCTCAAATGTAAGTCTATTCGGTGTTTTTATCGTTACTGCAATTTTTCGTTGACCATATGAATTTTGCCGATTTTGATAGCTACAGGGAATTTCTTAGTCTTGATCTAAAGTGTTCCTTTAAATTTCGATGTTATGATATTGCTTTGAATATTCATAGGACATTTGATAATTACATATAACATTAGCAAACTAGCTAAAATAGCTATTATTCAAATGAAAGTTCTATGTCTAGTATTAGATTATTCTCTAACCATAAATGAAAGCTACACTACTTTATGTTATGAGAATCACATATTACTATAACAAACGGTATTTATTTTTGTATCAAGCTTTCCGCACCTAGATGAATTGTTAACACCTTTTCAACCTTCTTAGAGGTTGAATTTCTCGAAATCCGTTCTTAATGAACCTCTTTGTTATATTAATATCTATTAATGCGCCCAGTTAATACATCTACTAGTTTGGTTAGAGCTGCGTTGATAGCTCTTGAATAATAAAACTTGGTTATTAAATAAATGTTGTTTCTGAAATAAACTTGAAAATTCACTCTAAGGGCAAAAAAAGGTAAATTTATTACAATTTATACTCAATGATAATTAAAATAAGCTAATGAGATAGCTTAAAACGAAAATAGGTTAAGTAACGAGAGGAAATCACGGACCCAATCAATTATTTGACACCCAATTAACAGCAAAATTTGTAGCCGTTTTAAACATTATTTATTCAAGTATTAAATAATGCTTGAATAATCATTGTTTATAAAGACTGATTAGCGTTTAAAGCGACTTCATTTTATTCCCTCAGGACTGATATAGCTAGATGATTATATATCACACGAAATAAACATAAAAAATATATACATTGTATCTAGATTTCAGACTACGATTATTATAAAATCGCTTAGTATTACTCCTTGTCTACAAAGTGACTTATAAATTTATACAATTTCAATCTAAAAAAGTTATTAAGTGAAGCTTTGAATAGCCACTTAGAAAAATATTACAATGTATCTCAAATTTACAGCAAAAACAACCATTCGTCCAGATTCTAGATTCGCATCATCTCTTATAAAACCTCCACAACATTATATTCGAGAGCAACGACCGTTCAATATTTTTAACAAGACCTTTGTGAAAGTTGGAGAAACTGCGAGAGCAGGGAAGGGTTTAAAACTTATCCATTTCAAAGTTATTGGAAATGAACGTGAGTTATACCCATTACACTCTAGTTTCATTTAGCCACTTGGGTTTTATAAAATGTGGTTTCTGATTTAAAAAAAAAAGTGGTTTTGGCAGTCCTTTAAAAATGCTCCATAACTATTTTATGGTCAATCCTCAGTTCTTCAACTAAATCGTAACATCCGCTATCCCATCTTGCTCCATTTAAAAAAAATGGCATCCATTTTATCCGAAAGGAGCGACGGGCATTTTGGACATAAAAAATTTCGCACAGAAAACACTTAAACTAAATTTGTGCTACTCTGACAGAAACTGCACTAGGTCCATAAACGACATAAATTTTTTTCGCGGTTTGCATTGCTTTGTTAAATTTATTGTAATAAAATTTTAAAATGCGTGGAATTTCTTCATTAGATTCACTCATTTCGACAGTAAGAAAAACAAACAAAAATCACACACTCAACTAATTTCAATTCGGAATTATCTTCTTTAATATTTAAACTTTTTAATGATACTGAAACCAGCCAGATATGAATGGTATAATAACCAGAAAATTTTTATTACAAATTTATGCATACTATATGCGTAAAGACTATTCCCTCTGCCTAATATTATTTAATAAAAAAAAAAAACTTTTACTTGCATGTTCGTATTACGCTAGGATCGTAATACGAACATGCATATAATGCATATAAGTTTTAAAGATTACTTTCATTGAATCAGTCAATTAATTAATATGCTTAATAAAGAATTTATACCTTCAATCCTTTATGCTTTATGCTATATCACTCACACAGACTAGTGCAAAAATAGTGAAAGTAGTTACTAAATATGGTTTGCATTCAAAATAACGATACGTTCATTAGAGAGACGCTAAAGCACAGCTGCGCTCAAGCAACGCTTTCGCTAGCTGGCATTGCTCCAAATAGCTTTATTAAAGCGCTCTAGCGCTGACGGATTCATTTCTAAATTACTTTTTTACGATTCTTTTTGTATATAAAAATAACAACATGTTTTTGTTGTATCCACTCCTTCCCAATTTTGTTAATTGTCCACTGGGGAAGTGTTTTCGAATACTAAGTAGCATGTAAATGGGAAATGACATTGGAAACAAAATTGTAGAGACACCAGTAAATTTATATTTCTTTAAAGGAATCTGATTTCTCAAGGAAAAGAATAAGTATTGTGTGCCACAAAGTCCGTTAGAATTAACAGTAACCGTATTTATATGTTCAATAAATCTCCTTAGTTAAACAACGAAGGGATTTATTGTGGCCTAATTGTCTTATTTTAAAATCTTCCCCTTTCCCTTCCGCAATCCCTTTCAAATGTAAAGCAGTTGTTATAGCGATTTATGAAATTGTGTTACATTTAAAGTCGCGATCGTTTTCGGAACAAATGATTTTGAATGAACAAGAAACAAAATATAAACTTACTTCAACTTATAGTAATATTTTCGTCTAACGCTTGCCTTTTATACCAATTAACGTCAAATAAACAATATTGTTCAATCAACAGCTTTCAAATAAACGTTGCTATCGTAATCGCTATTAGAAAGAAAAGAAAGAAAGAAAGAAAATATATTTATTGACCACATAGTTACATAACAATGGTTTAACTTATTACAAAGGTGGTGGCCAATCAGGACTCTGCCTCAGCATAAGCCATACCAGAGTAGCTTACCCTGATACGGCGCTGGTTATTCTGGCAGAGCCTGTACAAAAGGTTGGCGTTATAGATATATATACATAAATTTAGGTATATACTAAATGACAATCTTTATATAAATATATATATTTACTTATACCTACTAATAAACTAAAATAAATAGTAATTACTGATGTGTAAAAGGAATTATAATGGTGCGAACATATTAAGTTTACCATGCATTGGCTGTATTAGCCAATTCCTGTGACAGGACATAAAATTATTATTACAAGTACATTATTACAAGTGTAGCGAGATGTAGAGTAAAAGAATTCAAATTGAAAGGGATTTTACAATTTGGCCCCTGGACCGCAATGTAATTGTAAGTACGTTCTTGATTTCTCCAAGTCAACCCTTCCAGATTTCTTTCATGTGTAAAAGTAAATTAGTTTTCAAAACTCAATAAACAACTCATTTTCTATTTGTAATTTTTCGTGTTTTAATACAAACACGAAAAAGTCTTCCTAAGTTTCGAACTTTTCAAATTTCTGTGTTTTTTTATATATTAGTTAAAAGGAACAGAAATGACTGGCTTTGGTCCATTCATTTCCTGCAAAAATCAACTTTTGCTAGAGTCGCCATCTATTGGAGGTGCTGTTTAGTGCTTTCGTTTTTTTAAAAACTTCCTCATAGAGACCACCGCACTCAGTAGTGAGAAAAAATATGCAATGGAAAAGAAACACTAAAGAATATTTTACAGGCTTTATGTATAGTACGACTAACTATGTATATTTTCACGCTCGTTCCTTTGCGAGGTGAGCAAGGAATTCCGAGAGTCATAATATACGAGCGATTTAAAACCTGTGGATTTCGTGATTTTTTTACACCATCCCGTTCTTGTCACAGCTTGTCACATTTCTGAAACTTAAACCCACCTAGCGTGATATTACATATTTTACAAGTATTTAATTAAACAACACTTATGAAATTAGTTTTATTTCGTAAATCAATTTTAAAAATATTTCATGTAGTCATAATTCAATGTTTTTATATAAGATTTTGTAGTGTCATAATTAGCCATTTTATGTCGCCTCTGCGAAGGCTCAGGCCTTCCTTATGGAAGGATGGGACAGGATGGTTATTTTATAATGTAGTGGCGCAAAGTTTAGTAATCTTTCTACCTCTCGTCACACTATATGACACAACGTCATACTATGTTGACACTTCTCTCTCAAAATGTGACATAATTTATTGATTAACCCTTAGTATGTTTTATAGTTAATTAATTACATACATTATTTCAACATGTTCCAACCATCTGTTAACACTGACACTATCTGGTCAACTTCTTATATCTTTATTTGCAAACATTGTGCTATAAATTCTACATAAGTCTCGACTACTTTCCACTACCTGATATAACTCTCGCTACCATACGTTTATTGCAACGTATTGTGCAAAACGAGCCGAACTCCAGTTTAACCCGCCTCTAAATATATTGGTTCATTAAAATGCTATTTTCATTCTATAAAATGACACACTCACCCCCTAGTTTCTGAATTGAGAGTTTAAAGTTAAAAATGTCTCGAAATGTACTTAAACGTCACTTAAACAGGTTTTCGTTTCTAATGCCAGTATTTAATGATCAGTTGATAACAGTTAGATAAAATTAGGGCTTTTTGCTTTGTGAAAAGTTAAAACTTTAGATATTGAGGTTGGTCATTTTAGATTTTGTACTTTTCTCAATTCAGAAACCGGCTGTTATACCTACTTTTATTTACTATAGAGAATAATAATAGTATTCTTACTATTAATAGTTCTTACTCCATTCAAATTCTTGTTTATTTGGTAAAAATATCTACCTAATGACATATATACTCAAGTGATTACTTATTTCGACTACGTACGAGTATACGAAGATAAGAACCAGTTATAAAACAGCATTATTAACAATGCTGTATTAACCATACACTATTGCCACAAATTTCTAACCATTTTTGAAGTCTCAAAAATATTTAAAACTTAAATAAAAAACTTAAATTTGAAATAATGTAACAAATAAAAAAAATGTAAAAAAATTCAAAGGCCGTTCAAAAAATAAAGAAGGCCGTTCAAAACTCAATAAAACTGTTTGAATTCCGTATTATCTTTCTAAATATATATTAAAAGAATAACGATTTTCATCTAGATTTTAGTTTAAAAAAAAAACTATTTTAAAGTTCTATTGACGCAACATCGCCTATATAATTTTAACGGTATTGTCCTTTCAGTTATTTTGTCTTTGACATTTTATTCGAATAGAATTTTTAAATTTGTTTTTGACTGAATTGGCATTATAATTTCATAAAGGCGATCAAGAATAATATTCAAGAATATGTCCCTTAAAATAATAATAGGAAAAATATATCTTGCTAACCACACATAATGTAAGCAAAGATATTCTGACGTTTTGACAAACGAGTCTCAGATACGACATTCGTGACATGTCGGGACATTCGATGACAAATAATAGATAAATTCACGACAAACGAACGATGAAATTTTTTACAGATACTGATGAGATTTTTGTTCTCTAAAATTTCACTTTTAATATAATAAGCACTCAGTAAATAATTAAGCTTATAACGTAAAGAAAAATAATTGATTATGTTTATTGATAAACGAAGCGTAACTTACTGATTATAAATTTATTTATTTATTCAACAAAGTTTCAACAGCAGTTTTGTTATTAATATAAAAAATAAGTATGCAGCATTGACGCCAATTATAGAAACTTATTATGTTAACAAATCTACTAATAAGCTTCCATCGATGTTTGATTTTGCACTCCAGTGTGTTGATAGTTATCTTAACACGTTCAACGCCATAAAAATGTAAGGTTTTCCGTTAGAGCCATGACCATCAACTTACCTTCCTGGTGGGCCGCGTCGATCACATTGGCCCGCCCGCGCGTCAGAGCTGTTTTGAATCTTGTCTAGAGAGCCAGCGGACGTACATATCATGTAAACACATATAAAAGAAGACCAGCGTGGCCTTTTAGACTACTCATACCTTTTGGCTTTGATGTTGCATATTTTTTTTTTAGAGAAAATCAAAAATCTTTACTCTTTACCAAAATTCTAAGAAGGGAAGTTTGTATTATAAGTAAGGTTATTTGTAATGGATGAATTACGTTACCGATTAAAAAATAATTTAATTTGTGAAAAACACAAAACAGAGATCATAGATGTATAGCACAATACTAAATACTTACATCATTATGTATTTTCTAATGAAAAAAGCTTAGAGTACCCTACGAAAATTTCAATAATGTAGTAAAGAAATGTAGTATAATATTATACATTACATTTTATCTTTTAGGTTTATTCTAAATGATTAATTCTGGATAAAATAATATGAAAAACATTCTGCACATAAAAATCGGTTGCTGGCCCAGGTATATCAAAAAGTTTTTACTCATCTTTTTAGCAGTAATGCGTTCGTGATCGGCTTTATTATTATTGTAGCAGTCTAGACGGCAGTACGTCTTAAAGCTTTAGAGGGTCCCATTTTTGGAGTGTTAAGCTCGTGTTATACTCAGAGGAGCGGGTATAACATGTTATCACAGTAAACTCTCCAGTATTTGCTTTCTAAAATCAAGTATTGCAATATTTTTCTTGGTATCACTCCTATAAAACGTCAAAGCAAATTAATCGCGACTTTCTTATACCATTTAATCGATTTTCTCAAGAGTCAATGCTGTCATTAAGTCTAACAATTCAACAGCACCTTTGCTTCATTATAATCAAGAATGCTTTATTATATAAACGAACTAATGCAGCATCTGCAGGAGCAATTCGTATCGATTAAGATGTTACGAGGCATCTATGGCACGTTAAAAGTTTCCAACAATATTTTTATCGCGTAATAATCAGACATGTTGGGCGGCTTTATCAATCCCATCAATAAAATCATGCCAAGCATTTTTATCTAATGAGTGTTAGTCGGCAACCAATTGGGAATATGTGCACATTTAGTGGCCATTACTGCGTTATTAGTAAGTGCAGGGGAGGTGTCCGTTATTTTAAAAAGAAAAACAATTGTCGTGCGTACATTTGATGGCAACCTGAGAAATTCAGTCTAGGGAATTTGACGTCGACACTTGGATTTGTTCATGTTGAGCTTAGTAAATTTTACGCTATACCCCTTTAGAGTTTTACGTTCTTGCTAACGCTTTGGTTCTCAGTTCCTGATAAAACAATTCTAATTTGGTGCAGACTCGGTCCACCATGTTGAATGTTATCATCTGAGCTTAGATTTAGGCTTTGATTCGGATTGATTTCAAACTCCTCTAGTTGATTTAAATCTTATTGACTTATATCAAAATGTTCAAAATCAGTTCAGAAATTAATTGCGCGAGCGAAATAAAATAGTTACGCGGAAATAGAGAAGCGCGCTAGCGGTGGGGGACGTGGTGGCGGCGAGGCTTCCTGCAAATTGAGGAATATTCGGTTTTTCGTCCGCGAAGATCACTGGAGACCGGTGCACTGTATCTCGCTATAAAACAGTACCAGTGTTGAAAAAAACATATGTTTTCGTCATACCTAGTCATTGAGCTAAAAAAATGTCGTGTCATATATAATACAATATATATATTACGCAACCGAACTATTGATATAACTTAAAATGTTTCTGTATAAGCTGCGCCTAACAGTATAAAAATCTTTATACCGTTAGGCGCAGCTTATACAGAAGTGGCGTTCAAGAAACATGGCGAAAACGTAAACCTACGTGATCTGAATGCAAACATTCATTACTCCTATAATATATATATAATGACAGGTTCTCTTCACTAAAATCGATTAGAAGAGTTTGTTCTTGTTTTATTACATATCCCATATCAGATACTAGCTGTGTTCCGTAACTTCACTTAGTTTAACCACGTATGATACTAATTTCGGAATCTATTCAATGCAAATAAATAATCAAATCTTTCCTCGTAATTTAGATAAACTGGATACCAATTGATTTTAATATGATGCGCAAAGTTTGGCACCGAATTCATTACAAAATAGCACTGCTGATGGCACATGGCGTATAAAAAGAGTCAAAACATCACAATTATTGTTAAAGCTTTCGTGTCAACTCGTGGCTATAAAATGTTTCACATATTTGTGAATTTCCACTAGAAAAAAGAGTCAGTTTTAAGTAAATAATAGAAATTACTGTCTTTGAAACTTTTTTTAGTTACCGTAAAGTTACCGTATTTATAATAAAGCCGGACTATTTAAGAAATACTATTATCGTAAACGTAGACCTCCAATCTTATTTTAGTCTTATTGATATCGAAACTCTAGGTTAGACACAAAGTTCAACAAGAGTGGAATAAAATTAGATACAAATGAAAGTGAATGAAACTATTTTACGTGAGGTTTACTTTAACCCTTTGTTTCTATGATTTTACTCTTGATCTTTAACACTAAATCTAGTTAATTAAAAATGATAAATTTTCGGGTATATGAATATATATATTTGAAATGTACTAATTAATCCTTTTTATTTGATATTTTTTTAGTTTCTTACTTAATGTTCACTAGAGGGCGCTCTTGTCAATGTAATGTAACGTTATATAGCTTATAGCACGCGGACAACTAAGACGCTCCTAATATTCCTCATTTGTCTAGTGACTGTGAGTAGTTTCGAAGTTATAAAGGAACAGATGAATATTCTTACATACATATCGGCCAAAATCATAACCATAAAACTATATTCTATTTGTAAGCTAACAGACTGACATAAAACATAATAAAATATTCATAACAATAGATCACCTCATAAATTCGAGATTTTTTTTTTTACAACTTTTTATTCTTTTTAGAAACTTGTATTTTTTTGCAATGTAAGTATACTATATTTCAGCAAATTGATTTTAAAGCGTTTATCCTCCGACTGACCAAGCATGGATTGATTAACCAAGTTCCATAGTTTTAAAATTAAATATGGCGGACGCTTCGCCTACAATCGCCTTTACTTACTGCATTTTCCCATCGACTGCTCTAACCAATTGGGTAATCTGAGACTAAGCAATTGCTTGGCAAGCAAGTAAAATCGCGTGAGAGGATATGAGCCTGAAAGTTAGTGTAAGAAAATTCCTCATGTACAAAAGAAACTAATTATAAGTTATATGTAATTTTTAATATGAAAACTGTTACGTGTTACGTTCTTTGAGTTCAAAACAATATGTAGAACCTATTTAAACAATGTTTTAGTGATTAGAATGCCAATGAGGTTATTTGTTCATGTTTTCATAAATATTAAAAATAATTATCAAATCAAATTTCTTAAAATGTTACAACTTTGATATTGACCACGATTCATATATGAGGGAATGACTGCAAGAGAGAAAAACTTCCGTGAAAAGTTAAACAGTGAGGACAGAGACTCCTGAGGATGTTCCGATTAAGGGCAAAACAGGACAGAACAATATTTGGTAGCGGTATGTGTACATGCATTTATTTGCGGTGCAAAACCGTTTCACAGTAACTGACGATATGTTGAAGTCACATCTCATTTTTCCGTTAATGCAATGGACTTCTGCAAGGTAACTGATTAAATGAAATACTGGATTGTGCCATTACTGATTCCAATTTAGTAGTCTGCAAATTGCTTCTTGACGCCTTGTTTAACGGGCCATGTAAAGTCAGGAAATTGATAAGGCAGTGGTTAGCACAATGTGTCTGCGATAGCGTAGGTTAATGTTGGCAATGGCCATTCACGGGATGGCTTACTAAGAATACAATTTTAAATGATTGCGATGTAGATATTTCTTCGTTTGTTTATCAATATTTACAGCAAAAACTTATGACTAGGGGCTGGTAAATTAGCTAATTTGCTTATAAACAATTGAAGTTAATTTAGATCTAATAAAAGATGTCATCCTTGTTCGTTGAGATCTTAATTGATAACGTCAAAGAAATGTGATTCGTGAAAAATTGAATAGTGATACTTAAACAACGCATCTACGAATACAATCGATAAAAGACTCTAAAAGCTATAAAATTGTGGTGAATCAAGGCTTTTGTGTTCGGTAAGAAATACGCAATGCTAAAATATGATTATACATAATTATGAATAACTACATATAGTATCTAATTCCAGACAGCAATATAAGTAATTTTACGTATGGCTTCCCTACTTCTACAAGCTAGACAGAACAAGGTCACATTTACAAAATAGGACGATCTAGAAAGACAGGTGACGATTTCATTAAAAACGATAAGGGTGCGTACCATGTAAGTGTCGAATCTTACTGTTTGTTTGTGTTTTGCATTATAATAATATTCGTAGAGCTATACATTTCGCCTGTTGTTGGGCGCCAGTGAGACAGTACTGTCAAGAGCAGGTGTGAGTACAAATTAAATCCTACATTAACCTTGATTTATTTTTATGATGTCAGATAAACAGGTAAACTGCAAGAAAAGAATATAAAATGTACAAAAAAGGATCTCTAAAAATTATATATGTATATCAGTTCTTGCATTTCAACCCAACCACGTGGTTCCTGGTGATTAGCTAAATATTTTCATTATTTTATTATAACCAGTTTAAAAAAGATTACAAAGACTAGACTGTAATCTCTGACATCAACACAAGAACTGACAATCATAAAATGAATCAAATTACGAAAGAAAAATAAAAACCGACGTTTAAAATGATAGAGAAAGGTTTGGTATCCTAGAAATAACAATAAGGTTTTCACATTCAACCCGAGCAGAGGGGATGATATCTAGGATGCGCCATTACAATAATATCAAATTTGCCTTTACCTTACCCTATTATATACACGCTAGATGCCTTGCAGAGAAAATCAATAGTAAAATTGCCAATGCTTCTAAGTAATGAAGCGATATATAAGATTGCCACTTTCTTCTTTAATATAAAATATTACATCGCGTTAAATGAAATTGAATGTACCCGATATATGCATTATAATTATAGTAGAAAGAGGAATATCAGGTCTCCATAATGTCTCTGGTCTTTTTATTATCTAATCGTATAACGACTTAATAAAGGCTTTAGCTTACACAAGGTTAGAGATTAATAATATACAAATTGTTCCTCTCGTGACACGAACTAAATTACAAATAACACCTGTCAAAACAACATTCGCGTCTTTGAAAATTGTCATAGAATTACTCTTCTAGAAAACTTTAACATTTTTCGTTGCGTTTTTATCAATCGATCAGCTGTCAGTCGACGTGCGAAGTCATTTTTCAAGTAAACACTGGCGAATGTTGTGACCTAATTTTGGAAACCATTATAAAAACAAACCATACCGATTACTTTGCATTTATGAATGAAATCTGTTTTTTCAGTACTCGTTTCTTACATAACACGCTAAATAAAATTTGTAAATTGTTTTTAATGGTCATAAATATACTATAAGACAACTTTTTTGTTGTGTAATGTTATTAATTCATTTTATTTCCGATGTCATTAAAACGATAATTGAGTAGCTTGGATATTAGTTATGCCTCAAAGCTCTTCTAACAAATGGGTTGTAAACACGGAACATCGCCGCTACGTGGAACAAGAGGATAGTCTAAATGAGACATACGATAAATTGTTTAAGTACGGGCTGACACAAATAGAGGCAGGTTTACGATCCAATATTCTCAGTGTCTATCCGAACTAGCCATTCCTAAGAATCTTACGTAAGTCTTTGCTCTTTCTACATACTCACGCAGCTCGAAGATAAGAAACCAGCAGTTACCTTTACACTTCTAAATTCAAATTTTTAAAACTAAATAACACTTTCTTTTATTTATTGCTTGATGTTCTCAATTCCTTTCTCGGCGGCCAGTGCTAACTTTGACAGTTCTAGAGAAGCGGTGAAACGGATTTTATTTTAACAGATTATGTTTGCATCCAGCCAGGGCGTTCGTGTTTTGTTTTTGTGATGACGTGAGCAGGGAAGCGTGCAGCCCGGCTGGATACTGCCGGCGGAGTAAGCTCCATGCTGGGTGATGCGCGCGCAATAGTAAAATGCCCTGAGAAATTGGTGACTTACAAGACAACCGGTAGAAACTTATATATGTAGATGTGATCACCCCATTTGCGTTATAATCGAGATTTCAGTGTACGCTGGCTTAATCCCTGTCACACCCTGTGATTCTAACACGTTTGGATTAAGAGACTCGACGATTTATTGGGGTTAGGAGGAATAAAACCTTTTTAAATGCTCGTTAAAATTTAAATGTTTTAAAAATGATATTTAGGATCTGCATTGAGTAGATACTCTTCAATTTATATAATGTTTTATATTAAAATATTCACTAATTTCAAAAAATTAACACAATTTAGAGGCGGGGCATTATAATATTATTTACTATATACGGCTTTTTCCCATTCACTATTATATTATAATAAGTTATGTAGTATTATGGTTATATCGAGCTATGAATATATTAATTGTTAAATAGTTTTAAACATAATTTTAATATTAAAGACGCATGAAGACCGTTTCATTGTACCTTTTAAGTAATGTGTTTAATTAAATGGCAACTATTTTTTTTTCTCTCAAAAGGCACTGCAGATTATTAGAAACGTTTCATAATTGTTAATAACATACGGTCAGTTTGCGGTCATACAATAAGTTTCATCATCATCAGCTCTTTTATGTCTTCATTTTCGGCCTCAGGCCTTCCTTATGGATGCTCCAATACGGATTGAAGGGTATTAACGACTGCAAATGCACCCGAAATTAACGACTTAAAGTTCCTTCCGAAGCACAGAGTAGTTCGAGATAATAATTTTTTGATCACCCATCCCGTGTCCCACGCTTACGAAAGTTGCTTTACAACAACGATCACGGGCCGCGGTGCTTATCCACTACCCCACCAAGTTCCTCCTAGATAATAAAATTAACAAAAATATATATGTATGTATATATATCTACTGATGCCCATATAGGACACCGAAAAATGATTTTATTACGTAGGTGCAAATCTGAATAGCGCTTAAGCGTTTGCGATGACCGCCCAATTAATTAATCGAGTTGGACTGATTGGACCACCGATTCTCCGGTTACGGACAACCGTTTATTATCCGAGGTGGTCTATTTGAACAGCACCGAATCGTCAAATATTATTATCATATTATTATTGTTTTCCATTAATTAAAGCAGTGAAATGTTTAATGAGTACGTTTTATAATAATAAAGTCCAACCTAGCCTCGGATTAGCTCGGTGGCGATCGTTGTTGTCAAGCATTTCTCGCGAGGGTCGGCCATGGGATCGGTGACCAAAAACATTCTTATCTCGCTACTCCGTCCTTCAGAAGGCACTTTAAGCCGTTGGTCCCGGCTGCATTTGCAGTCGTTAATACCCTCGCTATCCGCATTGGACCAGCGTGGAGGGCTATGACCCATCCTCCTTAACCATACATAAGGAAGGCCTGAGCCCCTGCAGTGGGGACGTAAAAGGCCTAATGATGAAAGTCCAACCAACACGTGTGACTTTTATTAAATAAAAGATTTATTTAATACTCATTAGCAGGTGTTTGTATAAATGATAGCAAACTGCTACTTTTTGAATCTATTAGTAACATGTAGAGGTATATCATATCAAAGTATTGCATTAAAATAAATAATTCCGAGATTAGCATCATATAAACTGAAATTTGATTAACTTTTAATACTTAAAATACAGCCGTGAATCGGTTTAGGTTTGAAATCAGAATAACAAAAAAATTACAAACTAAACTTTAAATCAAGAGGTATATTATAAATCTAAAAAGTAGTTATAATAAGTATTGAAACTGTTTTCGTTTTATGCCCCATTTCCTTTTTCCTCTCCACTTTTCTATTCCTACTCTCTGTCTTCTCACTCTCTTTTTTCTTCTTTTTGGGATATTTCTTATCAAGAACTTATGAAGCAATAACGTAGCGTAATGTTTCACTGCATTTTAAACGTTCAAATCTGGACATTTCTACAGACTTCATTTATCTCTACCTCCTTTTTTCTTATTCTTTTAAAATCTAAAGAGAGAGAAAGAGATAGAGTTTGAGAGTTTGAGAGGGGGAGAGAAAGAGAGATAGATAAAGGTATGAATTATACATCAAGCTATGTTATTGCTTCATAAATCCTAAATCGAGAAACTTACACATATACTGTGTTTAAATGCTTGTAAAACTTTATGTAAGAAATGCTTATAAAACATTATTCACGCTGATAATGTGTCTTTATATAATAGAATCATAATATCATACACAATACACTCCTTTGTAACATATTTTGTCATACAGCTGAATGTGATTTTTCATATGAAAGAAAATAAATGTCCCCGATTGTATAATTTTCTATGGGGTCCAATTCTGAGGGTACGATTGTGTCCGTTTCTACAAAAACGAATTTCACTTCTTTCCTGGAAGGTAGCTGTTATCGTAAAGGACTCGCATTTAATAATAAAATGTCATGTTTTTTCTTACTTTTGTACCCACTAAACAACCTTGCATAATGACTATCTACAAGGATAATTCTGCGATATTAAAATAATGTTTATTATATACTATCCAAGTTGAATAACTGTTATAACTCATACTAAGTACCATGACAACCGAGGGCATATTCTTTTTGTCCTCGAACGAAAATCCAGAAAATATCGATCGTTCTTATAATTTTCTTACACATCTCTATCATATCCGTGAAGATTATCTGTGCATCAGAGGTAATGTCAATTAATTCACAAACATCACTAAAAATACCAGAACGAAGGAATCTTATAGTCAATTTAGTCCATAAAATTAAAATTCTAAGGATATTATAGGAGTTATATTACCTTCGTCTTGCGACTTTGTAAATGTTTAAAAACTAGACCTACCTACCCGGCCATGGCCGTGGCAACTGTTGTCTAATATAGAGATTATGTACTAGATTTTTTTATAATATACTTACTATTTTATAGTCAGTACACCTAAACCTAACCAAAATACTAGTCAGTGCATTGGTTACTTTACTATAGTCACAGAATATTCAGTATTTATTTACTTTATATTACAATATTACTGTGATGTTTGGACTTAATGTTACTATAATTATTCGTTAAATTATAATATTTACTAATTATGATGAGATTAATTATCTTTATGCCTAGGAAATAAATTCATTGACTACAGAACACACAATAGGATACCAGCAGAGCGATACTGCAAAAGCCAAACCAGAATTTGAATTTACGCCATTTAGTGTAGAAATTATAAAAACACAAAACAAAATTAATTGATTAATACGTGTCTTCTATTCCTATGTCATTTCGAAACTCACTTCACTTATGCCACGAAACGTTATACCAGTTCAAGATCGAGTTGATGCCGCTCGTAAAGTGAATACGGACGGAGTGACTTCGAATTCGGGTTCGGATCTTTACAGAATCGCAGGACAGATCATGTTAAATTTCCACAATCGATTTTAAACTTTACCCTCCATTCGTTAAGGTTTAAAACATCATGTGGAAAAGTTTTGACAGTTTTATGTAACCTGTTGTAGCATTTATTACAATATTATCGCGAAAAGTAGGAAGTGTTTAGAAACTTTTTTTTTATTTTACATTTTCTTTTCTTACCACTCAATTTAACTGAAGATTGTTCATAATGGATGATGACATGACTTGAAGTTTCTTGATGATAATATCACTTTGATGAACTGTGTGTACGTACCTGTAACGGAAGAAATATATAATATTATTATGCGAAAATGGTACCGGCCATATCTTTTATAGTTAAATATCGAAGCACGAAACTGTTGCTAACATAAAATTCCATTTTAATTACATTCTATTGTTCTTATTGCCTATTAACGAAACTTATTCCAGTATATTTGTTTCGACTTTACCTTTCAATAACAGTTATCATTCTTAGCCTCGGTTGCACCATAATTACAGTTAAAGTTAAGGTTTATAATTCAAGTTTGACGATATGTCTTTCATACTGACTTTAACATTAACTGTGGAATGCTTTTTTTTATTATTGATTATCAAGTAAACTAACATATAAATTACAAACAGTTTAAGATAACATCTAAAAACCACTGAGGTTTGAGTTGTGTTATCATAGTTTATTATAAAATTAAAAGGAGGAGAATGAAAATACCATCTTAAAAAAAACGTTCTGGCCTTATTAAGAGATTATTCGCGTGTCTTTGACACGTTGATGCATGATCAACTGATAAACAAGCTCGATAATTGTACAGTACGTGGACCTCTACTGAATTTGTGCAAATAATTAAATTCATTAATAATTGAAATTTTTATTTATCAATTGTATTTACCGATGGACAATGATCGACACTACTATTGTGTAAGCATTAGCGGCTGTGGTTTACAAGTTTTTTATTTGGCAATTCTATGACATACGGTGACTTTATTACTAACAGTTTAGTCTTGTTAGCATTTATGAGCAGTACTGCATCATGATACCATTTTGTTAGGGTATTCAAATCAGACTGTAGAAGATCACAGATCGTTTGTGGATGTTCACCGCCGATTACTAGGTAGGTATCATTTGCGAACTGATAACACGAATTATTCACAATGCCTAGCTACTCACGTCATTAATGTGCGTAAGAAAATGTAAGGGTCCGAGTACCGAACCATGCGCTGTGCCTTCCGTCACAGGTGTGATATCACTGAAGCTGAATAATCTATAAATAAGGTCAGAAGGTTTTTTTCATTACTTTTTTAAAAAGAAGGTAATTTAACTCTTCTTCTTTTAATAATGCCTTATCTTTGCCAATTGTATCAATGTCAAGTGCATAAATTAATTTCTACATGTTATTTAAATTATAAAATGAATTAAAGATGACAATGAACCCTTTTCTTTCTTTTGCACCATCCACTTTCTTAACATAGTAAAATAATAGCTTTTAACTAGCAAAACTTGGCGGATATAGCTTAAATTATGACGTCATCTAACCACAGTCAAATGATAAGTCATTATTATTTGCTTAATCGTTACTTTAACATGTTTCTTACTGTTAGAGTAAATTGGTGCAACAAACCCTTAAAGTTGTTTAAGTATCTTAACCACTCAATGAAATCAATACTTTGACAATCGTTATGAAGTTTGAAATTTAAAAAACTGAAATTTGAATGTTAGCTTATAGTCAAAGACATTTGAATTTTAATAACTGTATCAAGATTTTACAAAAGTATTTATGTATAGCGAGCGGTAATTAGGTATTATCACATAAATATTAATTAACAATGATTTTCCTAAAAAAGTAAACAAAGTTGTTTTAGGAAATCCAAAGAAGAAAGATTTCAATGTTTGTTTATTTGCATCGAATAGGTTCCTTAACTACTGGATCGATTTTAAAAGTTCTTTCATCTACGGATGTTACATCATACAGAATTGACATATGCTAGAATTTACGAGTGTGAAGTCGCGTGAAAACAGTTACTATTTAATACAACTAACAAAATATAATCTTGAAGAAAATGAAATACGTATTATACAACAAATAAACAGTAAGATCAGGTGCCATTTAAAGTAACACCAGTAATAACATTCATTACGACACATTTGGGGAAGGTTCGTTTGCTGTCGACCTTTTTGCGAGCTAACAACTCCCCTTAAAAGTCGCTTTGGGCATTTCCCTCAGGTTTATGGCATCTCTGTCCGTCAAATTTCTTTTCACGAGTGGGTTATAGGCCTATAAGTATATAAGTCTGTTTGATGAACAAATTTTCCGTACAAAAGTATTAAATATTCTGTTGTATATTTGCAATATCATTTCAATCATTATAGACATGTGTTTATATTTCAAGAAATAGTACTTTTTTTAATGATTTCTGTGATTAAAAAGGCCTATTCTGGTAATATTAGTGTAATTATGGAAAGACAATAGCGCTTACGTAAAAATTAACAGAATTCAAATGCGTCTACTTTGAATATACGTATATATTATCAACGTTAGACTTGTAAGGGTTTTACATAAAGTAAAAATATCTGTAATGTAAATATCTTATTTTGTTCAATATCAACGTAAATTAACGCACAAATATTTCGTTCGTGCTATTTAGAGCAAGGTGGTTGTTTGTACTTGCTTTCTACGTACGCCCCCTGGAGGAAAATTACACAACTTTCCGCCCCATCGCCTTTCCATTTCCCGGAAGCAGAAGTAAATACGCGGCGAGATTCTTACAACGTGCTGTACTAGATGGCGCTCCTATAGGAATGCTTTTATTTTTAAAACTGTACACAAAACTATATTATTTTTATATGCGCCAAAAAGTCTGACACTCTTTTAATATAGAACGCTTAAATTTCTCGATTTTAAAATCTTCGAGTCTAAAATTTCATTTTAATATATCACAAGGAAAGTTCTTACAGAATTACGGTAAGAATATTTATAATAACATATCCCTCCTTATGCGATACGAATTTCTTAAACTTCGTTTCAATAAGTTAAACGGATGTATACAAAATTTTTCTCACATACGTTTTTCCAATCATACATTGTAAACTTTTGATTTGTATGAGTACTTACATATGTACCTTCCTTCCCTTATAGAGTTAGATGGTGAAATAAAATAATTCGGAAACATTTTTATATTAACTGAAAGGCAAAAGTTTGAAATATTAGCATGGATATATATTTATATTTTACTGTACGAATGTCTGCTCCAATTTCATGGCCAAACTAGCCTGAAGATAACTTATTTAAAGACTGTGGAAGAAACCGCTGATAGCAGGTGGTAAATAATGTTATATCTATTATATCTATGATAATATTGGACAATAAAATTGATATGTATGAAATGAAGGTATCAAATATAATATTTCAAGACATTGATCAAGTTCATAAAACCAGTAATTAACTAGCTAACACACGCGATTGATGTTTCATTGCTACTATACAGTTCAAAGATACAATAAGATTTGATTATTTATTAGCAATAAATAAGCTCCGAAACTACGGTACTATTTTATAAAGCTCACTTACGAGAAGCTAGATCTGATAATAGGCTTGTGTCCTACAAGTGAAAATACAGGTTTTTGTTATATCTTCGAAAAATATGAACCATTTTAACTAATAAATGTTTAACAAAAGAAACTTTAAGTCACTGATTTGGAAAATATTACGCTTTGAAAACTTAAAAAAAGTAGAGAAAATCTACTACAAAAATTTGCTAAAATTCATAAGGCATTAAATTAGACATAAGAAATGTTACAACTTTCATTATAACAGCTATAAACATAAACGCATAAATAACAAACATATTACAAAAATTATCCAGACGCCCATACATTTTTCGCTACTATAGCACCGTCACTGAGTGCCTTGAATTTGTAGGTAGCGTTTTCGGCCAACTATCAGCAGTTCTACAAACACAGCACCATATCTCCGAAACTATTAATCGCAGACATGCTGTTACTTCTACATTATTTCTCAGATGTTAATGGACTATTTATTTATGAAATAAAAAAAAAAGTTGTCAACTAGCCTATTGTAATATTTTGAAAACATCCATTGATTGGACCCCAAGTTAATTGTTTTACGGAAATCTAGAACTATCAATCAAATTCCTTACCCGACAAGCGATTAAACCCAACACTTTGGATAGCAATGGACGAAGGACAACTACACATACCATATTTTAATACGTCTTAAATTGTTTCGTTCGACGGCCAAACATGATATAAACCTGGCAACACTACACTAGGTATATAGAGTGTAAAACAGGCATATTCCACGTTTCCACGTATCAGATACGTGACAATATTACAGAGATTCCTCGTGTTTACATCTTAAAGCTCGCTTGTACCTCCGCTTACGTTCCCATACGAATATACAAACAAATACGCATATAGAGAGTAAAGACGCATTCGCTTTATTTCATACAGTTTAAATCACAGAAAAAATAACAAATTCTTTTATAAAAAAAATGTGATCAAAAGAATATATCAAAACCTATTTTTGTATATGGTTAAGATGAAATAGTCGTAAAATCGATCCAAAAAAAAATATTTAGTGAAATCTTTGCGTTTTTTTTTTTAGAGCTAATTATTGAAATTTATGTTTCTGTTTTCAGAATGAAATCGATTAGGTATATATATACTTTTATAAAATGATTTTTATTTGACAAATATTATCATAGCCTTAGAATAAAATTTATTTAAAAGTGGTAATTTCGTACAACCTCGCCTTAACCTCGTCCAGAATGGGCGAATTTATCACGAATTCAAACACGTTTTAGGTTCATTGCTGGTAACGTTTTATTCATTTACAACATTATTCTTTACAAACGATTATTGTATAACGAAACACGTATAATATAGCGTAGATCTGAACAGTGTCTTAGAACTAGGATAAAGAAAACGAATTAACATACCAGTCAAAGAGATAGAGTACTATATGATAATGAAAAAGCTTATTCTATTCAACCTACTTTTGAAAAGGAAATTCGAATGTTTCATATATGTATGTTCCACGATATCTTCGTCAATATCACATCTATTTCAATGATGCTTTTTAACCAGGGCCCGGATCACGTGAGAGGGTAATACTGAGAGTTTTGTCGGGTAAGTCGATTGTACTGGACCGCAGTTGGAGAGCCTCGATTAAATCGGCCTTCGTCCAAGTCGATGAAATGTTAAGTTCGCTAAAAAAAGGTAACGTACCCAAAGCGCATAAACGGGATTCTATCCTGCGACTCCGCAGTCCGTCTGTCACCAGGCTGTATATCATGAACCGTGACAGCTGGACAATTGAAATTTTCACAGATAATCTATTTCGAACAACAACAAATACTAGAAACCGAATAAAACAAATATCACGTACAACAGACAGCTGGATAATTGAAATTTTCACAGATAATTTATTTCTAACAACAACAAATACTCGAAATCAATAAAACAAATATCACGTACAACCAATATTTTTTTTTTTTTTAATAAAATAAAATAGTACGGAACTCTTCTTACGCGAATCTGACTCGCACTTGGTCAATTTTTAGAAGTTTTAGTTTTATTTTTTATACAATTTAAGATTGCGCTAGACAATGATATAGATAACGAGAGTTATATTACTGTTATTGTATATATGAACTTTCATTTAAGATGAACGTCCATATAATCAGCACGCACACACCAGCACGACGCTCAACGGATTATGTTAAAAATTAGTAAGACGTTATCAGCATAATTGAGACGTCAAAAAAGCATATATGATAAATGCGACTGCAGTGGACGTATGATATCGACAAATCCGTGCAATGCGTTACGTGTCCTGCAGCCGGCGTGCGTGCTGAAGCAGTACCTATAGTTAGCATGCACGCACCGGCTGCACAACACGCAACAGCTTTTCCATAACTTTGTATGAGTATAGCACTCCGTCCAATATCAAAAAATGAGCTAACTATACACTACTTTCTTTAGTCATAGTCACTCTAGATGTATTTACAGCATGACGATTTTAGATAGCAATAGCTTTATGCATAATGTCGCGATAAAAAGAAATTGCCCTATAATGGATTGTTTTATCAGATGGACCTTCAAGAATAACACTGGTCAACACTCAAAAACTTTCCAGAATGTTTTGAGTTTAATCAAGACTGCAATAGATACGTCATCGAAAAATCCGTGCAATCCGTTGCTTGTCGTGTTACCGTTGCGTGCTGAGACAGTCGACGACCATCTTAAAAGTGCTGAATACATCCCTACGCTACAAAGTAACTCAATTATTTATTAATTTTTCCTATGCAAATACTATAATTACAAGCAAAACAAATAACATAGTGACTTTTTTTTTGTAAATGAGCTCAGCAAAAAAAGAAAAACACAGAGTTTTTGTAGTATCAAAGTTTTTTAAAAGTTAAATGTTGCTTAACAGCAACGATCGCGAGCCTCGGCGCTTATCCGCCACCGAGCTACTTACATTTTCTTCAATAATGATGTAATCCTAGTAGTTACTTGTATATCTAGCAAGGTAGTCATATAAGTGCCCATACTAACGGGATTATCCCTAGTTTGTTTTATCTATGAACATATCTGTCCTTCGTTGTTGGCTTAGGACGAAACTATAATGGCAAATATTGGGAATTAGATTGTGTATTTTGGATTTTATCACGTAATCCACAAGGCGCAGTTTAACTCAAGCTCTTAAAATTAATTGTTTACTATAAATTAATTGTAATAAGTTTCCAAATAAAAAAAGGTCTATTTTATGTGGAAACATAGAAAGTTTTACAAATTTATGAATATGAAATTTAAACACTAATTAATCATGCTGTAAAATCTATATGCTAATGTTATATAAACTTGACAACATTGTTTGTTTGAAAGGACTAATCGTTGGAAATATTCATGAAAATTCTTTCACCTACGAGGCATATGTTCATATCCACTCAATTATCTGACTGTCGATCCGTTCATTCAAATTGCGCCGAAAATACTGGACTTATTGAGTTGTTTAATATAAGCCAAATTGTTTGGTACAATTAGTGACAACTGCTGAAGCTACCGTTTGGAGGTCATCGTAAATTATACAACAAACAGGATAATAAATATTGCCATGCGAAATAATGTGATAAATCTAATGCATGAAAGTCTCATTAAGAAAGTCCGACCTTAATATATCTAATTAACTTTCTTCGGCGATAACCGAGTAATAAATTTATCTAATGAAATGAGTAGAGTTTCTTGTTCATTACCAAAGACAATAAACTGCACAGGGGAAATTTGTAATCAACATACTAATAATAAATATTATATTTAGTTAATTTTGCATACACAATGCTATATTGGAAAATATTGGTAATGGAAAATGCTTAAAAATTATGTTATGTTTTAATATTCATCCACTAAATTTATAAAAGTTTATTGGAAGCATAATTTGCCGTTTATTCCGTAGATTGTACTCCGCAGTTGGTAATTACGCAATAAAATATGATTTTCTACCTTTTTGTAATCTTTTGTAGTCTTTGTTCTACTTTGAACGATAACTTTTAGTGTCATAAATAATAACAATCACAGTCGAGGCAGTAACGAAACTTTGTTACGTTAAATAAGTTATTAAGTTGCATTGTCCATAAAATAAAACCTCAGAAAGTACCATAAATAGATTTAGTAATCTTCAGTGAAATAGTTGGGCTGTTATTATAACTCATACGAATTAGCATGACACCTGAGGACCTACTATTTTACTTACCCTGATCAAAAATTCGGAATATTTTAAACCGTTCTAATAATTTTCTCAAAATCATAATCTATATGAATAAAAATGAATTTCCGTTCGTTAGTCTCGCTAAAACTCGAGAACGGCTGAACCGATTTGACAAATTTTAGTCTTGGAATATTCGTGGAAGTCCAGGGAAGGTTTAAACGATGAGAAAATATGACAAAATTGCGAGTATAATACTAAAAACGACAATTTGATTTTCCCATACAAACTGTTCTTAGCTGTCAAACGTTGAGTTGACGATCAATATTTAAGGTCGTGCAGTGGTCAGTTTACGCAATATTTTTCAATATTAATATGGTTTTTATTGAGAGGTAAGTGATACGAAGTTCACCGGGTCAGCTAGTTGTGAATATTAATCTGTTCAGTAGTAGCTGTGTCAGATCCTCCCTCTGCTGCATCATAAATCATCTAAAAATGCATTTGTTTAGAGTCGTATTACCATTTTGATGATAGGCCAAAAATTTTTGGAGAAACAGAATAGTAATTCAGATATCGTGTTAATTCGTACGAGTAATAATAGAAATAAAAAGTTAGAGACGGTCGCTGGAACTTTTTTGTATTATGCCCATCCTACATATTTAATATGTAGAAAAGCATAATTATGTTACTTCATTTTTAATTAACTAGAAAATCTAAAAGAAAGACATTTTATGTTCGAAAGGTACATCTCCTCCACGATTTGTAGACAGATTTTATTCGCAAACTTAGCCTATGTGTTATTAAAAATAAAACTGTCTTCATTAACGAGGAAAACGTTAATTTCTTTATTATTATTTTCTTGTTGTAGTTTTTAGAGAACAAAAAACATAGTCAAATGTGGAATATTGCCATCTACAAAAATATTTGAACACTCAACTTAGGATTTAAAGTCAAAGTTAGGATTTAAACAAAAAGTCATCCAAATTAAATAACCGTAGAATTTTCACGTTAAGTTATTGGCCGGTAAAGAAATATTTTATTTTTTGTTATAAGCAACATCCGTCGCTTTTATGTCTTATGCCACTAAGTTCAATTTCCTAAATCAAAAAGGTGACCGTGACTTCAATCCCCTTTTGGATTTAATCCATTTAGCTGACATCGCCTTGGGACTCTCAGGTATATATTATGAAACAGGAAGGTTTTTTCCTTGCTTAGTGTATTGAATTTTTATGTGTCCAATTGAATAAAATCTGTGAACAAAAATTCAAGTAAAGAAAGCCTAACATACGTATACTTATATACAAGCTTCATAATATAGTAATATATATATATATTAAAATCTTAAAATGTATGTCATTGATAAACTCCAAAACTTGGTAGCTCTATGGCGTAGTGGATAACCACTGCGGCCTGCGATTGTTGTTGTTAAGCAACTTTCGCAAGAGTCGGTCACGGGATGGGTGACCAAAAATTATTATCTCGAGCTACTCCGTGCTACGGAAGGCACGATAAACCATTGGTAGGGGCTGCATTTGTAGTTAATACCCTCCAATCTACAGTGGGCCAGCGTGTAGGGTCATGGCCTAACTTCCTTAACCATCCATAAGGAAGACCTCTGAGCTCCTGCAGTGGTGGTATATAAGGCCTTCTGATGATGAAACTCTAAAACTACTGTATTTTAAGCAAATCATAGGTATCTATAATTCGGTCTAACTTTAAAATTTTTGTCTGAATTATCAATCTCTACTATTCCGAAACGCCAGAAGAGAAATAGTAAAAAGTGGCGACAAATCTCTACACGTATATCGCTCCACAAAGTGTCATAAAACAAAAGCTCTTAAACTATGCAGTGCTGGTTGTAGCGAATGTGTGTAAAAAAATTCAGTATACCAACCCACATAGGTTTGCCGCCCAAGAGAAAAACACACTGCTAAATTTTGTTTTATTTCACTTATGACTCATACGTGAAATAAAATTTAGCAGTGTGTTTATGAGGACTAAAAATAAATACCTATGCCGGATTGGAAGGTTGAGATAGTGGTAGCAACTAAGGCAGACCAAATTGAATTGTCTTCCTCCGAGCTGGTTATTTGTTAGTGATGCCCTCACTCGCGAGGTACTTCGTTTGAGATCTTCATTTCGACAAAATAAGGGAGTACTCGTTATTCAATTTTGAACCACCTCATTTAGCTCTTCACTTTTTGAGGCTTCAAGCACGAGGCGCCAGCACAGATATTACACCTCATACAACAGAATAGTGAGCGAGCCCTTCACGAGTGAAAATGAGGTCCTCAGACATCCTCATTAAAAAAGAGTAAGTTACACAACACTAGTGTGTGTGTATTAATATTTCCACTGCTGCGGCACAGACCTTGAAGCATGGAGAAGCTAGAAATAAAATTTTTTTGATAACCCATTCTATAACCGGTCCTCGCAAAAGTTGCTTAACGATGCACTAGTCACTGTACTATCACGCTGCTCTACATTAACATAGATGTCGCAGTGAAACTTAATAAGCGCGATGTAGGTATCGCGATAGTGTGACCATCTCATGGTTATGTTACGTAACTAACTCGAAATTTTCGTCTAGCTCTCAATCATTGTGCCGGCTTCGGCACGATTTGATACTATCACGTTTTTATTCGCCACAAATATTATGTCGTAAAAAACACACAATGAAAAACAAACACGAACAGCTTGCGCCTCTGTCACATCTTTAAGCCTGTACGTCAGCTTATGTTGCTCTGGACTGCCGCATTAAATAGCAAATATATTCTATTGATTATTTAGTAAAAAAGATATTTCAAATGCTAAGAAATACTCATGATGAAATGGCGTTACATAACCTCACGGTAGCGACCCCATAGATAGTACGAACTCATAAGTCCGACGAGAAGGATAGCTATAATATGTTATTTCCTTTTGCGAATTGGAATATCATATAATATCCGACTTTATGAGGCGGGTAGCGACAAACATCATAATTTGTTGATGATACACACTGCCAGATCGCACACAAATATCGTATATATTATTTACGAATAATAATGTTCTTCTTCAGATTCTTATCTATACTCTTATATAATATTTCGTAGAAACTAGTAGCTCGGTGGCCTAGTGGATAAGCGCCGCGGTCCGCGATCGTAGTCGTTAAGCAACTTTCGTAAGGGTCAGTCACGGGATGGGTGACCAAAAATTATTATCTCGAGCTACTCCGTGCTTCGGAACGTTAAGCCGTTGGTCCCGGCTGCATTTGCAGTCGTTAATACCCTCCAATCCGCATTGGGCCAGCGTGGAGGGTCATGGCCCATCCTCCTTAACCATCCATAAGGAAGGCCTGGGCCCCTGCAGTGGGGACGTAAAAGGGCTGGTGATGTGATGATGATTTCTACTTTTTAATGTCAATTTATAAAATAAAAATATATATTTGAAAAAAAATATATAGTATCTTAAGTAACACAAAAAGATATGTATTTGAATATTTATATAAAACTAATCATATATAATTGCATAAATCACATTGGTTATCTATGAACTTGAATTAGACTATCGGACGCTAAATTATCACGAAAAAAATACTGATACGTTTCTTAATATAACAAATACAAAATTGCCTTTACCGAAAACAAGCAAAACAATCACGTTTGTTGTATGCGAGCTCCCATAAAATGTATTTTATTGTATTTTAGTAAAGCGGCCATAGAAATACATAATCTTTGCAAACTACAACTGTCTATCACAGTTCATGAGATACAGCCTGGTGATAGACGGACTGACAGATAGACAGCAGAGTCTTTGTTGTCGTCAGCCTTAACTGATTTTGATATATTATTACTAGTCTCTTTAAGAAGGCTTTTATACTTGTTTTTAATTTATATTTTTTTACTTTTTTACTTTGTCAATGTTTTAGTTTGTTCTTGTATCTTGTGCTTTTATACGTTATTCATAAATAAATCTTTTTATTTGCTTAAAGTTATCTTATTTAATTATCTACAGTCCATTGCGCTTGCTGTCGATTACAGTCTTAGTAATACGATACAGTTTTACCTTTTGGCTATAAGATCTTAATAGTCGTAGCGGTTTGAGAGTAGTAAATTAAAAAAAGGTTTCAACATTCCATATCACTCGATACATGATCCTCTGTCTCTATCTACTTCAATGACCATCAGTTCATTCACCTTTTCTCTTAAGCTTTATGTGCAGCTTAAATTTACTTACAACAATTCTAACATGTTGTTCGTACACTGGAGCCGTGTGTCCAACGTCCTTGAATGTTCTGGCGCATAGCCAAATGTCACTAAGTCGACGACCGTTCTCATCTCTAAGTTCAGCAAAGCGGAGCTCAGCGGAGATCGCCTTTGCTGCGTTTTTCTTTAACATATAACTAACTCCAAAATTAAGATGAACTATTATAAAATGTTCCAAGTAAATATAAAACACAAAAGTGGTTTTAAGCAAAACTTTAAATATTTAAAACAAAATGTTATATTTGAAAGTTTGTTTGTTCTACCACGTCACAGTGTAGTGTCGTTGTGGTTTGTTTTTAAAAGGCGATAGGTGGGAGAGTGGAGACACCGACAAAAATATCTTAGTTGTAACTTTTGTGACCAGACGTCCCGTTCGATCACGCCGGTCTGTTTTTTTTTTTGGTTTTCTTTCCCGGTGTAACCAAAGGTAAATGTTCTGTTTACGAAATGTTGAGAAAACTGAATTGCCTGCGAAGTGCGAAGAGGGGAATTCATTAATTTCTTTTCCAATTACTTTGGGGTTATTTGAAACCATATACATCTAAAAATAAGTGACCGCTTAATGATACGCGTCTAGTTTTATCAAAGTATACCAGAAAGGGGCAAGACTTCATGAATTTTTTGTTTTAAATAGTCCATTTATTGTCTTCGATAAATAGACTTCCTAGGCTAGGTATCGGTTTTTTTGCCCGGAACCTCCATTTTCAACATTTGCAAAAACGGGATAATCACTAGGACAAAACCGCTAGCTAATACTAACTTTAAATTTATATCACAGAATATTCGAGCTCGTGCACCTGAATCGTCCTCAGGTCTTTTAGGTCCCCACCACAGGAGCTCAGGCCTTATGGATTGGTAAGAAGGATAACGGTTGAAAATGCAGCCGGGACCAACGGCCTAACGTGTCTTCCGAAGCACAGAGTAGCTCGAGATCTTTTTCGGTCACCCATCCCGTGACCAACCCTCACGAAGGTGCTTAACAAAAACGATCGCAGGTCGTAGCACTTATCTTATCTTAAATTGCTACATCTTAACTTACTAAAACTATAAAGACAAAAGTTTGTAAGTTTGGATGTTTGTTACTTCTTCACGCAAAACCACAAAGCGGATTTGATGGAATTTTGTATACGGATAATTCTAAGCTTGGACTTTTATCTCGCAAAACTGCGAAGCCGCTAGTGGAAAGTTCTAAGTAAAAATAATTTCTAAATCTCAAGCATCATCACATATATAGCTCAAGGTCACAGGTTCAATTATATAAAACCTACTGGTAATTGTTGCAGGTGACGCAGGTTTCGAAGTAAAAAAAGTACGAATTCACAAAGAAAACGAAGGGAAAATTACATACAGTACTACGAAAAAGACTATACAAATTGACAACTAAAAGAAAATATAAAGAAAACACTCGAACGACAGGTCATTCGAACCCGTGATATAAAACCTCTATGCCATATTTTTAATTTAAAAATACATTGATAAACTCACGTCGCAAAAACCTGCTTAAAAAGTAATAAATGTTTATATATCGATAACTGTCTTCATATTTCTCTTATATAACGTAACAATGTTACCTATGTTTAGTGAAACGTTAACCTATCTCATTCAAATACTACAACTACCGTTACGAAAATGTCTATCATTCATAATTGGACATTCCATGATGTTGACAACAAAATTAAAAGTTATTTACAGCTCCTGAAACAATATTGACAAAAGCGTAGAAAACCCGAACGAATGTAGAAAACGTAGGGGGGCGGGGGTGTAAAGTTAAAAGTTGCGGTCTTTGTCTATCTAATCGTGCCCCACGATGGAATAAAACGGTTTTTAATTAATTTGTTCTTTATAAAAATGTAATAAATAAAATAATGTAAGAAATATATCATACGTATATACATAAAAACTTTGTGTCACGAGTTGTCATTGATAAACCGATTTTAATAAAATTTCACTTGTATCTGTAATTTGATCTTATTTAAAAGATAATTTTACCTTAATTATTAATTATCACAGTAATGAATATAAGAAATGTTTAATCTATTAATATAATTACTAAACTACAGCAACGCGTTGCTGGGTCAGCTAGGTATAAGTTTTTCATTTTTAATTACTTATTTGGTCGTTTTACAAAACCAAATTGAAAAGTTGAAGATTTTTTGTATGAGCACCCTAACCCGACTTCAAAAGAGGAGGAAGCTTACAATTCGGCTAGATGGTCTTTATAATGTATTTTCCACAATATCTTCATCGCTAGTGGACTTTATTTCAAGTACATAGATGCTATCACCTTAAATACCTCATACAACTGCCTTATCACGAAATTTCAAGAATTATATCGAGCCTACCAACAAATATGTTTGGAATGAAGGTTCATAACTATGAAGTGACATCCCTTTCAGCCGAAGGGATGTTCCGATATCATCAAAGTATCGATTTTTACTATTTACTATTTGTTGCGTTATCGAAGATTACGATTATCCCTCATTTCATAAACAAGAATAAATGCCATGCAAATAAGACAATTGTTTGCGACACAGAAGCTTTATGCTCTCACGACTGGTATGTTGATGTGGAAACAATAAAAGCGGTGTTATCTGACACACAGCCAGTGTTTAAAATCAATTTCAATTCAACAGAGTAACTCAGATCAGAAACTATACTGGTGAAACTATGATGATCGATAATTCAAACGCGTATTTACAACTCTAGGTTTAGCTCATACAGCTTAAACTCTGAAGCTCTATTTCATGAGATACCAGTTTAAGGCTTAGTCTTATAATTTATATAAGTCTCGGTAGAAAATTAAAATACAATTAAAATCAACCGGTCGAAACTATGTTAAAAACCGTTGTTTAAACACCTTTGTACTGTCCAATTTTTTACCCTACCACTTGTTCAGGACGTCTTTTGGCTGACTTTGAAAGATACTTACCAGTTCTTTATCAGAAGCAACGACAATTACGTTGAGTACAACAGAGTTATTGATTTAAACCAATAATTTGGTTACCAAAATACTTACCTCGTAGGTAATACAATAAAAAAAAACAAATAACAAACTCCACTTATCAGAAGTTGGTAATTTAACTACTAATACATAACAGTAGTCGCTGGCATAATTGTTATGTTAACATAAAGGTGTTTTGAAGTATTTACATTTAAAAAATAGAGGAATTTTAAAGTCAAGAACGAACCGAACATGGATTATTATTCCTTATATGGAATATTGAAATTCTTTTTTAAATTATTCTCGGTAGGTGAAATTTTATAAATTAAATTTCATATTAGCTTTATTGATTCGCTTGACTTATTTAAAAGTATATTATATCAAAATTTCTATAAAGAGAATTTTAGCAAGTATTCTTTTATATATACTATTCCATATTCGGTTACTTACCTCTAATAGCAAGTTTCTATATAATTTCCACAGTAAGCAAAATTCGCCGATATGTTTCACGTAATCGAATTATTTAAAGTTACGGCAACTTGTAATATCATTATACTCGAATCATTTGTCTATACTACTCATATAAACATTCATATATAACGGCGGGTAGTCCGATTGGGCTATTACGAAGCCCAAATATCGGAGGACTATCTATAAAATAACACTGCAGGCGTGGTATACCAACGTTCCATTTTATCACTTTTCTTACGAAAATATAACGAGACGAGCGTGATGTCATCTGATGTCTTTACGCCTCGGCGTTTGGAAACAGAATGCGTGCCAAAATGGCGGCAACTTGGTTTTTATAAACGAACTGTCAAAGTCAGTGTCACTATTCTAATAAAATTAAAAGTATCGATGATCACGCTCTCTTTACAATCGAGTAATTAAGTAATCGAGTAACTAGCAATTAAAATAAAAGAAACTAAATCAAACGATCTTCGTAATGATGATGCGACATATACATTATGGGTATTTACTCGTATTTTCACTTATTGAAATCTAAACTTTTAGATTTTTTTCATAAAATAAAATAAAATCTAAAAGTGTGAATTTTGAGGCAAGGCAGTGATTTTTTTTAACGATATAAAATAAAGGACGATAATTTTGTGAGTGTAAAAATTAAAAGTAATAAATTAACTAACTTTTATTTAATTAACAAAATTTTGCTTATCTTATTAAGTACAACAAAAAAGCTTTTAGAACCAAGATTTTTCTAAAACAGGTAACTGTTGAACAGTAATACATTAGCAGTGTTTTTAATAAACAGAGTTTAACATTGGAGTAAATTTAAACTTAGATTCCGCCTAGTATTAGTCAAAATTTATATTATTAAACAGAGACTTAGCAAAGGTTAACCTAGTACAAAGGTTCTACGGGAGTAATATTTAAGAAGGTAGTAGGTTTGCTTATTGTCTATATAATATGAATTTGGACTAATACTAAAATTGCAATTTTAACGTAAATTTACTCTGACACTAAACCTTATTTATTGATAGCAGGGTAGGTGTTTTGGAGACAATCTATTGCTTGGAAAATGAGCATTCACACGCGATAAATGGCGCGCTTTACCGATAACCGAGCGAGAGTTCGTTCTGTCTGATGCGAAATTTCGGATATTTTAATTAAGGTCAGTCTGACTCGATTTGAAACTAAATACTTACGAAAACACAATCTGTTTTTTATGTATACTATATATACCTTCACCTGATTTCTGTAATTACTGCAGCATTGAAATATGCAATTTTGAAAATACTTAAAATCACCAAGCAAGTCCAATTCGCTCTTGGCCTGTTTTTTTATAACCTAATTACTTTCATAGCATCAATAAATTATCTTCATTATAAACATCCATCTGACCAATTATTTCTATAAAAATTTGAGATAATTTTCATTAAAAAAAAACAAATAAATTTCCTGCGAGCATTTAACGCGTTACGCACAAAGTACTGAAGCGATTACAATAAGCCAATGATCCAAAATGGCCGATAAACGCTTCTGTGTACCGACGGAGGACTACGAGTTTTTCTCCAGGGATTCAACTTTCGCCAACTAAGCGAGAAACTGCGTGAAATATCGGTCACACGTTTAGAATACGGTAATGTGATTCTGCTAAACTTTTTTGTGGGTAAACACAACCGCATATCGTGTTGTTACAATAGCTCAAATTGCTGCAATCTATTTTGACTCGAACACTCACGGTTGAGACTAGACCATAGCACGAGTAGCATGACGACTTCGAAAACTTGTGATTTATCTGTTTAGGGAAGCTGCTTGATGGATCTCAATCCTTCCCCAAAAGAGGATGCACTTGGAGTGTTTAGTGGATATGCCAGCCACGTTTTGACAAGCCTTCAGACGGGTCCGTACGGATGGAGAGACACACACACCCAAAGGATACGCCCAAGAATTTAAGAGTAAAAATCAATTTAAAGATATCTAAACTTTTTAGATGCGTCCATAGTATATCTCCCTCTCGGCCGGAAAAAAATGACAATTGGTATAGACAAAACGATTGTCCAAGGTTATAACTAATATCGCATAATGTAAAAATCGTTTGCGCACAGTAGACCCAATAACTCGGACTATGGGATACCGATCGTACGTTTAAAATGTATAATGAGTCTTCTTTCAATATACATAAGATGTGAAATACAACGCATTAAGTGTCCATCTCGCTCATACTCAGCGATAGTCAGACGCTTGATTGATGATACTTGGATCATTCTGATTGGCGACATTTACCGCGTTTTAAATTATAAAATTATCCGCAGGTACATCAGTTAAATAGTAGGTATACTTACTCGATATGGAAACTTTAACAAACACCTTTATAACGGGTTATTCTGGCAGTCCTCTGTGCAGGGCGTGCATGGATTCTGAAGAGACAAGCGCTCATGTACTACTGGCAGAGGCCTATCAAGACAAAGACTACACATTTAGGTAGTCCAACGACACTAGTGGAGGCATGCGCGGCAGGACTAATGCAACCCCGTGTCACGCAAAATGGGCACAGAGTTGCGGAAAAGCCCGCCCTGAAACATAACATAACATCGTTATTTCCAAAGACTTCTAAGACTTCTTCTATGTAGATACTAAAATAACGGTACCAAAATTGTGAACATGGCTCTCTTTAGCGGTCTTCTTTAGCGGTCTGTATTATAAGACCACCACATGGTGGTTGTTCTTAAGAAATTATTTTTTGTCAGAAGTGAAGAAATAATGTAATCACTTACCTACATATTATAACAATCAAAATATGCTTATAAATAACAACAAGGCTTTTCAGGTCAGAATTGTCAATATAAGTGTTAATTTGTCGATTACAATCTTCGCAGCGGGTTAACTGCTTCCGTAACTGGCTAATCAACATCAGCCCTTTTACGTCCCCACAGGATTTCCTTGTGAATGGTTAAGAAGGATGGATTATGTTCCTCCATGCTGGCCCAATGCTGGTAATGACGACTGAAAATTCATACAGCCGAGACCAACGGTTTAACGTGCCTTCCGAAGCACGAAGCATAATAATATTTCGGTCACCCATCCCATGACCGACCCTTGAGAAAGTTGGTTAATAACAACGATCGCTGGCCGCGGCGCTTATCCACTACGTCATCGAGCACTACGCTACGTAGCTCGCTCACATTAAATTTAGTGAACAGTTGTTCGGGGACAGCTGTTTAGCGAGGGATCATTTAGTACAGCTCGCGTAGAAGTCTTTGGCTGTATCTTATAATGAAGAATGTTAACAATTTTTTTTTATTAGCACTCAATATTCTTTGTCAAAAATAAAAAATACTAGTGAAAGAATTACTTCGATACGACAATTAGTTTCCGATTTAGAAGTAAAACAAGTTGTAACCGCACGACGCGGGCTGCCGGTGACGGTGTGACGTCATTGCACAACACGCTCAGTCTGGCTCACTTAGTCCGCTCGCAGTCGCGCGCCCGTGCCGTCGAAATTTTACCTAAATACTTTTAAAAATGTCCAATCCAAATACTAGGAAATCATGTGTTGTGCCTAAATGTAAAAATACAACTACTAATTCGCCGGGAAAGTTGTTTTTTATAGACATCTTTATGATAAATAGACATCTTTTCAACCTCTTTTTTTTTCACATATAAAATTTTAATGCTACTTTGTCAAAAAAAAAATTTCATTCTGACCGGCTAAATTAAGTGTTATACCACTTGTGCCAAAATCTTTAGCATTTTCAGTGTGGTACCAACATCTGAGAGCTTAGATTTTTTTCAATAACACTTGGTAGCAGTCGTTGAAGGCTCTTCGTTTCGACGATGTAGCCACATTAAAAATGCTACAGTATGTTTACAGCCACCTCTGCTGGCGGCACAATCTTCGCAGGTTACATTTCATACTTCTTGATCCTTTTCATTGCATTCTAAACTGCAATGATAAGGTGTGGTACGTACGCGGTGTTCTGGCGTGATTCTACATTTAACCGTACATGCATACATCACTTACTCTTTTAACTTGAACATAACCAATAGCATCATTGCCACAGATGTTTCTTGCCGATCTGAAATAAGTTTCAAATAAAAATAAATAGCCTTAAGTATTTTGTTAGTAAAAAAATACTAATAAATAAATAAGGTTTAGTACATCTGTTCAAACTTCTATATTTGCAACAAAAAAATAATTTAATAAAATGGCCTTAAGTATTTTGTTAGTAAAAAAATACTAATAAATAAAAAAGGTTTAGCATCTGTTCAAATTTCTTTATTTGCAACAAAAATAATTTAATAAAATGGCCTTACGTATTTTGTTAGAAAAAAAAATACAAATAAAAAAAGGTTTAGAACATCTGTAACGTTTAACCCACTACGTCTACATCCTAGGTACCTATCCTACTTCCTACTTATATTATAAATGGGAAAGTTTGTGTGTGTGTTTGTTTGTTATCTTTCACACAAAAACTACTGAACAGATCTGGACGAAGTCTGTAATAATAACACATAGGCTACTTTTAATCCTGAGAAAATGTACAGCTCCCGAGGGAATTGTGGGCGAAGCTGTTGGCGGAAGCTAGTTTGCAATAAATCAATGTATGTATTTAAATTTTCTAAGAGCGGTACCTATATATACATACGTACCTACCTATAGCTACAAAACTATTATACATATTTGTCTTTAACGTAAAAATATAATGATAGGTAGGTACTTCTACTATTTGTGTTGCATTCTTCCATTACGACATTAGTTGCGTATTTTGTTTTGATAAAACAATTTAGAACAGATAAACTATTAAGCATCAGTAGTAGCAAGGAAAGTTTACTTACCTATGCATTTTTATTCCTCGCATTTCGGCGGCAACGAAATTACTATTTGTTAATAAATAATGCGCAACTTTTATTTTATTTTAGGTAGATTATACGATTGCCCTTTTTCGAATCCTTTGTCTATTTTATTAATCGAATAATATTTAATATTATTAGACTATTAACTTAATACACGGGCGAAAACACAACAAAATACTGCGCAAGCTATTATATCTACTATAACCGCTGGCGACTTGATACTAAGCGGGGCGCGGCGCGTTGTGACATGACGTCACAAGCGGTCACGTGGCTGTTAGCGGGATTCGATATTTTTCGAAACTTTGAATGCATATAAAATCAAAATTACTAGGTATTTTTGACTACAACAAAAACTAGTGTATTTGTATACATAAGGGCTTTATTGAGACAAAATTTCAACCGATTTGGCATACCTAGTAACATTCTTCATTGCTTATAATCTTCTGTTGGTTCGCACGTCAGTCTAGGAGAATTCCTAAAAAAAATATGCATCTCCTTTTATTCCTCTAACAAGTTCTTTTACAAATCAATCATTGCTTCAATTACGACACATCCAACATAATGAACTATATGAAGGTAAGATATCCTCCTTTATAAAGTCAGCGGTTTGCCTTATCTCCGATACGGTACCAAAAAAGCTATTGTTAGCTTTATGCACCAGATTTTATGACAATTTGTTATGTTTCCGAAATGCTTTTCCAACGTTATTGAACAATTAACATCTCTCCTTTCACATTTCAAACAGTAACATTATTTACTACAACAAGATGCTCATAAAAAATACAAATTAATATTGGTTTCTAATAAAAAACCCACGACTTCTTGTACCAAATCACCCTTATTTCAATACTCACAAAACGTCATTACTTTATCTTTATATAATACTATCTTTTGCCCGCGTCTTGGCCCGCGTGGTCTAGTTCTAAGTCCAGAAATGTGATAATTCCATAAAAATTATATCCCCTAATTTTCCCCCTTAGGGGTCGAATTTCGTAGTCTCATCTTAGTGAGCACCAAGACCTAACAAGAAACCGCATGCAAAATTTTAAATCACTACCACTTGAAGTAACGAAGTTTCACACAAACTTTCATCACCCTTTAAGCCCCTTGTGAGTGAAATTTTCAAAAATCCTCTCTTAGTGCTCCTCTACGCTCCCTAAGGAATCTTCATTCCAAATTTCAACTTTCAACGCTCAGAGTCTCAGACATTATCTGTCAGTCAGTCAGTCACTTAGTAACGCAAGAATTTTATATATATAGATTTACGGTACGCAAAATATACGCATTCTTTGACACCGACAATAAATATCTTGAAACAAAATTGAAACTATTTTTCTTTGCCTTCAATATAAACTTAATCTCAACTCTTATACGATAGTTACATAAATTTCTATTAAATCATGGTGAATAGAAATGAATTGCTTATTAAAAATATAACAAATGAAAAAAAATATGACAACAGTATTTTAATTTTGTTAAGGTCCACTCGTTATGTCAAATGTTATAATGATGAAATGAATGAAGTGCTAAAGCTATTGGCACAGAGCCACCGTCAGTAAATTAATTCTAAGTTGACAACATTGTTGATGAACTTAAACTCTATAGCTAAAGTAAGTAGGTCGCAAGTTATTCATCAATGTATAACATATACTATTTGGAGAAAGGAAACGTAAACACCAGTCTTGCAACTTTGTACAATCGTACTACTGTGAATATATATATTTTTAAAGGTCATTGTTTTATTTGAAATTTATTAGGACCTCTATTACAATCATGGCAAAGTTAAAATCTGAAAGAATCTCGTTTTAAGCGTTCCATAGCCAAATGATAAAAAACGATACCCTTTTACTAAGACTCCGCTGTCCATCCATCAGTCCGTCTGTCAACATTTAAAATTTTCACTGATGATGTATTTCTGTTGCTGCTATAACAACTAAATATAAGAATAAAATTAGGCCGATTTTGCCTACTAGGCAATGCCTAGACGCAATATTTAAATTCAATTTCGCAAACGTTATTTATTCCAAGATAATTAGGCCCCACCAACACGATATCCGTCCGACTATCATTATCATAATAAGCCACCCGCTGCATAATTTCCACATGATGAGATGATGTAGTATTTTATAGAGCACGAGGGAGAAAAATAACAGTTTTTGTCTCACTTCCCTTGTTTGTTTACCGAAATATCCATTTGAATACAATAATTAAGTAACACAAACATCCAACGGTAAACTATTTTCCTTCAAAATTAAAATGCTGTAAAGATCTGTAATGAACTATTTCTTTTAGATATAAAAACATCTATAAACAATAAGCATTCATATTATTTAGTGATAGAAATATAAAAAAAATCGTCCAAATGCGAGTCAAACTAGCACGCAGAGGGTTATCAAATATTACATTTTAAGATCAATAGACAGTTTCGTATGTAATCTGTAATTAGTATATATAAGGAATTATGTTCTGTTACTATTTAAACATTTTAATTAACGAGTTTTGGGAATCAAGTTTACACTTTGAAAAATAATATAGAAGCTTTTTATATCGAGAATATATTTGATATCCTTACAATAAGCATTGATTTATTGGGTTACGAAATGTAATAATTGACCGCCATGTATCAAATTAATTTATATAAATTACACAGTTACGTAAGTTATATATATTTCCTAAATCCAATAAGTACCTAATTCTAATTATCAATATCCAATGCGAGTTTACTATAGTATCCTCGTGAATAAACATTACATTCAATAATATTATACTCTTCTTCATAATGACGACCTCCATAGCCGAGTGGTTCGCACGCGAGTTTCACCATCTGAGGTCCGAGGTTCGATTTCCGGTCGGGTCAACATAGAAAATGGACTTTTCTATATTGTCTCGGGTCTGCTAGATGTGGTGCCTTTGTTGTCTCAGATACTCCATAATACCCCCCTTATTGTATAGTATCTTTAACTACTCATCTTGGAATCTGAGCTATAGATGTTGTTCGATATATTTATAATACCTACTATACGATACTGTTTATATATTTTGCGTTTGGAGAAGAAGCTAATATTCGATCACATAATAATAATTTATATTTCCTCCCTCTCACAAGGCAACGTTTTGTTGGACATAATCAGCTTATAAACCAATTTCCTAAAGAAAGAAGCCCCGCGATAAATAAAACCCAACCAATAGGGAATATACTGTAATACCATTTTGTATGAAGCATGCATTACCAAGTGGATTTTTAAGCATTTTTCGTTAAGAATACTTTTCAGTACAGCATTGTGAATGCGGAATATAATATGTAATTAAAACAAATTTTTCATCTTTATCGAAAGTTTCAATATTTGTAAAAATATTTCTTTCGGCTGTTTTGGTGGATTGCCTGAATATTTATGAGAGTACGCTCTGTAGTAGCAATAAAGTAACAATTGCTTGAAAGATTCGTCAGTCCTGTTAGGTACCTAGTAGCTCAGTGGTGAGAGCAATCGCCCGCATTGCGAAAGGTCATGAGTTCGAATCCCATCTCGTGTGCCAGGGAGCAAGTGGATTTTTTAAGCATTTTTCATTAAGAATATTTAGATAGTTTGTTTAGAAGTCAACTTCAGATTTAGAAATCATTTATTCTTCAAAACCGGTCCAATATTGATGAAAATGCGTCATACATAAAAACTTCCGTCGAAAATGTAACCCTTAAGCTTTTTTTTCAAATAGATTTAAAAGTTTTACATTGTATTACTCTGTAAATTTGAATGCGTTAAACTCAATAACAAATTAACGGATTTTAATGAGGTCTTCACAAATTGATCGACGATAATTGTTGAAGGTGTAGGGAAAATATCAACTACTTATAAATTATACAAGCAGTGTTATTCTGTAAAAAAAAATTCAACCCTGTATTTGTAGCAGAATAGCAAAGCACGAATGTGAGCTATTACATAAAAACCCAAATTATTGTCACATTCTTATGCAATAAATTGTCGGTTACACAAACATACGTATTCTCAAATATTTTACTTCTTTCTCCATACCTGTTTTGATAGAAGTACTAAATTTAGTATCTTATGTAAAGCTACATAAGGTCTTTATGTGTTTGTTCTAGGATGTTAAGAACTTTCTAAATCGAACAAATATGAAAAGTTCCTTTTATCACTTTTGTTAGAAAACACGTAACATTCGTCTTTCATAGTATTTCTGTAGATTTCGTGACCTACATGCAAGATATACCTAATACAAACAATCTTGAATTGCTAAACGAATCTAGGAATATATGTGACGTCTACATTTATATTTGTTTAAAGAATACTATTCTATCTCTTGGAGAAAATATAGAATGATAAACTGACGCAAAATAAGACTTTAAAAAAATAATTATCAGTTAAAAATATTCTCAAAAAGAAAGTGATTGATTAGCACAGCAGGATAATTCTGGTAGTGTTTACGTAATAATCTCATTAGAATCTCAACGACTTACTTTTACCATTGTACTATTTACTTTAAGTCCAATAGTATTAGTCCAATGTCTCCCTCACGCATCAATGGAGACAGATATATAATAATATTGGACTTCATGTAGATAGTACAACGGTAAAATGCAGCAGTGCACAGATTACTGTGCACAATATTTACTTTCTTTTTAATTTTTTAAATCTTATAACCGACATTTATAATATAGAAGAAATAATTTAACAATTATAAACACGAATGCCAGATAGAACTAAAAAATAAAAGAACTAGTTGTATTATGATTTCACTTAACAACATTCTCTTAGATTACAAATGTTCCATAGGACTCTCCCCGAATTATAATGTGAAATTAATTGTATTGATTTTATAAACATTTATTTAAAAGTTTAATTTTGAAATAAAAATATTTTTATATATGTCGCATCATCATTACGAAGATCGTTTGATTTAGTTTCTTTTATTTTAATTGCTAGTTACTCAATTAATTAATTACTCGATTGTAAAGAGAGCGTGATCATCGATACTTTTAATTTTATTAGAATGGTGACACTGACTTTGACAGTTCGTTTATAAAAACCAAGTTGCCGCCATTTTGGCACACATTCTATTTCCGATCGCCGAGGAGTAAAGACATCCGACGACATCACGCTCATCTCGTTATATTTTCTTAAGAGAAGTGATAAAATGGAACAAATCCACGTTGGTATACCACGCCTGCAGTGTTATTTTAAAGATAGTCCTCCGATATGGACGATCTATTTGGGCTTCGTAATAGTCTGTTCTGACTACCCGCCGTTATATATTTTTTGACATTTCCGACACAACTTTCTTGACATAACTTCAAGAAAGTTGTCAAGACAGGATAATCACCAAAACAGAATAAAGTAACATTACATAGATGTTAAATCAAGAAGGTTATCGTTATATCACTCCTCTCGCAAAATCCTGTGAATAAATTCTCGCGGAGTGAAAGTTACTTCAACAAACTGTGGGCGTCTAGCGCGAACGGTAATTGCCTAAAGGTACTGTGAATTTCCTTAACTTAACCTAAGAAACGTCCAATAAAAAAACTCAGTGACAAAACACCGAACATCTAACATAACTTCCTTTGTATAAAGAAAGTGACAGATATAGCTAAATAAGATAAAAAGCTTTGAATTATACTGGAATATTGGGACTTAATGAGACGGCTGTTATATACTTATCTAATTAAAGGAAAGGTGATTCATACACTACAATAAGTTTTCCTAAAGTTAAAAATGTATAACAGCGCATAAAAATAACAAGCAATTTAAATTAGTATACAAAAAAATATATAAAGGTCAAATTGGAAATCTAAATATCATTTTTGACTATAGGGGTAAGTTGAATTATCCAAAAACTCGTCAACAGCATTGCACTATTCCATCACAGTTTTTACTTAGGCTCTGCTAAACAGACACCTATTTAACACGAAACTAAGTGATACTGACATTTGCAGATATTGCAAACAGGAACGTTAAGCACCAGAACATCTCCCGTGTGAATGTGGACCACTGATCCACAAACGAAGCATACATCTGGGACGACATATAAGCAGCTCAAAAGATATAAAGTCTCTAAAGCCAGGAATTTTATAGACTTGTAACGGTGTGCCGTACCACCTTTTATTTTTCCTAGGTTTCCGCATGCAATTTTTTTGTCTATGATATTCAACATCATTTCTTTTTATTATTTACCTTTCGTAATTTGAAATTTCGACTAATCAAATATGCTCTTTATAAATGATAGTTCTTAAAAAAATCTTCTGTTGTGAACATATTATTTTAAATCGTATAAATTTAAATATAAATATTATAATAATTAAGATATGTGATTAAAATAGAAATTTTACATATAAAATTATATCCTGTAATAGCGTCCAAGTTTTTATTAAGAAACCCTTTTTGGTAAAAAAAGAACCCTTTAATAAAGAAGACAACCCAAAAAGGGTTCCTTTTTTTATTTTCTTTTACCAATTGTTACCATAAAATAAATCACTTCTCAAGCTCATCAGCCTTTTTCGCCCGCATTAATTCGCCCAAGCAACGAACCCGTCACAGACTTTTTGAAGTTTACCGGGCTATAGCGGTTACTATAGCTCTGGCGGCGAGTCACAATAGACCTTCAAGGTCGCAGTGACAACAGTTCAGGGAACTGCATAGCCCCTCATAACAACAAATAATAATATTAATAGGCTTTGCTGAGCGGAATCAAGTGCCCCTAGAGTCAATATATTTTAACAAGAGATAAACAGATATTTGTGGATTTCGTAACTTCAATAAAATTCAATAAAATTTAATCAATAAAATAGTCAAATACTTGTCACTAACGTGCAGTGTTGAAAATTTTTGAAATATTTACACTTGAAAACTTAGCATGTAATGCAATACAAAGTCAGCCCCCATCCATATTGACAAACAGTGATTAGTTTTACCTCGTTTTACCCTACACATAGTTTTTTCTTCCCAACAGCATTTGTGAACTTTTACCAACTTCGGCCAGTAGTTTTTTGCCAAGGAATTGTGCCCAGTGACATGAAATAGAATTAAGGTGTTTGGCTGTGTTCATACAACTACTCTACGTAGTAAGTTTAGGAAAACAAACTTTACTATACACAGTGTAGTTTTTCCTCAACTGAATTTTGACGAGCTCATTGGCGCGCTTTCCTACTATTACGCCGAGAGTCGTGGGTTGGATCTCTACCCAGGACAAACATTTTTGTGATTAACAATTATGTCTGTTCTGTGTCTGGGTGTTTTCTATTTATATTATGCACATATTCGTATTCCCCCCGTTGTTTCTGATATCCGTAACAAAAGTGCCTAAGCTACTTACCTCGGAATTGAATCAAGTGTGTGATGTTGTTCGATATTTATTTATTTATAGAAGATTCGATTAACTGTACTAATAAATAAATATCACGTAAATTGTTTGGATTACAAGATGAGTGACTAAAACCCTCTTATTAGGGAGTATTTGATACAACAAAGATAAAACAACACCCACACCTGAGACAATAAAGAAAACTCCATGTCTACATTGAAGTCTGTTATTTTCAGTTAGAAACATAAAATTTTATCACCAGTATAAGATAGAAAAGATACATTACCGCGTTAATAAAAAAATAATAAAAGCAAAAAGACATGTAGCGTGAAATATTAATCAGTAACACCTGGATATATAAAAGACAAATGTGTAGGCTAATTTAACGACCTTCCTTTGGTGTGGGTGCGATGACACATCTCGCCAAATAACATTATCTTGTTAGGTGAAGCATTGCACGCTCCAGAATTATGGATGCTTGGTAGAAACTGTAGACACGTTGCTAAGCTATAACCGTTTGATGTAAATTATATCGGTGGTAGATTGTAAGTACCACACATAACGATATTATGGCGATTATTCCAACATGGCGACCCACAAAAATTTATCTCGATCAATAGCTGTCAACAACAGAAAATGGAATTACGAGTATTAATTTATTCAGGAAAAAAGTTAACCGTTCATTTAGATAATTTAGAAATAGCCGGAACAGTATAAAATTTAATTCTGATACCCGATATATTAAAAGTTTATGTTTGTGAACTCCTTTCCCTCCCCTCTACCGTTCTAAAATGTTATGGTTTATTAATTTTGCATCTGTTTGAATAATTTTGCATTCACAGTGCTGTATGATATGATTAACCTCTTAATCTCGAAACGTTCTCTAACAAGTCCCGACTTAATCTACGGTACAAATTATCCAATTAGTCCCTTCTAACTCACTCTAAATTAGATACAAAACATGTTATAGTCAAAAGTATGCATTTTCTCTTATAAATGATCACCAATTATAATAATAGCTTTATTTCATATAAAATGAACAATACAGTAAACAATGTCTTCTTTTATATAATATAAATCTATATAAGAAACATTGAAACCAATCTCCAATACTCAGGCCCGGATAGACGATTTTTTTACCGCGGCAGAAAATTCGAACGGCGCCCTTCCTTAATGCCGAAATCGTCGTAAAATATATTCTATTCCAAATTTGTAAAAAAATATCGTTACAGTTAAAATATTTTAATTATTATTAATTTATATTTCCTTTCATTCTACTAAACAACTAAATACGAGTGTCACTACTATGATAGTTTTGAGCGTTAGTCAAAGTTGACAACCCTAGCGCGACGAATAAAGTACATAAATTTGTTTACCTTCTGGTGTATTCTTTAGTTCGTGTCTACTTATATTATACAATTGATTAAACCAACCACTACACGCCACACGAGCTAGATATGATTTCCGGTTTATACGTACATATATATATTAAATCACTTATATAACGAATACGAAGCAACCGAATGTGTTGTGGTCTTTGCAAGGCCGCCATTTGATTACGACATTAAGATATTACCCTAAATTCCCATCTTGCTACTCAGTTCACTTATCTTCTAACATTCTTACACATAATATATCCCAAGTAGTGCTAAATTGTAGATATTTCCATAGTAATCTTAGCGTTAAAACAATTCAGATTTTGATATAAATGCACAAAATATGTTAGGGCACACAAAACTGTGAAACTACTGTATAAGTCACATGTAGAAATACATATTGTGATTACTAGATGACACTTTTACTTATTTTCCCTAGCCGCTTTCCCGCGACATCAACCGCGTAAATTGTAATCTACATCACACGCGTATAATGTAGCTTCCGGCAGGTGAAGAATTTTCATGATCGGATCAGTATTTTCAAAGATACAGACAAACAGACACTTAATTAATTTATGATATTAATAATTATAGTAGAACTAGGAAATTTTCCCAAAACATAAGTCAAACAACTAATTACTCTAATTTCAATTTCAAAATCGAAAAGGACATGATTCTACATTCGACGTTGATGAGACTTGTGTTTTGGAGGCCTGAATTTTAACTCAATATGCAACTTTAAAATCGTTGTAATAGATATCATTACAAAATCTACGAAATGCGTTATATTTTTCAATTTAAAGTAACGTGTTTGCTAGACGGAGAATCGAATCGTATTATTTATATAGCAGACCCATCTCGTGGCCGACGACGTAAACCGTAGACTGAAAGATTGTGATGTCGTCATTATCACCGGTCGCCGCGGCCGCACCACAATATTGTGCGTTAACAACGGAATATGTATATTTCCGAGTATGTATATATATGTTCACCGATTTCTCCGCGAATTTTAGAATGAATTTCAGAACTGTTTTATTTTTTATTTGAAAGTTTATAGGCTTAAGGTGGTCCTATATGATTTTGATCGAAATAGAATGAAAGTTTTAATTTATAACAAAACCAGCTTTCCGCTTGGTCCTTCCCCTTCCCTTTGAAACTCCCTGTGAATTATAACCCGTAGGTGCTGTAGTTTAAGGGATCTCAGCATACAGACAGCGGGAAGTGACTATGTTTTCACTTTCCGTAGATAACAGAATGCTTTCTGCCATATATCGAAAATACTAGGACATCAAATTTATATCCTATAAGAAAACAAAGCTTCGATTGATCTTTATGAATATGAGAATAAGGTTTGTTATTGAATTCACCTACATTTGATGTTCGTTCGCTTTGTTTTTAATTTGACAAAAGTGAAATTGTCTCTTTAATATATTATGTGTCACTACATACCTATATATTTTTATATTTTCCTATTAAAATAGCCCAATTCGGATTCAATTTGTCTGATAATACTTTACCACAAACATTTTCAATTAGAGTATCGCGACCAGCAAGGTCAAACGCAAATTGGGAGTGAAATTCAGATTGGAGACTCTATCACAGTGCATAGTATTGACAGAAGGTTAAATTCTATGTGAATATTATAAAGTGGTAACTGGCTTTCGGTAACTAGCTTTCTACTGCTCGGTGGCTTAGAGGATTAGCGCTGCGGCCCGCGATCGTTGTTGTTAAGCAACTTTCACAAGGGTCGATCACGGGATGGGTGACCAAAAAATTAATATCTCGAGCTACTTCGTGCTTTGGAAGGCACGTTAAGCCATTGGTTCCAACTGCATTTGCAGTCATTAATACCCTCCAATCCGCATTGGGCCAGCGTGGAGGGTCATGGCCAATTCTCCTTAACCATCCATAAGGAAGGCCTGAGCCCCTGCAGTGGGGACGTAAAAGGACTGATGATGAACGAGCTTCGAAGGTAGTACGGAAACAAAGATCTTCGGATATACTAATCAGATAAAGAAAATTCTTTCACCTACGGGAAGATACATACTTGTATAAAAATAACTGTTTGTTATTGTACAAACAAAATAAGCACAATAGATACATAAGTAGGTATAAAAACTTTTTCGAACAACTTTGAACGGAAGCAATCCAAATATTTTTCTTGAGATTCATAGAGCAATCTACCAAGGTTGCCACCCATCTCTAATTTTCCGAGACAATACCAAATTCAATGATGTTTTCCCGCGTCCCGATTTCTTATTAATTTTGACTCGATTTTTGTTAACGCTCGACAATCGCCCCAGTCGCGCTTTAAGTAGTCCCACGCGGATCCCGCCACGATACAAGCTACAAACTAATAGTCATTTCTTTATTTTTCATATGACAAACTTTGAAATGACACAAGAATTACTTCTGATGACTGTTCGAATTTTATATCTCGCTAGGTGGCAACCCTGAAATCCACAGACAATCTTCTTTTTCACACCAAGTAAAAGCAGTAACTGTTCCGTTCCGCGTGATATGGTGAAAAATACAATTGTGACAATCACCTGAGATTTATGTCAAAATTGACAATATATTTCGAATTTATTTTGTTTTAATATCATCAGCTTTCAATAATTCCATTACTAAGGTTTACATCCCCTTTTCCAATGAAAAGAATCATATATAACCGGCAATACAAACATATATATGTTTCGTACATACGTCTGGTTACCACGTAATGTAAAATTTCCGCAATTGATTTTAAAATCTACTCTCAATGTATTTAGGTTTAAAATCAAGTGGATTTTTTTTTTCTGTATAACCTGACGTGCTGTCGACTGTGTATTCATCCTGACGATAGTTTGACAGAGGGCGATTAGTCTCTACGATCCTAGATCTATAGTAAATCCAACCGGTAGCCACAACGCCATCTAGCTGTTTATTTGTGAAGTTAATGCTGATACAATATAAGAATGGTCATGTAAGCGAATGTATGAGGATTAGCAGGAGTCTATACTGTGTCATGAAAATATTAAACCACTAGCAGAGTTCCTTGGCATAATATAATCAAAGTAGGATGGGAAGTGTCCTTGGGTCCTTGGGCTTTAACGTTACACTAATGATTTATATGACAGCTTGACATAAACAAACTTAGCGATGACATTTTCATTCGTTTGTTTATAATTTATAAGAAAACAAAGGGATCTGAGCAAATAGTCATTTTATTAAGTATCTTCACCATCGAAAGCCCTTTGTACGTCCCCACTGCAGAAGCTCAGGCCTTCCTTATGGATGATTAAGGAGGATGGGCCATGACCCTCCACGCTGGCTCAATATAGATTGGAGGGTATTAACTACTACAAATGCAGCTTATTACGTTTATTTTTCAGTGATTAATTAAAAAAGCATTGTTTTGTATTGAATTTTAATATGGGAAATCGATATCTAATAGATTTCTTACTATATTTTATAAGGAAATAAGTATTTATTGTAAAAAAAAAATAAGTCAATATATAGGAGTCTTGTTCTTGGACTTGGACTCTCAATGTAATCAATCGTCAATCATGATTACATTTTGCCCATCTCTTGACACAACGAGTAATTCTACTGGCTTACCGTCATTTGTGAGGACTAATTAAGAAACGTCCCAAGCAATGCCTCCCCATCAGGGCTAAATAACTTTTTAATTGGACCTTAAAACACGAACACTTTTCTCGTTTACAAAATCAACTTATCAAAACCGCCCTCAGACCAATAACCAACGTTATTAAAAGAAGATTACTGTGTTGTTGTTTTAAATTAAAATCCACTGGTCTAGAACATCCTGATATGAATATTTTATATTCCAAATTCCAAATCAACAACTGCCATGCTTTAAATACAAGATACTATTTAAGCCGTTTGAATATATTAAATGAATATTTGTATAATTTGTTTTATATATAACTTTTGCCTGCGACTTCTTCCGCGTTAAAAAGTTACTTTGAGCAGCATTTCTAACGAATATTTATTCATTTTACCGTGTAAAATACTTTAAATAAAGTTTCATCTCCTATTTTATCCCCTTAGAGGTGGAATTTATCATATACCTTTCTTAGAGGATGCCTACGTCATAGTAGCTTTATGCATGCAAAGTCTTAGTCCGATCTGTTTAAAATTGACTAAGTTTCATACAAACTTTCATCCCCTATTTTATCCCCTTGTGGGTAGAATTGTTCTAAATCCTTTCTTAGAGGATGTATACGTCATAGTAGCTTTATGCATGCAAAGTCTCAACCCAATCGGTTTAAAATTGACAAAGTTTCATACAAGCTTTCATCCCCTATTTTATTCCCTTGGGGGTAGTAATTGACCAAAATCCTTTCTTAGTGGATGCCTATGTTATAACACCTACCTGCATGCCAAATTTCAGCCCGATCCGTCCAGTGGTTTGGGCTGTGCGTTGATAGATCACTATGTCAGTCAATCACCTTTGAGTTATATATATTTAGATGAATTAACAATGAAATAAAATACATAGCTGTCGAACCTCCTCCTTTTTAATTTGGTTAAATAACTCCGCAGCCACCACTCTGGTCATCTTGTGACACACGTCATAATGTGGACGAACAAGGAGAATCTTCATAGGAAGTGTATTAGCAAAATTTACTTACCAATATTTTTTCCAAATTTCTTATATTCGTTATTGTGCGAAAATTGCAGCTGAGACAGAAAGAAGAAGAATAGAATCCTATATCCTCCTGAGAAATGAGCTTCTCAGCCCGTCCCGAAGAACCGGAGTCAAATGGAGAACAATTCTGTTCTGTACTGTGAGAAAAAACACCACCGGCTGCGAACCGGGCCGAAAATTTCAAAGGCGAAAAAGCCGAAACTTTCAACACCCCGCACCACAGCTTTAATTATCACCCTCTCAGAAGAGGCGGTGGATAGAGGAGTCACTTATTTGCAAATAGTAAAACAGGCAAAGAAGGACATCAAACACATTTTGGCACAGGAATAAAAATGCGTCCCACTGCAACTAGGGCTCGTAAATTTAAAATTCAAGGAGCTGCCAGTGAAGAAAAGGCGGACCTTCTGGAGAATAAGATGAAGGAAAAGTATAGTGACTTAATTAGCGTCACCAGATCCACAAAAACTGTGTATACATATACATATACTGGGTGTGGATGACTCGGTAGATAGGGAGGAGGTGTCCGAATCTACCGTAAAAGCCGGAGGCTGCCTTCCCTATATATAATAAAGTTTTTAACCATCCAATTTACTGCCCTGTGTAATCGTCGTATTGTGAATGTCCAATATAATATCGTCAGTTAAAAGCTATAAGTGGCCACTTTCAATTATTTTATAAATATAAAAAATCATTCACCGTGCTTGCTACCGAGCAAAATGTATAAAATCAAATCAAAATTTTTATTATTCAGTCTAGGCTGTTACAAGCACTTGTGAATGTCGAGAGCTACGCCATATTCACCTATACTATATCTATATTATAAAGAAGTAAATTTCTAACTTTGGCAGTCTGTAGGGGGTAATGAAAATTCTATCACTTACGTGAGGCTACATCATATGCAAGTGGCAAAACAGCTAGTTTTATTATAAATCAACTATAAAAATTAAGTCCTCGATTCATAATTAATACACACATAATTATTATTGACTACTTGACTCGGCAGACGTTGTCCTGTCTTAATTATAAATATTGAATTCTAATTAGTATAATTAAAAATGAAATATATGCGATATTGTTATTTATTAATTCTTGCGTATGTATTCCGACACGGGAAAGTTTAATTGCTGACATTTACAAAAACGAAAATTCAACTGTTTTAAACTATATGTTAGTCTATTCAAACTTACCAAAACTCCATATTCAATTGAACTTCTTTCTTGAAAATATTTGGAATAATGGCTCCGAACTACGGAGATGTGCACTAAGGAATTCAATTTGCTTACACAAATTAATTATTTTACATGTATTTTCATCAATAAAGTAACTCACACCAATGCAACGATATTCAGTATTTTAACATCCTGTTTGACGATATTTGCAGCATGCATTCTGTCAATTAAAAACTTTATATATACAAAGCACTAAGGTTGGATTAGAAAAAAAATTATATGGTAGTTATATGTTCTTAAATTTTCCAAACATTTATCTATTTTTTTTCTTTCATGAGAACCTTCTTCTGAAAATCACTACATATTATAAAACAAAGTCGCTTTCTCTGTTCCTATGTATGCTTAAATCTTTAAAACTACGCAACGGATTTTCATGTGGACTTTTTTCATAGATAGGGTGATTCAAAAGGAAGATTTTATGCATAATACAAGACTACGCGGGCAAAGCCGCTAGCGGAAAGTTAGTAATAAAAACATAAAAAAATAATTAGCAAATCCGGTCCAGCCGTTCACGTGTGATGGTGTGACCAAGGGAAATAGGGATTCATTTTATATATATCGATTAAAAATCCAAACGTGTAAACTCAATCTTCCATTTTCGATTAAAAATTACAATTAACTTAGGCACGAGCGTCATAAGTATTGAATAAACTTAAAGGAAAGTATATTAAATCTGATTAAGCTAAAACACAATTCGCTATATAATCTGAACGACTAATAAAACAATAATAGAGCCATACCTTGGTTACCTCCGTAGCAATAGCTTAAGTTTTAATTAACTTAGAAGGAATTTCACCGCCAGACCGAAGGTTGATTTATTAGGCGACATTTTTATAAGAATTTAATTTGTCATTTTAGTTATTGTGGCTGGAAATATAAGCCACTTCTCCGTTCCTCCGTTCGATTAAGGTAAAGAGCATATAATTCAAACTCTATATAGAATAGATCTGATGATTAAGACAGAAGGCAGCCATAGGTCCTATGTAGAAGTATTTTTTTAAACATTTTATTTATGTTACACAATTAATTAAAATTTAAAACTGATATTATTTGTTAGGGGTGTAGACAACTTTTTATATTGTAGATATACATGAAATATATCTAAAAAGCAAATATAAAGAAAAATAAAATTCATATAATAAGTTAAAATCTAAATATAAAATTACGTCACGGCCCTCTGAAAGTAAAATATCAATATATGTATGCATAAAGTTGAATTCTCTAAGCCTAAGAAGACAACGAGTATACACGTGACGAGTATAAAATATTAGTTTTTCATAATTAATAAATATAATAAGCATAAAAGTGTGACTATCGGTAATAGTATATTAAACACTAAATATGTATTTCGTTAATTAATCTAATATTTAAAAAAAATTGTATTTCAACCCCCTTAATCTATTTTTCGCAATAAAAACGTTCTTTCCCAAGGTCCTCTCTATCTGTGTACCACATTTAATTTAAATTTATTCAGTAGTTAAGACGTGAAAACGTAACATTCACACAAAGTTAATTTCGCATTTATAATATTAGTACACATGTATTAAAGTATCAGAGTATAATTTTGAACCTTTCAACTTTATTGCTCTCGTGTGTTATCATAGATGATGAATTTTAAACAAAGCAAACGTTTGCTTTGAAAATACTAATCCTCTATTATCTAGGTCTCTTACTTGTTTTAAAATTGTTAGGGAAATGTTTGGAGTCGAATTGTATTTTCGGCATTTAAACTCACGTTAGCCTTTAACAGTGCTACTTATAAACAAGGTTTAGCGATGGCATAAATTTACGCTGAAACTGCTTTTCGTATTAGTCAAAATTCATATTATTAAACAGAGACTTAACAAAGGTTAACCTAGTACGAGGTTCTACTGGAGTAATTTTTGCTCCTAGAAGGTAGTAGATTTGCTTATTTTGTGTGTAATATGAATATGGACTAATACTAAAATTGCAAATTTTAGCGTAAATTTACTCTGACGCTAAACCTTATTTATAAGTAGCACTGATATTTTTAAACTCACGTTAGCATATAAACCGCAAAGTGAACGCCCGCAGGCGCTGCAATGGCAATGACGCCAGCGATAGAAGGCGCTTCTCGCGCGACTTGATAGTTTGTACAGCCTCAGAGCGGGTAGCGGATTACGAGCGTCGCGCGCTAATCGAACGGTGAATGCGCTACTGAGTGATTACTCTTTATCTACTACAATTTTCACTAATGTTAAAACGTAATCGACATTTAAATATATTTATTTACTAGCTTTTGCTTTATTTACCGCGACTTCGTCCCCGTGGTAAAGTTACTTTGAGTACCATTTCTAAGGAATATTTATTCATTATATCGTGTGAAATACCTGAAATAAAGTTTCATCTCCTATTTTATCCCGTTGGGAGTATAATTGATCAAAATGCTTTCTTAGGGGATGCCTAAGTCATAGTAGCTTTATGCATGCAGAATATCAGCCCGATCGGTTTAAAATTGATAAAGTTTCATACAAACTTTCATCCCCTATTTTATCCCCTTGGGGGTAGAATTGATTAAAATCCTGCATGTCAAATTTCAATTTCACTGGCGGATGCCTACGTCATAACATCTACCTGCATGTCAAATTTCAGCCCGATCCGTTCAGTGGTTTGGGCTGTGCATTGAAAGATCACTATGTCAGTCACTTTTAAGTTATATATATAAAGAAGAAGATTTTTTTAACAAACTTTATTGACCATTGAATTGGTTGGCGGACTTAATGCTATTTGCATTCTCTACCACTTAACCTTTGGGATAAAGAAAGACAGAAATACATGATGGCGGCATAAAGTTAACTAATAAATATACAATTATATAAACATAAAAAAAAATCTATAAATACAAATATGGAATATAATAAATATATATATGATGATGATCTTCATAAACGTTGAAAGAGAAAAGTGTGAGCTTTCCGTTTGCAGATGAATTAGTTAGGAGATCGTCTGATGGTGTCGGGGAGGTCATTCCACAGTCGTATGGCTTGAAGGATGAAAGAGTTGACCATAAAGTCAGAATGGAAAAACGGAGTAAAGAATGCAAGTTAATTAACAGAACGCAGTTGTCTGTCATGAGAATCACAAAGGTATTGAAATTTACATTTAAGGTAATTTGCAGTTAGGGGTTAAATCAGTATAATTATTAAAAAAATTATTAAATATAAATATTTCACACTCGGAAACTCATATTATATTAAAAATATAAATTGAAATGAGCGATTTGACTGCTGGCATTGAGAACGGTGGCCCGTTCTCAATTTTCCTGCGTCGCCGCTCGCACCGCGGCCGCAACAGCCACCGCGCCCGCGTGCGTTCAGTACGAGGCCTAACAGTTAATTTCCTGATACTATAAAGAAAAGTAACTGTAAATGAGTGAAATGGCGAAATTTTCTCTGCCTTGTTTTGCAAGGAACATTCTAAGGAAATGAGATGCGTAAATGAACATTACTGAAAGAATTTTATTAAGCTAAAACAGGAGCAGCGCCGATTTCGATCTCTGCTGATATTACTAAAAATATTTCTTTATTAGTATGCTCTTTGGCATAGATGTTATCATTAGCAGAGTTTTTATTATTATCTATACTTATATAAGCTCAATTAAAGTAACTCGGTGGCGTAGTCTGTAAGGACGACCTGAATCCCTGCAGTAGGAACGTAAAAGGACTGAAGATGATACTTAGATTATAAAGAGGTTATATTTCTAGCTTTGTTTGTTTGTGGGAAATAATCCTAAAATTTCTTTCACCTACAGGAAGTGCAGAATGTTTCTTCTTGTATTGAATATATGAGAATTCCAAGGCAATTTTGTTATTTAGCCAAAAGATGGCGTTAGTCTTAATTTTTACTTTTGTATCGATGAAAATGTTCAAACTACATATATATTATAAAACAAGATGCAATTGTAATAAAAAAATTTTTTTACTTATTCTGATATGACAGAGTTCATACAAATCGTTTTGGCAACTAAACGAAATTAATACTCGAAGATTAATTTCGTTTCGAAAGAATATAGACATCTCGTTACACTATTTAAAAATCATTAGTATTTTTTGGCAAAACATAAAATAGCACGATATGTTATAAAGAAAAGTCCTACGAAAAAGAAAAGTTAACTTAACCATCAATGTTTAATCTAGCTAAACAATGCAATTTATTTTCAATTTTATTCAAGACTTTTATTTCTTGGATAAACTACGTGTAATTGATAAAATGGTTTGAAAATTAAACGAACCATTCGGCCAGTATAAATTGCTCTGCAAAATTACTCCACTTTATAACGATAAGCGTGCCCATAAAACCTTAATTAAAACATACAATAAATTCCTTTTTGTTTACAGAACGCCAGCCACGAATGCTCGAGTAAATTTCCTTTGATATAAAAACAGTACCAAAGGGATACAGTTTGGGCACACTCTTTTTTATGATCAATAATAATAAAGAAGTTGATTTTTTTTAGATAAAGATTTTATAGGCATAATAAAAGGAATTAATTACTCGTGTATTATGTCATTAAAATTATACAACATACTTAATAACATCAGCTTAAGTAAACATATTCAATTAACCACTTCCTACCATAAGGGCAACGTTTACATAACGAAGGCTTACAAACGCCCGGACATATACGAGTAATCAAACGATTTACATAAAATGGGGACGAATTAATATTAATTTACGTTCCGCTTATAAATTATTTCTACATTTAAATGTATTATTCAAAATCTTTTGATATTAATGAATTGTTTATTTTGAAAGAGGAAGGACAACATTTTAAATCTTGATTCTTATTGTTTCCATTTAATTTACGTTCAATGGCGTGCGTATTTTGATTTTGTGTCGTTATTGCGCTAGAATATAAGGAATTGATGGCACTATTATGCTATCGGTTTTCGGAACGTAAACACATATATTGGGATATCCACGTTTGCGTACATTTGCATAATATTGTAGTTTTATATTATTATGAGAATCTTTTGTTTTGGGCTTTGAATACAATGTCCCAACGAAAATGTTCAGTAGCTGATATTACCATTTTGGCAATGTTATTATTTTTATTTTATATTTTCGAATAACACTCTTATGGACTATTCTTGACAGTATTATTTATACACAGTATTTTATTTGATGTAACCAAATACGAAAAAAAATGTCTCTAAAATGGATAACTGCAATAATTTTAAAAACTATTTTTAATACAAATTTTAATACAGTTTGAAATAAATCGATAGCGATTTTCCTGGACCTCCTTAAAATAATTATTTAGATAACCAACCAAGAAATAGACAGCTACTCAAAGATATAGAGTCAGACTGAAAACACACCCGAATAAACTAGCAAAACCGCTACTCAAAAGGAAGTGTGGCAGCTGCACCTGAAACTTATAGAATATATGTAAATACTTACTCTTTGGTTCACAACATAGTTATTTTTATAAAAGAAGAAAAAGTTTATTTGTCATGTTTTTAGAATTTACTCTTTGTTACACGTTCTTGAAAAATATTGAATTTATCTTTAGCTGAAAATTAATAATTAATAAGTAAATGAAATATTGCATAAAACTGAAAGATTTATTATTTCCAAAGTGAACATACGATTGAGATTACCACCACAACTGGTGACCCCGAAAAGAACAAAAGCAACAATAGTAAAATGTCAAGAAATAACGATCCAAAATCTTCAACGGAAAATATTTTATTCAACCCTCAACAGTTCGGTACAATGACGGCATCCGATGAACAAAACGGTACAACTCAAAATTTCGAAAAACAAAGTGAAATATTTAAAATTGGTGTGAAAATTCCGCCATTTTGGCCTGATCGTCCAGCCTTATGGTTTGCTCAAATAGAAGGACAATTCCTGTTGTCGGGCATCAACTCAGACATTACCAAATTTTATTATGTGTGCGGTAATCTTGATCATCAATACGCTATTGAAGTTGAAGATATAATTCAAAATCCACCTAAAGAAAATAAATATCTTACGTTAAAAAATACTTTAATCAATAGAATTTCTGCATCACAGGAACAAAAAATTAAGCAGCTTTTAGATTATGAAGAGCTCGGAAATAGAAAACCATCGCAATTTTTGCGTCATTTGCGACATTTGGCTGGACCGAAAACTCCTGACGAATTTATTAGATCTAACTGGTCAAGTAGACTCCCCAGCAGTATCCAACCAATTATAGCGTCACATTCTGATATGGCATTGGACAAATTGGCAGAGCTTGCGGACAAGATACACTCCATTGCATCTAACACCCTGAACGTTTCTGAGGTAACTCCATCCACTTCTTTTACACCTTTGGCTCAGACTGCGGCGATGGAGGCAATGGCAATGCAAATTGCAGAGCTGACTCAGAAGGTTAATGAATTAACAACTCATCAAGTAAGACCGCGTTATCGAAGATTTCGCAACTATAGATCTCGTTCCCGTTCTAAGTCAAGAAGTGATGGTGTTTGTTGGTACCACAGCAAATTCGGTGTCAAAGCTACTCGTTGCACCAGACCCTGCACATTTAAGCCGGAAAACAACAACGGCAGCCATTAGTAGCGGCTAATGACTGCCATACCTGCAATGGCCGCCTCTTTATCACGGACAAGAGTACAAAATTAAAATTTTTAATAGATACAGGATCGGATTTATGTGTGTTTCCTCTCGCAGCAACAAAAGACAGACGAACCAAAACAAAATACGAACTTTTCGCTGCAAACAATTCTATCATTTCAACTTATGGTTACATAACTCTGAAATTGAATCTAGGTTTACGTCGTGAATACATATGGCGATTTGTGGTAGCAGATGTTACAAAGCCAATAATAGGAGTCGACTTCTTAAGTCACTATAATTTATTAGTCGACTGCCGTCAACACCGTCTAATTGATAATCTCACCACTCTTTCTGTTGCAGCAATCCATTGCAATGAGGTAATTAGCGAAACTTTAGCTATCAAAGTCGTAACTGGAGACTCAGTTTATCATAAGCTATTACGACAGTACCCAGAGATCACTCGACCATCAGGTAACCATTTGAAGCCTACACATAATACAAAGCATTTCATACGCACCACGCCAGGTCCACCGGTTGCAGCTCGCCCTCGTCGTTTAGATCCCGAACGCCGCAAAATTGCACGTGCAGAGTTTGAAAACATGCTTTTAGCTGGCACGGCTAGAAGATCAGATAGTCCATGGTCATCTCCTCTTCACCTGGTCCGCAAGAAAGATGACGGCTGGCGTCCTTGTGGAGACTACAGAGCACTTAACGCGAGAACAATACCTGACAGGTATCCAATAAAACACATACATGATTTTGCTCATCAACTAAAGGGTTCCAAGGTCTTCTCGAAGATAGATTTGGTGAAGGCTTACAATCAATTGCCGGTTTCAGAAGATGATATACCCAAGACTGCCATAACAACACCGTTTGGATTGTTTGAATTCCCTTACATGACCTTTGGTTTAAGAAATGCGGCTCAAACTTTCCAACGGTTCATAGATGAGGTACTTCAAGGGCTTGATTTTACATATGGTTACTGCGATGACATTCTGGTCTTCTCAGCATCAGAGAAGGAGAACCTGCAGCATCTTCAGATAGTATTTGATCGTTTTAAAAATTATGGTTTATTAATAAACACGTCGAAATGTGTTTGGGGCGCGAAACAGTTAACATTTCTTGGTTATGAAGTATCAGCCGATGGCATTCGACCCCGTCAAGAGAAGGTCGCTGCCATACTTGATTACCCATTTCCAAAAACTGCCAAAGAATTAAGAAGGTTTCTCGGAATGCTCAATTATTTTAGACGCTTCATTTCACGCGCGGCTGAAATTCAAGGCCCATTAAACTCAGCTTTATCAGGAAAACTCAAAGGCTCAGCACCTATAGAAAAGACTGAAGAACTAGTAAAGAGTTTTGATGAGAGTAAAAGAAGCCTTGCAGATGCTACTTTACTCTCGCATCCCGACTGCGGCGCAGAAATTGCTCTATTTACTGATGCATCCGATCAAGCTATTGGAGCTGTTCTTCAACAGAAGAAAGATGACCTGTGGACACCATTAGGATTCTTCTCCAGAAAACTTTCACCTTCACAGAAAAAATACAGTCCTTATGATAGAGAACTTCTTGCCATATATGAAGGGATAAAATATTTTCGGAACATGCTTGAAGCTAGAAATTTTGCAGTTTACACAGACCATAAACCTATCACTTTCGCATTCCAAACTAAACGAGATAACTGTTCACCACGACAATTTAGATACTTAGATTACATTTCTCAACACACCACTGATTTAAGACATATTTCTGGACAAAACAATGTTGTAGCGGACGCACTCTCCAGAGTAGAGGAAATAACTACAGGTATTGACTATGAACAGCTGGCACGAGTCCAATTTCAAGATCCTGAACTTCAATACCTCATTGAGAATGGAACAGGTTTGAAATTAAAGAAAATGCCTCCTCACAACTTATACTGTGACGTCTCGAAAAGTAATCCACGTCCTTATTTAACTCCAAACTTTCGAAAACAAGTTTTCACCAGCCTTCATAACCTCAGCCATCCTGGTTCCAGTGCAACTGCTAGACTTGTGGCTGATAGATTTGTTTGGCCCGGTGTCAACAAGGACTGCAAAATATGGGTTCAACAATGCGAAGATTGCCAACGCAACAAAATTACCCGACAATCCTTTTCTCCTTTCTCTCATTTTCCAATTCCCTCAACCAGATTTTCCCATGTTCACCTTGATATAATTGGTCCATTGCCATATTCATCTGGTTACAGGTACTGCCTCACCGCCGTCGACAGGTTCACGCGATGGCCTGAGGTGTATCCCATAGTCGACATCACTGCAGAGACTTGTGTTGCAGCCTTCATGTTCGGCTGGGTAGCACGCTACGGATGTCCTCAAACCATTACTACCGACCGAGGTCTGCAATTCCAATCACATCTTTTCCAGACCATCACCAAATTGATCGGTGCCAAACATAATTCGACGACTGCTTACCATCCTCAATCCAATGGTATGGTTGAGAGAATGCACCGTCAACTGAAAGCTGCTATCACTTGTCACAATAGTTCAGAATGGATCGAGTCACTACCCTTAGTACTCCTAGGTATGAGGAGTGCCTGGAAGGATGACATCAAAAGCTCCGCCGCTGAATTAGTGTATGGACAACCTCTTCGACTGCCAGGTGAATTCTTCACTCCACTCTCTGATATTACACTGGACATAACCGACTTTGCAACTCGCTTGCGAAAACATATGGAAAATCTGTCACCAACACCTGCGTCATGTCACAGCAAAAAGCCATTCTTCTTACCCAAAGACATAACCACAGCAGAATACGTCTTCTTGCGTAGAGGTCCTGCAAAGAGAACATTCGAGTCACCTTACACCGGTCCATATAAAGTTATATCGCGTGACAATAACACCAAAATATTGAAAATAGATATACAAGGAAAGGAATCTACTGTATCTGTTGACAGACTTAAGCCAGCTTACATGGTACGTTATTCTGATTTGAGTGCATCTCCACCTACTATGCAATCACCACCTGAAGAATATCCGGCTGAAAGAAGCACTAGAAGTGGTAGAAAAGTACATTTCCCGAACTACTATCGACCGTGAAACGGTCTCGGCAGGGGAGTGTTGTGGCAGCTGCACCTGAAACTTATAGAATATATGTAAATACTTACTCTTTGGTTCACAACATAGTTATTTTTATAAAAGAAGAAAAAGTTTATTTGTCATGTTTTTAGAATTTACTCTTTGTTACACGTTCTTGAAAAATATTGAATTTATCTTTAGCTGAAAATTAATAATTAATAAGTAAATGAAATATTGCATAAAACTGAAAGATTTATTATTTCCAAAGTGAACATACGATTGAGATTACCACCACAGAAGGATATCCTATAAAGAGATTTAAATAAGGAGATGTTCTTACTGAAGAACACACTTCACAACCTACTAAACCTGCAACATATTTGCTTATAGTAATTATCACTGATTGTTAATTAAAAATAAAAAAAGAGAAAAGATAGCCAACCAGACAAATTCCACGAAAGGACTTTGGATATACCTAAGTACATTTTAACTTTACATCAAAGTAACTTATTGAGCATATGAATACTCTAGGGTCCAACTAGTTCTAAACTTTCATAATCCGAGGTTCAATTCAAATGGGGACAAGAGCGTGGTAATATCAAGCTAACCAATAACCTATTTTGATTAATACGTCAATTTTGCAATTCCCATCGCAATCGTCGACCACGACAATCTATAATCGCAAAACCTCGGACCAATCAGCCACCGGCGAGTACGTTCTGATTATTTAGAAACGTCCACTTAATGAACTTGCTAACTGATTACACCCGCATTGAGGAACGACACAAGTTTTAGTGGTTTACTAGATGACCACGACATCTAAATGTGCCATTTTAAAATTAATAAATAAATATATTAGACAACATCACACACATTACTCAGATTCCAAAATGAGTAGCTTATGGAGTATTTGAGACAACGAAGGTACCACAGTATCAAAACCAGAAACAATATCATTAGCAGCCCTCAAGCCTTCCTTATGGATGGTCAAGGAAAATCTCACCCTCCACGTTGATCCAATTCGGATTTGAGAGTATTAACGACTGCAAATGCAGCCGGGACTAACGTCTTAACGTGCCTTCCGAAGCACGGAGTAGCTCGAGATAATAATTTTTTGGTCAACCATCCCGTTACCGATCTTTGTGAAAGTTGCTGTAACAACAGCAATCACAATCCACGGCGCTTCGACAATTTCCTATGTTGACCGGACCTGCCCCCTAATTGTCTAATTTTAAATCTATTGCAATCGCTTTCAGTTTGAAAGGTGTTGCACAACCATTGCTGCATAATACAAATACTTTTTTTTCAACTGTCTTCAGAAACAAGCAATGGTTGTGCAACACCTTTCAAACTGAAAGCGATTGCAATAGATTTAAAATTAGACAATTAGGGGGCGGGAATCGAACGTGGGACCTCAGAGATGACGACATGTTTCATCCGGCAAGGGAACGTAAAATAAAATACCAATGGTAACGGGTGCTATTACTGGTCATGGCAACTTTAACAGGCACCTTTTCAATCTAGGTGTCACTGACAGCCGGGTATTTCTATCATTTGGTGCAAATCTGACAGATTTGTGAGAAAATTTTAAATACCTGTTTTTCAACTTTCATAACAATCTTTATCAAGAATCTAACATATGCATGTGATTTATACAAAATTATACGCATTAAATGAATAGATATTGACTAATTAAAATATATACATATGATGGTAATGAAAACTGTGCAGTTGGTAATGAAATTGGGGATAAAGGTAATGAAAAAAAATTGCTGGTAATGAAATCAGAGACTAGGCAATTAAACGAAATGGCTCGTAATGTCGATGTAAATAAAATATATTAGTTTTACATAATCATTTTACTATCAATTTATTTATGTGAATATTCATTTTATATTAAAAAAAAACAACATAATATAGAATTCTTCCAATTAAAACAAAACATAAACTACTTCACAAAATTCTTCAAATTCAATTATTTTCTTTAATCTTTCAATTATAAAACCCTAAAAGTAAAAAATAACTTTGGTATCTTTTTCCATAAATGTAACAACTATAGGAAATAAACTATTTACTTAAAAAAAACAGTCACTTATTACAAATCAAATAAGTTAGTTTCTAATCAGTCTCATTTTACTTAATAGTTATGATTGTTATTAAAGAGTAAAGTAATTTTATAAATAGATACTAATGAAATATATTTGTACTGTTTTTTGGTTATATTATTGGCATTTGATTCGAAATCACTAAAGTTCTAGCTAGCCCTATATTATACCGCTAAAAGATATTACAGGATTTCAAACTGAACAGATGAAATAATCTTTCTTATGAATATAAAAAAATATGTAAGTATGACAAACAACAAAAACTAAACTCTTAATTCGCAAAATATCAATTCTTTGACTTGGTAAATTAAAAAATACTTTCATCAGAATTATCAAAAAATGAAAAAATACGTGAGTTTTTCTTTAGAATTCTGTCCTCTTCATATATTTCTTCTCCACTGCTACTTTCATCCAAATAGTTAAAATACTTTTTTTCACCTTTCTATCCTTTATGTGTACATTTTTTACATTATCAATTTCTGAAATATCATCAGGATTATTTTGTTCTTTATCTTGTTCATTTTTTGCTACTTCTTCTACATTTCTAGAAATAAACTTTTCGAAATCAAGTTGAAAATTTGCATTTCTTATTTTCTTCATTTCAGTGCCAATAAAGGTAGTGTTGGTCCAATGTACTTTTACATCAGAGAGTATGGTGATTTTGTTATTATGTTTGAATCTACTTGAAGAAGCCATCATATTTTTTGGAGCTTCAGCGGTTAATCTAGTCTGGAATTGATTAGTAGTAGTAGGAGCTCGAGGATTTGTCAATTCTCGAAGGACATCGTTCGACGTGTTTTCATTTACGAAATCTTGTAGATGTTCAGCATCGATATTTTCATAAACACAAGTTACGTTCATAAATCCAAGATGGTATCCGTGTGAACATATTTCACCATTTTCACACAAGAAACAACTTAGTTTTCGGAATGTTGTTCGAAGCTTGTTATATGACCAAAGCACTTGATGCACAGACATTGTTCCACGAAATCCTTGAACCGATGAGGGAAATTTTCTCTCTTCAATATCTTCTTTTGAGACAGTAAGAAGTTTGATATTCTTCACCTTGTCTTGAATAAGCTCAAAAAAGTCTTCCATCGTGCCAATATCATTACCAAACCGTACAATTTGATCTGTGGTTCTCTTTAGGACAGCACCGAGACCATCAGGCGCTCCTTTGCCGTGTCCAGCCTCGAAATAGTTCCAGGTCACAAATTTTAACTGTGGAAAATCCTGTTGTAGTTGACTAATAACGAAGAAAATGTAGCGATTCCTATATTGGCTAGAAGGACTGTCAGATACAAAATGTACTGTGTCAATCTGAGGTGATATTTCTGTTACGTAGGCTAGTAGCGGTATGAGATGTGCCCATATGGCACTGGCGTCATGTCTGTTGCATTTGCTGATACTGCAAACGCTGTATGTCTTCGTGATTCCAGTTTCTGGATCAATTAAATAAGCTACCGCAGTGTGCAATGTTATTTGCAATCGACTGCCGCCGAAATGATAGCTTTGTATCTCCTCATTAAACTTAACGGAATAATTTTCTGAAAAATCTATGTGTAGCATAACCTCCTTAGTAGTCATTGTCGCTTTTAAAGATTTGATATTCTTGTACTGGACAACGATGTTAGTACAATGCTTAAAGTATGAATTCAGAGAATCTTCTAATTTTTTCACAACGTTTATTGGATAATCCTGTAATCGAGTTTTTACGGTAACAATTTTTACTTTCTCTTGACCGTTTACATGATGGTTTACTTTTTTTGCGCACCACTGATAATAGTTTATTTTCTCTCCATTACTAAATTCTCTATAGTTAATTACTTTGTTTCCACATACTTCACATGTTCGATTCAAGCATTCTTCATTGTTTATGTCACAGCACAAACTTTCCAACATAGCAGTCCCATTGGCCTCTGTAGTGATTTTTTTCTTGTTAAGACTTTTAACCAACAAATCAAAATTAACGTGTGTTTTACAAGCACATGTGTTACGATCAGATTCTTTCGGATAGAGAACCCAAAATGGTCGATATTTACAGAACGTAGAATATGCAATATTATTGTTTTGGATGTACATGAACTTTTTATGGAGGTTAGTTAATGTATCTGATAAATAGCGCTTCTGTTTTCTTAGTCCATTTCGTGTTATAAATTATTTTTTATCAGGAGATATTTTAGTATTGCAGTCGTCTTCGAAAAAGTTTTCTATGTCTTGTTTGATTTTACACTCTGTATCCATGCTTGATTCATTGCTGTGACATATTTTATTTTTATCTCGCACTGTGAACTTCTTCGTTTTACTTAAAACCTTGTGCTTTTTAAAACGATCTTTTTCCTTCATGACTATGTCACTAAACTCTCGTTTTTCTTTCTTGCCTAAAACTTTAAATCCATCTCTTAAATTGTTAGATATGATTTCTCCAAATAATATTTTTTTCTTTACTTTCTCACGCTTGTCTTCGTCTATTGATTTTATCAAATTATCCACTTTCTCGACAGTTGATGGTACTTTAGCTTGTATTTTTCTGTGCTTTTTTATTTGCCTAATCATAATTTTTCTCATTGCATACTTTTCTTTAATAACTTTTTCCTTCTCTTGTCTCAGTTTACCTATCTCTTTCTTGTAACCATAGCGCAGTCTTTTAATTAATTTATCTTTTTTCTCACACTTTTTGCAGTTTACGCTAGGCACCTCTACTAATTGGTTTGACGGCCCTTCTAATGGATCTTCCCCAGCATCTATATTTTCTTCTCTATCGCTTGTTGGAGGTGAATTGTCAATCAGCATCTGTTGTATTACTCTGTCTTTTTTCTTCTTTTCTAAATAACGCTTACTGTTTTCGTTCCATTTTTTTCTTTGTAGTCTCCTTTCTCTTGGCGTCATTTGAGCAACAGATTTTATTTTGTTTTGTTCTTTTCTTCTCAAATATCTCTGTCTTTCTTTTTCCTTCTGAATTGCGTATTTTTCGGCATCGTTTTTAATTTCCTCATACTTTTTTCTTTTATGCAGTCTTGCTTGAGCAGCTTTTTCTTCGCGAATTTTTTTGTTTTCGTTTTAGCCATACTAGTGCCTGACAAAAATAATATTTGTTAGAAATCACAATAATTATTAAATCTATTAGAAGATAATAGGTGCTCACAAACGCAGCCGAAAGATTAATTTTATAACTTGTTCATTAGACTTTTTTTAAAACTGACCGACAGCAACTAAATACCTTCTTTAAATATTGAATGCATGTCAACAATGTCAAACTTTTCATTAAGTCTTTCAGTTTTAGATAGTATTTTTGATATTTTTTTTGTAAAAACGCTGTTAAATACCCAAGACAAAAGGAAACGTTGTGAAAAGACATTTAATATATAAACGAAATTCTTTCTTGAAATGGTATGAGGTATCTAAAAAATGGTCTAAATAAGTAGTTATTAAAATAACAGGTGGCTTTAAGGCCCTGAAATGTCATTAGTTACTTCAATCATCTTTGTAAGTAGGTATTTCAAAAGTGCAATCAATTCTGTATGTCATATTTATAGGACTACAGATAATATCAAATATAAATAAACGTAAAATTAATTACCCTCATTTTTAGTTCATTACCGTCACCTTCATAGCTGAAGGAAATTGATGGTAATGAAAGTGAGAGTAATGAATCTTTAAAACTGTTTTTGATCTTGCTCGGTAATTAATAGATTTAAGTACTTAATAATAATAAGAAATATGAATATACAAATAACAAATGCTTCCAGACCAAAACCATAAAAAAACTATAACTACTTACATGAACAATCTGCTGTAGGTAATGAAATCAAAACTGGTTGAAGCACGTACTTGCCGATCTTTTGTAGCAGTAGCGTCAAAATTTACACACGTCCTGTCCCGTTCGTTATTGCTGGCCGACTGGCTGGCAAGTGATCGGCGGGAGGGAGATGCGCCATCCAGGTACGATGCATATACAATATGATTTTTGATATTTCAAACTAGGGTAATGGAATATTTTTTCGGACAAATTGTTTTTATCACAGTGTGTTTAAATATTAACATTATTACAACGTATGCTTCATTGTTTATATTCCTTATTCTATACTTGACGTACTTCAAGTAATAAGAAGCAACAAAAACCTCGATGTATAATTATTAAAAAATGTTTTTCCTAACTCGTCACAAAAAGGACGCTGAAGGTAATGAAATTTAAGCAACTAAAATATTATTTTCAGTTAGTAATTCGACACGATCAACTTTAATTCTATGTGGCAGAAATAGATAAACAACATATTCATAGATTAAAAATATTTTTAGGCTTTTAGAGTGATAAGATTTGCCAAAAAATTCACGGACATGCGATTTGCACGAAATCATAGAAATACCCAGCCCCTTGTGCAGAGGAAGCATTTATATAGAAGATGTATAGACTAAGATAAAAATATACTTTGTATGTCAACAATCAAAGTTGCATTTCAAAGTGATACCTATTATTCTCAAGGCAAACAACAGAAGCGATCTGACGACAGCTGATTTAGAATGTAGCAGACGCGGCACTCTCTCGAAATGGAGCTTACATTATTGTCACTTCCTTTCCATCAACATTGTACAGAATAATATATAAGTCATTTTACTTTTACTAGATAGATGAAAATAATTCTAATCGCAACACGTAATTACATCACACATAGACATTTACATGACAAAAAGAAACAACAGACATTTACCTGTGTGCAGCTGTTTTTTTTTTCCATAATAAACTATTCTCCAGTTGTTTATGTTGTCTAGCAGTTAACAAAAGGGTCTTGGTTTACTGCAATAAAATCACCTAATACAACACTATATATAAATTAAATAAAGAACATTGACTTTGATTCAATTTTATCTTATCGATCATTATTTCGCGCATAACACTACGTCATATATTATTGGAGTTATGTATGACACAAACTATATATGTGTTTGCGCACACCAATACAATCCAAACGTCGTAAACTTGTATAATGTTTATGTTTTTCCAAATGTTTATCGTCTATTTCGGGCTGAAACCAATTAAAAACAATGAAGAATGAATGCAGTCATAGTACGAAGTCTCATTGCACTAACCAATAGAGAAAATACATGACATATAATTTTTGTTAATAAAATCAGTATTAAAACTTAAATAAATTAATTACATGATATATCAAAATTCTCAAGCATTATTTGAGAATTACAAAAACAGTTATAAGTGGTGTTAAATTATTTCTAGTTTTAATTCTATTTTAGTACTTTAAAGTTTGGCCCGGTAAGCCCTCGCTATTATTAAGGCTTATGGCAATTTTATTTTCAGCTTACCCGTGCACTATAAAATCAGAACGCCCTTAAAATTCTAATCATCTTAATGAATGTTAGAACAAAATTGACCATTAAAACTTGCAAGACCAGTATCCCGTCCAATAACTTTTAGTACCGAATTATTAGAGAATTATCTTTGAACATAACTTTTATATCTTTGAAAGCTACAATTTATAATAACTTAGAGAAATTTTAACTAAAAAAGCGATAAAGATTTTCTTATAATGCTCGGCATGTAATTTTCACAGATGATGTATTTTTTTCCCCGCTATTACAAGGAATACTAAAAAAAAACAAACTGTCACTGACAACAAATGTAGTTTTTGCTCGTTTCCAGTAAGGAACCCTTCGTTCACGAGTCCAGCCGGTTATTTTCTCAGTGAAGATTTTGTAAAAAGACCTTAAATTCCAGTTGATCCGTTCTAAAAATTATTATACCGACAAATGATGATATACATCTAGATATATCCTTTATTCGAGAGTAATATCCGCCTTTATATCAGACTCTTCATCGACTCGTTGACGTGACAGTATTCTTTCACTAATTTTCAAAAGGTTCGAACTTTAGGGCTCTCCTAACGCCACGTTATTGTACTCTCTTTCGAATAAACTGCCAAACAAAAACTCATCTAAATTAATGAGTGTTGGAATCAAAGTTAGTTGTTGGTGTTACAATACAATAGGTATACTTAAGGATATTTTGTATTTTCCTTCGTTCTTCTTATTAGTTAATAGACGTCCTGTAATGCGACCGCCTAACCTTATAACGGTGTGCCGTACCACCGTTTATTTCGTCCTAGGTTTCCACATGCAAACTTTTTGTCTTTGATATTCAACCTCATTTCTTTTTATTATTCACCTTTAGTAATTTGAAATTTTGAGTAATCAAATATACTCTTTATGGATGTCAGCTGGTAAAAAAATAATTTGTTGTTAACATGTAAATATGATGATAATAATGAATGCGTTATTAAAATAGAAATTATATTATACATATAATAAAAGTGTATTCTGTAACTTGGACGATTCAAGTTTCTATCAAGAAACCCAAAAAGCGGTAAGAATTCGTTTTATTTGGTAATTTTAATTTTACATTTAGGTAACTTACGAACTGTTTTTATATTCATTTTTTGTTTGTTACAGTTTCTTTTCTTTATCCTTTATACCATAAATAAATCCATTCTCAAGCTAATCAGCCTTTCATTGATTTGCCCAAGCATCGAACCCATCACAACCTCTATGTATAGGATACGACATCTTAGTGATATCATGGCGATATTTAATTTCATTTTACTAGTTTGACATATCCTTCGATGGATAAAATGTCTTAAGGCGAGGTTGAACGAGATCACCGCTTTTTAAACCAATTTAGTTCTAAGGCATAAAATTTAGAGCATAAAATTTTAATAAAACTTTTATTTTTATAAAAGTGGATGTCGTGATAGTGCTGAGGTCTACGTGAGTGCGACGCTGTTTTAATCTTAGTACTTCGTTTTTGTCTCCAAAGGCTCTGCTTTTATTAAGTAGCTGCTCATTTGTAATTATGTTTATGTTCATTGATGACTAATAAGCTTATTATTATTGGACTATAAAAGTTTTACAGCCACAAATTTATCTCATACATTAAAACAGAGAAATACAAGACAATAACAACAAAACAAATAAAGTAATAAGAGAATAAACATACATATTTCATGAGGAGTCAAACAAATTTACCGTATTCACATTTTAGGAGCTGTATAAATTGTTTTTATGGTGACCACACATTAATAAATAAATAAATTTAAATAAATATTAGACAACATCATTTACAGTGCTCAAATCCCAAGACGAATATTTAAACCCCCTGTATTTTGAATATCTGAGCCAACGGAAGTACCACAACACCCAGACTCGAGATAATGTAGAAAAATTCGTTACCAACATTGAACCAACCGGAAATCGAACCCGGGACATCAATGATGGCGACACCTTGGAAACCGGCGTACAAACACGCTCGGCTCGGTCGTTTATAACTTATTATAACTGCAATCCATTGAAAAAAAAGAGGACGATGGATAACATTTTCTTGAAAAATCAATCGTTTGCATATTTCTCTCCCCGATCCGATTGTAAATAATTAATTAAATATATAAATATTGACAGTAGGCAAAAAAAAATGTATTACGAAGTAAGGTGTATTATTATGACTGTGTATTAATATCTACATCAATATTGTGATAGTTAACGCATCATCAAGAACTCACATATTCGTAAGTAGGCACACCAGAGTCTTAATTTTAATGAGACATTTATTTTTTATATACAAATGTAAAACTTAAAGAGTAAGTGTCTTATTTTAAAATCATTATCATCAAGTTCGAACTAATAAAGCTAAACGGCCATGTTGGATGTTCGTTCGCGCAAAATAGCAGATTCCGTAATAATCCGAACACAAAATCGTATTCACTCGAGTTTCCGAATTCACTTCGAAAGCGAATCCGCTTAACTTAAATTATTGGTGTAGAAATTCTCCTGATGCCATGCTTTATATATAAATACAATAAGTATATTGAAAATAGAGTTATTATAATAATCATTTTAACTGCTGGCCTCTTAGAGAAGCTCAGAGTCGCTCAGCGAGGCATGGAGAGAGCTATGTTAGGGGTTTCTTTGCGCGATAGGATCCGAAACGTGGATATTCGCCAAAGAACTAGAGTGACCGACATAGCTCGCAAAGTTTGTAAGCTGAAGTGGCAGTGGGCAGGCCACATCGCTCGACGAACCGATAACCGATGGGGACGAAAGGTTCTCGAGTGGAGACCACGAACCGGAAGACGCAGCGTGGGTCGACCCCCGACTAGATGGACGGACGACATCGTCCGAGTCGCGGGCGGCCACTGGATGCAGCTGGCGCAATGTCGTTCATCGTGGCGTTCAAAGGGGGAGGCCTATGTTCAACAGTGGACGTCTTCCGGCTGATGATGAATAATTATTTCGCAACTCACTTCACTTATGTAACGAAACGTTAATACCAATTCAAGGTTAAGCGAATGTAGCTTTCGAAGTAAATTCGGACACCTGTGTGACTTCAAAATCGGGTTTAGATTATTACGGAAACGTTCTGCTGATCTACTAATTCCGACGACGATCGACATTTGCCGCGTATCGCAATATAACTATTGTGCGAAAAAAAAATGTATATGATTTTTTGATCGCAAACGAGCCCAACACTCATTACTTGTACTATGTACACATTTAATTAATTCTCTAGACAAGGTTTTATTAGTTATGAATAACAATAAATGCCATTAGGTATCTGAATTGATATTTATATTTTTTTTATTATATTATGCAATTATTTCCGTATTCTTTTATAGTTATTTGCTTTAACAACATAGAGTATAAACATTTCCATTCAATAAAAACGCTAACTTTAATTACAACGAATGAAACAATGACATACACTCTTCAAGTTCCTTGTAATAATATAGTGAAGTATTATGACTCAATGACAGCACTCTAGACTGTCTATATTTATACACCAATGTGGTCACCCTATAAACATTTTGCCTGCCACAAAACGAGCTTCGCTCTCACCTCTCGTTACCCGCCCTACGGACTATCATACGCCTCCGCACTCACATTAGACGAAACGTGAATCTTATTAGGCATTGTTTTCTGTAACGTACATCGGCAAAATGGTTTCAACATTTTATAATGTCGCTATAAAGTTAATAAAATGAATTAATAAACGGATACACATAAGTGGTTTGAGAATATATATATATATATATATATATAAATCCTACCATGTTCGACAAAGAGAAAGAATAATATAATAGAATATAACATTTCGCAATTCAAATTCCAATCCCATCTTGGAATACCCGTCACTGGAAATTTTTAAGCATTTTTTTTTTTATATTATATCAACGTAAATGCAAAATTTATCAAATCTAATAAAATATAGTCTTATAGTGAACTAGCTAGATTTCCGCCAGCGGCTTCGCCCATGTGATCTTTTATTATACATAAAAACCTTCCTTTTGAATCACCTTATCTAAGAAAAAAAACCGCATCCAAATCTGTTGCGTAGTTTTAAAGATTTAAGCATACATGGGGACACGGACATGGACAGAGAAAGCGACTTTATTTTATACTAAGTAGTGATTTAAATTTGAAGTTACTTGTTCAATTGATAGATCATATGAAAGAGCTTGATGTAAATATTTTATGTATATTTTACGATGCACAAATTATTACTTATAATGTTTTTTAATTTCATTTTTGTACGGATTTCTCAGGGCGGTAGTTTGATTCGCACTATTTTTATTTAATTCACAATTTTATAGTGAAAAATTTTCTTATTGAAAAATGTTTAAAAATCCACTTTGTCCCTGGCACTCTGACATAAGACTCGAATCCATGAGCTTAACTGTTTTTATTTTTAAATATAAATCCCGGGATATCCGTGAATTCGGAAATACATAAATAGTCGATATGGAAACAACATATTTAGGATGTGATATTTAATTTTAAGAAAATAATATACACATACATATTTCTTATAATGTGTATTGAATTAAAATTTATACAATTTATGAGTATGTAGAATGTAAGAAGAACAGTGGATGTTAATTTAAAAATTCAATCTATAACAGTCAACATCTAGAGATAACTCAACTTTGAGTTATATATGAGTATTTATTGACGTTTAATAACAATGAAAGATACTCATCTGAAACGAAAAAAGTGTAAATTCCTGTTTTCAAGGGTGAAATTGTAATATAGCCTGATGTGAAGAAACTCGCAAAATGAGATAGACCTCCACATAATCTCGTACTTAGTATAAAAAGGTTTTGTATCCGAAGTGTCGGTGTTTGGATGGGTCCTACAGATAAGACACGTAATGGTCGAATAAATAGTTCCTACTGAGGACAAAATGGTACACCACTTATGTTCAGTATTACAGAACACACATGGCTTTGGGGAAACATATTTAGATGAATCGGGAACACGCATGTTTTGTTTCCATAGCGTCAATGCATCCTGCCAATGTTAAGATATATTTTTACAAGAAAACATTTTTAATTCTTCATTATACAATGAAATATTAGAAATCTTTTAATAAATTAACAAACCCTTCTGACCAATGTTTGAACACGAGCTTTCCTTGTCGAAAGTTGTAGTATCTATATTAATATTATAAAGAAAGAAGAAAGCTTTGATTGTTTGTTTGTCTCTATATTTGTTTGTTTGCATCGAAGATGCTCAGAAACTACTGGACTAATTTTAAAAATTCTTTTACTTACGATTAGTTACATCATATGGGGTTGACATAGGCTATATAATTCACGCGAGCGTAGACGCACGAAAATCCAATCATAATTTTAAAACTCTAAAAACACAAAATAGTTTTTCTCCCAGACAACAAACGTGTTATTGCTCGTTTCCAATACGGAACCCTTCATTCACAAGTCCGATTCATTCGGGTAGGATTTCAAAGCATCAAAGCTCACGCACAGACTCTAGATCAATGGGTAGTCCGGGCAACTGATTTGTGGAAGCAAATCAAATGGCCCGCGGACGCTTATAAAATTACTATTATTTAATAATGTTATTGACAGCTTATTTATAGATACTTAAAACTCGTAATAATAATACTTTATTTATTTAGATTAAGCTATGTGAGAAAAAAGCTTGATAAAAACCTCCCCCTGCCAGTCCGGGGCTGCCATGGCAAGATAGAAAATGGTCTCTAATGACTAAAAAGATAAGAACTTATGTTCTAGACAAATATAGGTAGGCATCTAGCAACTTATCACTATGTAAACGCCATTTCTCAGTTAGTGTGCGCTTAATCTTAACTAATACATAAATTACGCAAAAAAAAATGCAACGTTATGTTAAATACAATGGATGAAGCCAACAAATTCCCGTAACAAATTAAAATAGTTGCCCAAAGATAATCTAACAGCTGATTGAATTCAAATTTCGGAGTATACATATACAATCAGAAAACTATAATAAATGCCATAGGTTCTATGATGAGTTTGGAGAAATTTAGGAAACTTTATTGATTTCTTATATTTTCACGCGCACTATCGTGACGTTTTTATTTAGTGTTAACTAGACTTAGTAATTTAAAAAAGTTAAGTTATTTTAATAATTAAATGTAAACGTTGCCTTAAAATATATATATTTTGTAAATGTGGCCAATAGTTTTGTTTTAAAGGTAGCTATACTCTGAATTAAAAATACGATCAATACTTTGGTTTTATATTAAAACGGAAACTGTAAAGGGTCCGAAACGTCAATGAAACTAAATAGAAATGCAATGAAACTGATTAAAAGTTGTTTTATTTAGGAAAATTTGCTACGCAAAACGATACTGTCAATAGAAAAACACCTCATGGATTGATACCTTTTTGGATCTCTTTTCACAATCTCTTAACTGGCCTCTTCAAGTTGATAAACCAAAGACTTGAATATCTACTTCATGCTATGTAATATATATATATGAAAATATTAAACAACTGTTGTTACTTATAACCATAAAAATTTATTTTTGTGCCTATAACAGAAAATGTCAAACATCTTGCTAATAAAATCCACAAGGACTTTCTAACAGCGACTTGGCCCGCGTTACCCTGTATTATATTTACATACCTATGTTTATATTCTTCCTTCCTTCCTCTTGAATCACTCTGTATATTAATGAACAGAATCTCAACGCTTTTAGTTATACTACTAGGCTTTCGCATATGAAGTACTAGAAAATGACTCGATAAGGTGTTGTGTCAACGCAACTACATCGTTTAGTCGAATGTATTGCCATCCCCTTCCCCATATTCCTTCCTAAGCGAGACGGCAACACGCTCATACGCGCTCATACTGTGTCACATTTTTAGAACAACTTGTCTAGTAGTATATATAAAAGTCTTTGGCGGGAAGAAACTGATGCCCCTATTCACTGAACTTAGAAGTCGCCTAAATAATGTTTATTTAGGAATCGCCTAACGACAATAAGCAATTAAAAAATCATTGAGTCAAAAAAGAATTGAGAACCTCCTTCTTTTTTTTGAAGTCGGTTAAAAATACAAAAAGTATACAAAAACTACAAAAAGGTTTTATTATCGTCGTCATCGGCAACCGTATATATAGATTATCTATTATTTGTGTCTGTAAATGTAATGTATAAAAATATATATAAAAGTTTTCATGGTTTCTATTTAAACTTCATTGTTTTAATCAAAAGTTCGACCTCTAACAATATTGGCAAGTGATTTGTTGGAACCCTATTTAAGACTTTAAATATAATGTAACTATCAAAAGTTATAGTTGGTATATGTATTACTGAGTATAGTACTATAAGCATATAATACTATACTCAGTAATACATGTAGTAACATAGAAACTAGTAATATTATAACTAATGGCCTGTCAAATAATTTCTAGGACACAGACATAAACGGGTGCCTCATCTCGAGCCATTCGTCTTGCGTGAAACACTCGTTTACTCGAGGAAAGTAAGCAAATACAAAAAACTTGTTTCTGGATTTTTCTCCTGACAGGTAAAATTTTTTTAAATTTTCAACAGATGATTTGAAATTTATATATTGCTTTTCTGAACTAGTAATATTATAACTAATGGCCTGTCAAATAATTTCTAGGACACAGACATAAACGGGTGCCTCATCTCGAGCCATTCGTCTTGCGTGAAACACTCGTTTACTCGAGGAAAGTAAGCAAATACAAAAAAGCTGGATTTTTCTCCTGACAGGTAATTTTTTTTTAAATTTTCAACAGATAATTTGAAATTTATATATTGCTTTTCTGAATGCAAATCAATTATTTTATGGGGTTCGCTTGGCCTATTTCATAATTTATTAGTTTTCCTGTAAATAATAATTTAGAAGGGACTTTAGAATTTCAAATTAGTGACCCTATTCTATATTTAGTTACTATCCTCTACCAATTTTTGACCATATAAGATATCCACTTATTTTAATTCCCTCGATTGCATCAATCGTAATAAGTATTGTATAGGTTATTTTTAGAGTACATGCCTTATTCCATTTAACTTGTATTCTTTGCCAACCTTTGCTGTTAAGGGAAACATTATTTCTATTTTTTTATGTAGTATGTAAGTTAGTTATGTCACACAATCCCCCCCTCCGCCCGCCACACTCAAAACTCCCGCACATGCACTACTCGTGACTAACTTCACAGCTGTAACTTTGCAGTTGTGCTGCGTTGTTAACAAGTCTGTGGTTGTTAAAGAGCGGTAGACGCGAGTCGAATGATTCAAATATAGAACTCCTGAACTCGTACAAAGCTCGCGTCTTATACCTCTATATCTTAAGAATAGACAATTTGTCGCCTAAATCTTGACGAATGATGCATTAATTTGACAACGATTCAAGAGCAATTGTGTGTTTCGAAGTGAGAGATAAATCTCCTTGATGTTTTGTTTGAATAATGGCTTGACATTGCAACAAACACTCTTGAGGCGAGTAGAATAGAATGTGATTTTTTTACTCTAGCCTCTTCAGCTTTGCTATACTGTTATAAAATCAGCACGAAACTTACCACAAAGCACGGTGCTGTTACAACATAGAGGTTGATAAACACAAAGAAATTAAACCTTTATTATCTTTCGAAATAAAGTTCGATGCAGATATGGTACAGAATAGCACAGCAGAACTTTTTGTAACGGAAAAAAATAAAAAATGTAATTTACGAATATATCTAGACTTCAAACAGCGTTAAAAATAATGTATATTCTATTTTTTTTAAATAAAATGAGTAGGAAATATTTCATACTAATATTAGAAATTCGAAAGTAACTCTGTCTATTTGTGTGTTTCTGATACGTTTTCCTCTTAGAGTGTAAAGGTTTTCTATACTATAATATTATATAGAGGAAGGATTTGATTATTTGTTTGTTTGCAACGAATAGGCTCCGAAACTACTAAACCGATTTTAAAAATTCTTCCACCTAGGAGAGGCTACATCATATGCGATGAACATATGCTATATTGTATCCTCCTCAAGGATGTTGCCACTACTGGAAACTCCAGCTAAGAAAACCAGTTAATTCCCTAAATTGAATCCAAGCACACGTTAGCAGTTTTCCTGCGATTTCACCCGCGTAAATTATAGTCTATGTCATCCGTATATGTATGATGTAGTTTCCCGTAGGTGAAAGGATTTTCATGATCTGATTTTCAATATTTTCGAATATTACCCCCTACAAACAAAAAAAAAACAAAGTTAGGAACTTTACCTTTTATGATATTAGTACTCTTGTGGCATAACGACTGTAAAAAGTTATTTTTCCCGATATTTCATAGTCTTTCAAGATATTAATTTTGAAGTAGAAAATATTTTCTTACTAATGTCGAAAAAGAAACGTTTAGAAATACTACACGTTATAATAATAATATTATTATATTTAGTAACATTGATGAAGACAACAGAAAAGGCGATTACTAAAGTCACAAATTCGTATTCATAACATTATAATCACGCCCTATGCCACAGAGGTTGAAATGAGCTTCGAAGTTGTTTAAGTAAGTACTTAAACAAGTTTAATGCAGGATTTATAAAGATGTTCAAAGACACATAATGGGCGATGTAATTTTGCAATCAAAAACAAAGTGTCGTAAGAAACAATATACTGTACTACAAAAGTTTGACGTCTATAGAAAGAAATATGGATTATATTGATATTTGTTGATTGAATTGATTTATTGAATATTCTTTATTGCACTATGAAATACAGTAGAAATGTACATAAAACTAGATACAGTAACACAAAAGGCGGCCTTTTTGCCAAGGTAGCAATCTACCAGGCGACCCTAGGCTAAAGGAAACGATACCAATAATGAAAAATTAACTGCGGGTTAGTGCATTAGGACGTAAAAAATGCAAATACATAGTCCAAAATAAATAAATAAAACATAAGCTAGTAAAGTAATAATTGAAAGTTCAAGAGTAATAGTCCATCTTGAGAAAATATTCTTTTATCAATTTATTAAATTAGCATCTAATATCTATAGGCAGAGAGTTCCATAGTTTGATTGCTTTAACTGAAAATGACTTGGCTACGAAATCGGTATTGTAGGAAGGGGAAACTATAAATTTTCATATTTGACTTTTTCGTCAGGATGCTCACCTAATTACGAAGTATGTGGACAAATCAAGGAAGTCACTAATCTTCTGATGGAATGGTTTTTAAACAAACTTTAATTCTATAGATTGAAGGTGGCACATTACTTTGTGCTTGTGTAGTTTGGTGGAGCAATAGCTCACATACCTTGACAGGATTTAATTTTTTAAATAGTAGATAAGTAATTTAAAAATATATAGATGGCGCTGTATGTTTTGCAGAAAATAGTTAAACAATATATTAATATGTGGTGGTAATCTCAGTGGTATAATATTCTTGTGGTTTCACTTTGAAAATAATAAATCTTTCAGTTTTAAGCGATATTTCATTTACTTATTAATTATTAATTTAAAGCAAAGGAAAAATTGAATATTCAAGAACGTGTCACAAAGAGTAAATTCTAAAAACATGACAAGTAAACTTCTTCTTTTATAAAAATAATTGTGTTGTGAACCAAAGAGTAAGTATTTACTTATATTCTACAAGTTTCAGATGCAGCTGCAAATATATGAATTAAAAATATATTATTTGAGTGTACTTAATTTTAAATTTCACATTTCTATTTGAATTCTACCGATTTCTCAATTTGAATGAACTATTTCTTTATATTTGTACTAGCTTATATATTTATAAGTTGTCATTATCATAAATCAATTAATGAAACTTAATAGTAAATGAACAATGTTATGAGAAACTCTACAATGCATTTACATTATTACTTTTATATCCCGGACAACAATATTTTGGTTATAAATGCTGTATTTCATTAATTTTATTAAATGATGAATGAGTTTTTAATTTTACTCCGTTAAAAGCTTTACCGAGTATATTCGTGCTTTCGATGAACATAAAAGAATAATCATATTGTGTTTGTTTTCAAATAAAAGGAGATTTTAAATAGACCTCCATAGTTGAATAGTTTGATCGATTTGTTATAAATTATTAATTTGCATTCACAGTGTTATGCTATGCTATAGTGCCAGGTACAAAGTGATCTTTATCGTAATATTTGTAAAAATATTTCTTTCGCCCAGGATTGTCTGAACATTGATGAAAATCCACTCTTTTGTAGCGGAAAAGTAACAAGTGCCTGTCTACAAAAGTAACAAATTCGTCTATCAAGTGCCTGAAAAATTCGTCTATCCTCTTAGGTCATGTGAAGCTCAGTGGTTAAAGCAGTTGCCTGGTTTGCGACAGGTCATGAGTCAAGTCCCATCTAAGAGTGACGTATATTTAAGCGGTTTTCAATAAGTTTGCTCTATTTTTATTTTCACTGACGAAGGATCGATTCCCAGGTGGCACAATGTAAGATGTTATATTACTACAGTCTAAATCTTGAAATTTGTGGCACTTTTGCTACCGGATTTCGATATGTCATAAGAGCTATTCAGTTTATGATCACATGCAGTTTTATATGTTTCACAATTTAATGTGTCTATCGATATATTATTTATTCATTATTTTTGTTAGTTTATTTGCAACGAATAGGCTCCAAAATTATTGTACATGCGGTGTACAATAATGTTGGAGCCTATTATTGAACTAAAATTATTTTGTACAATAATACTAAAATTATTGTACAAAGGGATGAAAATGGGAATGTAATTTTGTCTTGGGAATTAAAAGTTCCATAATAACAATTGTTTACTATTCAATTTTTTATTGTCATGATAGGAATCGATATCCAAATAAATAAACAGCTCCATAGGGACCACACAGGCAACACCGCTAGCGGAAAGCTAGTGAATACTATACCTACCTATCTATCTAGACATCAAACGCTGTACAGCCATTTTATTTTGTCACAGTATATTAACGGTAGAGATACATATTCACATGTGTCTTTTTATTTAGTGTGAGCCTTTTTTGTCGAAGCTGGCTTCAAAGAATAAATTGGATTCCAATATTAGCACGAAGCGCGCGGCTTTCGTGCCGTACCCGCGTAACTTCATTACTTTCTCATTTTGAATTCTGATTTCCCTTTTTCGAACTTATTACTTTTAAAATTGGAATAGTTCTTTTTTTTATATTTATAAAATACTTCATTGTATTATTCCATTACGTGTTTTGTCATACATTATTACGACGATATTTTTCCTGTTATATTGCAATTTCAATTATATTGTCCTTGACACTTGACGTTGAAAAATATTAAACACGTATTTTTTTATTTTTTTCGTAATAATAAGATTACGGCTATACATTAGTTGAAATTTCGCATGACGTCACGTTATGGTACGTTTCTACAAAACTGTGACGTAACAAGCCCCCACTCCTCAACTTTAATGCATGTTATCTAAGATATTCCTCGTTAAATTGAAGGAAAAAAAATACTTATCTAATATTTTTCTATTATCTGACTGACGGACTAAATAGAATTGCGTTTTTTTTAACCAGTCGTCGTCCCTATTAAGGTGTTGCATTATAACATTTTCTTTTACTTTTTGGTTAGGTATATCTGAAACTTTGACAGATATCAATATGTACCAAATACATCCTTACTTTAAATCTTTATGTTATTTTTTCAATTAAAAAAAAGTTACGTATAAACTAATTCCTGGAAACATTAACAAACACTTTAAATGTTTTAAACTGATTATGTAATTTTCAGAAGATAATTTTCTGGGTTGAGGGTTTAACCACAATAAAGATAAAAATTATCACTTTATTTTTAGGGTTCCTCACCGCAAAACGAAAAAGTCAGAACTCATAGTACCTACTACTTGATTGGCTACAAGTAGCTACATAGTAAAGAATAAAATTGCTTTAAAAATGACACGACAGATTTTAATGCGACTGTCATTAATATACAAAGTGATTCAAGAGTAAGGCTGGTGAAAAGCTAATAATATAAGTATGTAGACATAATTCACTTAACAACATACAGAAAAATCCAAAATCGTTAATATTCCAATTATTTTCTATATTCCGATCCAAGCTATACATATAATAAAATATAAATAAGACATAAAATATACGGCAAGAAAGCCTCCAAAATCACCGACAATACATTTCAATTTGGCGACATCCAGCCTCGGGAAATCTAAGTATACATACATAAGTCAATGGCAAAGCTTTTCTTATATACGCCAGAGAAAAAACACTTTTTTTATTGTGTAACGAGAACCTATACTAAGCTGTTTAGCGTCTGCCATAGTGATATTTCGAACCTTTATCAATAAAACATTAAGACAGATCCTAAAGTAAAACACTCATCTCATATTGATTGCCAGCCGACCATATTTCGTACCACCCTATTTATAAGAGCAATATATATTAAAACTAGCTTTCTGCCAGCGACTTTACTGCGTGGTCAGTAACCAATAAGTAAAATAAAAGTATCCTATATGTTAATTTAGATTTATAATTATTCGGATACCAAATTTCATCCAAATCCATTCAGTAATTATTGCATGAAAGAGTAACAAACTTGGCTACCATTTTAACCCAATCAATGTTATAAAAAAACCGTAAATTTTCTCCACTTGATTTTTAAACCTTAACGTATGTAGGCAGAGTTTAAAATCAACTGAATTTTGATGTATTATGGTAACCTTATGTGCAATGTATACGCGTATGTACAAGATCTCGTTACAAAAATATACAAGCGTTTGTAACGATTATTACTTATTGTCGCGATAGTTATGTAATTAATAAAATACACTTATAAATCACTAATTTATTACAAGTCACTTCAGAAAAGAAATACTCAGATGTTCATTCAGTGGAACAAACAAACACTAACACTCGTATATGCAGTTGAGAGAAGTAATTACTAGAGATAATGGAATAATTAAAGCAGATATTTTTAACCAATCACAGTCTATATATACACGAAAGATTCAAAATTTCTAACCTTTCAAATTCATGCGGTCAATTTGATCGTGAAAAGTCGGTCTTAGTATCACTTGTGTTTTATATTAGTTTCGTCATTATTTCATCTGGCATTCTTGTCACAAGTCCAGACAAACAGAACACAACCCTATTAATATTTACACCGACAGAGTCTTTCAGGTCAATTCTCTTTCTTTTCTCCATTACGTACGCAGTCTGCGTTACTCCGAAAATTATATGTTGACATTGTTTTTTACTTTATAAATAAAACTTTATTTCTGTCGCTTTATTTTGCCTAACGAACCATCGGATATATCATTGACAGTTTTCTTACTCTTAATTTATTTTGAGCAAACAAATAAAGTTCAGGGACGCTGTAATTAAAAACGATGAAGCTAAGTCATAAGTCTAATGAAGGTCGGTATATCTGACAGCAGATGTGTCACGTATAATTGGTCACGGAACCTCAGAACGAACAATTATATGAAACTGGTAGGTAGTTGTTAGATATAATTATTAACTTAATATTAATTTATTTTTGAAATATCTTATGGATGTTTCAGAAATAAATAGTTTTATTTTATTAATAACTAGCAACTGAATTTATTTTATCAGCACCGGAAGTAAAACCTTTACATTTATATAGATTATTAATTATAGAATGACTAGGCTGGCTGGAAATAGATAAATAAGCTTTTCGTGTAGTTTTTGTAATTTAATTTAAAGATAAAAAAAAAATAGTATGTTAAAATCATAATATATGAAATAGATGAAATAAAAAAGTGTTTGAAGAATTTCATGTGTTTCGATTTTTTATTATTCTTATAGTAAACGATATATAAACTTATAGTAAAAGTAGTTGCGGGGAATCCGGTTTAAAACCCCCGAAGTGTTTTCTTATCTCAACCTATTGAAGCTTAATTTTCGTTTTAAAAACTATCATATGACCTCTTTCAAGGTCCACTCTAAATGAAATTTCATCAAATTGCTTTAGTTTAGTTTATGTATGTTTGTCAATTATCACGGTCCGGGTCTACCTGGGACCTATTTTAAGATACCAGGTACCGGACCAAGAGAGACTGCACTGGACCGCCGTCCCTTGCAATGGGAGAGCCCGGGTTCAGGGAACTGACCTTAACATGTCGTCGACCTGGGCAGGAGGACTGCCCAGGTCGACGACATGTTAAGGTCAATTCCCCTCGGTATAAAAAAAAAGTTTCTCAATTATAATATTAGTATGGGTTTTATATGATCCGTCGCGAACTTCCACAAAGAACATACTTCCGAGACGCTCGACTAATCTTCCGTCAAATTGGCACCCTAAGATTATTAAAATGAATATTCTAATTTATCATTTAGTTCATTTTATCTAGTAATCATACTATTTTATAGGAAAAATTGAAAAATATACTTTTTTTCTCCGAGGCTTTTTACAAATTTTACATTAGTTAAAACGAATAGTTTACGAGTAATTCATTAAAGAATTAGTTTTAGGCGCTCTATTTCATAATATACAATACAATTTTCTACCCCTGTTTCATTCTCTGGCCCATTAATTTCATCTCGTTTTCGCACACTTAAGTTCTGATTTGTTTCTTACGCCCACACTTCTTATCAAACAAAAGACGCCCTCAATGAGAATAGACGATAAAATATTAGTTTTCATTATATAATTAATTAATATTAATTAACTTGAATCCATTATAATGTTGAAATGAATTGCATCGTTTATCACGCTGAAGCAGATCAACAGATTTATATTATCTCTAGCAAATTTTTTCTGTTGTGTTTTAAATAGGAAGAGCTTGAAAAATAAAATGGATACTTTTCCCAGTTAAAGGTTTGCCTAGATTCTGATGTATGTATGATAACTTTTCCTTACTGATTCTTTTCTCGCAATTTCGCTTGGTAAAATTTTAGCTTTCTTATCAGGCCTTTCTTATGGATGGTTAAGGAGGACAGGCCATGACTTATTATTTAATAAGGTATTAACGACTACAAATGCAACCGAGACATAACGGCTTAACGTGCCTCCGAAGCATGGAGTAGCTTGAGATAATAATTTTTCGGTCACCCATCCCATGACCGGCCCTTACGAATGTTTCTTAAAAACAACGATCCACTACACAACCGAGCAATAATATCTGCTTGTTCTTAAATTACACCGTCTAAGGATGGTTTTAGCTGTAGGATCTTTTTATATTTCTTTTTATTAATATATATTTTTTAAATAGATCCTCCTTATAGACCAGGCTCTCCAACCGTTGAGATCTCAGACATAATAACTGTGTAATGCGAGGTCAGTTTCACTGAAAAATTTCTAAATAAGACTATGACTCTATTACCCTGACATATATTATTTAGTGTTTCATTTTCAATGACAGCTTCATTAAATGTTTATGTCTTTGTACAAAATTAATTGAAAATTTATGTAAGTAAGCTGTCTACTAGTAGAGAGAGAAACTTAAGAACGGGCACAAACTATAGTGGACTCTTATCAGGAAAACTTTTTTTCATTTCGAACGTGATTTATTTGTTATGTTACCGAACAAAAAACAAATTGAGCTTATCCGTAATCCAAACCTTCTAACATTTTCCAATACATAAGACCTTACAAAGGAAAGATCTTGTAGAATCGAATACTTGTAATACCATTGGAACCTTACAGCTAAACCTTTGTATTACGAAGAGTTGATTTTGCTCAATTGGGGTAACGCCAATAACTATTTACGACAACACCAATACTTGGAACAAACACTTTATTACAAAGAGATAAGCTACATATTTGCGGATCGGGGAGAAAATTTATTTAGATATATGCTTAAGGGACCTGTTAATTTATCGGTTTGTACTATCACGGTCTAAAGGTTCTATTTTGTTGGGTAATTAAGTTTAAGTTATATTAACGATCTAATACCAAAATTAGAATTAATGGTGCAAGATACACCTACACAGATTTAACGCACTTACGCTTTAGATTTGTGATACCGAAAACAAAGCAGAAATAGAAAATTTATCGCGGATTAAACTTCAAATAAATATAATTTAGAAGATTTAGGTTATCATTTAATAACCTACAGAAAACCTTCGCTCGACTTCAATAGCAGGTTCTTGAATAATTAACACGTTCGCTGCGGCAGTGATTTTTCTATACTTTCCAATCCTTCGGTACAAGGCCTATACACCTGGTAATAAAACTTCCATTGCGGCGGTACAAGGCTTATAGACCCTGTAACATTTAAGAAACTTTAAATTCTTTTTTGGCTTCATGCAAAAATATATATGATTTTTTTGCTTTGAATATTAATAACAATGAACTAATTGACTTACACCTGAAGTCGTTCGTTAACAGCTTGCTTAGTTTAAAAATTAAAGCTATATTTAAAATACAGGATATTTTAAATTATAGGTATACAGGTAAAAAAATAAAAATATATATAAACATGAATTAATGTTTTTCAAAAAAACATGGGTAACAAAAGTTTATAAACATAGAGTTAAAAAAAAGATCACTATTTTGTCAGCTTGGCGGCTGGTTAAAAAGGTTCGAAGTTTTTCATAACATCCGACACAATTAACTTCTTAACACCTTTTACCAAATCGTGTTTTTTTAAGTTTTCATGCGGGTTCTGTGTGTGTGTATGTGTGTGTGTGTGTGTGTGTGTGTGTGTGTGTGTGTGTGTGTATGTGTGTATGCTTGCGTGGATTGGATGTGGATATGTATATGTATGTGTTTGGGTATATTTATGTGTATGTATGCGTTTTCGTTGCGTTGAAATTACCTGTATCATTGCCAAAGTCCTTTTTTGTAAAAGCTTGTATAATTTCCTCCACAAATTGTAGCTTTGGTATTTTATTCCCATCATTAATTGCATTATAGACAATCCAGACATTGACAAGAGCTGTACCAAATAACAACTCCATTATTACTTTCCTCCACCACTTCAATCCTTTTAATGTTGTGTATTAGGAGGACATTTGGTAATCCTTTTTTGTATTATTGTACTCGAGAGAACTCGACACATCTTGGTTTCTTAATAGTTTCATTAGAGCCTCGTTTTTTTTTTCCTGTATCTATGAGCCTGTCGTCATGATTTTTACAGGTAGTTAGCATTAAAACTTGTCTTTTATGAACCCATTTCAGTACTTTAACTCCGTTTTTCTTCATTTTTCCTATAATCTCGCCCTTCTTTATCTTTGATAGAGTCATTTTTGTTTGGCAAATGTTTTCTTCTTACGTTTAAAGTGCCACATTATAAAATATAAAATTCAATCTAAGCCCAAGGTAAACGTAATTAGGTAAATAAAATAAATAATAATGATGACTCACCTGTCTTTGATAAATCAATCTATCATTAGATTTAATTTTCACTGCATCACTGTCCTCACAAACATCGTAGTCAATTTTTTTCGTGGTGAATGCAAACCAACACTAGCCGCGCAACTGGAGCGCGGGGTGCGGTACCAGGTACGAGAGGTACAAGGAGCTTCGACCTGGTTACGCACTGTGATGAAATTTTATTTCTTCCATGCGGTGCCAGGTCTAAGAACCCGGTATTAAAGTAGGTACACCATTGGATTCTATTTTAAGAATACATCTTAGATATATATTCATCTCTTTCCTGTACCTAATCAAGTTAAAATTATGCCTTCCGCATGACAAGGAAGTCTATATTTTTCTTAGGAGCACTGTAAGCGAGGCGTTTACAAGATGTTTAGACCTGGTTTCGCACTCAACATGTTAAGATGTTTTTATCCGACGGCAAAGGAAGGGTTATGTGTTGTGTTTCACGCGTATCTTGTATGTAGTATATGTGATATTATTTATAACTTCAAATCTTTAGGACCGCTGAATAGATTTAAATAATTGAGGTTTTAGGTTTGTCTTAGTAGCCCAAATGTTCTTAGATAGGTTACGTTAAAGAAAATTCAATATGGCGGCGGTGACGCTAATATACATTTAATGTTTTTTTTTAAATACAACAATATGGATATAACATTAAAGGGCTTAACACAAGGATTAGTACACACAAGTATATCATGATTATCATTACCGTAATACTACCGTAATATACATTTTATAAAAAATACTAAGAAGTTAAAAAATATGACCTTTGTTTTTTCACTTTTTGAACAAACCTGGTAATTTGCTTACTAAAACACATAAATAAAATTATAATAAATATAATATTTTGATAAAAAAAAAACGAAACTCCGCCTCCGTGAAAAACAGTTAACTGATAAAAATATACAACATCATATATTATATACATAGCATGCAGTTGCAACATGAAATTGATAAGTCAAATCAGTCACTCTTTATGCATACCTCTGGATGCATGTTATGTATGTATATTTTTTTTATTGTGTCCCGTTAGTTGTTTTTAATTTTATTTTTTTATGAGAAGTATTACTTCTCACTTTTTTAAAGTCAATTCAATTTTTTGCATAAAAAATGTATTTATTATGGTGAAAGCTGATGAATAATATGTAGATGTAGTTTAGAGCAAATGGTAGTGATTTAACATTATTGATTTGCAAGTACTTAAACAGAACTTGCCGCTTATCATTCCTACTTTTATATTTTGTAATTAAATCAGAATTGAACTCACAGTTGAGCACGGTGCTGTAACAATAAAGAGATTGGATCTAACAAAATCCACCTACTTCAAAAAGTAATAAAGATTTTATTTCATTGAACCTCTGTGCTGTAAAAGCGCTTTGCGAAAAGCTGACTTTATTACAGAATAGCAAAGCAATTCTGGTTCAAATCAGATAAAAAAGATTTGATTATAATTTGAAATACGTGTCTATACGCAATGATTATAAAAAAAATGTGCAATTATTATAAGTTCAGCATATAAAGTATTTACGATTTGAAACAAATTGACCTTTTTTCAATATCTTAAATAACGTAATCTAGCCAAGTTCAATACTAAATCGTTTCTTGCAAACCATTGTGTAACATAGATTTCTATACGACATAGAGTTCGATTCCTGGTTGCATCAATGCGAGCGTTTCTATATTGTCTCGGGTCTGAATGTTTTGTTACCTCCGGTGTCTCGGATACTCCATAATACAGAGACTTTAGTTACTCATTTTGGAATCTGAGCAAGATATGTGATGTTATCTAAAATATATTTTAGCTTTAATTTTTTTTTTCAAAGACCAAAAAGCCTCATTTTAGAAGACTGCTATATTTTTGTGTTAAACATGTGGCTGCAGTGCTTAATACAATCCGAATCATAGTATTAGATTAGTCGCGCCGGAAACACTTGAACTAACCAAATAAACAAAAACCAGAAGGTACATAAAAATTATATATAAGACGACTCTATTACTATTCCATTTATAGTTGAAGACGTTTTACAAGGTTTACCAATTAATTTAAAAAAAAACTTAAAAAAGTAGAATTGACTTCAAAGTTAAAAAACCTTTCTCAAAAGCGAATTTTGCAAGAATGCCATACATACAGGTTAAGCAGAGAACCCCCTTTTTTGAAGCCGGTTAAATAATGGTCAATTGAATCAAAATTGTACTTGATTCCTAAATAATTGTGATTTATATATTGATATATTAATATAGATAAGAATGAAAGAAGTTCGTTTAATAACACATTACAAAAACCGTAGCAAGTCTTCCTACCGCCCGTAGCTCGTAACAGCTGCGCGGAATCTACTACGAACTGGCTACGGTGAAATTGAGTTTCGTAGCAAGTTAAATTATGTAGACAGTCATGATAGTGAAGTATTTACTTTATAAATCTAATGTAAAGGTAAACCGATTAGGACTGATCAGTGATTGACATCAATACATTTAAACGTGGACAAAATTAATTTTCGTATTTCTTTTCTTGGTTCTTATATTTTCACGCATACTAGTCAACTAACCGACTTAAAATTCGAATAGGACGAAATTCTATGTTCGAATTCAACGTCTGTATGCTTCTGTTTGTTGACAGATTTACTATTTTTATTATAAACAGTTTATGGGCCTATGATGGTCCCATACAAATTTTATCTAAATCGGATTAGTAGTTTTGTTTTTATAACAAAACAAAATAAACATTATGTTAAATACTGCCAAATAACACAGACAATATGTTTATATCAACGAAAAAATTAAAAAATAGGGTCTGCATTCAATTATATAAAAATCAGATAAATTTCTTTGTTCTACAAGAATATTATTTATATAAGCATGTATATTCACCGATTACTACATGAATTGTGAAATTGCCGATTATCATTTAATATAATTTAAAACTTTCGCCTAACTTCAGTAGCAGTTTCTTGAATAATAGAACAGCTTTTAATGTGTATAGATTATAATATATAATGAAATTATTATCAAATGCTGAAATTTAACCTAATAATGAATGAATGATCATCTATTTGAATAAATAATTCAATTTCACTACTAAAACTCAAAGTCAAATTACCTGTACTCATTACGTATTAACATATTTAAAACAGAAACCGATAAAATAGTCTAACAAAAGTCGAAGCTTCATCCTTATTCAGACTTGAAATAGGAAATTGTAAGGCTGTAGAGGAAACCTAGAATGAGATGTTCAATGATAATTATCGAACATTGTTAATGAAAATGGAAAGAACTGAATTATACATCGGTGTCAACCAAACTACAGACCTGTAAGCCTATTTGCTAACTCAACTGATAGCTTAAAGCCGTAATAAACGTAAAAAGTTAACAAATCCAATGTGTCAGAATCTGTCAGATCCAATCTGTCAGAGTATGACCGCTTGCCTACAAAGCTTTATGAAAAAAATATTCCGATTGTCTTCAAAGTTACAGAAAAATGGGGCTGTGGTCAGAACTCTTTTGTGTCAACTTTTATTTAATTAAAGCAATTTTCCTGTGACTTCGCCTGCGTAAATGCCATAATCCCATCTAGATTGGTACCTAAGTAAAAGAACCCCTATTCAACATTTTAATATTAGCACTTGTCATTCTACTAACTTCGAAACTATTTACCATTATTCAATGGTTTGAGTACTGCTAAAAGCATCGTGATCTTCCGCTAATTATTAGCCAGATCTACACCCAGCGATCCAACGCGTTCTAGATCAAGAGCCCGCTCCGTTTGGACATTGGATCACGTGATCCAAAGTGCGTTTTGTATGATCGGCGCCACGAGTGACCCATTTTTGATCATGTATATTGGTTAAATATCAAACTTCCGTAACCACATAATTTTGATGGATCATTCGATGTGGATTAATTATAACCTCAATTATTATAGAAAATTATGGGATATGACCGTTAAAAAATTTAATTACAGGTGTATAAAAAATTTAATTTTAAACTGAAAATCGGAAACCTCGGAATAGTTCACTAACCCTGACAGTCCATTGTTCAGGGCTTGCCAGCTTTGGTGCAATGCAAAGGAGTGGCGGGACAACGGACTGCACACCCTGGGCAGCTCAATGACGCTACTGGACACATACTAGGACATCAAGAGACTACAATCCTTCATAAGCGAACTGGGATAGTAAGTCTCTATGACTAATTACCACAATTGTATAAGACAATCAATCTTTCAAACGAAATTTCTATAAAAATAAAAAAAAAGTCATTAACATTATCTTCGAGTATCACTCATCAACTTCGTTTTAATGATACTGAAAATATTTATGATATGGAGCTATTATATTCCCATAAGTGCTGTCTTTCGTGTCACAACTTCATCATGAACAGCTTATTAACTTACTCACTGATGAAACCTTCACTTTTTTTCTGTTGAAGTATAGTATATATACAGGGAAAGTCGAAGTCAACAGCAGTGTAGATCTTATCGTTGAGCCCAATAATATAATTGCATAGAGAATTCAATCAAATAAAAGTAAAAATAAAAAAAATCTTGTGTATCTACTTCAAAAAGTATCAGTACATACTCGTAGTATAAAATAAAGTCGCTCTAGTCTGTTTGTCCCTTTGTATGATTAGATTAGATTAGATTTTCATTTAGTTATTATTTATTATTACTATTAATCCCATATATTTGTAATTTTTACTTGTAAACAAGTACCTATAGTATTTTAAACCTTAAGGGTCTCTTAATTAACAATTTATTTGTTTTTGCAATTTCTGACCCTTTGTCCTACTTTGACTGTCGTGGTAACTCTAAAAAACTGAAACTAAAAAAAAATATTTGACTTGATAACAATCTAACAAAAGGATTGTCGGGCACAGCAACCTTGTAGATATCATAAAATAATAAAATAAATGATCTGGTAACTTAGTAGTCATAATACAGACAACAGAAAACATTACATTTAATAAAACAAATAGTTTCTGTCTATGGCATCAGTCTCTCTAATGCTGGGCTTTTGTATCTCGTATTTTTACTCTAAACTGCTGTAATTTTGAAAATAAATTTATTATTATTATTATACCTACCAAAACCAGGGCTGTTATTTAAAGATAATATTTATTTTACATAGATGTTTATCAATATTACATTAATTATTAGTAAATTATAAATTACTTCATTGAATATATCAAAAATCATATCATCATGGTATGGAGTTTTTGGTAGCATTTCTCCACACACATTTCCTTCTTCTCATATACTTATATTACAAGTCATGAACGTATTGATAGCTCGGGAGCTATTAATACTTTCATTACTTGTATAATACGTGTATTATAGCGAAATATTCCTTAATTAGATTATAATTTTGCAGGTGAATTAGCTTAGGCAAATACATAATTAAATGGGCGGGCGAACTCTTTATTAGTAAAAATAACCTCATTCCCTGAAATGGGTCTTGTCAAGCGTTCTACAAAGATAATAAATGTGTTAAGTATAGTCTCGCGAGGTTGTATGAAATTATCACTTTCTAAACCAGTTTTATTCAAAGACTATGCAAAAGAAAAATCATTTTAAGAAAATTAAACATACGATTGATTGCTTACTAAAAACAGAAAAATAAATTTCAATAATTAAATACATAGGTTTTTAGCTCGATTTTACCACTAATATATTTCATCTTATATAAAGTTTATATAGAGTTTTAAAGTAATCTAAAGTATACAATATTCTTTTCTATAACTGCATTTGTGTTTTCTCTGTAATCAAAAATTTATGAAACCAAGCGAGCGCGTCTTTTCTTTCAATGTGTATTTGTTAATTTACAGGAACGTACATTATTATGGGAACGCAAGCGGAGGTAAAAGAGGGCCTTAAGGAATATATATGAAATTAAAAGGTCACTCGTTTGTCAACCCAAGATAGGGAAAAGCTCTGATAATAATATTCAGTTTATTTAACACACAATCATTGATTGCTAAAAAAACAATTTAAGAGTAGTTATTTTATACTGTCTGGAGACTAGCCTAAGGCAACCCTGTATTCAGAATTCCAGATTCCACCCGCAAACCAATGAGCGTCCATCGCAGTGCACGACAGTAACAATACTTTTTAAATAAAATAAAGCGTGCACATATGTGTATTGTGTTATAATAATTGTATGCTTTTTAGGTTAAATGTTAAGTTAAAAAAAGGAGAAAAATAAAAGATTTGCCATTTAAATAAGCGAAAGAGTAACAGCAATATTATAAACTAGCCTCGCTACGGTTCAGAGCCAATTGGAATTAATTTTTCAAGCCAGTCAATTCATTTTGAATGAACTCAAGTCACAGATTAGTTATCTTGTGTTTATCTGATTGAGTGATTTGCTACGGGCCTCGCTCTGAGTTAATTCGGCTCTATGTATATTTATGCTTTCGCCTTGCCATCTACTACTGTCGCGATATTAGCGCGATGAGATACCACTAAAAGTTTTACAAGATTCAATCAAGATCAGTTAAGTGTTTCCAGTTAATCGCTTAAAAACATCGTGGCACGATACTTTTATATATAAATAAACGTGAACGTAAAACGTGTATCTGTTGAATCGTAAAAGTATATAAATTATTTTCATATTATTATTGAAACTTGAAATTTCTTGCGAGCAAACTTTGATAATATAATAATTTTAATTCTGAACTTCGAATTATATTCAAAACGATTCCTCCTACATCCTGTTCAGACCACAGTTCTGGAAAGTTCGTGTGATAACTTAAGTTTCTTAATTGAATTCCCAAAATGTGCTCTGGAATACACTCGGACAATGAGCCGTGAAATAATTTCCTAAAATTACTTAGAAACGTAAAAGATACGACATAATTTAAACCAGACAGCAGAACCAATTCATTTTATACCGGTGTCTGAAATTATACAAAATCCAATGTAATTATCCCTACTGATTTTATAAATGCGAAAGTAACTCTGTCTTTCTGTTTGTCCATTTGTTCTAAGCCACCGAGTTGATAATGAAATGTTGTCACATTTTAACACGAAAAAGAGTGTTTGAATTGTGTGTTGAAGTCCATAATTGAAAATAACTATATCATATGGGCAAATATCGGGAAAATCCTAGCATTATAATTAAATAAAATAATTAATTCGGTAAATATAATCAGAAACTTATTGATTTTTTTTTTCAAATACTCCAATTAACATTCCTAAAATTAACATAACAATTGCTAAAAATACTATTAACCAATAAAATGAATTGAAATGAAAATATCTTATTCGAGTAGGCTTATTATAAGCACTTTTGAGTCGTCCAAAAAATTTTTCCCTTCCACTTGTTTAAATCTTTTAGCTGACAAGAAGAACAAGCGAAAGAAACTTACCAGCTTTTTATCATAAGTAATGACATTTACATAAATCATGTCATTACCAAAATGATATGTATTATCACAATAATAAATACAATTTTAAAAATCTGTAGAACGAAGCGAAGGCTATTAATTCCATGCATTGCGGTCCTTAAAATAATCATCAATTTTATAGTAGCCTTTACTCATAAGTATGTTCTTATCATGAATTTTAAATTTATTTATGGGTAGGTCAATTACATTTTGTGGAACTTTATTTATCATATCTATATTTATGATTTCTAAAATCATTAAGACGACAAATAAAAAAATCATTATATTAATGAATAATACACTTGAGAATACAAAAAATGAGCATAAAAAAGTACAATTTTGGTGACAAAAGTATAATGTATTCAGTGAAATAAATGTTTACTAAAGTTAATGATTAAAAAACACGAAACACTATGAATATGTATACTCATTCTCTTGTTTCAAATGAGTGTCCACTTGAAAAATACAGCTTACTCTATGATAGAGCCAGTCAACCTCCCCTTTAAAGCATCGTCTAGACGGAAGGTCAATAAAACTTTAAACAATCGAGTGTTATACAACTAAACGACTAAATGGCGAAATTCAAACTGAAATTATAAAATACACAGAGCCGAGTAAATTTTCTTATATTATTGAACTTAACTCATTAAAAAGTCATTAGTGATCGCATTTTATCAAATGGCTTTAAGCCAGTCACGTATCATCACCAAACAAGGTCGATTAAAGCGAAAGCCTTTTATTAAATTAATTGTGGATAGAACAAAGTTTAAATAAAACTGTCGTTGGCGACTGGCTAGCAAGACACCATCCTTTTTGTGACATTGTAAGTAAAACATTTTTTTCTAATCCTAATTAAATATTTGGACCATATATATTAGTTATGTCCAATAGGCTCAACAGCTAGCCAACACATCCCTACAATAATCGACATATCTTACCAGGTATTAACTGATTTATTTGTGGCCTTACCCCATTAGCCAGCAACGCATCCAATCGACTGGCGTCACATCAGATAAAGAATCAACCAATCAGAACAACGCCGTTGGTCGTACTACAAATTAGGTATATCATACAAACTTGATAGGAGCCTGAATGGCCTTAACGACACCGCCAGCCGTAAACATACGAACGGAAATTTTCCATGATAACGAGAGACGTCGACTCACGTCGCTCATACAGAAACATGGCAAATGACATTTTCGTTTATATTACGTGCCTAAAAAGTTATACGAAAATGTTTATATCGATTTCACGTCTATAAAATAGATCTCTCATTTGAATTGGCATTTTTTTTTCTTCATATCTATATTTCAGTACACCTCAAAACTTATTACCTTTCACCACCAAAAGAACTAACGATTTTATTAATAATCTATATTTGTGAACACACATCATCTCATTAGCCTTTTGATTACGCTCACTGCTAGGAAAAAGGACTTCTTTATCATCCATCATCAGCCCTTTTACGTCCCCACTGCAGGGGCTCAAGCTTTCCTTATGGATGGTTAAGGAGTCCATGTCCCTCCACGCTAGGCTAATATGGATCGGAGGGGACTTCCTTAAGTATAGATTCAAAAAGAGTTCACACCAAGTAGCTACAAAATACCATATCTTCATAATTTATTTTGTTAAAAAATGTTTTAAAACATTTTTATGAACCTGACGTATATTTTTATGAACCTCGTATCTGTAGTCGAGTAGAAATCATAACTTGAGTAAAAGTAATAACTTAAGCTAATATTGTTCACTAATAGAATTTAAATGAAGTAAGAACTGTGAATAGCTAATGATAATAGCATTCTGACTTTTAAGAGTATTTCGTCATTGATTTTTGAAATTAAAGTTAATAATTTTGCTTCAGTTATTACTAAAGTAATTAATTGAAGTGACTTAGGAAATTCACACTAAAAGCAAGTTAGTAGTCAGCTACCAAAAACTTCTTCAAATTTACTGAAGCGGAAAATTGACGAGACACGCCAATGAAATAAACTTGAACATCAGATAGGCATACTGTCTAACACACAAACAAACTCGATAAAAATAAACCTCTTAACAGTTCGCCGAATTCATCTATACCGTTGCTGACCTCTGCTTTGGCTAACTTTTTTAGTGCTACCTTTGCCAAAAAACAAGTCGTTGAGATTCTAATTACGAATATTACTTAATCATTACCAGAATTAGCCTACTGAGCAATTTAAGTAGTGTTGACTAATATTTATTTATTTGTAATTGTATTTGATACGTATAAAAAGAGCCGTAATTTCCCAAAAGCTGCCAGGGGTGTCAAACTGAAAATTACAGTGGCCCACATATTAGTTTAAAATAAAGGACAGGTTGAAATAAAAATAAATAAACATACTAATTTATTATTAGAAAAGCATAAATATTTCGCTTATCTAGACTCGCGCTACCTTTAAAATAACTTACGAATAAAGCGGGCAAATATTTTCCATTGACGCTTCGTCTGCAATACAAAATTTAATATAGTCCAATATAGTAGGACGGATTGATATATTTTGCGGGTAACGACAAGTTATTTTGACATGCCTGCCATATACGTTACAGAAAATTACCGCACTCTTACACAGAGGCCATGTCGATGAATAAAACATGGCCCTCGGTATTCTTTCTAGAATTAACATCACAATGAGCACATACAGATAAAGAAATCTCCGTCCTACCATAAATGTAAATTTGTGTCAACAAAATGCTGAAACAGGAAATGGTCCACATGTGTATGGAAACTACTGAAACCGACTTTGTGTATAATGCCCGGGAAGAAGTATTAATGTTATAGGTATTTAAAAGAATATATTTATAAGTAGGCATATTGAATCTTTTTATTTTAAAGGTACAGAGTTATAATGAATGGTAAGAAATACACCTTAGATTATAAAATATCTAATCTCAAATACCAAGACATGTCAAACTCATCGACCACTATGGCTCGTTTACATTTGTCTATGGCAGGGATGGCGAACTTTTACGAATCAACTTGTCATTTTTTCTTACGAAATGTTTATTGAAGTCTTAGACGTGCCATCAAATAATTTTGTGTTTGAGATTATTGAGAAAATATTAATAATATATGGTCTTTGTCTCCTACTTCACTTTTGTTTCGTAGAGCTTAATGAATTTTGTGATTAGTGACGTCACCAAAATACTATGTGGCGTGCCATTGGTTAGCCACTCCTATGGAGTCCGCTTGCGGTGTTTGGGCGAACGCTGTGAGTTACAGAATGATGCCTTAAAAATGGGATTACTACCATGCAGCTTGTTTTTATTGAGTTACCGATATTTCGGCACCATTTCAAGCGCCATGATCATGGGGTAACTGAAGTTTTTGCGGGTGGGTGTCATAGAAAGATATATTTATCTACTTTCTACCTAGTACTTTTTCGTTTAATACTCGTATCACTATTCTCTATGTCACTAGTAATTGGACCTGTTCTCGACACACGCACTGACTGTATCTGATCGCGAAAAAGTTTTTATTTAACTTCTGGTTTTGACAAACACAAACCTCTCGATTCCAGACACTTGACAATATTTGTGGGCTCCTTTTACAAGTCGATAAACTCACTACCAACTTTAGTGCTCTACGCTGTTTTTCCCTTCACGGAGTATTCCCAGAGGTTGTATAATTGGCGAAAAATAAAGAATAATTTATGCCAGATATTTTCGGGTTCATTACTCAATAAATAAAACTTTTATCGCATGTCTTATTATGTTTTTAATTATAAAAAGACGAAAATAAGAGAATGAGAAAACATCTTACAATTAGTCTAAGTGTTCTCTATACAGTAGTACTTGTATAGGATCTTAAAAGTATGAAAAATTAAACCATTTTTCAAAAATGAGATAAAAACCTTTATATATAGTTTTATGTAAAGAAGAATAAGTTTTTCAAATCTACTTTTAATAAAAACCTCCTGATAAATTTGTGGTTACGATAAATAATAAACTATTCTTGTGTTCATATTTATATAATTCGCTAACTTGCTGTTTCACCTAAAATACTATCTTGTTTTTTGACCTTGGTTTGAACATTCATCGTTATGGTTAACCCGATTTACTACCGTTCGAAAACAACTTTAGGCCAAGTGGCATTAAGACCGAAATTAGGGTATCGGACAATGGTAGTTTCTGAAATCGCGTTCGCATTGGTCTAGTCTAAAGATAAGCAAATATTCTGCTAGTTAGTTATTTATTAATACTGCCTCCAGTGTTTGTTATATTCTAGAAACGAGTAAGTTTTTCCGCAGAAACTTTAACATGACACTAAAATTAACTAAAGTACGACCTTAGAAATTCAATTAATTTTACATAATTTAAACACTAAGAAGTTTCTAGAATAGAGTAGGGTAGTTTCAGATGTTTTGGAAATTGCACAAAAGCTTAAACAACATAAAGATTCTGATTTTGAGTCTTAAAATCGCACGATTATCTTAATAGCTTAAAATTTAAAGTCGTGGTTTTTTGTCTGTGTGTCAATTAACTTAAAACATGACCCACCATTGTGTAAGGTCACTGTGGCGACAACTGTCAGATATAAATAATTAGATATAAAGATATGCTTAAGAATTATAAATCTAATTCCTAGATGGCACTTCTCTTAGCTTATTTATATATTTTTATTTCGAAATCGATCGTTAGATGGCACAGTTCTTATTTTATTGATATATTTTAATCGTCTACTTTATGCAACTTATCACAATGACGTCATGAAGAAAAGTCATCTTTGAGTGTACACTCGGCTTGGACGTGTCGTTAGTCTGTCTAATAGCAGTGATTCTCAATCTGTCAGAATGAAGTGTGCAGCTTGTGGTGTAAACGTCGGTGATGGGGTATTCTGTATCGGATGTAATAGGCATCTAGACTTTGGTTGTGCCAATATTGCTGAAATCGGTTATCGAAGATTAGGTCGCGATCGACAAGCATCTTGGAAGTGTCCACAGTGCAAGGTGACCGCACCTAAAAGCAGACCAACTACACCTGTACGTCTCTTAATAAACACTCCAGAGGACTATAGCAGTTCTATTGCAAGCAATATTGGTGATGATACTTCAGCTTTAAGCCCCAAGGATGTCTCACCAGCTGCAGTAACCCTTGAGGTATTGTTCCAAGAGCTTCAGTACTTGAAAAAACACCTCAGTAAGCTGCCAGCGTTGGTTGATGCAGTTGAATCTATGAAAAAGGAAATCACCGAACTTAAACCTTCCTGTGAATTCAATGGTAAGAAGATAGATGAGTTCGAGAATAGACTGACAAAGGTAGAAGTATTGTCCTCAGAAATACAGAGTGTCAACGATCGTATTCATTCTACTTCTCAAGATATTATAGCTCTTAAACGCGATAGTACTACAAAAGAACAATGGGCAAGGCTCAATAATGTTGAGGTAAAAGGTGTTCCAGTAAGAAAGGACGAAAACCTTTTCTCGATATTGCAAGGTTTATCCAAAGTGGTTAATTATCACTTCCCGAAGACACAAGTAAACTACATCGCGAGAGTCTCCACCCACGACCCCAAGAAAAAACTTATAATTGTAAGCTTCATTAATCGATACATAAAAGAGGAGTTCATAGCTGCCGCTCGATTAAAAAAACTTATTACAGGAAGCGATCTCGGCTTTGAAGACCCCTCAATCAAGATTTTTATTAACGATCACCTTACATCTGAAAATAAAAAATTACTGACGACTGTCAAGACTATAGCAAAGGAAAAGAATCTATCTTATGTATGGGTAAAACACGCAAAAATTCACGTACGTAAAAATGACACATCCCCGGTTTACATAATTACAAAGGAATCAGATTTAAACAAAGTTACTTAATCTGTTCCCTATATCAAATATTTCTTCTAAATTGTTTTTATATATGCACGTTTCATATCCGTTTGATATTTTTTGTTAAAACTAAAAGTTTGAGACACATTACCTTACCTGTTTACCGATTCCGGTTCTTTTGTTGCTTATCGCTGGGGTCATTATCGACGACTAGAGCTTCTTGCCTGCTTACGCGTGTGTATTATTGCAGTTGTCAGACTGTTCGTACTTACGAGCTATTCAAGCTTTGTTTACTTACCTGCATTTGCTATCCATCCTTACATATTTCGCTTGCGTATACTGTCTTATCGCTTTATTGTATTCAATTATTGAAAACGTTGTGCATTATTGAGTATTGCAATTATTATCAATGCAGCTACACAGTGTGTCTGTTGGGAATATTCATACTTTATAAGTTTTACATAAATTCAATTATTAAATTACATATTATATTTGTATTATCAAGAATTATTAATGTCTATTAACTTAAACAATTTATCTATTTTTTTCAGAACGCTCGGGGGCTTCGATCGAAAACTGACAAAAGATATGCGGTTTTTCGTTGTGACCGCGATTATGCGAGTACAGGATTGACGAGGAGGGGAGGTGTTTTGATAGCAGTTCGCCGCGAAATCAGCGTGGTCCCAAGGTTAATTCCACTGCGAAGGACTTATGGGTAACTGTTAAGTTGCATGAGTACCGAACCAAACAACCTTTAGACATACATTTGTGTGTCTTATACTTATGCAAAGAAAGCCTAGGGTTGTCATTTACACAGCAACTGAATAATTTTTTAAACTCGCTGAATAATGTGGTCATGTCAAATCCATTTAGTAAGTTCATTGTTTTGGGTGACTTTAATCTAAGTAATATATTGTGGACACAGAGTTCATCGTCTGATTTATCTTTTGAGCCTAGCAACTTTAGTTCTCCGAGCGAAACCTTACTTGTTGACGAGATTAATATATTAAACCTGCGCCAGTATAATGGAAACTATAACTGTCATGGCCGCATACTAGACTTAGTATTATCCAATACTATAGTAAATGTTAGGGATTGTAGTGAAACTGCACTTGTCCCTATTGATAATCATCGAGGGGCTCTTGTGCTTAATGTGGCAAGCTTTCACTTCCAAAGCCTTAAAGTTGCACCAGGAAAGAAACGTCTATTTAATCGTGGCGATTATACTTCAATCAATTATAAAATTTCCAATACAGACTGGGAAATCGAATTTTCAAAGGGTGGACTAGAGGACTCCGTAGCTTTTTTCTATAATACTATTCATAATATCATAGATAAGCATATTCCCTCGAAACAAATGTCCAATAATACCTATCCAATATGGTACACTGCCCCGTTAAAAAAGCTTTTAAAAGAAAAATATAAATATCTACGTAAATTCAAAAAATACAGCAATTCAGCAGATCATCTGTCATATAAGATCCTACACAAAATATTTAAGTCCCTGGAACAAATATACTACAAAAATTATATTCAGTCCACTCAATCAGGGACAATCCAAAGCTCTTTTGGGCCCACGTTAAGTCGAAATCAAAGTCAACACAGATACCAAGTAGTTTAAAATGCGGACCATTTACTTACCATAATGGCGAATGCATCTGCAATGCTTTCTCAGATTACTTTGAGTCCTCTTTTCTTAAGTCAAACGATAATTCCTCAACGATCTTAAACACTATTTTAGACACATCACGTTCTAACAACATTGATATTCATTCTATCTCAGTGGACGAAGAGACCGTAGTTAATCTATTAAAGCGTCTTGATCCTTACAAAGCAGCAGGGCCTGACTACCTTCGTCGATATTTCTCATCAACTGTTCTGCGACTATATCTAGGCCAATATCACTATTGTTCGAACTATCCATCACTCGATGTTGTATACCTGCTATCTGGAAAAAAGCTTTTTGCTATCTGGAAAAGACACCAATATACAAGAAGGGTTCTAGATACGAAGTTACGAATTACAGACCGATTTCTAAATTATGTGTATTGGCTAAAGTTCCCGAGAGACTAGTTTACAACCAGATCTATGCTGTCTTGTATAAGTGCCTTAGTTCAAGTCAGCACGGATTTTTAAAAGGGCGATCCAGTGTATCAAATATGGTTCTATTCGGTGACTATCTTACTAATTCTATGGATGACGGTTACCAAGTGGATGTTGTCTCCACAGATTATAGTAAAGCTTTTGATCGAATTCCTTACGATATCCTTCCTTACAAGCTTGAATTGATGGGTATACGCGGCAACCTGTTGCGATGGTTTGCCTCTTATGTTGAAAATCGCTGTCAGGCCGTGGTTATAAACAATTATATCTCCAGCTGGGTCACGGTTCCCAGTGGTGTGCCTCAAGGGTCGCTGCTTGGGCCATTGCTGTTCAGCATTTTTGTGAATGATATTGACTTATGTTCACATACATCAAAACTGTTATGCTTCGCAGATGACATGAAAATATTCGCAAAGATACGTAGTCTTGACGAAGCCAAACTTTTACAAGAAGATCTTAAGCGGCTCGAAGGTTATTGCACTGTAAATAAACTGGTTTTAAACCCAATTAAGTGCACAGTCATGACCTTCTCTCGTAAACCGAAAATATTTGAATACAATTATACTCTCCAACAACAGTCTTCAACGAGTCCATTCTATGCGTGATCTGGGTGTGGTGCATGATTCCAAGTTATTATATGATGTTCATATTGATAATATAGTATCTAAAGCTACGAAAGCTCTCGGTTTCTTAATTCGTAACACCAAAGATTTCACTGAAGCTAAAACAATCAAGATACTATATTGTTCGATCGTTCGTAGTGGTTTGGAGTACGCCTCGCAAATATGGAACCCACAATACGCTGTATACATTGATAGGCTTGAAAATATACAAAAAAAGTTCTTAAATTACTTGTGTTATCGCATTGGCATTAATTATCATTCCGTTGAATATGATCATCTGTGTAGAAAACACCATCTGTTACCACTGAAGGTACGTAGAAATATAGCGGATGTTACGTTTCTTACCAAGATAACCTCTGGTTCGATCGATTGTCCTGAGCTTTAATCGCTGTTGAAGTTGAATGTTCCCACCAGACTTTTACGAAATATCAAGCCGTTGAATGTTCCATTCTCAAAAACAAATTACAAACGGAATACTTTCCTATTACCAGCGGGTAAGTCTTTTAATGATTTGAGCACGATTTTGGACCTGGATCTTTTTAACTCTAGTGAGTCAATAAGGTCCAAGATGTCGAAAATGTTTTTCGAAAGTACAAGCGAGCAACTATCCGAGAAATAAGGGAAAAAGAAGAAATGTATTATTTGCGTGTGTCCTTTGTGTAATATGTGTCTTTGTCATACCTCACAACTACCGAGTGAACTCAAAATTGTTACCTAATTTTAAGGCTAACTGTGTGGATCTATAATTGGTTATCTGATTTATGTATTGATACTGTAAGTTCATTTATGCAACCGTTAATCTACCATGAAAAAAAAAAGAAAAGAAAACGTTTTTTTCCGAAGTATTGATATAAGCTTTTTTTATTATTAAAATAAACAGTTTCAATTATTATTTCAAGCAAAGTAGATACCCTATTACCCTACGAACTTCCTTGTATTTAAAACATAGCTATATGCTTTGTCTTATATAAATCTGCTACCTAACCTATAGATATAATTTGGCAAACAGAGTGGGAAAGAGACCTTCTCGGCATAGATTTGGTAGCGGCTTATCACCGGCTAATAATCAAAAATAACTAAAGTTTTAATCCTTCTAATTCGTCAAGAAGGCCAGTTCACTACCAAAAAGTTTTATCAAAAGTATCACACTGATATTTATTAAAATTAAAAACAATTTTTTTTTTTTAGCTTAACATAAAGATCGTTTGGAGTTACAGTGGCTTTTGTATTTTATTTATTTCTTCATGCACAATAAATGTACATGCACGATGGTAGTAGTGTGCATATTCAAATAATTTATTTTTGTCGAATATATATAATTGCACCAGCCCGCTTTCTTCCCCTCGAGATAGTGAATTGTGTGTAGTTTTATAATTACTATATAATAGATTTTATATTTTCTCATAGTTTCAAAAACATTTTTTATAAAATATTTTTGAACATACACAAGAACTTATTGTTCCTTATTGAACAGCCAACTAATATTCTAAAATTCAATTGACTTAGATACTAATGATATTAATTAAAATGAAAAGGATCATAAATGTCGTTATAAACCATAAACGTTAGAACTCCTATCTAACCTAGGAACAAGGTCAAAGTTCAAAACGCATGCAAAGAGAACGATGATGCACCGTTATAAATTGACCAACCCCACTGGACCCGCGTGGTAGGTTATCACCAGTTCGCTATTTAATTCTAACCATAAGAAAGCCATGTGCCCAGGACTGGTCCTTCCATAAAAGCAAACTAGGCAACCGCCTAGGGCGCTCGTATTAATGGGGCGACATGACATAACAAACATAATGTTTTCTCTATTTATTTGATCTTAAAAATGCAGTATCTTAGAAAAAATACTTTTGTTCCTGATTCCATGTCTGCGGTATTCAAAATTATAAAATTATCAAGACCAGCGTTGTCTAAGCAGTTTCTTTAACGTTGACATATATTTTGACATTTATCACGACGTAGATGTTTTCCCTTTATCCAAAACACAGTTTAAAAATCAATTGATTCAATATCCCGGAAATTATTAAATAATGTAATATACAAATAATAAATAAAATTACTTTAATTTTATTTTTTTATTGGTGTCAGTAACTCTGAACTAATACTAAATCTCATTTGTATCTGTATTATGTGTTCGTGCATGTTTAAGTAAGTGGAACTATACGTATTATTCATCTAAGTACGTGTGTAGTCTTGGCAACAATAATATTTTCACCCTACCAAAAAATTAGAAATAGGTACATAAATTTAAATCTGTCTTTTTTTAAATACTGTATAATAATACTAATAAGGTTATATTACTTAGTTTGCTTGCAAGCTAATTAATCAAGCTATGTAACTCTGTTATTGACTAGATCAATTACATAAGTAAAAGCGGATAAGATTGTAAAAAAAGAAAGTTGTAGAGTTTTTTAATAACAATTTTTGACTCTTTAGTCTAATCGTTTATCTATCTGTCTATCTACCTAATCGTTGTACCTGAATTAGTATTTTACCTGTACCTAACATTTTTGTTGTGATTTTTAATGGGTGTCGTTGCAGTATTTTGCGTAATGCTTCAAGTTTCACTGTAGGAATATTAATAGGCTGACGATGGCCATTCTTCACAATATCTATGCTAATAATTATAAAGAGTTTGTTTGTTAGAATTGAATGGGCTCCAAAAACACCAGATTGTAATATTATTATTGTAATAGAACCATACAGTGGTTTGATAATAATAATTTAAACCTTATAAAAGTTCGCATTACCTAATGTGAGGGATGTTAGTTCACTTATAAATGTAAATAGTGAAAATTTGAGTTAGTGGAATCGACAAAGTTCCTTGGTATACACTAGATTCCCGACTGCAATGGGATCCTCATATTGATAACTTGTCAAGTAGACTGAGTTCTGCAGCATTTGCTGTTAAGAAAATTAGACTGTTGACAAATGTTGAAACGGCAAGATTGGTATATTTTAGGATTTTTCATAGTATAATGACGGATGGTCTATTGTTGTGGGGTTCTGCGGCTAGCATTCAAGATATTTTTATTCTACAAAAGAGAACTGTCCGCGCTATTTATAATTTACGGTCTAGCGAATCTCTCAGAGAAATATTTAAAGAAATAAATATTTTGACTGTTGCCTCTCAATACATCTATGAAAATATTATGTTCGCAAGATAACATTACGATTCCTTCACAAATAAAAGTAGTGTTCATAATCTTAACACAAGAAATAAAAATAAACTTGCCGTTCCAAGCTTTAGACTTCAGAAAAACCAGAGGGTCATTACTGGGTAAATGCATTGCTATGTTCAATAAAGTTCAACAAAATGTACTTGATCTACCCATAAATAAATTTAAAATTCATGAAAAGAACATAGTTATGAGCAAAGGCTACTATAAAGTTGATGATTATTAGCATTGGCCTTGTTCTATAACGACTAATTATACTCGTATGTACAAACTATGACCTACAGACTTTGAAAGTTGTATTTTTATTGTGATAATACATATTATTTTGGCAATGACATAATTTTGTAAATGTCATTACTTATGATAAAAAGCTGGTAAGTTTCTTTCGCTTGTTCTTCTTGTCAGCTAATAGACGTCCTGAACAAGTGGTAGGGGAAAAAGAAATTTTGGACGATTCAAAAGTGTTTGTTACAAGCTTACTTGAATAAAGATATTTTCATTTCATTTCATTGATTTAAAAAAATCTTTCACACAAGAGAAAGCTTTATCATTTGCGTATGACATAGACATAGCCAGTAACAAATATGTTTAAGACATTCACGCAGGTAACATAGATATTTAAGCGGACGAAGTAGGGGGAAAACTGCTAGTCGTTTCATATTTTCTATAAATTTAAACACAACATGCACACTCTTGCCCTTAAATTCAAATTTTAATTTAGTTTATTATAACTAGATTTCAGTCTATTAACGAAGGTTTGTGAAACTCAACAGAATAACATTTCTCAGAATTTAATTACTTAAAGTAATTTCTAAATTCATTTTCAAATTCTCCTGATGAGGCAATTACTGTATTTTTAAGAAATTTTTCTCGATTTCCATTTATATTCGTAACTATGAGGCTATACAGCGTGTTTGGTAATACCTGTATAATCCCGAATATGGCACATACGGTATGATGAATAGAACCCAGAAAAATGATAACTAAGTAAAACCCAGCACATGACCTAGATATTCAGCTTTTTTTCTTCGAAGTAAAACTGTACGCTGACAACCCTAAAAACAGCTGTTGTGTTGTATTTGGTCATCGACTCCATGTGCCGAACTAGTTTAAAAAATAACAGAAGTTAAATAAATCTAAATATAAATGCCTAGAATAAATATGCATCTGAGAGTAATTTATTATTTCCAAACAAAGAAAAAGTTAGTAGTAAATGACTTTTAACCATAAAAAAACACTAATTGTGATTAACGGTGTTTCAAAAACTATTATTAAGGAAACTTCTCTAATAATACAGTCAAAAAAAGAAATTGCAAATACTTTGATTGAAGTTCAATATCTGCACCATTGCTCACATTAGTCTATGCAAGAAGGAGCGACAGAGACATAAAATCGACGACGATGTGTATTGAGAAACTCGGGTTTCTGATGTGTCAGTAAGGTTCTGTAGATTATTTGCTTTGAAGTTTTGTTATTTTTTTCATAAAGCCGTGTTATTTTTACGAAACAATAAAATACGGACTTACACAATGATATTAATAATCTAAGTATCTCGCTTATTCTTAGTTTAAATGATAATTAAATAAAGGTTAGTTGTAATGGAAAGGTCTAATAATAAATAATATTTCTTTTCTAATTTAATCAATAATTTTTATGCCTTATAATTTTGTTAATGACTTGGTCTTAAATTAGGTCTTTTTTTCTTTTGTAACCGTGAAAAGCGTAAATAAAATTGTAATAATAAGTAAACAGCCTAATTATTAATTTCGTCAGTAAAAAATGGTATGATAAGTTACTTTGTGATTTCATTGTTTAATTTAATAAAAAAATAATGATTTTTTGTTAGGTAGGTTACGTAACACAGAATTTGATGACGCGGGACCCTAAATCGGGCACTTTCGGGCACGCGTCAGTCGTGTCCGTGACTTTCATCGGCGTACTTGTGAGTTTTCAGAATTTAGAAGGTCAACTTACGTTTTCGTTCTTTCGGGACTTTTGGTTTGTTTTTCATTCTCGTTCTGTTTACCTGTGTGTTATGTTTGTGTGCGGTCAGTGCAATGAATTCGTACTCAAATGACTTATATTACGAGATGATAATGTGTGGCGGTGCTTGTGACGGTAATCTTGCTGCGGATCGGCGGCGTTATGACGAGCGCCACGTGTCAGGAAGATCTGAAAACCATCGACGTCTTCCTTCTTACCGGTGATTCGCGGCACTTGTGAATCGGTTACATACAACTGGTTCATTCCATAGTGTGCCACAGGTAGGCCGGCCGAACACCTATTCCATCGAGACAGAGGATATGATTTTACGTCGAGAGTAACACGACACGGTCTGTGTCGAGTCGAATGGAGATGTGTGTTTTATGCGGTGGCCGGCACATCGAGACCCTGGACTGATATAGTGGATGTGAAGTGTAGGTAATGTTGTCAAGTAAAAGCTGAAAGAGTGATTAGAACGCTGTAAGTATGTACCTGTTTAATCTTAAATTGTTTTAATTACAAGTTAACTCATACGTAGTCGAATGCGCGTCGGCGACATCAAAATGTATTCTAGGAAACGAGAGAGTGAGAGGTAATGAGAGAGAGAGAGAGAGAGAGAAAGAGCGAGTACGCCGGGACGGCACGTATATGCTTACAGGGTTGTAGCATAGTAATTGAAAACAAATTGTTCAAATATTCGTATGAAAATATCAATTTACGTGAAATTGTATCAATTGTGTTCTTTGTGCTAGGTTGTATGGCCATGTTTCGGGATTATACAGGTATTACCAAACACGCTGTATATTGTTTAGCTTGAAGTAACAATAATATGGATATTTAATAAAGAATTTTTGAACCATATTATTTTAATTACATTTGACTTGACTAAAACATTAGCTTTTCGCCAGGCAACTGTTTAGTAAAATAAATTTATTTATATTATTATTATAAATAACTATTATTAAAGTAAAAATTCCAAAGCGGAATATCAAACGAATACTAAAAATGACATTGTACCTTGTATAATTTTTGTTAAAAAATGTTTTACGAAAAATTGTCCTCCACTTATTTTAACACCTAAAGGTTAACTGGCAGAAAATGCCTCAGGCATTAAGTCCGCCTTTGTTCGATTATGCATAAAGAATTAAATAAATAAATAAAATGAACCATCTCGATAATCGGCCCATAGATCATATTCCGTAGATCGTAGTCTCGTAAATCGTAGTGCCGTAGACCGTAGTCCTTCCAATCGTAGGATTTTAAATAGAAAGTTAGTTTGAACCTTAATTTCTTGAAATTTAAAAACCTTAACGATATTAGTTGGCATCATCGCATATCAAATGCTTAATGTGGTTGCTTTAAATTTTTCATCATTCGCATAATACGACAGTGACAAATTAAACAGTACAATCTACTTTACATGAAAAAGTACCTTAAGACACATATTATATCTCATGCCTTTTACGTCCCCACTGCAGGGGTTCAGGCCTTCTTTATGTTATTAAGGAGGATAGGCCATGACCCTCCACGCTGGCTAATGCGGATCAGAGAGTATTGCAGTCAATGCAACTGGGACCAACGGCTTAACGTGCATTCCTAAGCACGGAGTAACTCAAGATAATAATTTTTTGGTCACCAATCAGTGACCGCCCTTGGAGAAATTTACTTAACAACAACGATCGCGGGCTGGGCGCTTATCCACTACACCATCGAGCTATATACAAAGGCGCATATTTAGTATGTTTTTAAGAATATGAAAGAGAAAAAAAATAGTTTAATAATCTCACTAAAAATCCGTGATTATTCTCGCTTGTAATATTAAAGTCTGATCTGTTGATATGAAGACGATGCAAGTTAATGTTTAAAAACTTTCTATGGAAACAATATGGTATTTAAATATACATAAAATAAGCTTTAGAAGGTTTTAGAAGGTTTCAGATGTCTAGTAGGTTGAAAAGATGGCGGCAGGCCTCTAAGTTTTCCAAGACAAGATAAAATACCTAATGATATGGTGCCTAGTACCAACAGTACTGCGGTTAACGTTCTTAAATAATGAACATACACACAGCAGACTAAATTTATTAGCAACGTCTTAAAAACAAAATAATGAACATACACACAGCAGACTAAAATTCTTAGCAACGTCTAAAAACATAATGCTTCTATTTAATGAGCGTATTTAATGCAAAATAAACAATCAAAACCTTCTACTACATAATATTACTAAGTATATATAGTTTTAACCAACTGGAAGCTCACTATGTGTTAATTGCACCCCCGAAGCCTTAGGGAAATTAAGATCATGTTTTCCTAATAACCATGTTACAATATGCTTTGGAGGTATCAATATTTAAGTTTCCTTGTAATACTTACATATTATCTTTTTTTAAGAAGTACGTATAAAGTTTGGTTTCTTGAAAGCAATAACAATTGAAAAACCCCTTTTTTGAAAACGGATTTGAGTCAATTTATTTTTCTTGTTGTGAAATAAATAGTAAATATAACTTAAAAACGTATTTATTTTAGTATCAAAAGTATAAAAAAAAAAAACAAAATGTAAATGACATACTGTTCATAGTTTTAATAAGCAACTATGTATGCTCTGACGGAAATTTCCTGCAAGTGGCAAATAACCATTGCACTGAAACGTAGAAAGCAATCTCGACCGTATTTTATAGAAAGAAGGTCAGTATCAGAGCGTACAATGTCGCAGATAACTTTGAAAATTATTTAGTAGTTACCTTGAAAGTAAAAGCGAAATACTTTTTTCATTCAAGTTACAGATCTTTGAATCGCGAAAACGAAAGTGTCAGTAAAGAGGTCTTAGTTTATTAACAAAACTTTTTGGCGTCAAATTTATGATACAACATTTAAATGTAATATTCGAAATTATTGAATCAAACACAAACAATCAAAATTTTTAATTTGGATAATCCCTTCAAGAAAAAAAATTTGCAAATGCTCGACTGTAGTTTCGACGCAACTATATAACAGACAATACAAAAAGTGTGCGAATACAAAATTTAAAAATAAATAATGTCTGGGTGTGGCCGCGGAAGTGGCATCAATACCAGATGATGCCACCCGCCCAACCTGTAGAGTCACCTGCCGCCCACAACCTGTTACACCCGAGGCATCGCGTTCGCGGGTCACCACACCGGACGACAGTGAAATATAACAAAAAATAACAGTAATAAACATAAATAACTCACCCGGCGCATTACCCGCAACGAGAAAGAAGAGGTCTTCATATTTATAATTTACCTTCTTTTGCACACCAAAATAAATATAAATAGCCAATACACTTAACACTAAAATAGAACAGCTCAAAACACTACTATATAAAAAAATGTAAAAATGCAAATTCTAATATTATCCAAAAAAAAAAAACAAATGTTTTATGCCTATATTTTTTTCTTGATTTTGTTGTTTTTTTTACTGTAGATGGTTGCAGGGCGGGTGAAGCAACGGACGGCTTATACGCGACTGATTACTTGCCCAAGTCGTAGGAACAGGGTGAAAAGGATATATACGACCGCTTACCAACTAAACGTTCTATGCGCGAAAGTCTGCGAGCGAAAACTCCCATTGTACTACCGCAAAAAGGTTTATTTTCTAACAAAGACTGATTGCGGCTTTTGAAGGATTCCTAACACTGTCCCGCTCTCGCTCTCGTCTGGTTGGACGGAATACAGATACAGGATAAATTGAATTTGAACCTTCACCTATAAACATTTTCATCTCAAACGATTTTCGATTACATTCCTTTTATACTATATTCATTACTGAGCTTCAACCTTGCTCTTTTAAATTCTCTTACAAACTCCGCAATGGACAGACATATAGTTGTGTGGAAATTAGCATCACTTTAAAAGTAGTTTTGCTTTAATCGTCTTAAGTTATTATTGCTGCAAGGATTCTAAGTTACAGAGACGATAAAAGTCTAGATTCTAAATTATGTTAGCTTGCTACCCTGAATATTTTTAAAACTTAAAAAGAAATTAATTCTTAAAGCGGAAATTATCAATCCTTAGTCCAAATTTTCGTTTTTCAAATCACCTCTTTTAATTATAGTATAAATTTTATTTAAGTACAGTGTTAGCCAATTTCAAAAGTTGAGGGAACTTTCTTTGGACTGAATACTTTTTAAAATTTTTGAAAGATGAATCTTTGTCTGGTTTAGCAATTCAAAAAAAAAACAAGAGTATTTACCTTTGTCACAGAAAAATTGCGTGATATGGAATACCAATGGAAGTCTGCTTTTTTAACATAAAATAAAACTAAGAAAATATGAAATTAAAAATTGGAAAATTTATAATATATATTTTTTATTATATTTGGGAAACAAATAATTTTTATAATAAATACAAATGAAACGTTTTAAAATAACACATTAATCACTAAAGTTTCCACTAATCGTTTTTACAATAAACATGTCACTTTTCACATTAAATTATTATCATTTGATTTAATTTTCATTGGTCACTAATAAAAAGAAGCTATAATATCAACAGTTAATATTAAAGTTACACAATTACAATATTCAAATTAAATTAATTATTAAATAAAATTAAGACTACATATTTATTATTCTTAATACAAAATGCTTAAAAAATCCACTTGGTCCCTGGCACCCTGAGATGGGAATCGAACCCACGACCTTTCGCAGTCCGGGCGACTGCTCTAACCTCTGAGCTACCAGGCCCTAACAGGACTGACGAATCTTTCAAGCACTTGTTACTTTTCGCTACTACAGAGCGTATTCTCGTCAATGTTCAGGCATCCACCCAAACAGCCGAAAGAAATATTGTTACAAATATTAAAAACTTTCGATAAAGATGAGAATTTTGTTCTAATATTATAATTTTTAAGCATTTTGTATTAAGAATAATTTTCAGTATGGCATTGTGTATGCAAAATTAATCAAAATATATATTTATTTTATATATATATATTATATAATAGCTCAGTGGCAAAGTGGATAAGCGCCGCGGCCCGTGATCGTAGTCGTTAAGCAACTTTCGCAGGGGTCGGTCACGGGATGGGTGACCAAAAAAAAATTATTATCTCGAGCTACTCCATGCTTCGGAAGGCACGTTAAGCCGTTGGTCCCGGCTGCATTTGCAGTCGTTAATACCCTCCAATCCGCATTGGGCCAGCGTGGAGGGTCATGGCCCATCCTCCTTAACCATCCATAAGGAAGGCCTGAGCCCCTGCAGTGGGGATGTAAAAGGGCTGGTGATGTGATGTGGTGATATATATTTCTTACAAGTTTTTTTAGAGAAGTAATTGTACAATTAAAAATGTCAATGTAGTTAAATTTCATGTCATATTCTTTACAAGATCTATAAACAAAAATATTTTCTGAATAATTACTTTTAGTTAATCGGACAAAACAAAGCTTTTTAGACCGTGACCATATCCGAGGGCACCTTATATTAATATTCTGCAATACAAAATTCGAGTCAACGTGAGCTTTTAAAATCGTATACAAAAACATTTGATCCCTCTCTAAATGACGATCGAGTAAAGAAGGAATACGAATAGGTAGTTACTCGATCGTTTATCGCCAGCAGATCTAAATTAGAGGTGCCTTTCAAATTTTCTGTTGAATTTTTCAATTACGTCAATAAACACTTTATAGTGTGGATTTCACACTGTCGATGCGTACTCCAAACCAGATCGTACGTATAAATTAAACAATAACATTAGTAGAGTAGAGTAGCATTTAAAGTCCCGTCCAGTCCTCAAGACAAAGCCAAGCATCTGATACGCTTTCGTAGTTATGTATTCAATATGTGCATTAAATGTTAATTTGTCATCTAAATATACGCCCAAATCTCTCACCATACGCACTCTTTTGACACCACAGGTGGGTATTTCTATGATTTCGTGCAAATCGCATGTCCGTGAATTTTTTGGCAAATCTTATCACTCTAAAAGCCTAAAAATAATTTTAATTTATAAATAGGTTGTTTATCTATTTCTGCCATATAGAATTAAAGTTAATCGTGCCGAATTACTAACTGAAAATAATATTTTAGTTGCTTAAATTTCATTACCTTCAGCGTCCTTTTTGTGACGAGTTAGAAAAACATTTTTTATTAATTATACATCGAGGTTTTTGTTGCTTCTTATTACTTGAAGTACCTCAAGTATAGAATAAGGAATTTAAACAATGAAGCACACGTTGTAATAATGTTAATATTTAGACAAACTGTGATAAAAACAATTTGTCCGAAAAAATATTCCATTACCTTCAGCCTAGTTTGAAATATCAAAAATCATACTGTATATGCATCGTACCTGGATGGCACATCTACCTCCCACCGTTCACTTGCCAGCCCGTCGGCCAGCAATGACGAACGGGGCAGGGCGTGTGTAAATTTTGACGCTACTGCTAAAAAAGATCGGCAAGTACGTGCTTCAACCAGTTTTGATTTCATTACCTACAGCGGATTGTTCATGTAAGTAGTAATAGTTTTTTTATGCTTTTGGTCTGGAAGCATTTGTTATTTGTATATTCATATTTCTTATTATTATTAAGTACGTAAATCTATTAATTACCGAGCAAGATCAAAAACAGTTTAAAAAATTCATTACCCTCACTTTCATTACCATCAATTTCCTTCAGCTATGAAGGTGACGGTAATGAACTTAAAAATGAGGGTAATGAATTTTACGTTTAGTTATATTTGATATTATCTGTAGTCTCATAAATATGACATATAGAATTGATTGCACTTTTGAAATACCTACTTACAAAGATGATTGAAGTAACTAATGGCATTTCAAGGCCTTAAAGACATCTGTTATTTTAATAACTACTTATTTAGACCATTTTTTAGATACCTCTTTCTCGACACCAAACCATTTCAAGAAAGAGTTTCGTTTATATATTAAATGTCTTTTCACAACGTTTCCTATTGTCTTGGGCATTAAACAGCGTTTTTAATGAAAAGTTTGACATTGTTGACATGCATTCAATATTTAAAGAAGTTATTTAGATGCTGTCTGTCAGTTTTGAAAAAAGTCTAATTAATAAGTTATAAAATTAATCTTTTGCTATGCTACACATAGATTTTTCAGAAAATTACTCCGTCAAGTTTAATGAGGAGATACAAAGCTATCGTTTCGGCGGCAGTCGATTGCAAATAACATCGCACACTGCGGTAGCTTATTTAATTGATCCAGAAACTGGAATCACGAAGACATACAGCGTTTACAGTGTCAGCAAATGCAACAGACATGACGCCAGTGCTATATGGGCACATCTCATACCGCTACTAGCCTACGTAACAGAAATATCACCTCTGATTGATACAGTACATTTTGTATCTGACAGTCCTTCTAGCCAATATAGGAATCGCTACATTTTCTTCGTTATTAGCCAACTGCAACAGGATTTTCCACAGTTAAAATTTGTGACCTGGAACTATTTAAGTCGGTGCTGTCCTAAAGAGAACCGCAGATCAAATTATACGGATTGGTTATGATATGGCACAATGGAAGACTTTTTGAGCTTATTCAAAACAAGGTGAAGAATATCAAACTTCTTTCTGTCTCACAAGAAGATATTGATGAGAGAAAATTTCCCTCATCGGTTCAAGGATTTTGTGGAACAATGTCTGTGCATCAAGTACTTTGGTCATATAACAAGCTTCGAACAACTTTCCAAAAACTTGGATTTATGAACGTAACTTGTGTTTATGAAAATATCGATGCTGAATATCTACAAGATTTCGTAAATGAAAACACGTCGAACGATGTCCTTCGAGAAGTGACAAATCCTCGAGCTCCTACTCCTACTAATTAATTCCAGAATAGATTAACCGCTGAAGCTCCACAAAATATGATGGCTTCTTCAAGTAAGAGCCAAACATAATAACGAAATCACCATACTCTCTGATGTGAAAGTACATTGGACCAACACTACCTTTATTGGTGAAATGAACTGAAGAAAATGAAATGAAGAAAACAGGAAATGCAAATTTTCAACTTGATTTCGAAAAGTTTATTTCTAGAAATGTAGAAGAAGTAGCAAAAAATGAACAAGCTAAAGAACAAAATAATCCTGATGATATTTCAGAAATTGATAATGTAAAAAAAAGTACGCATAAAGGATAGAAATGTGAAGAAAAAGTATTTTGACTATTTGGATGAAAGTAGCAGTGAAGAAGAAATATGTAAAGAGGACAGAATTGTAAAGAAAAACTCACGTATTTTTTCATTTTTTGATAATTCTGATGAAAGTATTTTTTAATTTACCAAGCGAAAGAATTGATATTGTGCGAATTAAGAATTAGTTTTTGTTTTTGTCGTTTATCATACTTACATATTTATTTATATTCATAAGAAAGATTATTTGATCTGTTCAGTTTGAAACCCTGTTATATCTTTTAGCGGTATAATATAGGGCTAGCTAGAACTTTAGTGATTTCGAATCAAATGTCAAATAATATTACCAAAAAACAGTACATTTATATTTCATTAGTATCTATTTATAAAATTAATTTACTCTTTAATTACAATCATATCTATTTAGTAAAATGAGACTGATAAGAAACTAAACTTATTTGATTTGTAATAAGCGATTGTTTTTTGAGTAAAAAGTTTATTTCCTATAGGTATTAAAATACAAATGTTGGAGTATTTTATGGTAAATCTCTTTTTTAGTTGTTACATTTACGGGAAAAGATACCAAAGTTATTTTTTACTTTTAGGGTTTTATAATTGAAAGATTAAAGATAATAATTAAATTTAAAGAATTTTGTGAAATGGTTTGTTTTGTTTAAATTGCAAGAATTATATGTTTTGTTGTTTTCTTTTTAATATAATATAAAATGAATATTCACATAAATAAATTGATAGTAAAATGATTATGTAAAACTACTATATTTTTTTTTACATCGACATTACGAGCCATTTCGTTTAATTGCCTAGTCTCTGATTTCATTACCAGCAATTTTTTTTCATTACCTTAATCCCCAATTTCATTACCAACTGCACAGTTTTCATTACCATCATATGTATATATTTTAATTAGTCAATATCTATTCATTTAATGCGTATAATTTTGTCTAAATCACATGCATATGTTATATTCTTGATAAAGATTGTTATGAAAATTGAAAAACAGGTATTTAAAATTTTCTCACAAAACTGTCAGATTTGCACCAAATGATAGAAATACCCAGGTACACTTTCAAATTTTTGTTTGTTTGTCCGTCAGGTAGAGTGTTAAAAAATATTATACACGCATTTTTTTATTTTTTTCGTAATCATAAAATTACGGCGTTACATTGAGTTGAAATTTCGCATGATGTCACGTTAGAGTACGTTTTCTACTCAACTGTGACGTAGCGAGCCCCCACTCCTCAACTTTAATGCCTGTTATCTAAGCTATTTCTTGTTAAATTGAAGTAAAAAAAAATACGTATCAAATTTTTTTCTATTATCTGACTGACGGACTAAATAGAATTGCATTTTTTTTACCCAGTCATCATCCCTATTTATGGGTTTGAGTTTACAGAAAAAACAGTATAGGATTATATAAGAAATGCAATACTATGTTTAGGATTCAGAATTGAATAATTCTGTTAACAATACACACGCAATTGATAAAGGATCCTTAATTATATATTTGATCAATTAAGCATTTACAATGCTATATTGGAAAATATTCTTAATGAAATGCTTTAAAAATCCACTTAGTCCCTGGTACTCTGAGATGGGATTCGAACCCATGACCGACGACCGTTCGCAATCCCAGAGTACCAGGTACAAAATGGATTTTTAATACATTTTTCATTAAGAATAAAAAAAATTTTTTTTTTCTTATTTCGAGTAAAGTGCTCACATAGTATATTGCAAAGTTTAAAAAATATATCTCATGTTGCATGCAAGAAATCTACGTTAGTAACTCTTCTATTGTGTTTCGAAGCACTTATAAAACTTCTTTTTTGTTGTATGATTATAACATTAATAAAAAAATTATAAAAAAAAATAATAATTTAAAATGAATCCATTATACTGATTCATTTAAGTATATAACTTACTTTCCGCCAACAACGCCTTTGTCCGCGTGGTCATTTTTTATACAAATAAAACTTACTCTTGAATCGCTCTGTATATTAATGTGTAGTTTGAAATATCTTTAGAGTACAGACAGTGGGAAGCAACTTTCACTTATATATAAAATATTAGTATCTAAATAAATAATAAATAATTTCGTTATTGGCAATATTACTCTTTGATCGGTGTATCTACATTAGTCTTTTATATTATTGTAATTTTTTGGACGTCGTCCGTTGTTTTGCCTAGTGAATCTTATTCCACTGTTTTGCCTAGGACACCAAGTTTTATTGAACCGACACTGACGAGAAGCTTACCATCAATGTTCAACTAAAAGTGTAATTTATTTTTAAATTTAGTCTGTTATGTATTAAGTCTATTGCAATACCCTAGGTCATTTACTGACACTGAAAACTGTTGAAAACTTCGCCACAGTTATGCAAAAATAATAAATAAGTACCTAGAAGTATAGAGAAATAGAAAGATAGATAAATTAATTCGTAAAAAGTTATAATGGCATTAACTAGGTCCACCAGTTACAAACTTTACTTGTGGAGTTTCGGTCCAATTTGTTAACTTGCAGCCGTAACTTAATTTCAAATGCTTGTATACACGGCCTGATGTTGGTTGGCACATTATGCTAAACATCTTCAATTGATGCCGAACTCTACACAACAATCTGTTAAAGTTCAAGTGCATTTTGACATCTGTACTATTATTATAAAGCGGAAATATCTAATTGTTTCTTTGCATTGAACAGCCTTATTACAGGATCTATTTTAAAATTTCTTTCATCTAAGCTACGTCATAAACGGGTGACATAGGCTATAAAAGTCGCGGAAAAAACGCCTAGCATACTTTTGACTGCATACAGAATTGACAGTGAGTTTACACTAGTATAAATATTAAATAATTTGAAATGCCATGAACTTTATAAAATACCAAAATTACGATTTATTCTCTCGGTTGAGTGGCTCGCATGAGTTCGATTCTCGATCGGGTCAATGTATAAAATGAACTTTCAGTTTTATCTCGGATCTGCGTAGGGCAGAGTACCACAGGGTTCTTGGGGTGGAGGGAGGTTGGATCCGGTGAGCTCCTTACCGGATCCCGAGTCCTCCTCCCCGATAGGGTACTCCGCAGCGGGTTTACCGTATATCTTTAACGTCATTCGTACACTCGTCGTACGTCGTACACTCTTTAACGTCATTTTGAAGACGGGAGTTGGAGAACCCTGGTTTAAGGCTTAAGGTGCATTTCCCTTACGTTATCAAAAAAAGGTAGTACCTACCTACGTTTTCGAATGCAGTGTTGCCCGTCATGCGGGATCAGTGCGGTTTTATGGAGCCAGGACCAAGAGATAAATCTTTCAAAGCACAGAGGAGCTCGAGATAACAAATTTTTGGTTATCCATCCGGCTCGGCTAACCATACTTGTTAATCATTGGAATATCGTCCCTATTTTATTCCATAGAGAAGGATTGTGCCCAATATTAGGGACAGTAATAGGCTGATGATGGACGCTACATTATTTCTAAGACAGTACGAAGTTACCAACCAACGTCAGATAGTCTATACTAATATTATAAAGAGAAAAGATTTGATTTTTGTTTGGCTCCTATACTACTGGGCCGATTTGCTAGAAAAAATATGCTATATTTTTTCCCGAAAAACAGCAGATAACGGGATGAAAATGAATGGAAGTTCGTATAGGGAATTAAAACTTTATTATAGCAACGATTGTTTACTATTCAATTTGTCTTTGTAATTACATTGGTGTCGTGATACGAAATCTTATCCAAATGAATAATTAAACAGTTCCCTAGGCAGCATGTGGGCGAAACGGAAAGCTGGTGTTAAATAAAGGAGACACTAAGGCATTCTTTAAATAAGTATTTCTATAAAATATTCAAGTGGAAATATGCAGGTAATATCGTTTGACAGACGAGGGTCTCGGCACACGCTTTCCTTTCAGAATATTACTCCCGGTGAGGGCTGGCAGGTGTTTATTAGGCAAGTTTAGTGTAGGTATCTACTTACAAATGTTTTCGAGTAAAGAATGAAAATATTCTATTCTACATTATAGAAGAGTGATTCCCTAAGTGGTCCAAGTGGACCCCCTGGGGTCAACGAGGGATTCAACAGAGGTCTTCACATTTTGGACGAATTTTAGGAATATGGTAAAAATGTGGGGGTCCACCGAAACCAGTAATTTTTTTAAAATGGTCTACAAGAAAAAAATCTTTGGGAACCTCTATTCTAGAGTAACTCGGTGGCATAGTGGATAAGCGCCACGGCCCGCGACTGTTGCCGTTAAGCAACTTTCGCAAGGGCTTGTCGCGGGATGGGTGACCGAAAAATTATTGTCTCGAGCTACTCCGTGCTTCGGAAGGCACGTTAAGCCGTAAGTCCCGGCTGCATTTGTAGCCGTTAATACCCTCCAATTTTTGGCCCCATAGTAGAAAATAATAGCCCATCCTCGTCTTTAACCATCCATAAGGACAGCGTGAGCCCCCACAGTAGGGACGTAAAAGGGCTGATGATGAATAAAATGGATAGCGTATTTACTTACTCTGAATTCAAGATATCGCCAAATGTAGTTTTTCTCAATTGCGTTCATAATTTCTGTTAGTAAACTAACTTCGACCTTCATCGTGCGCAATGTATGAATAGATAATATAATATAATAATAGATAATATAATAATATAATATAATAGATTGGTTTCCGATGCCAAACATCGCCTTTACATCAATACGACGCAAAATCGCATAAGTTGAAAGTTAAGCACCACATTTTAATTCCTACTATCCACCAGCGGCTTTGCCCGCGTGGTCTTGTATTATTACTTTATAACCTTCCTCTTTATCCATTCTAAATGTTGATAATACTAATAAAAATAATACAATAAGAGAATTTTAAAAATACTCACTTTCTTTTTTATTTTCTGAACCAACTGAAAACGCTAGACCAGGATAAAAAAATATGCAACATCATAACATGCGGACGGAGGCATGCCCAGCACAGAGAGACTGATTTATTGTTCAATTAGTAATCACTAATAGGGTTCCCTTTTTACTCTTTAGGTATGGAACCCTAAAAACGACCAATTTTTAATCTATCAATCTTCAACTTAAACTTACAGCTAACAAATGGTTACTTCAACATATTTCCATTAAAACACGCCCTCGACGTTTATTCTCAATGATTTTACAAACCCTTTGTTGTCCATTTTTACGAAGAAAATATGAAGAAGGTATTCGAGCATTGAATGAGTATCTCGTTTTAAGTAAGCGTTCAAGGGCTTGCTACTTAAAAGACCGTTTAGTGCAAATAAATAGCAAATTGATAGTCAATTTAAAAAAGAAATGTTCAAATAAAGTATATTAAATGTAGACAAATATTAGCTCAAAAGCGCAATGGTTAACGCGCTTCGTCATCGGTAAAGAACTAACTAACATTTTGAACTCTAGCATTAATGTATTACGGTTTAAAACCAAATGGAATAAGTTACTAGTTTACTTTATGTGCTGTTGTTTGTACAATCGAAATGTATAAATTATTCTTATGTTCAAATATTTAAAATTATTCCGCCTCATCATTCAACAATTGTCTACGTTCATTATTAAAATCAATAAATAATTTCTTTAACAGGCAGTTGCATAAACTTCCATTAAATCACTAGTTATTACTATTAGTAGTTAATCACTACTATTAGTAGTTCTCAACATTACCCATACAAATTTGACATTCATTAGAGCTTAAAGGCATCATTAAACCTTAAAGGACGTTTGTGCAACAGACCGTAAGTTGCCCGGATTGCGAAAGGTCGTGAGTTTGAACCCATCTCAAAGTGCCAGGACCAATGTGGATTTTTTAAGCATATTTCATTAAGAATATTTTTGCGAAATTGATCAAATATAACAGTTGACAATTTTCTTTTATTTTATTGTTATGTATAAGTAGATATAGATACCTACGCGGCTGCGTCCGCGTCATTATAGTGAATAAAGAGCAGTGCGTTGACAGCCGTCTAGTGTTTCACTCGTACCTTGGATCCGCATATAAAACATTTATAAATAAATAGTCCATTAATATCTGAGAAATAATTGAGAAGTAACATCATAACTGCGATTAAATGTTTCGAAACTGCTGCTAGTCGACCAAAAACGCTCCCTACAAATTCACGGCACAGTGCAATGGTAGCAAATTTTTGTTGGATATATTCCCTACTTTTTTCAAGTTTTCAAATTTTATGGCAGTGCTTTGGAAAAAAGTTAATATTTTCCAAAGCACTGCCATAAAATTGGTTTTATTAAATATTAATAAGTTGAAAAGGTTCATATTTTCCGAACATATAACAAAAATCTGTATTTCAATTGATTGTTCATTTATCATAAATAGAAGTTTGACGAAAAATCTGTATATCCAATATTGAGAAATGCTCTTTTCGCTTTTCATCTTTAATCTATGAAGCTTTGTCGATAATCTCTTTGAGTAGATAAATCTCTTCTAAAATTAGTTCAAGTAAAATCCAACAATCATCTTATAGCGATCAATTCATTAAATATGATCGAATGCCGCCTTTTTTTATTTCATTAATCTACTTTATAGTATCGGAATTTCTTCTTTTCGTGTAACATATTTATCGAAATATATCCTTATGGAAATTCGATAACGCCAATATTTTTTGTGAGGGCTGCGATTATAGATTATGAAAATCTACCGCAGAATGGTTCGCACGTCAGTTTCCCGCCGCAGAATGCCCTATTCGGATCAATGTAGAAAATGAACTTCTCTTTATTGTCTCGGGTCTGAGTGTTGTTGTACCTTTATTGTCTCAGATACTACATAATCTATATGTGGAAACCTATAATTAGCTTATTGTTTGTTATGCCATAATCTATCTTGTTTAATTAGCTGTTGGTTTTCCAAGATAGATAAATAGATAGATAGATAGATACGGTGGCTTTAGCTACTCATCTTGGAATCTGAGCAATGTATATGATTTTTCTTTTAAACTATCACGCTGCATTATTAAATACTAATAATACCGGGTATTAGAGAAGTATTTAATGTATGTGATGTTTTCTAATATTGATTTAATTATTACGTAAAGGCTAGACATTGGATGGGTGACCGAAAATATATAATTTAAAGCTCTATGTTTATCAATCTATTAGTGCTGCTCCTAACTGTAGTTCGTAACATCCACCAATCCGCACTGGGTCCACATATTGGATTTTCGTCTTTAATGTAATATTCACGGGGGAACCCTGACAGTGATTGTGGGTACATTGATAAAGGAATATTATTTACCTAATGAATTAAAAATTGTTTTCTATATATATTATTAGTATTATTGGCTAACGCCATCGGTCTGTGACATGGTTGTTAAGCAACTTTCACAATTGTCGGTCAAAGAATGGGTGATCAAAAATTTACTACCTCGAACTCGTATTCTCAGAGCTCACATGTCTCCTGAAACGAAAGATTCGTTTCAGAATTTTCCACATTGAAACTATAGTGATCGTAAATATACCATAAACTAACTAAATAATGGCCATTTGAATACTTGAAATGAGTATTGTAACTGCAGCAAGAATTTTATGTGGGTGCTTCAATATTATATTACTAAGTCATAATGTCCGATTCACTTATGTTAAACCACAGGTTGATACTCTTAAAGGATTGGTAAATTATGAGTTAATATATGTTCATATACTTTAAAATATTTTCTAATATTGTGATGGAAAATGACATCACATTATCAATCTTGACGACTCTGTATGAAAAACTCGTAGAGCGGGGAGCAAAAAGCAGCCATTGCTGAGTTTCTTGCCGGGTCTTCAGGGTACAAGGTCTCCCACTGTAGATTTACGAACCGATAGCATAGTGTTATGACCAGAGGTCGAAATTAGGTAGAGTTATTTATGTACTTGCATCGAAATGTTGATATTAATGTGGACCTTCCCGGGATTTCTTTATTTCTTTCCTTCATTGATGTAAGTTTGGCAACGTCGTGCGTGCAGTAGTTTAAATTGTGTAAAAGTAAATAACTTTTTATTTAAAAATCACGGGAATTTTCTGCTCTTAAAAATTAATCTCGGGATTTGAGGCATATCCACTTTATTCTTTCGCTGTATGAAATCAGTGGAAGTACATAGATAACTTTACCTAATTCCGACCACTGGTTATGACTTTCACAAGTGCACTGTAACATTTTAATTTGATTTGATATATCATAATTATAAAAAATCTAACATCATGCAATCAAGAAGTTATGGGTTTCCAACTCAAAAATAATAATTACATAATTATTTTTTCTTGATTTCCAAGTTTTTGAAAGCATAATGTGTATTCAGCTGCTAACACCCAGTAATCCATACCACATACCTACATCGGTGATATGGTTGATATGGTGTACAAATGATAGTGTCACGCGCATGTTAATGGTGCCTATTAACACGCGCTATATTTATCATTGATATCATTAATAGCTAATGAAATTGACATATTTTTTTGCTCTGAGTTTACAAATGTCGCAATATTTAAGGTTTTCTAGATCACATTGACTATAAGCTGTAGGTAATGACGGATGTAAATGTTGTTAATAAATAAATAAAACAAAATATAAAATATGCAGATAAATTCTGTATTAGGTGCACTATTAATATAGAAACCTACGCGAAAACGTTATAAAGATCTTATATCATTGAGCCTCTTTGCAGATTAGCAAGTAATATTTGACGTTCCGTTAGTTTACAGTAGCCGGACATTTAATATGACTCACACCTTTAATAGCAATCGAAGGGTGGCTTTCACTTAGTTTATTAAGCACGTATTAATTAGAACTAGGTCGTTATAGCACGCCCTCGATGGAACCATTAGAAGCAATTAATTAAAAAATGCAAAAAGGATTGTACCTAGTTACAGTTATTATGCAATTTCAGAGGTGCGGCGTATGTGGAACTAGTTAAGTACCTAGTATGAGTTATTTAAACATTCCTTAGAGATTTACCATTTTGACCACAGAAAACAGGTATTAACGTTGTTTATATCGATAGCACAGTATTAAATGAGTTCAATGTTACGATGGCGAATGTGAAGCAACTTTAGCAATGGTCGATCATCGGATGGGTGACGATAATTTTATTATGTTCTCTGTATTTCGGAAGGTAGGTAAAGCGGTTGAATCCGACTGCGTGTGCTTGCATTAACACCCACCATTCTTTACTGGACCTAAGTGGTGGGTTGGGTAACAACCTCGTATATGCTCGTATACGAATATGATCGCTATTGTTACTAGATTATTTAAGATTTGATTATAACATTTTGATCAAATTTGCTTTCACAATACTGGCAAAATTCTTAAGGTAAAAATACTTAAAATATTCTTGTAAAAAATATTTCTTTCGACTGTTTGTGTGGATTCCCTGAACATTGAGTAGCGAAAAGTAACATGTGCAGTAAAATTCGCCAGTCCTGTTAGGTCCTGGGTAGTTCAGTGGTTAGAGCAGTCGCCTGGATTGCGAAAGGCTGTTTCAGAATGCCGAGAGCTGGTGGATTTTTAAACGTTTTTTCATTAAGAATGAGATTTTATTTTAAGGCACTAAGTTATCTTCAATACTTTATTATACTTTTATCATTGACATTATTATCTTAGCCAATACAAAACACATTACGGGGAGGCACACTGGAGAGCCACCAAGGTACTCAAATGCCACGCGACAACTCGCTCTTATCTGCACTAGGAACCAAACTCATCTTGAGGGATATGCAGACACTGATTATGGCAGCAACGTTATAGACAGACACACAGGTATAGTCTGTATAACGTCTGCTTAATGATGCAACTGTGTCGTGAGACGCAAACAGCGTGCAGTTGCTCTGTCCACCACTGAAGCAGAATATGGCTCTCGGAGAAGCTTGTAAAGAAGCGATATACCTAAAATCCCTTATTAAAGGAGCTTTTAGTAGCGATTCATTCCAATACCATTTACACATACAAAGTGCAATGAAACTCGCACGAATTAGCGCCTTTCATGCTCGTACTACGCACATATATATCAGACATTATTACATCCGTGTCGCACTCGCGTAACACCAAATAAATATTGATAACATTCCCACTAACAATATAATTGCTGGGGGCCAATTCTACTAAATAAATTTTGTTTAAATCGAATCGAAAACGGGTCGAAACCGAACGAAACTACAGATTTTAATGGTTTTTCTATTCTACTAAGTGTCATACGATACAATTCCAGGTAAAATAGAACTAGAATTGTATCGTATGTCACTTTGTAGAATAGGAAATCATTAAAAAACTGTAGTTAAACAATACAGGTTTCATCCGTTTTCGATTCGATTTAAACAAAATTTATTTAGTAGAATTGGCCCCCAGATGTAATAACTAAGTCCTTGACTAGACGTTGTCACTGTTAATGTGTGCAGTCTTTAAGTTTAAGTTAGGTTTGTATTTTGAATTTGTATTTAAAAGTGTATTATATATTTAAGATGTGTAGATGTTAGTTAATAAGTGCACGTACAGTGTAACCTTTTATTTGTATTATTTTCTGTACAGGTATTTTGGATTACCTTAGTACATGGTATCCCTGTTATGGCGAGGTGTTAAACCTACATGGTTTTGAAACAGGAACGCTTTGTATATTCATTTATATCATTTATACATTATATAGCGAATACCCATTCGCTGATTTCATAATAGGACACTTTTTATCCCACTAAACATTTCCCTAAAGTCTACGCGGGCGAAGCCGCTGGCGAAGGCTAGTAAATAATAAATAAATAAAATCCATTTATTTGGGACAAAAGCAAGTTATGACTTCGTCACTTTTTATATCACGTTCTGTATAAAGCTATCAATATAATCTTTTAAAACCTTATATTCATATAAATGTTTTATTTATCTTTATTACAACTAGAAATTTAGTAAAAAAAATTGATCATGACGTTAGCTTTAACTTGGGAACACGGTAGAATATTTATAATATTGTTATAATAATCTTATCTCATAATATTTATTTTTTTATACAATCTAACTTCTAATATTTTCATATAAGCTAACACTATTAAACAACTTTTTAAATTGTAATCTACAAATTTTACAATATATAAAATGGATGATAAAGAAATGAATATTATACCCTAGCAGAGGAGCAAGGTCGTCAGCCATCAGTATTCATACTGGCACCCGAGCGTGACTACCATCACAATCCCTCAAGGCCGATCTGCCTATAACTTTAGCATTTTAAACGAGTAATTTTAATTACAGCTGATTCATATTTTCCAATTAGACTAGACTAAACTTTGAACTTAAAAGCGCTATCACTGTTTTAACAAGTCGCTTATGAAATAAATAAGATGTATACGCAAAATAATAAATAGCAATATTTTTGCTGCCGTAAGAATCATTTGCAAGTGTACTAACTAAATAATAAATTGTACTTCCAATAACCTTTTTAAATAAATCTATATGTCTATCTTACTGCGCTTTATCAGCGGTATTACCAAGACTATGTAAGTTATAATAACTGTAAAAATATTTTCACAGTATAGCTAGTAATTTTCACACCCTTTCAGTATCTGCAAGACCTCCTGCGCACCGCCGAGCACTAATCCACATATATTAGCAGCAAAATTTTCGCAACCACCACTGTACATATTTTTTGCTCTTGCACAGAGCATTTACAAGAGTTCTTAATCTCCTAACCTAATTTCACATTTTTAGCTATGGAGTTAGATCCTGGGTAGCTCAGCGGTTAGAGCAGTTGTCCGGATTGCGAAATTCCGCAAGGTAATGCTTGACCTAACATAAGAAATTATGCTGAGACCAACATGCAGCTTGCATGCATCGCGCTTAACAAATTTCTACGTCAATACGAGGAAATAGCTGTTTATAGCTTAACAGTGCGTTCCTTTTATTTACCTTCAATTCTTCTACAATAGAACTTCATCGATAAGAACAGAACTAACGTGTCTAATCTATATAGGATGGCATTGTAATTGCTATATTTTGATTAATTCACAATGCCATACTGAAAATTATTCCTAATACTAAAAAATCCACTTGGTCCCTTCGCACGAACCCACGACCCTTCGCAATCCGGGTGACTGCTCTAACCGCTGAGCTACCCAGGACCTAACAGGACTGACGAATGATGAGAGGATTTTTTAAGCATTTTGTATTAAGAATAATTGTAAATGCTGTTTGTTTAAGACATATATTTCAAATCGTCTCAACTCAGATTTGACCTTTGCCTGCTGCTATTCTCTAACCACTGAACTACCCAGGACCTAACAGGACTGATGAATTCCATCTCAGAGTGCCAGGGATAAAATGGATTTTTTAAGCATTTTTCATTAAGCATATTTTTCAGTCTAGCTTTGTGAATGCAAACTTAATCAAATCTAATAATACTTTAAGTTTATTCTTTTAGATAAACTTACGTATTCTTACGTTACATTACCCTGCATATATACGAGTATATTAGAAGTATGTAAATTCGTACGCAAATACCCGGAATTTTATAAAAAACGTGAAGAAACAACTTATAATTTACGCAATCGAAATAAACAAACCATAGCAACCCCCCGCTTAAAATTACACTCTACTGGCCCACTGGCAATGTCAATAAAAATATACAATAATCTACCAAACACAATAAAAAACTTAAATAAAGAAAAGATTACATAAAACAAATAAATAATTTATTAACTAAAAAGATTTATTATACCATACAAGAATACCCAAGTGAAAAACTTTAAATACAATCTAATTAAAATAGAATATTCTGCATTTGTATTTTAATTTTAATATCTAATTAATTTAAATATCTGCTAAATGGGTAAGTTTTCAAAACATAAAGTATTAAGTTTATAAAAGAAAGGAAGTACTAGTTACCAATATTTCAAATCAGTATCCTGTGCCCGACGGGGACAATAATGATACTTTTGTTTTTTTTATAAACATCCTTATACTACATTGTGGAATGCAATAAATAAATAAAATGTTTTATGAGATCTTAATAAAGCATATATTTGCACACCTCGACATCTAAAGGTTATTAGGTCAGCGAAGACATAATTTTCTCTATCTTAAGCCGGGCGGCGCGTGACCTACATCTTGATGTTGTCTGATATATGTATGTATAAATGAAAATAATGTAACACCCTGCTGATCGTCCCGGTGGGCTGCAAGGGAAGCTACTGCCATATATCATGACTTTATGAAGGCTTTGCGGAGGTCGACTAGCCGATGGGTGGCACATAGTTTCTAGAAATATGAACTATGTCATATGAACTAATGTACTATCTTATATTTTTCAATCCTTATAACTTAGTTTTAGAACAGGGATGATAACTAAATGTTGTTCGTCTGTCTGTGGAATAGATTATTGAAAAATATTTAAGACATTTACGCCGATATGTTGAGAACATTTTTATACTGTTGTGATGTTGCGAGCTCCCTCTTCTTAACTTCAATGCATATAATCTAAGACCTTTCTTGTTAAGTTAAAGCAAAAAAATATGCATTTATTATTTTTTGACTGACGGATTAAATTAAATTTATTTTGTAACCCAGGCATTCGATTATAACAAGATTATAAGATCCTTATTCGACTATTACAAGATTATAAGATCCTTATTCGATTATTACAAGATTAACGCCCATTTCGTCACTGTTTCAACTACTTTCGAAATTATTAACACCAATCCACCTCCTTTCTTAATTTTTGGTGGGAATATATTTATTTATATATAATTTAAGTCATGTTGCATTCTATTACAGGATCTTTATTGGGTCGTGTAGCTCTTTGCTACTTTTGCATAATAAAGATTAAACTAAAAGCTTAGTTTTTATTGCGCAAAACTAACAAAGAGTACCCGATAAAGATCCTGTTAGGTAGATATGTGAACCGTACGGCAATGTAGAGAAAAGCTTGTTTCGATGAGACCGCAGAATGTAAATGATGATGACAAATATCCCAATTTCCTAGACAGACCTCGAATAAATTAGAATGGCCATCCTCGGTCTCCGTTATTAGCGCGATAAGGATGAGACATCATATGTATAAGACTCTTAGGAATCGTACTATTAGGAATGTTGTCCATCCATCATTGAAGAATATTAAACATGTATTTTTTTTTGCGTCATCAAAAATTACCGAAACTTCTCATACTTATTTCGTTGAGTCAATTTCACCTTTAAATGAAAGTGTAATCTTTCCACTATCTGCCACCCATTATAAACAGTTAGATTTAATAAAGGATTATTCAATGAAGAAGTTTAAAAAAAAATGTAAAAAAAATAGAAGCGGGTATGCAGAAATGTATTTCCTACGTTAAAAAATGGTGACATGTAGTTCTGTTATTTTTTGATTTAGAAACTGCTGGGGTATACTGCTGGGCTTCTCTCTATTAGAATCGAGGTATATAGGTTAGAATCGAATAGAGAGAATGGGACATCGCGCTGGCTCATTGCAGATTTGTGGATATTAACGACTGCAGATGCAGATGACTTAAACGTGCCTTCCGAAGAACGAAAGAGCGCGAAATAATATTTTTTTGGCACCCATCCTATGACTGACCTCTGAAAGGGTTGCTTAACGAATCAAATACGCTAACCACAACTATCTTGCACCTTGCCTCCACAGACACGCCTTAATTACTTTAACAATGGCAATATTACACCAATGGCCAATTAGGACGCCCCCTTAGGAATATATTTTGCTACGTCATGACTACTCTAATACGGGGAATTGGTCGAGTCGTTTGTCAAGTTTGTATCACATGGGTTTCGGGCAAGAAATGTGGTTTCTTCCCACACATGTGCTTTTGTTGCTGACTTTCTTTTGTGGTGAGCGTATGCTGCGCGATATCATAAAGGAAATAATAGTAGCGAAGGACGTATGCGTTAGTTTATCTATAATAATGATATGAAGAGGGATTACGAATTTCGTGAGTTTGTATCTATGGAAAATGTGTATAAAACCTCAACTAAAATTAGAGGTAGGATTACTTTAATAAAAAAAAATATTTAAAAATTCACCAGCACGATTTTTATAGGAAAATTTTATAAATAGGCCACTTTTATAGCATGGTTTTTACATACTACAGTCATATGATATATAATTTCCGCTATCTTTTAAACTACACAACGAATTCTAATACTGTTTTCATCAATATACTATGTGATACTAGAGGAGCAAGCGGGCGAAGCCGTCGGCGGAAGGCTAGTTTACAATAACGGTAATAATTTTTGACACACAATTTGCCATCCTCTGTCTTCTTACGTCGCCTCTTAATTCATTTTTACGTTATCAAAAATAAGACAGATCATAAATGATACAACTTTTAAACAATTTCATCGCGTTTGTATTTAGTTTTATTGATGTTTCGGAACCTTTACAGGACCGTGTTCACATAATAAGTAAAGTCAAACTACTTAGTTCTAAAGCGGTCCGAAGTTGACCATAAAGGTTGTATAATTTGTCTGAAAAACGGCGAATTTTCCATTATCTTTTCCTGTATAAATCGTTAATCCGAAATCTCGACGGTGTCACCGTATCCCTTGCCGTCAGTCAGCATTATATAGATCCATTTATAACTGTCCGAGCAGTATTGTTCCCTAGTAAAATTCACGTCTAGACTGATGGATCGACTAGTGAGCGTATAATAAAGGGAATAAGTATTAACTATATCCTAATTTCATTGTATTAACAATAAATTTGAGTCTATTTTCAAACTACATCGCATTTTTTTAAATTGTTGACGCCGCGTATATCATTAGAGGTCTCTGTAGGCGAATGGTTCGCATGCCGGTTTCAAGGTGTCGCCATTTGAGGAGGTCCCACGGTCGGGTGAATGTAAAAAAATAGGAATTTTCTATATTGTCTCAGGTCTAGGTGTTAACTTCGTTGTCTCACATAGTAATACGAGTGCTTTGGCTTCTCATCTTAGAATCAGCAATGTGTGAGATGGTGTCTTATATTTATTTATTACTAGTCCTTATGTATTATCTATATGTATTATCTACATGTATTATCTATTTAATACAAACTTCACCCCCTATTTGAGCCCCATAGGGGTTAAATTTCTAAAATATATTTCTTAGTGCTCACTTCAAAGGAACCCTTGTACCAAATTCCAAGCTTCTAGATACATAGTTTCGGCTGTGCGTTGATATATAAGTCGGATATAGATTGATTGAATTATTCATATTCTTAAAGAAAAATGCTTAGGCACTCTGAGATGGGACTCGAACCGAGAAGCCACCCGAATTGCGAATATGGGTTCGAGCCCATCTCAGAGAGTCACGGACAAAATGGTTTTTTTAAGCATTGCGGTATAACATTGTGAATGAAAAAATGATCAAATATAATTAATAATTCATACTAAAGACCATTTAAAATCGGTTCAGTAGTATTATGACTCTATTTTCTAAAAACAAAAATATCTTCACATTCTTTATTGTTAATAGACGTCGCTATTTTAATTTAACAAATTAATTATCGGGATCATCCCATAATTGCAAAAAGGAAGACATTTTGAGGCATGTTTGTAGATTGAGTAAAACATACAGATTTATTCGTAATCCCCGTATATAAAATCCTAAACGTTAATATTTGCACAATGAGTTAAAATTTTATTTGGCCATTTCGTATACGAAAAATTAAAACATTTTGATGGAAAATATAAGTACACGTACACGGGAAAACAGCTGTTGCCGTGTTTTGATACGTATATCAATTACCTCGTGTATTCTTAAGTTTTGAAATAAACTTTTTACTTAAAAAATAATATCAAATGTCACTGGCTGTTATTTTTTTTTTTTTTTTTATTACCTATTTTGAATTTGGAATGTAAACTTTTAGTTTATTTGTATCGCAAATTCGAATTCGAAATGAAGGGAACGAAACAATTACGTACAACTGTCATTTTGCTGTTTAAGGCGGGAAAAACCGGTGCAGATTTTCCGCGAAAAGTTTTCCTGTAAGCCATAACTTCGTCTATTACACAATACAGCGGTACACACTGACAAGTTCTCTGCAAGATCGTCAAAGGAGTTGTCGGCCACGCTCTGTGAGGACACCTGCGAACATCAAAATCTGCAGACTAATATTTCGCGCGTTTCAGAGAACTGAATACTGAAATATGATACGTAAAGGGTTATAGACGTTTTTAAACGATCGCCTTCGTAAGTTACGACGCGAACGTTTTCCATTGCTGAGGAGACATGATGACGGAAAGATACTCTTTACCGACGAGAAAATTTTTACTGTCGAACAATAAACCGAACATAAACAATAAAGTCTACGCTAAAAGTAGCAAGGATGGCCCCAGCTTCCACACGGAATGTCTCGCGCTCTCGTCATAGTCGTGTGATAGTATGATGGGGAGTTTCGTATGAGATGTCAAGGTGAAAGCCAAGAATTATCAGAGTGACATTTTAGAGCCCTTGGTGAAACCCCTGTTACCAGTTTAACAATCTTTATATTTGTTCTCAGGGGGTAGGTAAAGATATTCGCTCGCTATGGCTCTTGTATCTGGTATTATGAGGGGAGGACTTGGCTTCTAATAATCTATCTATCTATCACTCACCTTATATGCTATATTATATTGTATGTATATTATATGTATGTATGATTTATTGTTTATGTGGTATTTATTATGTTATTCATTTATTAAATATATGTATATTTTTACTTTACTAAAGTTTGAGACACCATAAAATACCCAAGTTTAGATACAGGTTTTTTTCCTGTACGCAAAGGCTTCCTGGAAGAAATTACATTTTAGTAATAAGGCCGCCAATTGTGCATTTGATTGTTTTATTCTGTATTGGTGTAAAATAAAGTATATTTCATTCATTCATACTTTTTAGGATTTCTTAATAGTTTTTTAATACCAAAAAAAGCCGAGTATAAATATACTGTTGCTGTATAATTATTTTATCGAAAGATTATTGGAAAGAAAAGATTAAAGCTAAAACAAACTCCTTTTTTGGCTATTATTCTAATTTTATAACCTGACTCATATAGTGATTAATAAAAATAACTGACTCTGACTGACTCATATAGTGATTAATAGAAATAATATAAATCTATTTAATAGTATAAATAAATCATTGGATATACAAATCCATCGAAAAAGATTCAACCTAAAAGGATACTTTGTACGTTGTCAGTTATATTATTAGAAAGTCCCACAATCTACAAGGTTGCGATCCTCACCATACAATTGTTGAAATAGAGGCAATAAACTGTATGTATTATAAGTTCTTTATGCGTATGCTTCAAGTGTGAGAGCTACCAGTATTATGTATAATCTATGGTGAGAGCGCTTGGTTTAAGTTTTAAGTTTTTTTTTACGTTTACGTTCACTGTCGATCGTGAGCGCGTTAAGATTTTAGTATGGAATCCGGTACAGTGCCCCTAGCGGTAACTATCAAGAACTACAAATCTCTGTACAAATACTTAATGCACTCACTGGTGAACGCCTTAGTGTAAAATTTACACTTACCGCTCAGTTAGCGACCGCCTTTTTTATGTTAACGTTGTGGAAATGCTTTTGGCACTGTCCCTGTCACCTGTCAAGCAACAGGGGGTGGACCTACCGGGCAGTAAGTAACCAAATTCTCTCACTATAACTCTTGTTATATAAAAACGTTTAATTGTTTTATGGATGGGTCTTTACTTATTATTTACATATTTAATCGACGGTTTTTATTTTTGTAGTTTATTGAATTATATAAAGTGTGACTAAAATAAAATATAATAAAAAAGCCGAATTTGAATAAACAAAGCTATTTGCAAAACTGAATTACACAAAAATGTTAGATAAAAAAACATTTTAAAAAAATAAAACAGACTTTAAATTTAAGTAAAGAGTTAAAAATAATACTCAACTTAAAAATGGTTTAATTTTTCAAGTAACATTGAAGTCGATCTAAAGTTTTCTGTAGTATATTAAAAACAACCAACCAATGTTTCTTGAAAAACTTATATAGGTACACAATTGACGGAGTAATCGCGTAATAAACACACAAAAAAAATATACAATTGAATTGAGAACCTCTACCTTTTTTGAAGTCGTTTAATTCGTAACAAATAAAATAATATCGACATAATTCATTGATAAAATAATTTAAAACATTCTAATTGCTATGGCTAAACTCATAACTATAGTTAAGCGGTCAAACGTCTGAAATAAATGAATTAAAACTAAAATCTAACACGAGAAACTTGCTAGTGAAACCTTGTCAGATAGATATAAAACTCCAACTCCTTGGTGAAGTCACGGTGTTGGCTCACTATTCCCGACGGTATACACTAACTCGACTCGAACATGATAACTTTTTAAGACCCACCAAGAAAGTTAGCGGTGGTTAGGGGCGACGAATCGAGAATTTATTAGTGTTCGCACGCCATCCCCTGGCCGCTTTACTTGCTATATATATGACATAAAGCCCAAATAATAACATAGTATATTTAATAATTAAGACGGCAATAAAACATCACTAATTTCAAATTGATTGTTAACAAATAAAAAACAAAATCCGAATATAAAAAGCTGGCAGTTCTCCCGCGATTTCGCCCGGTATAATTCTTTAGTAGTCTATACTTATACTAGAAATAAGATTTAATTTTTGTTTGCAATGAATTTTCTCCTAATAAGTTACTATCTATATACGATTCTAACTGAGGAACAGATAAAAAATTTTCTACTCGCAAATTTTTATTTGATACAATTTTCATTAATACACCTAATTAGTACTGAAATTAATTTTCAAATAAAAATTTCTATACGTATTGTAGTATGAGCACAACTAACTGTTGTGTTTTATATTAATAATAATTTGGTACACAGTTTATGTTAGCAAATTTTTATATAAATTTTATTCAGATAATGTTAATAATACATGAAGACCCGATGAATCGTTTATATAGATAGGCTTAAAACTGTGACATAAATAAAAAGCCATAAACATATCTTTAAATTAAGACAAACAAAAGCATGCTATATTATATTACATCTTACGATTTAATGCAAAAATAAATATTTTTATCAATTCTAACAACTAAAAAAAAACATCGTTTCGATATTTTCAATCATACCACAATTAAATTGTTCTCGACAGAAGATTGCCTCGAGATCCTAGTTGTCTCCGCGGTGATTCCTTGTCGAGATAATTGGCATTTTTATTGTTATAACACCGGAGAAGAGATGTTGGATCCGACACGCATTCCCGTTTTATTGAGCCAGAGATATTGACATTGATTGCCCAATTAATTGGGAATGTGTTCCAAATATGAACGCTACCCATGTTATTTGAATTCTAATTATATCAAAACATTTCAGGCTAAATGTATATTATATTATATGATATTAAATATTATAAGCAAATACTTTGACAATAATTATAGATAGCTAAGGTTATGTAAAATAAAATTACATTATCTTTAAATTATTGCATCGTATAGGCTCTGAAATTACAAGACCAATTTTAGGAATGGACGCTACATCTTAAGCGGATGACATAGGTTATAATTTATACCAATATAATAGAAGTGATAAAACAGCAACTTCAATTTGAAATTGATGACGTATTATATTTAGTCTCATCCTAGGATTCCTTGTCCTAGGTATTTTATTAATCAACTCAAAAAAATAAGTTTTTTATTCGAACATTCTGTATGAAGTGTTATTTTAAACTTTTTACAGTAGGCAATGATATTAGAGTAGATAATAGGGTCAAAAATATAGACTACACGATAAATTTCAATGTAGCATATTTTTAAAACTAAGGCAAATATGAAATTTATATTTAAAGTTTTATTTCCTTAGTAAGTATATAAATAAAATTAAACACATGGTTAGTTGAAATATTTAGACATAAAATGTGTCTAACTTTTTAAAAGTTAAAACAAAACAAAAGGGAGTCATTTCTCAAAGCGCTTGCAAACCGCTGAAACCCGAGTACTTTTTAGGGAGAGCTTTTTATCGCTATGAAAGGCAATGGGTAAGGTCCCTTAGGTCAGCATTAGTGATGTACCAACTATTCGGTAAATTTTAAACCTTTTCATTCTATACTCCATTCACTATAACATTAGAAAAAAGAGTGTCATAGAAGCAGCAGTGCAGAACATTTTATTTTTAAGATAAATTTAAAAAATATATTTTAGTTTTGTTGAAACTTTGAACGTTAGGTAGTCTGAAAGAGCTGGGCAGTTATCCATTTTTTATGATACCTCAGGGTTGAGATGAGGCCAGCATTTTATAAATTCATCTTTTAGTCCCAAGCCAACATGGAACTAAAACTGAAACTATCTGTGTGTTTTGATAAATTCTAATTGTAAGTGTAATTAGACTATTGATGAAGACATTGGAAAAACTCCCTGAAATGTCAAATTAATATGTTTGATGAACCCTATATGAGCCAGTCCGACTCGCTTTTGACCATTTTTTAGTCAACTTCACGTCAGACTATACAAAACTGTGAAATTTCCCCACTCGATTTTAATGTATTGAGAGTAGAGGTCAAAATCGATGCATTAATTTGATATATTGTGGTAACCTAGCGGCAGCCGTGAGTACATAAAAAATGTAATCAATCTCATCTTTAAAAAATAAAGAAAATATTTATTTTTCCTAATACATACTCTGACGATAACGCACTACCATTGATTAACCTTTGAACTCTAGTTTACATTATTTGCAGCGCCCGCTTAATGAAACTTGACGCGACCGGGAATAAACTGCAACTTGGCGACCTAGGCAAAATACTGCTACTTGATGCCCTAGGCAAAATACTGAAACATAGCGCCCTAGGCAAATCACTGGCACATAGCTCCCTAGGCAAAACACTGCAACTTGGCGCCCTAGGCAACATGACGCCCTTAAAAATTACAATAAAAATAAAAGGTTAAAGTAGTAGATACACTGATTTTCAAATGTAATCAACAACAACGAAACTGCTGGTCTGAACATTATGTACTTTTGAAGACCGCGACATGAACTCATGTTAAAAGAACAAAGGGATTTTTAACATTCAGATAATTATAATACGAGCACCCTAGGCAGTTGCTTAATTTGCCTATACGGACGGCACTGATTTACTGGCATTTATGTTCTCATTATAAGATAATTCTTCTAATTTTTAAAGAGATAAAAACCACTAACCGCTGATAGCACTTTACGATTTTATTCTCATAATCTCAATATTCAATATTTTCATTATTTAAAATTCTTTTTGGACAACAAAGAGATGTAATCATTTTTATTTTGAATACGAACGCGAATGCGGTAAAAGATAGATACGTGTAAACATGTCTTGGATTAGCTCGGTAGCGCAGTAAATAAGCAACGCGGCCTGCGATGGATGTTGTTAAGCAAGTCGCGCTAAGGTCGGTCGTGCAATGGGTGACCAAAAAATTATTGTCTCGAGCTGCTATGTGCTTCGGAAGGCACATTAAGCCGTTTGTCCGGGCTGCCTTTACAGTCGTTAATACTCCTCCAATTTACCAGCGTGGAGGGTCATGGCCCATCCTTCTTAACCATCCATAAGAAAAGCCTGAGCCCCTGCAGCGGGGACGTGAAAGAACTGATGATAATGATGACTTTAAAACGTAACATGATCGTTTTGGCTTAATTGGAGCCATCACAATTAACCAAAATCATATGCTTTCTAAGATTAAATTAGCTAAAGGTTACATTAAATTACGACGCAATAATAAAAACGTTTATGGAAGGATACTTAAGTAAAGCTACGGTTAAGGTCTTTGAAAGGCTAACCGGCGATCACGTCCCCTAATGTTCTCGGACATTAAACGATGAAGGACGTATACATGCCTGGTTATAATAATCAGACTTGCGTACGTGTTTGATTTACTAAAGTTTTTGTTCTATAATAAAATCATAATTAATTAAGTATTTTTTATTTTGAATATAAAAAGGTTTAATATTCAAGTCTAGATTTTTTTTCTTTATATTTGATAATCGTTTTCTGTTGTGATATTAAATGTGCAAAACGCTTTGGCATTCTTTAACTATACATCAAAGCAGAGTCATAAATTTATTGGCAGATTCAGTAGCGCTGTCACAGCAATAGAGGTTCAATTAACATTTAAAAATTCAAATACATACCTAGGTGTTTTTTTTTATTAAACCTCTATGAGCTGACATAAGCTCTGACACCGACGCTGCATTCGAATTTGTAGATATTTTAATAGAATATGCCGATTATCTACTTCTGGGGCCTCACTACTGAGGCTGAGGCCTTCGAATCTAATTCAATAGAGAAAATGGCGCGGGCAGAGTACGAATTGGTAGGTGTTAACGATTTCCGAAGCACAGAGAAGCTCGAGATAATTTCAATGATCGTCCATTGCCAAAGTTGCTTAACAACCGATATTTCCATAACTGAGCTGCTCCTTTATTTATCTACTTTATTCAAACTTATTGAAAGCTTTTTTTCAATCGTCCAAAATTTTTATAACCTTCTTCTTAATTCAGAACGTCTTATCTGCCTTTACTAATTTTGACTGTACATGAGACACTTCGGCTGGATTACACCAGAGCAATTAAAGTTAAGGTTTATCTCAAATTTGACAATAACTGTGTAAAGAATTAAAGTTATTGTTTCTGCTACTAGATAGCGCTACATTATTTGTACATTGCGGTATGGTTTCACTTGTTTTTGTAAATATATAGTCTATTATCAAATTGTACTGTTTGGCACTTTAATACATCATTTTAATGAAAACTATTTTCTTTCTTTTCTATAAATATTTTTGGGACAGTGTTCATTGGTCCTTCGAGCCGGATTAAGGCTACCTTAGAGGGAAGTGTTCAGCTGGCCGTCGATGTAACACCGACGTGTAGACGGATTGTCTATTATGGTGTTGTCTCTGCTGCAGCAGTGAAGTTGAGAAAATTCAAAGGGTTCGTGTCGATGTTGAAGTAAACCCAAAAGGACGCGGCGCTGGCAGTGGAGAAAGCAGGTGGCTGGATACGGAACTAAACTGGTATTGAATACGGAAAAAACAGTGAGTGAATTTGAACTTTATTTGTTAAGAAGAACCATCAAGCGGCGTGAAACTTAGAAGAAATTTGGACTTAGAGTAATTAGATTAATTTAGTATAGTAGTTTGAACTTGTAAAATTTTAGGCTAAAACCTGTATAGACGGGGAACCTATGCCCGATTTTCAAATTAGTAAGTGTTCGTTTTTCAAACACTTAGAAAATTTTGCAACTTGAATTTTAGGACTTAGAATATTTTTTGCAAATTTTGTATCGTACATTCTAAGGTGAATTGCTTAGGACATAAATTGTTGTAAGGTGTCTATGAATTTTATTGTTTTGACATTGGTATATTTAGTTAAGTGAGTTGCGTTCATCTGTTGCTAATAACCTAATTTGAAATTGTTATAATATTCTATGTTTAAAGACAATTCATTTCAATCTATATCAAGTAGTTCAGAAGTAAATATGGAGGCGTTATCTAAGTTACAGGACGATATTAAGTCTGTTATTTCTAAAGGTAAAATTAATTTTAAAAAGTCGCCAAAAGAACGACTCACTCAAGGTTATATAGAGACAAGGTTAGAAAGCTTGGAAGAGCAATGGAAAGCTTTTGTTGATACGCACCGTACTATGTTAACTGATATAGATGCTTTGGAATATAAAAATTCTATTTATTGCAAAAATGAAATGTATGAAACTACACAAGAATTATATTGTGATTATAAGTCTGAGTTGAAAGATACCTTACATCGTGTTCTAAAGTCACAAAATTTAGTTTGTGATAGTAATGTTATAGCTCATAGTTCACAGTTTTCTCCACCTATTAATACTACGACAGGTTTTAATGTGAAGTTACCGAAAATTACTATTCCAACATTTAGTGGCAAGTATACAGAGTGGACAACTTTTAAAGATTTGTTTATTTCGTTAGTCCATAATAATTCAAATTTGGAAAATGTTCATAAGTTGCATTATTTGAAAGCTCATTTATCTGGTGAAGCGGAACAGTTATTAAGACATGTATCTGTTACTGAAGCAAATTACGTAGAGTCTTGGTCAATTTTAAATAAAAGGTACAGTAATAAAAAGTTTCTATCTAACTGTTTACTTAAGCGTCTCATTGGTCAATCTAGTATTACGGTAGAGTCCTCGGGTGCTATAAAATCTTTATTAGATACAACAGTTGATTGTTTAAATGGGTTAAAAAATTTAGACCTTTGCACTGAATCGTGGGATGCTATTGTGATTTTTATAATTAGTTCTAAACTAGATTCAGAGTCACGCAAGATATGGGAGGCACAAATAAGTACATCGGATGAGCTTCCTTCAATGCAACAGTTTAAAGAGTTTTTAGAGCAGCGTTTTAGGTCGTTAGAATTTTTGCCTAAAGCTCAACAGCCAAATATGATTCGTAAGAATAATTTTGTTAATACAAAAATCCATGTAGCCACAACAATTTCATGTGTTTTCTGCTCAGAAAGTCACAAACTCTGTAACTGTAAAAGTTTCACAAAGCAAAGTGTTGAAGCACGTCGTAATTTTATTCAAACAAATCATCTTTGCTTTAATTGTATGGGTCCAAATCATTCCGTATTCACATGCCGTCAAACCTCTAGGTGCCATATATGTAAGAAAAAACATCATTCACTATTACATTATAGTGTCCCAAAATCAACGGAAAATAATGTTGTGGATTCATCCGTTGACAAAAGTGCCATTGTAGTAGCTACTACTTCCTCGTCTAGTAAATCTAATGATACTAAGAACGTGGATCACATAGTAGCATGTCATTCAAATAATCATAGTCAAATTCTTTTGGCTACTGCGTTAGTTAGAGTACAGTCTAAGTCGGGAAATCAATGTACTCTCAGATCCTTGATTGATCTTGGATCTCAGGCTTCATTTATTACAGAGACCGCTGTCCAATCGCTTGGTCTTAAAAAGCTTCCAGCTAAAGTACACATTTCAGGAGTAGGCGATCATAGCGACTCTGTAGTATCGAAGTCATCAGTTTGTTTCAACTTTCATTCTATACACGATCTCAATTTTGTTGTAGACGTCAGGGCTCATGTATTGAATAAATTAACGTCGGTGTTGCCGACTCAAAAAGTAAATTTTGATAAGTATCCACAGTTAGTTGGGATAAATTTAGCGGATCCTGATTTCCATACTCCTAATAAAATCGATTTGCTTCTGGGAGCTGATATATTCGGTCAAATTTTAGTTGAAGGTTTAATCAAGGGTCCTCCAGGTACTCCAGTAGCTCAGAATACTAAGCTTGGATGGATTCTATTTGGCCAGGTTACTTCAAAACCTTTGGGCAGCTCTCAGTCGTTTAATGAAAACAAGATTATCAGCATGCACGCTTGTGTTGATAATGATGACCTACTCAAAAAATTTTGGGAGTTGGAGTCGGAGCCTTCAGTAATTCATAAAAAGATATTTACTGAAGAAGAACAAGAATGCGAAAGAATTTTTGCAGAAACGACTACTAGAGATTGCTCTGGTAGGTATATAGTTAAACTTCCATTTCGCTCTTCTGATCCTCAATGTAAATATGGTAACTCACAGATTATTGCAGCTAAGAGACTCCAGTATCTGGAAAAGAAATTATTAAAGGATCTTGAATTAAAAGAACAATACTCACAGGTAATTTCTGAGTACCTTGAGCTCAATCATATGGAGGTTGTTCCTGAAAATCAAAAGTCAATGCCAGGATCAGTATATTTACCTCACCATGCTGTCGTGCGTAAGGACAGGACAACGTCTCAAGTCCGTGTAGTCTTTAATGCTTCATCTCCTGGATTAAATGGTGTGTCATTAAATGATGATCTTTTGGTGGGACCTAGTTTGCAGAAGGATCTAAGGCATATTATCATGCGATGGAGACGACATCCAATTGCACTAAACGCGGACATTGTGAAAATGTACCGCCAAGTAAAGGTGATGGATGAAGATGCTGATTTTCAGAGGATATTGTGGTCCGATGGTAATAAAATTCAGCACTACAGACTACTACGACTTACCTTCGGTACAGCGAGTGCTCCTTATCTTGCAGTTCGGGCATTGCATCAGTTAGCTTACGATGAAGGTGAATCATATCCAGAAGTAGCTAATAGTGTTTTACAAGACTTTTATATGGATGACTTAATGTCTGGCTGTCATGATGCTGAAGAAGGCCTGAAACTATATAAAGAGTTTAATGAATTAATGGAAAAAGGCGGTTTTAAATTACAAAAATGGGGTTCAAGTAGCAAGGAATTCATGCAAAAATTAAATAATGGACAAAAAGAAAAAGGAAAAGGAGAATCTACAATAGAAAAAATAAATAAGTTAGAAATAGGATCGGAAAAGGATAAAAATGAAATTAAGAAAGTTTTAGGTTTAAGATGGAATAATGCAACTGATGAGTTTGAATATATGGTACGCCTGCCAGAAGTAAATACACCAGTTACAAAAAGAAAGGTAGTTTCTGATATCTCCCGATTGTACGATCCATTAGGCTGGATAGCACCGTCTATAATTCAAGCGAAAATTTTTATACAGAAATTATGGATGGCTGGGATAGAATGGGATCAAGAATTACCTAATAATTTACTACAGGAATGGCTTACATACAGGGATAAACTTACCTTAATTACTGAATTCACTGTACCTCGATGGATGCGCACTAGTCGTGAAGATGTTTGTGTAGAACTTCATGGGTTCTGCGATGCGTCGAATGATGCATATGCGGCGGTGGTGTACATTCGAGTTGTAGATTGTAATGCCAAGGTACATGTCAATCTCGTTACATCAAAAACGAGAGTTTCACCGATAAAACAAGTTTCGGTACCACGTTTGGAACTGTGTGGGGCGGTATTGTTGGCAAAATTATTGTTTGAAGTGTCTGAAGTGTTAGAGGTATCGCGTGATCATGTTCATGCATGGACTGATTCTCAGGTGGTGCTAGCATGGCTTAGTAGTCACCCTAGTCGATGGAAGACCTTCATTGCTAATAGGGTATCTGAAATACTTACTTTGTTTGATAGGAAACAGTGGTCACACGTTCGTTCCTCCGAAAATCCTGCCGACTGTGCATCACGTGGCATTCAGCCATTCAAAATAACTGAAATCAAACTGTGGAAATATGGCCCATCTTGGTTACTAGAAAAAGATATTAAATACAGTCCACTGAGTTACAACAATCATGATACAAAGTTAGAAGAAAGGGCTAAAATAGAAACAGTGTTTGCTCTTACGAACATTCCAGAGGACGAATTTTATAAAAGATTTTCATCGTTTCGAAATCTAATAAGAGTTTTGTCATATTGTCGTCGATTTATTAAAACTGTATATTTAAAAATTAAAAATAATTCATTGCCTTATTTTACTAAATGGCTTAATAGTGCAGAGTTACAAGAGACAACAAAAATTGTCATTAAAGAAAATCAACAATTACATTTCAAAGATGAGATTAATTGTCTTACATCAAATACACCAATCAACAAGAAAAGTAAGCTGCGCAGTCTCAATCCCTATGTGGACGGAAACGGAGTCCTCAGGGTGGGTGGAAGATTACAGAAATCACAGCTTACTTCTAATGTTATTAATCCAATCTTGATTCCGTACAAATCTAACTTGACCAACCTCTTAATTTCTGATGCTCACGAAAGAACGCTTCATGGTGGTCCTCAGCTGATGTTAAATTTTCTTCGTTCAAAATACTGGATAATAAATGCAAGAAGAGCGGTAAAAGCATGTATCCACAAATGCGTGATTTGTACTCGATATTCGTCACAGTCTTCTAATCAACTTATGGGTCAACTTCCATCAGCTAGAGTTAACCCAAGTCGACCATTTTTACATAGTGGCGTTGATTATGCTGGTCCAATAGCAATCAGGACTACTAAAGGAAGAGGTCATCGCTCTACAAAAGGGTATATTTGCCTTTTCATATGTATGTCTTCTAAGGCTATACATTTAGAAGCTGTCAGCGATTTAACATCACAAGCTTTCATAGCTGCCTTCAAAAGGTTTGTCGCTAGACGTGGTCATTGCTCAGACTTATGGAGTGACAATGGCACAAATTTTATAGGGGCAGCACGGGAGTTGAGAAATATGCTAACTAGTGAGAGGTCTCATATTAATACAGAAATTGCAGACTGGTTAGCTACTAATGGAACAGAATGGCACTTCATTCCACCTCACGCTCCGAATTTTGGAGGATTGTGGGAAGCTGGAGTGAAGTCCACAAAGCACCATTTAAGGAGAGTTGTTGGTACTTCCACACTTACGTTTGAGGAGATCACAACAGTTTTAACCCAAATTGAGGCCTGTCTCAATTCGAGACCAATCACAAAGGTAAGTGAAGACTCAAGCGATCCTTATCCTCTAACTCCAGGACATTTTTTAGTAGGTGGTCCACTGGTGCTCGTACCTGACACCAATTATGAATCATCAAATATTAATAGTTTAAGGAGGTGGCAATATACACAAAAAATGGTACAAGATTTTTGGCGTAGGTGGTCAAAAGAGTATCTGGTTCAATTTCATCAACGTCACAAATGGTCAAAGCAAATTGCTGAGCCACAAATCGGTGACATCGTTTTAGTTAAAGAGGATGATCTTCCTCCGGCTAGATGGCTTTACGGTATCGTGACAGAAAAACACCCTGGCTCTGATCAAATTACGCGTGTTGTCAGCTTGCGATGCAAAGGTTCAATTATTAAAAGACCCGTTTCGAAATTGTGTATATTACCGGTTGATTGATAAATAATGGAAATAATGAAAATGAAATTTATGTTATTTTGAACTAAGTTGAAATATTGTTCAATCTATTCAATGAATTAATTATTATGTTAAACTATAGTAAATGAATTTATTTGACTATGTATTATTGTTTTGTATTACCTAAGATTTAATTTTTTGTTATTGATGTATCATAAATTTATTTAATTTAATTAAAACATTTATTGTTAAAAAAAAAAAAAAAAAAAACGATTAGTTATTCTTTATTCAGAATGAAATTTTGTCTCAGTTGGTGTTATTCGTGGTTAATGTGTAATTATCTAATGAAGAGTATTTTTATGGACATGCTGTCCATGGTGGGCGGTTATGTAAAGAATTAAAGTTATTGTTTCTGCTACTAGATAGCGCTACATTATTTGTACATTGCGGTATGGTTTCACTTGTTTTTGTAAATATATAGTCTATTATCAAATTGTACTGTTTGGCACTTTAATACATCATTTTAATGAAAACTATTTTCTTTCTTTTCTATAAATATTTTTGGGACAGTGTTCAACTGTCACGCTGACTTTAATATTGACAGTAGAATGCGTTGCACCATCATCTATCTTTCTTGGCATAGTAAAACAATAATTTTAAGTAGCGAAGATTGGTCGGTTATACTTTACGTTTAAAGTTATGACGTCATCTGACATTTGCCCAATGATGCAACTTTCATATTTTAATAGCTGTTACTTTAACATGTTTGTTATTTTTAAAGCCATTTGGTGCAACCAGCCCTTAAACAGATATTTTATTTCCGATAGATTTGGAATAAATTCAGATCCAAATTATTACCGTCATTTATACCTCATTGTGTGTAGGGTCTATGCAGTCAGCTCTGTAAAAATCCAGACCCGAATTCGAATACACTCATGTATCTGAATTTATGTCATTTAGTGAAGGAATTCTATTGATTATGTGTCTCATATATTCCCATATCATTTCGAAACTCACTACACTTATGCCACGAAACCTTATTACCAATAAAAGGTTCAATGGATGCTACTTTTTGAAGTGAATTCGGGTACCTGAGGGAATTCGAATTCTGGTTCGGATTTTTACAGAATTGCAGGGCTGGATTTGGAATACGGGAGACCTCTACTCGCTCATCTCATCGGCCAATAAAACAATGGCTGACCAATGATTGTAAAGAACCGAAGATTCATTGACAAATGTACATACATAAATACACACTTACTTATTTAGGAACTAAACGAGTTTTGTTCGTCAAAAACTTACCTACGAAAAAACCTTCAATCAAAATGAATGAATTCTGCGAAGATTTTTGTGACCGACGTTAGATGTGTATTTTAAATTAGTTAACCGTCTTTGTAGTTATTTTGATTATTTGAATTAACTGTTAGTTTTGAAAAAATAAAAATATTAGTATTAAAAAGAAATGATTCATCAGAATCGATTCAATCTTGGCGGACATATTTTAGAACCTACAAGAACAAACAAACTCATTTACTTAGTACAATTAAGGTAGATAACTCCATTGCAAATTTAAGGTAAACAAATATGTTTTATCGATACACCTGAAACATTAAATATGTTAGACAGCACATCACTAGCTATTCAAACGCTCGAAAGCCATAACGTAATCATAACTTTATCGTAATGAGTACTGAAACACGAACTGAAAGGTATTAAAAACCATTACTTAGTCGCGGGTAAAGTGGAGGCCTTTTTAGGGGGCCTAAGTTAGGCGAAGTGATATTAGCAGCCCGTGAATAATAAATGTTTTAATACGCTTCTGTTGAAAAGTTTAGACAAGTTAGCATTGTGTATTTACTACTCATTTATTCGTGCAGACCGGCCGCTTGAGGTCCTCTTGTAGCTCCGCTTACGTTCCCATACAAATAAAAGAAGGAAAAGAAAGACGCCCTCGCTTGATTTCATACTTTTTCAAACTTATTGTTGTATATATTTTTTTCATATAGTTAAGATGAAATAAACTAATCGTAAAATCTATCCAAAAATCTTTGCGGTTTTTATCTCTAAAGCCAATTATTGAAATTTATGTTTCTGTTTTAGCAAGCAATCGATTATATGTTTAATTTTCATGAAATTGTTTTGAATCGGCAAATTTTAGCAAAGCCTTACAATAAAATTGGTTTAAATGTGATAATTTCGTAAAATCTCACCTTAACTGTAGCCATAGCAATAAAAACGTTTCATTAATTTTATCAATGACTATGTTTATAATCAATATATAAAATAATATATAAAATAACGAAATAGCTTTATTTGTCATGATTTAACTTATAAATATAGTCAACAACCAAATCAATCTAATAAATGTGTAAATAATAATAATAAAACAAAAACATTTAAAAATATTATAACCATATTCGTTGATTACACCAATAAAACCAGTTTATATAACTATGGCCATAGTTATACGGTAAGGTTAGGCGGTCGATCTGCCCATTCCATATCTCCGACTACGAAATTTCGTCTGTTTTAAATATTTAAATAATTATACGACTCCAAAGTAACATATATTTCTGTAAGTTTATAATGATGCTACGAAGATGGAACCTGACACTGTCTCTGTTGCACAAATAATCTTCACAGAAGTGATTTTAACACTCGACATTTTCTGAAAAATACGTCTAGATTCGTTCAAGATTTTTCGTGTTTCGCTTAGAAGAGAGCTTATTTCATGGCTCACGTTGGAACGGTTTTAGTAATCTTTTATTATTTCTTTAAGCTTTTATAGGACGGGCTTCAGGGGTGCGACCACCTAACTCACTAGCCTTGATACTAGCAATAGAATACGACATTTAAGGGATGACCATGACGATATTTCGTTAACGTATCTTTTGGTGGATAAATTTCGGATAAATGAGTACTGTTATCGAATCTATAATCATCATTATTTATTGTTCGTTCGTCATTAGTAGAATGCTTGTCAAAGCAGTAAAAAAAAACGAAATATCAGCATAAAGTCGATAAGATGTCGAGTCGTATAGCTAGAATCGTGTCTAGAAACAACAACGCTCTCTGTTGTCCAGTTGTTGTAGAAATACTGACAACTTATGAATGAAGTGGCGTTTTTACTGAGCAAAAGCGATATTAATACGACACATTCACGCATCTTTTATAAGTGTTGTTGCTAGTCAAAGCTAGAGGGCGTTGCTGTAGCACGGCACAAATAAAGTGAGAATACCTTTGGAATTTTATTTTCAACTTTACTGCGTCAATCGTAGAGTTTATTTCGACATTTTGTGTAGTAAACCCTTTCAGAATGAACCGATATGTTGCTACGTTTTCTCTTCTCTTCTTTATTTTTACTCGTAGTTGTCCCGCGCCTTCGAACGTATAAATTATTGTCTATGTCAATAGGGAATATGCACATTTTTGGAAAATGTTTTTATATGATAATTTACATCGATATATAACTGTAAAAAAATACCCGGCATCGAAATACTAAAATTTTGTAAAATTTAATAATTGATGAAAATAACTAATAGCTACGAGCAGTTTAAACACCGGAAATTTTGGCGTATGCTGCAGCTACGCGTAGGTGAAATAATTATTAAAATCGGTCCTGTAGTTTCAGAGCCTATTCGATGCAAAAGACAATCAAATCTTTCATCTTTATTAGTATAGATAGATTTCCCTTTTACTATTTATTACAAAATCTTTGGTTTCATTATTCAAATAGATATAATTACTGGTCCAAAATAATAGGTTATTTTACAGACTTATTTTACAGATAAAATATATTTTCTTTTTCGCAATATTCTACATATAAACTTAGATTCAATTTGCTTAAGGAAAACGCTTGTGCTATAATTAATAATAAAATAAAACAATTTATCGTAAATTTTTATTGCAATAATACATCAATATTGATATGAAATAATATAATAATTTATACTAAAATATGTGCATATACATTTATATATTAAAATACATATATAGTACTTACTGCGGTTTATATACATGTAATAATCTTTCAATCTGTGAGGTAGTCAAAAATTTAAAAAAAAATACCTTTAATAATTATAACATATATCACATTGCTTTTGTACATTGCAGTAAGATACAATTGATGTGGCTAATTGGTGTATAAACGGATGCACTTGAGCACAATATGTCAAACTTCTCCAATTGATTTTAAACTCTACGTTCAAAACAATAAGGTTAAATATCAAGTGGACAAATTTAATAGTCTATTATGTAATAGTCTGTCGACTACAGTACAGAAGGCTAAATTTCGCACACAGCAAATATCGGCCAATCAGAATGATTCAAGTATTTTACGCCATCGAGCGACCCACCAATATCCACGCGTAATGACATCTAGTTCATTGTATTTTACACCTTATGGGCTATTGAAACAAAACTCATTACACATTATAATCGTACTTTCGGTCATCCTCGAAATCGGTCTGTAGCCTTATTTTCCAATTAAAAATCTATGACCTTTATAAGTATTGCTATTATGATAGTGATTTATGCAATTATATAACGTTAAATTTACAATGGATCTGGTAAAAATTATGATCTGAATCATCATCAATAACTTAGTAACTAAAAGTAATATTTGCATTTAACACTGGCCTTGGACGATTCCAATTAACGTCAAATTAATGATATCGTTCATTCGGGGTCTTTCAAAAAAATGTCGCGAATGAGTGAATTTAGTGAATATCTTTCAAATATCAAATTGAAAGGAATTGCGATAGGTTTTTAAATTAGACTGTTAGGCCTTTGTTTTGCACAAACAAAGAGACATCACCATGCAACATAATAACCAGTGGTCGGAATTAGGTAGAGTTATTCATGTACTTACACTGATTTCATACAAAGAAAGAATAAAGTGGATATGCCTCAAATTCCGACATTAATTTTAAAGAGCAGAAAAAATCCCGTGATTTTTTAAAAAAGTTATTTTTTTTACACAATTTAAACTACTGCACGCACGACGTTGCCAAACTTACATCAATGAAAGAAAGAAATAAAGAAAGAAGAAATAAAGAAATCCCAGGAAGGTCCACATTAATGTCAACATTTCGATGCAAGTATATAAATAACTCTACCTAATTCCGACCTCTGATAATAACATAATAAAGAAGTTCTGGTAATGGTCTTACCTATATAACTTTTTGTATTTTATCATTGAATTCATATTATTTGTCTTCTTCTATATACATAAATAGGTATACTTGCAGTCGTACTTTTAATTATGAATCAAATCAAAATCATTTATTCAGTCTAAGCTGTTACAAGCACTTGTGAATGTCGAAACTAAATGCCATCGGTTCGTAAATATACGGCGGGAGACTTTGTACCGAGAAGAAGCGGCAAAAAACACAGCAAGAACTGCTTATAACTCCCTGTTTTATTTCATTCTGTATGAAATAAATCATCAAGATGCAAAATGACTTCATAAAAATATGAAATTACTTTCCAATATTAGAAAATATAAATAAAGTAAAACTCGTCAGTCAACTTACATGCAAAGTCAAACAAGCTCACCGATAAATAATTTAATATACATGAGTATAATAATATAAAATGGACAAGAATAAGTAGTCTAGCAGCACCCGTATATAATAAATGAAATCACAAGATATAACAGTTTTATTATCAATACAAATTAATAATCATTCATAAATAACATATCTTTATTAAATAAACAACAAAATTAAATATAACAGTAGTTAACAAAAACCATGGAAAAATTGATAATTTCATACAAAAAATAATATAAATCACAATTCCCTCTTATTATAATTACAATAAGGTCCAAGCGACAACTATATTTTAATATGACATATTTCTATTAGCTTCTTATGGAAACGTCACTGGCGGTACCATCATAGTGAAAAGTATCTAACCATCCCAAATAATGTACAACCAACATATAAAGTACTTCAAAATTACAATTCCTTCAATAATTTTGATCTAAACTATTTTCAGGTTAATGCTTAAAATTGATTAGATAATATCTACGCTGGAAAGCAAACACGAGTAACCCGCAAAATTGTTCTTCAGAGCAGAAAAGATTTTTTTTGTACAAATAATTCGTATAAACCTCCATGGTAACAAATAAGGTCCTTAGTCAATTTATACGGAAATAAGTTTTTTTTTTAATATAAAGATTTTCCACTCTAAATACCCATTTTGGTTTTGCATGTTACTACGTGTTTACTTTCCAACGTCGATATGAAATTATAATTTAAACTCCTGTTTGCACATTATCACATGTTTTAATCGCATGCTGACTTTACATTAAGATTAATAAGACAAAATCTATTTTAAGCTCTAATATGTTCCAAGTATAGTTTAAAGTTGGTTGCAAAAATTTGACTTATTATGATCTGCAGATGTCAACATAAAATTGTGGAAATTATCAGTTTATAATCTGTCTCATAAGATAATAAACTGTCGTAGTTTTAGATTCGGTTATATATAGTTTCTTTTATTTAAAATTAACGTTATTTATCATAAATAACGTTACATATAATATATAACGTTATATATAATAGTTCCGGAGATTAGTATTCGTTTAGGTACATTACAAGACTATAAGATTATTTTACAGAAGTATCACAAATTATTATGACATAACTTTACCGTCAACTCTAAGTTGAACTTGAAAGTATACGGAATGTGTGCGACTATAAAACACTACAATCAAAACAATAATCCACAAAATCAATAGAAAAAATATTTATTTACGTATCAAAGCAATGTCAACATTTCTTTGTGATAAAAAAAATATTCAATTGTTGATAATGTATTTATGAAGACTAGTTTTCAAACTTATTTTTAAAGTTCCGTTTCTTCGTATTTTAAATTTAAAATATTTATTTTACAAGTGTGTAAGTTATATGGGTGTATAATCAGTGTTTTGTTAATAATATTATATAAATGAATAGTTTGTCTATGATATTGTGTTTTTACGTTACTTAAAGTAATAACTTTGTATTTTCTTCTTCACATAAAATAGTTGAAGGTCCCATGAATGTTTACACTTTTCTGACGTCAGTAGCCTTACTTCAATTCATCACATTTAATCTTACAACCTAATCAATCGAATAATTAAAAATGTTAAGTGTATATAAATTACTTTGGCATTACAGGTTATACACAGCAAGCAGCCTCCAACCCGATTTTATAATGTGATCAAGGGACTTTGCAGCCATCTTGAACTAGAGGCCCGGGGCAAACCGCAAAACCTCCCACCCCACCCCTATCAGTCCACCACTGATTATACATATCATACATAATTTTCGAATTTCTCCATTTGATTTTCTTTAAGCTTACATATACACATACAATTTAGTACGGAAACAACCGAAGATAACCTCCTTTTTTTAAGGCGGCTTAAGAAACCATATGTCGTTCAACTTATTCGTTTTAACTGTTATTTCTTTTGGTATTATGTTGTTGTAATGACAGATAAACTGATTAGAGTTACACTTAATACAAAGACAAAATATAATGCAAACAAAGCTCGATACCAACATGTCAATATTTAGACATTATCGTACAGTCAACAGCGCGTCAAATTATGCAAAACTGACCGGTTTCAAAAAATTAATCATATTGTGGTTATCTAACGTGCTGATGTATGTACAATATCAGAGCTCTTTTCATCTCACAACACCTTTTAGTTCCAAAACTTAGTACCCTTAAAAATTATTAGCTATTGCAATTTCTCAAAAAACAAATAATCTGCGCACTTTACAATGTCAGTGTCAATTTAACAATGTCAATTTAATGGCATAATATCTGTTGACGACAGTTTTGCCAGCCTCTTTAGACAAGGTTTTTTTTTATTTGAAATGTTATAACTTGTAACTTAATTATTTTTATTTATTGTTGCCTTGTCTGTGTTTTTACTTACATCAAAGTTATTTTCAATAGACTTCTTATTCAATTTGTCGTCTTTAATTGTACAGTTCACACATTAGCTGTAGCCATGGTGTTTTATCAATTGTCTGTGGTCTGCAGTAGCGAGGATGCGAATATCTGTTGCATTATATGTGGTAGATTGGCGACGTCCATACATACGTGAGCGTGACCTACCGGTAACTGCCGTAGTAGACTGAAAAAAATACAAAGAATAATAATAGATAGATGTGTAAAATAAAATCGTATAGTATTTTTGAAAACTCAACATAAAATTTGTTAATAGTTTATACTTACTTGGTGGCTTCATCTCCAAGACTACCAATGAATATTACATGGGCCTGCACTCTGTGATCTGACGTCAGGATTGTACCTAGCTCCTGAGGTTGAATCCCATAACTGTCGGACAATTAAATAATCCTATTAATATTATAAAGGCGAAAGTTTGTAAGTATGGATGTATGGATGTTTGTTACTCTTTCACGAAAAAACTACTGGACGGATTTGGATAAAACTTTACAGCAATATAGGTTATACATCAGAATAACACATAGGGTACTTTTTACTGGGAAAACTTCTCACTCCCACGGGATACCGACTTCCACGCGGACGAAGTCGCGGGCGTCCACTAGTATAACATATTAATGCAAATTTCTGCAGCTAGATTGCAACACGAGCTTGTGTAGTAAATATATATATTTTTTAATATAAATGTCAAACCTCATTCACAGAATAGTGAGCAAAGAGTAAACTAATATGTGTAGGAAATTAATATTTTTTATATATTTATTTACTGAAGCAAACAAACAATCTTACACAATTTAAATTAAACAAAAAAAATAATAGAACTTATCCCAATAGTTAGTTTTTTTTATACATAAATGTGAATTAAGTGGTATGTAACATATTGCATAATTTTTCTTATAACTGCGGATTGAGGATGAAAAATATTAATATAGTTAAACACTTTATTGTAAATATCACATGAGCGTCTTATGAATGAGTTTTTCCGTAATTAGAGGCTCTGCTCTATGTCTCTAAGTTTGAGAAACATACATACATTGCATGTTTAATAAAAATTTGTAATAAAGGGAGTTGAAGTTAATTTTTCTAATCCAACTAATTACTGTTAAATTCAAATAAACAAAATATGCAAGAATTGGCAATATTCATTTAAAATAATATCTATAAATATGATATCATATCCTAAGTCATATTGAATCATAAGGATTCACGAAATGCCAACGAAAAAGCGTCACAACTCGCCTTATGTGACTAACAGAAATTAAATTAAAGTCAGGAAATTTGTGGGATGAGTGAAAGAGTGTGATTTTTTCCAATAATAAACCATAACTGCATATTTGGATATGAGATGGAAGGGAATCATGCATTTCCAAAAACAAAATGTTCGTAAAAGTGTTTGTTTACTAATGCTGCCATCTACACTGAGGTTTGCGTAAAGCAATTGGGAGACTATTAAAAGTTTTAGTTGGTGGAATTAAAAAAGTAATTCCTATTTTAGACTCCGAAGTCCAGCTGATCTTGAATCATAAATCTGTTCTTAATGAATAATGCTTAAAAATTTGTCCCTGGCACTCTGAGTTGGGAACTGAACCCATGACCGTTGGCAATCCGGGCGACTGCTCCAACAACTGAGCTGCCCATGACCTAACAGAACTGATAATTTTTTCACGCACTTGTTATTTTCTTGAGCGTATTTAACACCCAAACAGCCGAAAGAAATATTTTAACAAAATTTCTTTCGATAAAGATGATTTTTTTTTTTGTTCCTTGCAATGTATTTTTTTTGTGCAATAAAGTTTTAAATAATAAATAATAATAATAATGAAATTTGTCCTAACTCTTATATTTGATTATTTTCGAATTGACAATGCTATACTGGAAAATGCACTTCGTCCCTGGAACCCATCCCATCTCAGAGTGCCAGTCGAAATTGATCAAATATAACATTAATGTGTGTATACTTGGCGTTTTGCCTAAAACCTACCCTAAAGCCTAGTATTGCATCTTTACATTAGGGGGTGTAGGCATCACTACAATGCTTCGTTGAGCCTTGAAAACTTAGGCTTTGGCTTAGCGCTTGGCCTAAATTGGTGTGGAACTCAATTTAACATTTTTGTACAATAAAACAAAACAAAATTGATTAATTCATACGTATTTCAGATATTCTATCCATATGTCATTTCGAAACTCACTTCACTTATGCCACGAAACGTTACTATCAATTCAAGGTTAAGCGGATGTCACTTTCGAAGTGAATTCAGACACTTGTGTGAATTCAATTTTTTACGGAATCGCTCTGCAATTCTTACCGTCGCAAGTTAGCATCAGATAGAATGAGTACTATAGCCTCGTCGGCATCTTCGGTGGCGATTGTTGATATCGCGTGTTTCGCCGCCGGTAGTGTATTATCGCCCGACCAACAGAATTGCGCGTGCGCATGCATCGTACGAATTATCTGTATAAAAATAGATAACATACATTATTAATAACGTAACACTGAGTTCAGCTTTACCTTCATCAGCTTAATTTTGGTTTTAAGCTTCAAGCTTAAACCCAACTACTGGAACCACAATCGTCTATAACGCACAAGAGCGTTTTTCCCGCTAATCACTCGATAAACGATAAATTTACTGTCCCTCTCATGTTTCAGTGGCGACAGTGAGACAGAATTACAGGAAGTTCCAACTAATAGGACGAAGGGCCGCAATGGTTAACGTGCGTGGCCTGCGATACGATTGTTAAGCGACTTTCGCAATGGTTGGTCATAGGATGGGTGACCAAAACTTTATCATCTCGCGGTCCTCCGTGGTTCGGAAGGCACTTTAAAACGTTGGTCACAGCTGCATCTGCAGTCGTTAACACACACCGATCCACACTTGGCCCGCGTGGCGGATCATGGCCCATTCTCCCTGTTCGATTCGAGTCCATCCACAGGGGAAGTCTTAGCACCTGCAGTGTAGACATTTATAGACTGGAATATTTTTTAAAAATTAACCTGAAGAACAAACGAAAAAACTATGATAGTCTTTTGTGCGTAAACCAAAGTTGACAACCCTAGCGCGACCGCCAAGTGTAGGTATGAAAAATTAAGTACATACATTTGATTGCCTTCTGTTATATTCTGTTCTTTCACGTTTACAATATTAATAGGATATGTTTCCCATAACTGTATATTATTCTAACCTAGCCACAGACTAACCCATACCTGTAATCTCTCTTTCTCGTTGTTAGGCGGCCGATCTACTCGGACCAATTCTAGAGCGTGTTCCTCTCCAGAATGTGCGTATATATCGTAGCGGATACGAGCCTCGTAACCGCGTAGAGCCTCAGTTACTAACACTACCGCCTCCATGGAACGTTCCAAACGGCCGTCGTATGAATTAAACCTAAGTATAAAACAAGAAATATTGTGAAATGTTTATTTAACACTTTTTCACGACGTATAAGGCCGACTGATAAAAAGCTGGTAAGTTTCTTTCGCTTGTTCTTCTTGTCAGCTAAAAGACGTCCTGAACAAGTGGTAGGGGAAAAAATTTTTTTTGGACGATTCAAAAGTGCTTGTAATAGCCTACTTGAATAAAGATATTTTCATTTCATTTCATTTCATATTTTCATTTCATTTCACTTGATGCCTAAGCCATTTTCTTCCTGTCAACCTTTGGGAGATGTGGAGCTAAATAAGAGGTAAGGTGCACAATTACAAACAATATGGCAACTGGATAAGACTAATATAGACTAAATAAGTTATCTATCAAGATACCTATACATTTTAAATACATAAGATATAAGATGAATAAATATGAATAAATGCGTACATAAATATAAATACATGCTCCAAAAAGAATCGGCGTAAGTTCGTTTTAAACGCATACCAACTGTTAGAACACATGAGCACGCAACAAGTGTCACATTATCTATAGATGTCACGACAATACATTTGAAACTTGAAAAGTAATTTTTGTTTGACGTATTGAGTTCGACGTATTTATTAAGTTTAACCAATTTTTTGCATCTGCATATCCTAATGATAGGATATAACGCCCTTCCATATTATTAATGTTGATTTGAATCAATACTGAAGTCGTATTCAACCAGTATAATTTCCATTAATTAAGCTGAAAAAATTGTTTTAATATTTTGAATACTCGCGTAGGAAAGCTAACCACCATTCAGTTTCATAACGTCACTCCACATTTGACGGCTAGTTTCTAGTGTGTCTTTAATAATGGACACGTCTTTAAAGTGGAAAAAGCAAAGTGCATAAATACAAGAGAAATAACACAAAAAAAATCCAAAGCTGTTTCTACAGAGGATCTATTTCTTTTATTTAATTGGAGAGTAAAATGATTTCTTTCTTATATTTTCACGCACACTGCTCATTGAATAAAAAGCTTTTGAAACGGTTTTTTCGAGTGTATTCTTGAAAAATTTTCAGACACTTCCAATCCTTTACAGATTAAGAATATGAAAGAAATCAGCAGAACGTGTGTTACCTATACATGCTGCCAGACACATCTAGTACTAATCTTAGCCGCTTGGGGCGCTGGTGAGGCGCTCCTGGAGGAGGTTCCTGTTCCAATCGACGTCGATATATAGAGCGCTCGCCTGTCAATCCTGATTAATAAACAAACAAATTTATGATCATTATGTTTATTGCGTAGCCCTATAGCAGAAGCTCAGACTTTCCTTATGGAGGCCATGACCCTCCGGGTTAGTGTGGATTGGAGGATATTAACAACTGCAAATGCAGCTAGGACCAATGACTTACAGAAGCTTAAATGGCTTAGAAACATGCTTTTGGAAGCCGGAGTAACTAGTGATAATAACTTTTGGTCACCCATCCCGTGACTGTCCCGTCCCTTGCGAAAGTTGTTTAGCAACAACGATCGCGGGCTGCGGCGCTTATCTTATAATCCACCCGGTTACTCATATTGTTTATAAAATTTAACAAAAATTTGTGTAATCTATACTTATATTATAAAGCTGAAGAGTTTGTTTGTTTGTTTGAACGCGCTCATCTCAGGAACTACTGGTTCGAATTGAAAACCATTTATCGAGGAAGGCTTTAGGCTATATAACATCACGCTGCAACTATTAGGAGCGAAGAAATAATGGAAAGCGCGGACAAAGTCGCTGGCGGCCACTAGTACGTTAATATTTATAGTAAAAAGTATATTGAGTGGGAAATTGTTTTTGTTTAACCTTGATAATTGTGATAACCCTGTATTTTACATTGTTCAAGACTTTTCCGTTGTTACCTTCTATAATTTTGCCATCATCCAGTTCCCCACTGGTCTGATGCCGAGTCCACTGCCTCTCCTTTTTCTTCGCTTGGAGTTCAGCTAACACACCACGAAGTGCGCCAATCTATATATACGAGTATAATACAAATACATATTTTTAACGAAACTTGAATCCAAACTTAACTACATCATATGTATAAGCACAGAACATAGAGAGAGAATAGAAGTAGTAAGTGGGCGGGGCACGCGTCGCTGGCATATGCGCTTTTACTCATATGACGCCCTTTCCTCGGTTTTATGTTTGCCAGTCGTTCGTCAATCGTCGAGTGGTGATTTTACAGATTTTTTCTATAAAAAATGCCGTTTTGTGCTATTATCACTTGCAAAAAGCAAAGCAAAGTATACAATCTAACTAATGCAAACATTTCCTTTCACTGGTAAGTACAATTTTAGTGCTAAAATATAAAAAAACGTAATAATTTGACACAATGTTAAATAAAATATACATTGATTGCTCAAACCAACATCAATGTTTCTGACCCCATTACTAAACAGCAATGTAAATCATTTTGTGCACTTTTGCAAAAAATAGTGCTGTGCCACCATTTGTCTGAAATGTACCGATAGGCTGCTGCTGCTCGGAATCGTATTGTTAATTATATGGATCGTAATCGATAACTAAAACATATTTATTTAGAGCTTTTCTTTCATCATTTCATAACAACGTTATCGATAAATATATGCCATAATTATATAAAACTAAAAAATACTGTTTACAAGGGAAAATTATAGATGAACTGATACTGAACAAATGAAATAATGAACTGTCCAGGCACTTTTTTTACGAAGATTCGGTTAATTATTTACACGCAGATAAATATTAAAAATTACTGATGTGCTATAAATATCTAAGTTACGAAGTATATCACCGTTTTATGAACAATACATAAATTAAACGAAACTTCGTGAAAAGCTAAGAGTTGGCCTAATAGGTCTTGTTAGAAACTGGTGAAACTGGATTTCACTTATTTTGCATTACTTATATTTCAGTTTCCCTAATAACTTTACAACGGATTGCCTTGTTTACATAATTAATTTTGCCCTATCTGTTTCAGACCTAAACCTATCAAATGAATTTCAAAACAACATAATATCTATACAAACAAAAAATTATGTTTTCAACTAACGTAATATTGTTGGTGGTGTGAATTTAATTTACAAAATTAATTTTTAGGCGTCAATTTAATTTACCTTATTATGCTGATTCATAATCGAAAACTATTATTATAGAAATCGAGTTAAGAAAGCCACTTTAAAGAACCGCCCACAGAACAGCTTTTATCAGTTTTTTTGTTGCTCCATATTTGCACATAAGTTTATAGACGCATGTCTCAAACGGATGTGACTTTATATGTAGATTGACGTTTGTACGTACTTATCGCTTTTGTGTCTATCTTCAAACTTTTTTTGTCACGGCTTTCAAACTCATAATTGACCAGCAATTCCTTATTGTCCAGTCGTTGCAATTAATAATGTAGCTACTACTATTATTACAGATATAAAACTTAGAATAATAAAGTAAAACAAACATGGCTATGATCAATTTATTAGTGTAATGATCATATTAGTTATTATGAAATGAAATGAAAATATCTTTATTCAAGAAGGCTATTACAAGCACTTGGAATGGCAAGTTTATTTTTATTTCTACTTTTTTTTGTGAAGGAATCGTAATGTTTTCTTGCGTACATAATATTTTCATTGATGTATTGAGAGGCAACAGTCAAAATATTTATTTCTTTAAATATTTCTCTGAGAGATTCTCTAGACCGTAAATTATATATAGCGTGGACAGCTCTCTTTTGTAGAATAAAAATATCTTAAATGCTAGCCGCAGAACCCCATAACAATAGATTATACGTCATTCATTACACTATGAAAATAACTAAAATATACCAATCTTGCCGTTTCAACATTTGTTAAGAGTCTAATTTTCTTAACAGCAAATGCTGCAGAACTCAGTCTACTTGACAAATTATCAATATACCAAAATACCAAGGAACTTTGTCGATTCCACCATCTCAACTTTTTCACTATTTACATTTATAAGTATATTAACATGCCTCACATTAGGTAATACAAACTTTATGTATTTCGTTTTATTTGAATAAAGCTTTAAATAATTACTATCAAACCACTGTAGAAAATTGTCGAACTGAATTACATTGAACTGTTTCATAACAAAATTTAAAGCTCTTATTTTATCAACTAATATGTCACATCACTAATATGCACAATCGGAATGATACCAGTAAGAAAAAAATACAAATTAGGCTTAATGTAATTAATACAAAAATTCTGTTGTTTTCTTAATTTTTGTTTTTTTTACACTTTCCCTCGCTTAATTATATTACTCCACAGACATACGATAGAGTGTATCATTAAGTTTTCTTAGTTTTTGTACTGCGTTTTTTAAAAGATATTTTAATAAATTATGGAGGGAAAAGCCTTAATTTTTCAGTATTCACTTGGTTACAGCAAAATCTAATATTAATAGTTCGCACATAAAATGATGACCCCATTTTTTTTAAATGTGCATAATCTTAAAATATTTTTTTCCTTCTGGTATCCCCATATACAGCCACGTGACAGTTCAACATTCATGTTAAAGTAAATTATTTATTATCACGTTGAATTAGAGTTTGTTTTTAACCGTGTGATTTCTTAGCTTAGTATCTTTTTGGGATTTGGTTTATGTTATCGCGAACCTATCGCGTGGCGGTTTTTCATGTAGTGAACAAAATGATCATTTCATCTAATCTGTATTTGTGTGCGGAGAGGCGACACTCGGTTCCCATACTAAATTAATATCATTATACTTCTAATCTCTCTCTATATTCTGTGTGTATAAGGGAATTTATTGATTTAAATAATAAATTCTTTTTTTTTACAAAATAAAAAACTATAACAGAATAAACATAATAACCAAGAAAATGCGAGTAATTTTATATTTAAAAACTAAAAACAAGAGAATTTATATGATTGACGTTTTTAAGATTCCATACCCAAAGGGCAAAAAATATTAGCTAGACAGTTGAAATTTTTGATGTACTTCTGATGCCGCTATAACAACAATACATAAACCAAACATATTTTTTTACGTTTTTCATAGATAATGTTATGGATATTATTTATATAGAACAGCATGCATACGATTTCTATATACGTTTTGTCTACATCCAAATGTCACTTTATATTACTTTTCTTGTATGTATATAATATTTCACTCTCGATCCGTCTCTAGACTCTCTTTTAGTGCATGGGGAAAATATGAAATCCTTTATTTAAGGAAAATAATAGCGACAGGCTTTCATATTGTAAAGCAGTATTTCCCAAGTTGAGCGATAACGCCTGCAGACCTAAAAGAAGGCGGTAGGAGACCCAGAAAAATAAATGGAGGCGTTTCTAGAGGCTCAAGTTATCAAGAGACTTGTATAATACCTACTGGGCTCAGGTCTCAAGTTCACTCTTACGGGTTATATTAAGTCTCGTTTAGAATGAATATTTATTATCCGCAAATATAGCTCACAATAATACAATACATAAAACAATACGTGAAAAAATGGAGGCGCTAAAAATCATTTATTCTCAAAGTAAAAGTCACAGTAAACGAAATAGGTTTGGGAACCCCGCGATATTCATAAGCGTACAGTTTTTCTATAACACTAAATTAGATCTCACCTGCGGCTGTACGGCCCTCAAGAACTGTTCGTATAATTTTGCATCGTATTCACTCATTTTGATCTCATTCAGTCTCTCTTCGAACGCTTTCCGGTTCATCTCTCGCGCAGCTTTCTTCACGTGCTCTGGAATGTCGTCTTTCTCCGCGTCTGATAACTGGAAAGATTAAATTACTCTATTTTAACATTTAGTATAACTATTTTGAGTAGCTCAGTGGCGTAGTGGATAAGCGACGCGACCCGCGATCTTTGTAAAGCAACTATCGCCAGAGTCGGTCACGGTGACCGAACAATTACTATCTCGAACTACTTCGTGCTTGTTCCCGGCTGCATTTGCAGTGGTTAATACCCTCCGATTCGCATTGGGCCATGGCCCGTCCTCCTTAAACCATCCATAAGGAGAACCAGAGCCCCTGGAGTGGGGATGTAAAAGGGCTGATGGTGATTTTATATCTACAAATCGATCTGATGTCAAATGAATCTTATGGTGTATAGAAAATGCATGAGCTATATTTAACATGAGGTACTGTACTGTACATATTATAAACCGACGACCTCCGTAGCCGAGTGGTTCGCAGCCGGTTTCAAGGTGTTGCCATCTGAGGTTTCGGGTTCGTTCCTAGTCGGGTCAATATAGAAGAAGGACTATTCTATAATGTCTCGGGTCTGGGCCTTCGTTGTCTCAGATACTCTATAATACGGGGGCGTTAGCTACTCATCTTGGAATCTGAGCTATGTATGTGATGTGGTCTAATATTTAATATTTGTTTAGAGGAGCTCGATAGCACAGTGGTTGTAGCGCTCGATGATAGGGTAAAAAAAAAGGAAATTATATTTAGTCTGTCAGTCACATGATAGAAAATATGTATTTATTTCACTTCAATTTAACAAGAAATAGCATTATGGCATTAAAGTTGAGGAGCGGGGCCCTGACGTCACATTTCGGGAGAAAATATACAAAAGTGAGACGTCGTGTGACATTTTAATTCAATGTAAAGCCGTTATTTAATGATTATGCAAAAATAAAATAATGCGTGTTTAAAATTTCTCAACGATCTCCCTAACGGACAAACGAGAAAGATTGAGTTGTCATCCTTATTTACTGACAAAATATTCTTAATTAAAAATGCTTAATAAATCCATTTTGTACCTGGCCCTCCGAGATGGGACTCGAACCCGTTCCCTTTCGTAATTTTTCAAGCACTTGTTACTTTTTCGCTCTTTTCGTCAATTTTTGGCAATCCATCCAAACAGCCGAAAGAAATATTTTTAACAAACATTTTAAACTTCCAATAAAGATGAAAATTTGCTCTTATTATTATATTTGATTATTTTTTATCTCAATAATAATAATAATAAAGTATTTATTTTGTCAACACACAACACATTGTAAAACAAACAAGACAATCAACAGTTAAGTGCTGGTAAAACTGGCTATTGCCTATTGCACTGATATTTTGCTGAGGCCTGCAGTAACAACGCGGACTACGACAAAAAATAAATAAATAAAAACAAATAGAACGACATAACTGTACTAATAACAACGAAACACAAACATTTTAGGGAATTCTACTCTCATTAATTTTAATTTTAATTTAAATAATTTCTATAGGTATAATAATCATTATATTAATATACTATTCGCTTATGCAATACTGAACAAAACAATAAAATTTACACTTGATAAACTTCTATAGATAAGTAATTTCAATATCTTATCAAATTTCTGCATTACATATTCAAGGTAACAAAATTTCGGCAAATTAAAATTATATATACAATCAACTTAAAATATTTCTAGTTTAATCACATTCTGTGAAAGAAAAATAATAAATTAATCAGATACTGAACATTAATAAGATCAATATAAAAAATTACAATGTAAATTTATCAAAAAACTCCAACTAACATGCATTAGTATAACCAGTCCAAATAACACATTCATTATAAAACTCCAAAATCAATTTATATTCGATCGAAATCGGTTTGTCTATATCGATTCCCTATTCCCTAGTTTTTGATACAATATAGGAATAAAGACTCATTTTTTTATATTCACACAAAGTGATCGTATTTAAAAATCCAAAAAGATTTTATGTCAGCTCCTTCGTGTTTTTTTTTAAAGAGTATAATTTGTAGCCGATAGAGATATGATATTATTGTTTTATAATCATCAAACTACATTAGAAGAGGCCAATATGATATCAAAGTCAAACACTGACAGTGTTGTAGCCGCGGCATATTGAATAGATTAAAATCTAAACGTAAAAATGCTTACAAAAATTTAGGCACACTATCATTGGATGACATGATAGATTTAGACCAATATATAAAACTTAGCCATATATTAATTATTATTAATAAGATAACAGCACAATATCTTATTAAAATCGCTATACCTTAGAATGGATTGCGATACATTTCAAAATTAATCGAACCCGCTGATCATCTTTAGCAGGCTTCACAAGACCCCCAAGAACGTGTAAGACTCGAAGACAGAAGAGAGATAACGGTGAAGGATATGGTTATAGTAGCTCGGTGGCGTAAAGAATAAGCGCCGCGGCCCGCGATCATTGTTGTTAAGCAACTTTCGCAAGGGTCGGTCACAGGATGGGTGACCAAAAAATTATTATCTCGAGCTACTTCGTGATTCAGAAGGCACGTTAAGCCGTTGGTCACGGTTGCATTTGCAATCGTTAATACCCTCCAATCCGCATTGGGCCCGCGTGGAGGGTCATGGCCCATCCTCATTAACCATCCATAAGGAAGGCCTGAGCCTCTGCAGTGGGGACGTAAAAGAGCTGATGATGATGATGATGATATGGTTATAACCTGATGCACGTCGTGCCCCTTATCCAGCCTGTAGGGCCCGCCCTTGCCCCCGAGGCCGGCAGTGTCCCGCCCCCCGGTGCCGCCCGCCCACGTGTTGCCGCCCACGTGAGGTTTATTGTCCGGATCCTCTTTGCCGTGCTTCGGATTGGACACGTCCTTTCTATAATGCGATAACCGTAAACAGGTTGCAAAACCGTATTATTATAAAACCAGCTCTTTTGTACCAGGTTTTCAAAACACTTCTCAAGTCTTCAAAATTAATGCCTGTTATCTAATTTGTTAAATTGAAGTAAGAAAATACGTATCTAATATTTTTCTATTATCTGACTGACAGAATAAATAGAATTTCTTTATTGTTTACCCAGTCGTCATCCCTATTTGCTTTGGGCGGCCATTGGTTTAAACTAAATACTTACTTTAGTTCTCGTTTAATAATAAGACGGAAAACCTTTAGCAACAACGTGTTAGATCAGAGATTCGACCGCATTAGTCTCTAGTCATAAGATATGACATCTCAGCGATATTATGGCGACACTTCGTTTTATTTTATAACTTTGACATGATCTTTATTGACAAAGAACTGGTAGCAGTGTGATCAACTTGAGTTATTTAATGCAAATGCATCCACCAAAAGATATATCAAGGCAGTAAAATGAAACAAAATATCGATATAACATCGCTAAGATGTCGCATCCTATAGCTAGACTTAGGCGGTCGCACTCAGAGTATGAAAAAAGGGAGGACCACGGTCCGAATCCGGACCAACGTGAGTTTGATTTATTTTAAAATTATTTATTTATCTAGCTCACGAAACAAGCAGCAGTAACTTAAGTGAATAAATGTACAGAATTAAACAATAATCCATACCATAACTCGTGTACTACTTGTTCTAGTGAGCATAGACAGTATTAGGACCGCGGACCGCCAATTATTTTGTCTGTAGACATTACTTAATGCTTACATTACTTAATACGCGCGTAGACTGTAAACGAAAATATATATAATTTTTTTTTCTGAAAATGTCACGCCCTTCTTCCTCATATCAGAACTTAGAGAATTAAACCTTATGCATACATAGAATTATATTACTTTGAGAAGGGTGTCAGGGGGCGCTACGCCATAGCGACGCCATGACAGAAGTTGACGTTTTCGTGGGAAATTTTGAAAATGAAATTATATTTAGTATTTAACTTATTATATGATACTTTTTATATATGTCGCATCATCTTTACAAAGATCGTTTGATTTAGTTACTTTTATTTTTATTGCTAGTTACTCCATTACTTAATTACTCGATTGTAGAGAGACTGATCATCGATACTTTTAATTTTATTAGAATGGTGACACTGACTTTGACAGTTCGTTAACAAAAACCAAATTGCCGCCATTTTCGCACACATTCTGTTTTCGATCGCCGAGGAGTAAAGACATCCGACGACATCACGCTCATCTCGTTATATTTTCGTGTGAAAAGTGATAAAATGGAACAAATCCACGTTGGTATACACGCCGGCAGTGTTATTTTAAAGATAGTCCTCCGATATGGACGATCTATTTGGGCTTCGTAATAGACCCTTCTGGCTACACGCCGTCATATATATTTCGTGTGTATCTATAAAATAAAAAAGTAATCTACACCCCAATTAGGTAGTTCCTAGTCATTAGCAAAATGCACTTCACCTTAAACGATTGCTTAATACCTATGTAGGAGACAGGTTGTAGTGACTCTCAAATTTAATGAAAACGAGCATAAGACTCGTATCTTTAATCGAGTAAAAGATATATTTAAAGACTTCAGTATATTTAATTATTTAAGCAACTATTTTAGCCCAAAGATGAGAATTTGAATGAAATAAAAACTGTTAATGGCTTTTTTTCATCTAAGTATTATATTCTTACCCGCTGGTCCTCTCAATGGTCATCTGCAACTTCTTCATGGCTTCCTTCGACCTTCCTTCTAGGACACCCTCGGTGGGTAATCCGCTTGCGTGCAACACTTCAAGTAGGGTATCCGCCATATCTTTACTATAACGGTCGAAATCAAAGACATTGCTTATTGCAGTCGCTAGATCCTCGTCAGGATATTTCTGTTAACAGAGAAGAATATAGTGAATGAATGAACGAATGAAATTTTATTTTCTGTACACCAATGGACAAAAACTTTATAATTGTGTGTAGTGAAAATGTCAAGTGTAATTTTATACTTCTTAAGGTAAATTGTTAAATTTGATTATATAGTAAAAAACTTACTCAATTCAATTCGATTAGTTAGAGCAGTCGAAAGGATTGCAAAAGGTTATGGGTTCGAATCCCATTTCGTGCACACGGGAATGTCGTATTACTTAAAATATGTTTTATAAGACATAATAACTTGTTAATTAGTATCAATTCACTTCTTATTTTTAAACTTTCGCATTGCTTTATATTAGATTGTATAAAACGGATATTAACGCGATATATATCCTGACGTTTCGACCAGGTTACACCGGCCGTGGTCACAGGCTGAATGATGATGATGATGATGATGATGATAATTAAGTACTTACAGAATTAAGTACTTAAAAAAATATAGGCACGTTAATTTAATTTAGAAATATTAAGGGATTATTTCGATTCATACCGAACGTGTTGTCGGCCGTGGCTGTGTATGTGAACAATGCCTAAAATGATAGATATTAAAGCCTCACAGCCTTTATAAAGGTCTTTTTTACTTGACTGTGACTTGTTACCACAATATGTCGAATTTCTGCTATTGATTTTGAACTCTACACACAACAGATTATGGTACGAAACCAAGTGGAGAAATGTGACAGTTTTGCATAACCTGACGTGCTGTTGACTGTACACAATAGCAATCCCGTAAATAAGTATCTAATGACCATGAAACCTTTTACGTCCTTATGGATGGTTAAGGAGGATGGGTCATGACTCTCCACACTGACCCAATGCTGATTGGAGGGATTAACGACAGCTAAATAGCTTAAAGTGCCTTCCAAAGTACGGAGTAGGTAGCTCGAGATAATATTTTTTTAACCACCCATCCCGTGACCGACCCTTGCGATAGTTGCTCAACAACAACGATAGCGGGCCGTGGCACTTACCCACCACGCCACCGAGCTACTTTAATAGTACATTACGATATTAGTGCCTTATGATGGTTATAACACGCGAGGCGGAATTTCAGCCCGAGCCGAAAGCGAGGGCGTAATTGAGCCGAACATGTTATAACCAATACGCACGTATATCGTACGACGATTTTTAACACATTTGCGAGGAAACAGAAAAAAAACATTAAATAAACTCAATCTGTGAATGTAAACTGTTGCTTTCCCGCCATTTTAACAGCGCGCTAGCGCTGCCTACTGACTGGCGCCGCGCGGCGATTAGTTCGAAATTTGAATAGCAACAGCGCGCGAAATGGCAAATAATACTGTTATGGAATTTGTATGGACTATAACTTAACTATCTGCTTTGGTAACACACGCGTTTTTTATTACCCGCTTTACATATTCAAAACTGGTGGAATTACATCAGCTTTGCGAGCAAAGGTGTTAAAAAACAATATATACATAATTAAGAAATAATATCGGGTTGGCACAAAAGTAACGAGACACTTGGTTTAAGTTTTTCCCTTTTTTTTTATTATTACAATAAAAAAAGTTTAGTCAAGAAAACGGCTAGGAGCCAATTGAAAATCAGCGTCGGGTTCGATAAGGACCTGATAAATTGCTGAATTGGCTACCTTTTTTGTTGCGGCTGTGAGACACAAAATTCAATCCAGCCCTATGTATCATTTCTTCTTTTAAATTAATTGTATCATTTAAAAACCTTTTGTCAATTTTATGTATGTTTGTAGTTTGTCTCATGTCTGTAACTAAATAAATCTATCTCTCTCTCTCTCTCTCTCTCTCAATGATGTAATTACCATTAGTATCTAAGACTTCTTGCCAACGATCCGGCAAAGTGTGGATGCCTTTTGTCCAGAACTCTGATGGCTGTGCCTCGAAAAAGTTGTTCAACTCCGCCTCTACGTCAGAGAAATCATTAAATTGTTTACCCCGCAAATGCTGTTTCAGGGCTCTAAACAAATGATAGTCTGATGGGGCGAGGTCTGGGGAATAAGGTGGGTGGGGTATCGTCTCCCAGCCCAAGTTCTCCAACTGCCGGCGAACCACAGATGCGACGTGAGGTCGAGCGTTATCGTGCAGTAAAACTACATTGACTCGTCTTCGTCATTTTTTCTTGATAGCGGCAGATAATTTGGTAAGCTGGGTTGAATATTTGTCAGCGTTTATAGTTTCATTGTGTAATAGCTCATAAAACAGTATTCCTTGCGCATCCCAGAAACAGCAAAGCAGAATTTTTCGGCGGTTTTTTTGACTCGGCTTCGGTTGAGTTGGTGGCGTTTCTTCTCGAGGCAGCCAAAAAGCACGACGTGTATCGTTCTCGTAATAAATCCATGATTCATCTCCAGTAACCAGATCTGACAAAAACTCTTTACGTCGGGGTCGCAGCAAAAGTGACTGACAGATAGCGACACGGACTGCACGACTGGCGTCTGTAAGGATGTGCGGTACCCACCGAGCCAAAACTTTTCGATAACCAAGCTTATGCAGATGGTGTTCCACGGCATGGTGACTGCATTTAAGTGCTTCCGCTAATTCACGAGTGGTAGCATCCGGATTCAACTGCAGTTCGCGGCGCAAATCGTCATCATTCACTGCGGGTGGTCGCCCTGAGCGTGGCTGACTTTCAAGGCTCCTGTCTCTTGATTTAAAACGGTCAAACCATCGGGACACCGTCGCATGGCTTGTACTTCCAGCGCCTAATGCATTGTTGATATTGTCAGCCACAGCCCGCGCACTGTGGGCTAACAAGTACTCGTATAAGTATAGTGTTCGAACTTGTCGCTCGTCCATTTTTCTTCAAACTGACTAAACAAACCGCGAGCGCGGCTTTATATACCCTACACCAGAAGTACCTAGAATGTTCTACAACATTCTAGAATATTATCGAAAAAATTGATTTTAAAAAGGAAATGTTATAGATTTTTCTAGTGTGTCTCATCACTTTTGTGCCAACCCAATACAACACAAAGATAAACTAACCTGTAAATGCTTGACGATATTGACCAATTCTCTAGTGCTGTAAGGGTATGTCAACTGGCCCTGGTCTGCCTTATCGCGGAGAACAGCGAAAGCTTGCACCAACTTTTTCATTACATTATGGGGAACATCGGGACCGTATGACCGGAGCAATTCCATTTCTGACTCTATTGAAGGATTGTCAACTGCGTGACAGGAAAACAGATCACCTGTAAATAAAATATACATATATATATATATATATATGAACAGTGAGCAACGGAAAAATTTTTTAAAACAAATCTTAAAATAACTTCAAATTTCCAAATAAAACCAATACCGATTGCTAAAAATAAACAAAAATATCATATTTGACACGTTTCAGTTCAGACACGTTTGAAATCAAACGACAATTCTGATCTTTTATTATTAATATTTAACGAATTTATTGATTCTGAATGATGTTTTTATCTAAACATAACTTTACCTTGAGAGCATACAATTTAGAAATTATTGGGAAACATTTGTTGGGGAAAAAAGGTTACCAAAAATTCACTTGACAATAACCTATGTTTAGAATTAGATGTTTAAATGAATCCTAGAGTGCATATGTGACATTTTAAAGGAATTTTGATTAGAGCATTTATTCTAAATTCTCAGAACTATATCTAAAATTTTGAAGTCAATACATCAAATGTTCTACGAGCCTAAATACAAGCCAAATTTAAGACTTAACAGAATTTACATACCCAACGAAGCAAAGAAATCATTTCCCAAGAACGGAAAGCCAGGTCTGTTAGCGAGAACGATCATCCTAAAGTCATCATGCACTGGAATGAAAGTTTCCACATTACCACCGGAACTCTCCAACATATTCTTTGGCACTATCCTTCTACCATCGCTGAGTATCATCTCTCCATTCTCAACTAACGTTTTCAATATACATGTAACGTGTGTAGGAGCTTTATCAGCTTCATCGACTACTAGAACGTGGCCAAATTTAACAGCCTTCACTAACGGAGAATCTTCGTACACAACTATACCATCTTTCACAGTCGGTTGTACAGTTAAAGACTGAACAGTCGTGTCTCTGTGCAATTGGATGTATTCCCTTGGTCTGTTGAGGAGTTGGAGCAGTCTATCAGCTATCTTGTTTTTCCCAACTCCTTGATTACCGACTAGGAGTAAATGGTTGCCTAATAAAAAGTCTTGCAAAAGCCACTCTAGCAGCCTCACATGTTGAGGTACGTCGTAGAATAATATATCAGGTACTTTAGTTAAAGCTTCCGTTTTGAAAATCTTAGTGCTCGTGTTTCCTATCGTTAGAACTCCATTCTTTACGGAACAAGGTACTTTTTCCTCTGTAACGTTTCCACCGAAGATGCCAAAGCGTCTGGGCGGTTCTATGCCAATTCTTTGACTAGCGCCATCTAGCGCTCGCCGCGCCAAACTAGGCAGGAATTTAGCTAGGAATGTCCTTTGAACCGTTTCGTATGCTGAATCGGTGGGATATTTCGCCATTCTGCTGGCGATGCGCAGGAGTTGGCGAGTGGAAAGAGAGGACGACAGATTTTTGAGAGTGCTGTCTTCTGATCTTCGAAGCTCGTTTGCTAGATTGATGATTGAGTGGAAAGGTTGTGATATATCGCCGTACTAAAAAAAAAAATAAGTTTGGATATATAATTATGCCTCCCCTTTTTCAGGACAATATGTATTATGGCAGCAATATTCCTTACCAGCGTATTGATCACGAAGATCTCCTCCTCCTTGCTAAGATTTCTCATCTCATGGTACACGAAAAGACTAAGAAGCTCTGGGGACATCCAGTGCTGCCCCCTACCCAACACAGGAGGCTCGGCTAAAGCTACTATTCTGTAAAGAAATGTAAACAATAATTTCTTTGATTTTTTTTACAAGATAGATATTTCTCCTATCGATTTACACACACACACTCACACACTTTTGATTGTCCTTATTATATTTACGCATAAAACTATTTCCGTAGCAGCTCGGTGGGATATAAGTACCGCAGGCCGTGATCATTGTTGCTAAGCAACTTTCGCAAGGGTCAATCAGGGGATGGATGACCAATTTTTTTTTTCTTGAGCTAATCCGTACTTCGGAAGGCACGATAAGCTGTTGGTCTCGGCTGCATTTATAGTCGTTAATACCTGCCGATCTGCATTAGGGCATCGTGGAGGGGCAAGGCTCATCTTCCTTAACCATCCATGCGGAAAGCCCGACCCCTGGAGTGGGTACGTAAAGGGGATGCTAATAATAATGATGATAAAACTATTTACGTAGAAACGGCTTACGCATAATTTTTCAAACACAATTACTACAAGCATAACATTCTAAAGCAGAAATTGAAAAAATTGACATTATTGACTAGTCAAGTAAAATTGTGGAATATCAAAAATTTAAAAATACATACTATATAATGCATATACAAACAAGGTCTACCAACAAAAGGGATGCTTATCTAATACACATAATATCATAAATACCGGAACGCTGGATGTATCTTCTTAACGCCACTGTCTTCCAGGTCTTGTTCGGTGAGACCAGCGGACAGCAGTTCCTCATATCTGTCGTGACGTAACAAACGAGTGCCATCGTGAAGCTGCAAATCTCTGTCGTGGACCAATCTGAAATGTGCGTCTGATTAATAAATGTCCAAACATTAATTTCTACTTGGCAATAAGGTCGGTTTTAATATGCTCTGTAATACTTCCTTTAAGCTTAAATTTGTGTTTAGTGGAATAAAGAATGACAATAATATATCTTTACTATTGTTAATACACTTGAATAAAGAAATATATTCAGGGCGAAAAATCATTAAGTGCAGATTCTTATCAAGGCCCTATTGTACCCTCGCTTATGTTCCCATAAAAATACGCATCGAGTAATGACGCGTTCGCTTGATTTCATACATTTTTATTTACGGAAAAACAAATGCAGTAATAAAAAAATATTTTGTTATCAAAATAATATATCAAAACAGATTTCTGTATATATTTTTATATACTCAAAATGAAATATACTAGTCGTAAAATCGATCCAAAAATCCAATTTAGTCATCTTTTTTATTTTCTTAGAAATGAAAAAGAAATTGTTCCTTCATTTTGAAAATTAAAATTAGATCATGTTGCTATTTCTAAAAAAAGGATAATCCTTTATTTATGAGGTTTAAATCCATTACATATAATTTGCCATATTAGATTTTTTTTTTAAATTGCCTATCATTGAAATTTATGTTTCTATTTTTAGCCAGCAATCGATCATATGTGTAATTTCCATAAAATGCTTTTTATTTGGCAATTATTAGCATAGTCTTAGAATAAATTTGGTTTAAAAAATGGTAATTTCGTACAACCTCGCCTTAAGCACAAATGTCAAAAATCGTATTGACATTTACACGGCACTTACCCGGAGGTAAAGGTTACTAATGAGTCTACCATCATTCTACTATATAACCTACAAGATTTCGTCCGCGTAGTCAAAAATCAAGACTTTTTGCAGTAAAAAATAGCTATGTTGCTTTTTGACCTCCAAATTATCTCCTAACAAAAATAACCATCTTGCGATATGAATGAAAGCCAAACACACTTTCTAATTTTAATATTAGTATGGTTTTCGCATTCCGCTCGCTAATTATTAAACCCGTTATACATTATCGATTATATTACCTGTGCAAAACAGCAAGAGTGCTCGCGTGTATCCTATGGAGTCCATCTAATACCGCCATGTGCCCTTTCAGGGCAGCATCTACAAGAGGAGAGTTCCTCCACACTGTGTCACCGTTGTCTAGGGTCGTTCTTTGTTGCACCAGGTCCCTAGCAGTCATGTCTTGGTACAGGACTATAGGCTCTATTGTGTAACCCAATAAAGACGCTAGTTGTGTAACGAGGAGGCTCTTTCCGCAACCTTTGGGCCCTAGACATTAACAACATATGCGTCATTAAGATACAAAATTAAATTTATTTAATAGACTATGTGAGATAAATGAGTCATCATCATCCCAAATATATTCATGTCCCCATAGCTGAAGCCTTATCTATAGGTAGAATCGAATCAATTCAAATCTGTCGTGACATGCAGATTGGTGGGTGACAACGATTGCAGATGCTACCGGTACCAGCGGCTTAACGTATCTTCCAGAGCACATAATAGTTCGAGATAATAAATATTAGGTCACCCATCATAAACCAGGCCCTTGTGAAAGTTGCTTAACGAAAGTCACTGACCAAGCGCGTTAAGCACTACGCATTAGAGCTCCTCGGATACGTAAATAAAATATGGTTATGATGACAAAAAATAACACAAAAATTCAGTAGTAAAGTATGTGTGAAAAAAGTGTGAGACAATACTTCACATTTATCTTATGTTAAGATAAAATAGACAAAGAAAATTAAATAAAAGAAAGTTTGAAAGAGGAATGATAGAAAAAACTACAGTATCACAATTTGTAGTAAGTCACAAAAGGCATGAATGCGAATGAAGATATACCAGCAGAAAGAGTGATAAGACACTATGAAAAATGATACATGTAAGTAAAGGAAACAGTAATAAGCTTGGCTAATCGTGAAATATAGAATAAAATATATATATATATATTTATATACATATCGACGCTGGAAAGCAAACACGTAGTAACCCGCAAAACCAAAATTGTTCTTTAGAGCACAAAAGACTTTTATTTTTTTCGAAAAATAATTCCTATAAACGTCCATGGTAACAAATAAAGTGTTTATATGGAATTTATTTACCTTACTCAATTTATATGGAAAGAAGATTTTTTTTTTTTTGAAAAATATAAAGATTTTCCACTCTAAATATCCATTTTGGTTTTGCAGGTTACTACGTTTTTGCTTTCCAGCGTCGATGTATTGAACTAAACTCTGACTACAAGTGAACTTTTACAGAAGATTTCACAATAAATCACTTACCGACCACACAAAAATCACCAACACTGTGACTCAAAATCAATTCACTCAACAGCTCAGTCTGATACGCTGTCTTCACTACACCTCTCGCCTCCATACCCTTTCTGCTCCTCCCACCGCACGGCACGCCAAATTGAGACTTATGACCGTTGATTTCCATAGTTGCAACGGCCTGATCTGGCATGTACTCTACACCTCTCATAGAAATATCCCACTTAGTGGTGGTATCTATTTTCAAATTCTTCAAGACCACCTCGACGTTCTTCACGTGATCTTTAGATAAGAAAGTATTGTACGGATACAGGTAGTAAAGGAGCCTATGAACTGGTATATTAGGATTTTTTTCCTGAAATACAAGGTAAATTAATATATAAATTAATGTTGATTCAAAAAGTAAATTAATATTATTTTAAAAATTATAAAAACACCTTTAACTATTTATAAATGAATTTATTCACATTAGGACAGTATTTATTGTCAGAAGGCAACATTATTTTGATTTTTAATCAATTTATCAGCGTCGTAATTCAGATTATAAATACAGTACTGTACATTATATATTCTGAACTCAGCGAGGTATTCCGACTGTGGGATACCCGCTTAATATTAACAATTCGTTCAACAGTCTTATCATAGAAGCTGATAGAATTCGAAATTTAAACCTCGCTATTATACCGCAGACTCAGCAGTGCCGCCAGCCACGACATTCAAATATTTGCTAATTGTAAATGCCGCGCAAATGTCGTAAAGTTGGTTTAGGTTACGTGTCGATGGCGACAGACGGCCTTGGGACATGCCGCTGATGATAACGTCGCGTGAGAGGATATATATCGTCTGATGCCATCGGAAGGTCGTGAGGTGTCACGCGAAAGATATAATTTATATATCACCAGTAAACCGTCGCGGATTTACATGAGTACTACTGCTTATAATGATTTTTATCAAATTTAAATTTACATTTTTACTGGTATATTAGTCTCTAGATATAAATAAAAGCCCAGCTTTTATTTATATTTATAAATAAAGTCTAGCAATACTTTCATCTATATATATCTGTTCATATTATATCTGTTCATCTATACTAATATTATAAAGAAGAAATATTTAATAATATGTTTTTTTTTTGTTTGTAACGACGAAATGGCGGCGACATCTTTAAACTGGCGTTTCGACTTCAGTAATTATGAGATCTTTCAACTATAAATCGCAAATAAAACTTCAAAGGTTCAATATATTTAATTATGGGTCATTATCAGTGGTCGGAATTAGGTAGAGTTATTCATGTACTTACACTGATTTCATACAGCGAAAGAATAAAGTGGATATGCCTCAAATCCCGAGATTAATTTTAAAAAGCAGAAAAAATCCCGTGATTTTTTAAATAAAAGTTATTTACTTTTACACAATTTAAACTACTGCACGCACGACGTTGCCAAACTTACATCAATGAAAGAAAGAAATAAAGAAAGAAGAAATAAAGAAATCCCGGGAAGGTCCACATTAATATCAACATTTCGATGCAAGTACATAAATAACTCTACCTAATTCCGACCTTTGGTCATTATGCCCATGTAAAATTGACATTCATCTTTACAAATTGCACACGCTAACAACTTTCAAAAGTTGGTTTGAGTAGAATAATTATATAGTTAATAGAAATTTTATAGCACAAATAAAAAAAGTTTACAGAGTATTTTCTATTTAAATTGGACAATCTTTTCCAGACAATCTCAAATATTAGATGTGTGCCGACGGTAACTATATGAATATAAAAATGAATGTGAATGGCTTTACCAGTTTTAATGCAGCTGCTTGGAGACTGTCCACTGGGAAATCAGGCAAGCTGACTTGCTGAAGCTCCGGGCTGATCAAAGCGTATGCAGCGGACAGTAGCTGCTCCAACTTAACTGGGTCCACTGTCGGGGCTACTTCCTTCAGCAACGACAAGTGTTCCTATACAAGTAATACAGATTATAGACATTGAATAGCGGATAATCGTTTTTAAACATTTTATTGTTCTTTATCACAGGGAATATTTTGTCTAATAATTTATTATTTATATTTTACCGCGGCTTCAACCGCGTAAATTATAGCTAACCTAACTGTAGCTTTTCGAAGACGAAAGAGTAATTAATGGCAATTCATTAGTTTTAGAGCTTATTCAATAACACACCACATTTAATATAACAAAGCTCTACATCAAAAGCCCAAAATCAAAATGTTGCTTTTAACCTTCATGGTAATTAACGTTAGAATAATCGTTAAATGCTGAATTGCTATTATGGCACTTGGGTTTTGTTTTATTTTTTTCACTACCGTTGCATTGTGTGACGTAAGTAAGTGACTTGAATTTGTAGGGAGCGTTTTCGGCCACAGAACATAGAGAGAGAATAGAAGTAGTAAGTGGGCGGGGCACGCGTCGCTGGCATATGCGCTTTTACTCATATGACGCCCATTCCTCGGTTTTATGTTTGCCAGTCGTTCGTCAATCGTCGAGTGGTGATTTTACAGATTTTTTCTATAAAAAATGCCGTTTTGTGTTATTATCACTTGCAAAAAGCAAAGCAAAGTATACAATCTAACTAATGCAAACATTTCCTTTCACTGGTAAGTACAATTTTAGTGCTAAAATATAAAAAAACGTAATAATTTGACACAATGTTAAATAAAATATACATTGATTGCTCAAACCAACATCAATGTTTCTGACCTCATTACTAAACAGCAATGTAAATCATTTTGTGCACTTTTGCAAAAAATAGTGCTGTGCCTCCATTTATCTGAAATGTACCGATAGGCTACTGCTGCTCGGAATCGTATTGTTAATTATATGGATCGTAATCGATAACTAAAACATATTTGTTTAGAGCTTTTCTTTCATCATTTCATAACAACGTTATCAATAAATATATGCCATAATTATATAAAACTAAAAAATACTGTTTACAAGGGAAAATTATAGATGAACTGATACTGAACAAATGAAATAATGAACTGTCCAGGCACTTTTTTTACGAAGATTCGGTTAATTATTTACACGCAGATAAATATTAAAAAATACTGATGTGCTATAAATATCTAAGTTAAAAGTATATCACCGTTTTATGAACAATACATAAATTAAACGAAACTTCGCGAAAAGCTAAGAGTTGGCCTAATAGGTCTTGTTAGAAACTGGTGAAACTGGATTTCACTTATTTTGCATTACTTATATTTCAGTTGCCCTAATAACTTTACAACGGCTTGCCTTGTTTACATAATTAATTTTGCCCTATCTGTTTTAGACCTAAACCTATTAAATGAATTTCAAAACAACATAATATCTATACAAACAAAAAATTATGTTTTCAACTAACGTAATATTGTTGGTGGTGTGAATTTAATTTACAAAATTAATTTTTAGGCGTCAATTTAATTTACCTTATTATGCTGATTCATAATCGGAAACTATTATTATAGAAATCGAGTTAAGAAAGCCACTTTAAAGAACCGCCCACAGAACAGCTTTTATCAGTTTTTTGTTGCTCCATCTCCATATTTGCACATAAGTTTATAGACGCATGTCTCAAACGGATGTGACTTTATATGTAGATTGACGTTTGTACGTACTTATCGCTTTTGTGTCTATCTTCAAACTTTTTTTGTCACGGCTTTCAAACTCATACTTGACCAGCAATTCCTTATTGTCCAGTCGTTGCAATTAATAATGTAGCTACTACTATTATTACAGATATGAATCTTAGAATAATAAAGTAAAACAAACATGGCTATGATCAATTTATTAGTGTAATGATCATATTAGTTATTATGAAATGAAATGAAAATATCTTTATTCAAGAAGGCTATTACAAGCACTTGGAATGGCAAGTTTATTTTTATTTCTACTTTTTTTTGTGAAGGAATCGTAATGTTTTTTTGCGAACATAATATTTTCATTGATGTATTGAGAGGCAACAGTCAAAATATTTATTTCTTTAAATATTTCTCTGAGAGATTCTCTAGACCGTAAATTATATATAGCTTGGACAGCTCTCTTTTGTAGAATAAAAATATCTTGAATGCTAGCCGCAGAACCCCATAACAATAGATTATACGTCATTCATTACACTATGAAAATAACTAAAATATACCAATCTTGCCGTTTCAACATTTGTTAAGAGTCTAATTTTCTTAACAGCAAATGCTGCAGAACTCAGTCTACTTGACAAATTATCAATATACCAAAATACCAAGGAACTTTGTCGATTCCACCATCTCAACTTTTTCACTATTTACATTTATAAGTATATTAACATGCCTCACATTAGGTAATGCAAACTTTATATATTTCGTTTTATTTGAATAAAGCTTTAAATAATTACTATCAAACCACTGTAGAAAATTGTCGAACTGAATTACATTGAACTGTTTCATAACAAAATTTAAAGCTCTTATTTTATCAACTAATATGTCACATCACTAATATGCACAATCGGAATGATACCAGTAAGAAAAAAATACAAATTAGGTTTAATGTAATCAATACAAAAATTCTGTTGTTTTCTTAATTTTTGTTTTTTTTACACTTTCCCTCGCTTAATTATATTACTCCACAGACATACGATAGAGTGTATCATTAAGTTTTCTTAGTTCTTGTACTGCGTTTTTTAAAAGATATTTTAATAAATTATGTAGGTAGGCCTTAATTTTTCAGTATTCACTTGGTTACAGCAAAATCTATTATTAATAAATAGTTCGCACATAAAATGATGACTCCAATTTTTTTAAATGTGCATAATCTTAAAATATTTTTTTCCTTCTGGTATCCCCATATACAGCCACGTGACAGTTCAACATTCATGTTAAAGTAAATTATTTATTATCACGTTGAATTAGAGTTTGTTTTTAATCGTGTGATTTCTTAGCTTAGTATCTTTTTGGGATTTGATTTATGTTATCGCGAACCTATCGCGTGGCGGTTTTTCATGTAGTGAACAAAATGATCATTTCATCTAATCTGTATTTGTGTGCGGAGAGGCGACACTCGGTTCCCATACTAAATTAATATCATTATACTTCTAATCTCTCTCTATGTTCTGTGTTTTCGGCCAACTAGCAGCAGAGGGCATAGTGTAAGTTTTTCTTGACGTTTACGTTCACCTTCGATCGTGAGCGCGTTAAGGTTTTACAGTTCCACAAACAAAGCACCGTATCTCCGAAACTATTAATCGCAGACATGCTATTACTTCTACATTATTTCTTAGATATTAATGGACTTTTTATTTATAAAATAAAAAATGGTCAATTGGACGAATGCGAGTTATTAAATAAACATACAAGCAAACGAAATAAACATCAGGACAAAATTCAAAATATAAACTTACTAAAACATGTTGTAATATCCAAAGATATTATACAAACATATAAAAAATATTTCAACGAAATAATAGTATATTTGGTACCGTATTTCGATGAAATGCGATACCAATCTTGAATCCTGAACTATTAATTTAATTCAAGTCGATGATCATTCATGCCAATGTAAATTCAAAACTGTAGTAGAATCGTGAGAAAACTCAATTTAAACCGGAATAGGTTCAAGTTATTCGACTTGATTTATTTCGATAAATACTATTCAGCATAGTACTAACGTAAAATATAATTTAGATATTTCACAAGAATTAAGTACAAAAACTTGAAAAAACTATTTTGATCAAACTCTCAATTTATAGACAAAAATGTTATTGTTATCAGTGTGCTAATATTTCAAAAAGTATGAATTTAGTTACCTAATCCCTTTATTGAAAGACTAACTGTGCCAGCGACTTCTTCCGTATGGGAAGTAGCCTAAGTTACTTTTTATTACATAATTTGCCAATGAATGTCCTGTCTATTCGGTCCAGTCGTTTTATAGATCAGCCGGAAGAAACAGACGGACAAAAATGTAAAAAAAAATATTTCGATATAATAACGATTCGCTTCTAGCAATTCGTGCACGTAACATATACACACATATGCATTTACTAAAAAGCGGTTATTATAACATTACAAACAGACACTCTATTTTAATGTATTTGTATAAAATAGATGCACAGATGTCATATCACAATTAAGACAATTAAAGATACGAGACACGCAAATCGCAATTACCTACCTAGCGATAATTACGAGAACATGCTAGCTATTTTCCCGCGACTTCGCCAGCTTAAATTATAGCCCACGTCACTTGCGTATGATGTAACTTCCCATAGGGGAAAGAATTTTTATGACTGAATCTATATTTCCAAAAAACACCGCCCACAAACAAAGTTAAAACTATTGTACAGTTTTGTTCTAATAGATACGCTATTATCTATTAGAACAAAACTGTACAATAGTTTAAAACTTTAAATTATGACATAAAAGTTAATAATTAATAACGATATGACAAATAATATTGCACCAAATATATTTTCACGTAAAATTTCGCCAAGACCATATGGGCTCGCACTGTCAAAAAATTATCAGATCTCTTGTAGAGCAAAGCTCCGACTCTACAAGCCCCTACTTAATAAACTCCTTTGTCAAAATATGTAACGGTGCGTTGTACACACGGCCGTACGTTAGATTACCACAATATGTCTAATTCTGCAATGTATCTCGAGATAATAATATTTTGGTTACCATCCGTGACCGGCGCTTACGAAAATTGCTCAACAACGATTACGCTTATCCACTACGCCACCGAGCTGCTATATACTATAGTACAGATAAATAAGTATTTATAGCGTAATTATAGAATCACTGTTCCGAAAATCGTCACGCAAACACGGCACTACGAGAGCGGTGACTCCGCAGCACGACACCTCATGAAAAATTTGACTTTGTTTCCCACAAAAAAGTTCCTATGCACGAAATATATAGAGTATAAAGAAAAAATATTTAGTACCAACTAAGTAAAAACAGACACGATGAGATACATTTCACCCGCAAAAATGTTATTTACTACCTACCTTTTTTTTATTTATTTACAATGGGCTCACTCTTGACCTCAATCTAGCCTAAAGACATAGATGAGATCTACGGTGGGACGAGCTTGTCCAGAAGGAACCTATTCAGTCATGCCTTAAATAGGTCTGGGTTATTTTTAAATTAAATTTGCTACACCCTTACAGGGTGTCACATAAACTGTACCTAATAATAACACCTGTTTTACTATGTGACATGCAATAAATGAATTATTATTATTATTATATATGCACTCGGGAAAATAGACGCCGGCAGGGAGTTCCACTCCTTAGCAGTGCGCAGTAAAAAAGATGAAGAAAAGCGCTTTGTACGGCAAGGTAATCATCAAAAATACTAATATGTTATTACGGTTTCACGTTTATCTGAACACAGCGCTATCACAGCATTCGAGGTTCAAACAAATAAAATCTTTATTACCTTTAGAAGAAGAGTTCATTTGAATTCGTCGCTTCATTCGATGGTGTATTTTTAACAAAATAGCACTACTGATACTAGTGGCACCGCCTGGATTCACACAAAATATAGCTTAAGAAATTTCCTATTCTATATACATATTTGACGACGACATCTTTTTGCAGTTTACAACGTTTGCTCCTCAAACACCGACTTCGAAACGTCCATTCCGGGGGAGAAAAAGAAATATAGAGCTACTAGAATTTAATTCTCCCAGTAAATTAAATGGAACCGCGAATGCTTGCAAGATATAATCACAATGAGTCCGCTACCAAATATAGCACGGTCTACTCACTACTTACCATCAATACTGTTACGGACGCACGTCTCGTCGAGTTGTATAGTAGATGATCTTAAGTAAATTATATATAATAAGTAAGTTTAGTTAAATGAATGTGGTTAAAGCTTAGAATTAAATGATACAACCTATGGGTGTATTTATTCCCCTAGTATTAAGATAATTTAAGTTATAGCAAATTAAATGATTGTGAGGGGTTGGATTTTATTTGATATGGTTTTCTATAAGGTATTGCCTCGCTAAGGAGGCTTAGGTAGCTCTCTGTATGGTATTGCTTCACTCAAGGAGGCTTATGTGGGTTTTCTATATGGTATTGCCCGAGTCAAGGGAGCTTATGTGGGTTTCTATACGGTATTGCCTCGATACAGGGGTGTTTAAAATGTAAAATGTTCGACTACCTTCATGTTAACGATAAAAATGTATCGGAGCGAGACGGCGCTGGTTTACGCGGGATCTTCCGTCTCGCTCTGACCACATAAATACGTCGGGCAAGAGCGCGGCGCGCCTTAGAACGATTATGAGCTTCGACGGCGCGGTCTTGCCCGACACGATACGAGTTATGTTATATAATATGATGATGTTTTAACGTGATTTATGATGTAAATAGAGAAACAGTAAAACGTAGTAATTAAGAATAATGTGTCACATAGATGTTAAGAGTGGGGGGTGGCTTCGCCAAGTAGGGGTTAGATGTGTAATAGGCTAACCAACTGATAATGTACGGAGCTAGGTGCGAGCCACCCCAACAGATGTAAGACGGGTCGTTTTGAGCGATAATTGTAAGCTCTCCGGCCCTCAAGATATACGAATAAAGAAGAAGTGAAAACCATCGAAGGAAGTTTCAATTATACAGTCCAAGCATCGGCTAGCTACGTGTAAATCTGTTCAAGATCCAGGAAGATCCGCAACAGATACTATCTCTTAAATAATAGTATAACTAAATTACAATTGCCTATACTAATATTACAAAGGGACAAAATTTCTTATTTTGTTTGTTAGTTGGACCGACCACCAAGTGAGTGTCATAGCCTATAATTTGCGAGGGCGATGTCGCGGAAAAACAGTCTAGACTCGAATATATCCAGAACCATCCAAAACGTCAAAAGCAAAGAATCATAAATCATCACAAGACAATTCTGTAATATTCTACAAAACACAAGAGCTTACCGAACCATCCTAATATTTCGGTAAACCGGTCATTTTATATCACAGAATTTATATAATTACCTTTTAGAATAAATTTATAAACAAACCCCCAAGAAAGCAGTGTAAGTTATACTTAAGACTACAAAATATATCTGTATAGCACAAATATTATTTTTCCTTTGGGACAGATATATTATTAACAAACTCCAAGGCTGTAGTGTAAGTTATACAATGACAATAAAATATATTTATGGACACAAAACAAACATCGTTACTGTCATCGACCTAGAAAGAGCACCGGCGAGGATTTGTCAACTCAACTTTAACCTGACACGCGAATCGAGCGGTGAAAAGGCGTCCCGTAAGAACTATTAAAAAGTCGAACTTTACAAAATAACATCACCTATATATTATCCTATATTAACCGACCAAGTGTGAATCGGACTTGCGAACGAAATGAAAAAAAAATATCACGTTTGTTGAATGGGAGCCTCTTTAAATAGTTATTTTATTCTGTTTTTAGTATTTGTCGTTATAGAGGCAACAGAAACACATCGTCTATTAAAATCTCTGGTGACATACGGACGAGGGTTCAGTTTCACCCGTTACCCTTGTCTTAGTAGGGAACCCAAAAAATGAAAGAGAATTGATAGAGTTGATACAGGATATTCAGCATTCATCGTCATCGTCAGCCCTTATCGTCCCCACTGCAGGGGCTTAAAGCCTTTCTTATGGATGGTTAAGGAGGATGAGCCATGACCCACGGAGGGTATTAACGATACAGTCGTTACACAGACCAACGGCTTAACGCACTTTCTAAAACACGGAGTAGCTCAAGATAATAATTTTTTGATCACCCATCTCGTGACAAACCCTTGCGAAAAATGCTTAACAAAACAGATTTCCTACTACGCCACCGAGTCACTCTAAAAATTAGCGTGACAACTGCTTATAGATAGAGCTGATTCAGGATATTCAGCATTACAAAAGCAAAATCATATTAATTTCTAACAATCGCAAGGTTAAATTAGGAGCTCACAGTCTTAATTTGCAAATCTCGTGTCTGCAAAAACTTTGTGCGCTAAATTTAGCAAAATAATTTAACTTTTGTACCTAGTTTAATTAGAAAAGTTTTTACAACATTCGCTTGTATAATATTAGAATACAGCCTAATGAACAGAACTCACTAATTATAAACGGATTGAATTCCATTCTGACGATTATTAAATAGGGATGATGATTGGGTAAAAAAAATACAACTCTATTTAGTCCGTCGGTCAGGTAATAGAAAAATATTAGATACGTATTTTTTTTTTTTTACTTCAATTTAACAAGAAAAAGCTTAGATAACAGGCATTAAAGAAAATAAAAAAATACGTGTTTAATATTTTTTAACACTTTACCTGACGGACAAACAAACAAAAATTAGTCATCATCCCTATTATCTTGTAATCTTGACGTTAGTTTTGGTTTTTACATTATTTATTTCTAAACAAAAACTGAGATTTACAAATTTAGACAGCAATTAAATATAAAACTATATAATTTGCACGCTATCATAATTTGAACGTTATATTTATAATATTACTGTAAAAAAGTTTGCAATACATATTTAGTTAACCAGGATTCCACGCTAGGATACCCTGTGTGATGAAATCCAGTTCCATCCCAATACTGATTCTCAGAATTCTCACAAACTCCAATTCCTAAACTAGATGTTTAAAATAAATATACCATACGATCAAAAATATAATACATATAGAGTATATATATTATACTAGCTTTCGCCAGCGGCTTCACCCGCGTAACCCCAGGGAAATGTTTAGTGGGATAAAAAGTATCCTATTATCTATGTCAGCTAATACCCTATCTGTATACCAAATATCATCACAATCTGTTCAGTAGTTTCGGCGTGATTGACGTACAAACATCTAAACATCCAAACAAAGAAACTATCACATTTATAATATTAACTAGCTTTCGCCAGCGGCTTCGCCCGCGTGGACCCTAAGGAACTGTTTAGTGGGATAAAAAGTATCCTATTATCTAAGTCAGCTAACACCCTATCTGTATACCAAATTTCATCAAAATCCGTTCAGTAGTTTCAGCGTGATTGACGTACAAACATCCAAACATCTAAACATCCAAACAAAGAAACTTTCACATTTATAATATTATATAATATAATATAATATATAATAGGATAGGATTATTATAATATATATATACTATATATATTATAGAGTCCTTTATACTAACAATTTAATCGTTGAAATATTAGTTTAAAGCAAAAATTAAATATTGTTTTCATTATGGTGAATAATATTCACGTCTTTTTCGTTTCACCCGACTACGGCGGCGAAACTAAAAGGAGGGTTATGATTTTAGCTGGTATGTATGTATGTAAGAATGTTCATCTGTTCCTTTATAACTTCAAAACTACTCATAGTAACTTAGTAGCGTCTTATTTATCCACGTGATATAGGCTATGTGACGTAACATTATATATGCAACAGCGCCCTCTAGAGAGCATAAAGTAAGAAATTAAAAAAAAAATATTATTGAAGCATACGCCCGAAACCCAAAATTAATTAAATAAAAAAATAAGTTCCATTACTAAAACCGGACTACAGCTAAATCACGCTCTAAAAAGTTTAAAACAAGAAATATGTTTTATAGCGAAAGCTAAATTATAATAGCTATGACCAAAGGACAGCGTAGTCGTAAGCCACTGCCTAACAAAAAAACTATTATTATGAAATTAATTTCTCGTTTTAGTTTTTGTACTTATTTTGTCTTTAGCCTGTTAACATCGGAGATTAAAATATAGAAAAACCACAGAATGAACTGACTGCAGTGAGATTTGTGTTTAGTCAATCTATTATACTTTTTCTCTTTTATTTTTTTAAAGCTTTTATTTAACTTGCAATGTATGTGAGTATGTTTGTTCGAATGGAATCTTTGAACTCAATTTTGATGTAGATATCTTCAACCGGTTGAGCTGAAATTTTGTATAGACGTGTTTAGATGGATTTTGACAATTGCGTTATTTCTATTTTTAATCTTCGAATTTATATCTAATTTGTAAAACTGTTTTCAGTCACGAAAATAAGAAAGATAGCATAAGTCAACTTATAGTTTTGTGCTATACATGAATTTATTTATATTTACCCAAATTTATATAACCTAATTATACCCAATTTATAATTAGATTTTTAGATTTCCATACAAAAAGGGTAAAAACGGGACATTATCTTATAAACCTTGATAGCTATACAGTTGAAATTTTTACAGATAATGAACTTCTGTTACCGCTATAAAAACAAATACTAGCAACAAGATAAAGTATAGATATAAATATTCAAGACAACAATCCACAAAGACAATGAAACGTTATAACGGTATTGTTGTTAGATAACAACATTAAAAGTTGCAACCAATATTTCACTGGCACATTTACTCTTCCCACCACTAATTGGCAGGCCGCGCACTCTTGGCATGCCAGGCGGCCATTAGCGGGCGCCGCACGGAAACAATTGTCGACTATTAATCCAGACAACTTATTAGCTGAATAATAGGCTAATGAATATTTCACATTACTGGAAAACATTTTTCACTGTCTTTGATATTTCAAACGTAACTCGCTATTGTTATTTATTTATTATAGATACTGTCTTTTAAATAATGGCACAGGTAAATTAGAATTGTCTATACTAATATTACAAAGTTTCTATTTTTGTTTGTTTGTAGGGACCGGCCACCAACGGGAAGCTATTTCATACGCGAGCGTGATAGGCTATAGTTTATGCGGGCACAGTAACGGAAAAATAGTTAGTAATTAATAAAAAAAACAAAAAAAAACCTGCCTGCGTGAATAATAACTAACTAAAAAGGCTGAAACAATGTTAATAAAATGTAACATTTGACATAACATGCAGTCGGAGGGATGAAATTAATTAATATGTCAAATCAGCCCCTCTTTGTATTGAGCGCTTTAATTTGATACCCATATTGTAGTATTTGAAAAAAAAAACAATAATATAATGGCGTCGGACAACCGCCATATTGTTTTTTTTTTTGCATTACCTATCTAAGAACACTTAAGACTACTAAGATAAACTCAAACTCAATTATCAAAATCCGTTCAGCGGTTCTGAAGATACGAGGTAATAAAGAACATTACACACATACACACAAGATACGCGCGAAACTCGTAACCCTTCATTTGCAGTCGGGTAAAAGCACACCCGCATCTTAGATTACAAATGTTACACAGAACAACCCCCTGCAATGCACTGCAATGAGAATTGTGATTAGCCAAGTCATAATATAAGTTGTTTCTTCTAATTTTTTAGTTCGAGTTTTTGAGGTTTTTTTTTTAATTTGTAATGTCATGGACATATTGGATTTCAGGTAGATAATACAATGTAGCGGGTAAAAATTTTTCACCACATTGCAGTAGCGAGAGGCGCCGCCGCTCTACCAAACTCAAACTACGAGTATAATAACTAACTAACTAACTCACTGTCATGCCCTTATCAGATGACACGATGCCCGATGAAGAAAGGCAAGTTAACAAACTATGCGGCTTACAGTGCCTACGTGAGTTACTACTACCATAAATTTTCGACAAGAATTTGCATTCGCTAGTTGGATTACTGTTCACAAGCACTACCATTTACTTTATCTGATCTGTTACGTCCCAACTGCAGGGGTTCAGGCCTTCCTTGTGGATGGTTAAGGAGGACGGGCCATGACCCTCCACGCTAGCCCATTGCGGATTGGTGGCTATTAACGACTACAGATGCAGGCGGGACCAATGACTTAACGTGCCTTCCGAAGCAAAGAGTAGCTCGAGAAAATATATTTGGTCACCCATCCCGTGACCAAATATTTAAAACTTGTAACTTTTACCCTCCATCTTATTGTAATTTGTAATTAAAGATGACGTTGTTTAGTTGCGAATCGCACTATGGTTTTGTTTATGCAAACATAGTGCTGTTCTGAGTCTTGAATTATATTATTTTTATACAATTATAAACAATTTTCTTAAAAAAGGATATTATAGTGAAAAGCAATTCGAAAGATGGCGTAGCTTTGGACTTTCACAAGTGCTTGTAACAGCCTAGACTAAAGAAATAAACAAAAATTTCAACAAAAAAAATGACACCTGCGTGATAAGCATCAAGGCAACATATATATTTCGTTAATTGCGTTGCCGATTTTTCTAATAAATTTCAATTTATTAAACGAATTTCGTATAGGTTTTCCCATACAAACCTAGTTTTGCACTATAGATCTTAAAATTACACAAGTTCACGGACATTTTTACCTCATTCTTGCAAATTCAAAATAATAATTGGTTTTAAGGTTGTTTAAAGAGCAGGTGGTGTACACAAAATATGGATTTTGTGAGGTTTCTAAATGTAACTACACAATTATACGATATTACATACTCGTACTAAAATATCTAAGGTGGTGACAAATACTTACAAATATTTTCATCAATGTTCGGCCAATCCACCCAAACAACCGAAAGAAATATTTAAACATTCGACAAACTTGTCAGAGAGCACTACCTGTCCATGAAAGTATGTATATAGGTATTATATATGTATTATATTTTATATGATAATATTTATTATATTATAGTATATGTAGGTAAATTATAATTAAGTATATAACAATTATCAATTATGTATATTTATAAATTGTTTATTTGTACACCATCCACTACCCCATCATTAGGTCTTTTATATTTAACTCCATCCCAAGGTTGCCTGGAAGAAATCACTTTTAGAGATAAGGCCGCCAATTGTACGTCTCCTGTTTTTGTCATATGAGTGTATATTGTCTTTGTGTGTGCAATAAAGAATATTCTATCTATCTATCTAAAAACGAAAATTTGTTCCAATAATTATATTTGATAAATTTTGCATTCACAATGCTATACTGAAATGAAATATACTAAAAATATATATTTTTCATTAATAAAATGAAAAACTGTATGGCAATGGTAAATCACAATGGTGTAGGATGTAGACCCTGGTTGTTATCAATTAAAATGAAGGTGATCTAAATAATAATCACTGGTGTGCAAGAAATATAAAGTGTTGACAGTCCCACCAAAAACATTTTCATGTAAAGTGTTGCCAAGTCGAGACCATATGACGTACTGTTCAAAAATTTATCAGATCTCGGAGAGCCAAGATTCTCACTCTACACGCCCTAACTCTGCAAGCCCTTACTTCACAAACACAACCCCTTATTCAAAACATGTGGCTTGTGTCGTTTCTATAAAAACTATGGTATAACAGAAAAGTAATAAATGATTAACCTTATGTCCGTTTGATAGTATTAGAACGGCTGAGACGCACGTTTTGAATAAGGTGTAATATTTGTAACGTAAGAAGGGCTTTTTAAGTTAGATCCCACCATATGATCCCTCACATTTATGCCTGATATTAATATTCTATACAATAATGACAACAATGTTTCCATTTTTGTATTCACCACAAACGTATGAAAATAGAATATAAATACGGCACCCCAACACGAAACATTTAGATAACATCATTCGACCGATACTATCAACGAATTATCGGCGAAACTTGTTCTTCGACTGGGTACTTATTACGGCCCATAAAAACTATGCTCGTGTCCTATTTCCGATTCCATCAACCAACCTAAAATTATGCAAGGAATCTTACGAAACTTCTGAAAGCTCCGGGAAATGGGAACTTTCAATGGCAATTGTAGTAAAATCAAGTATACCTACGCAGCCTACTGCATGCCTTATTTCGAATAGGGATGATGTCTGGGTTAAAAAAAAAACAGATATACTCTTTGGTCCGTCAGCCAGTTAATGGAAAAATATTAGATACAGTAAAAGCTCCTTATTTATGGCTTCATTATTCGCGGGTAAAACATTTGTAATCGAATTTAGTCAGCAAAAGGTCGTGGGTGTTGGAGTCCTATCAAACATTTCGAATAATCACATTCACGAATAAAACAAATAAACCGGACTAAATAAAACTAAATAAAACAAGTAACTGAAGCTGACTAGCTTCAGTCAAAGAATAAACACTAACGCGAACAAATACCAAATTCATAATAAACGAATGCATGTCGAAACATTACATTAAAAAAAGAGAGTTTGGACAACCTTTCTTGTTACTTTTGGTGGTAAAGGCGTGTCTACAACTAACATGATGGTATAAAAACAAATTATTTTAAAAGCCAACGTGATAAAGTTTTCGTTACGAATAATGGACATTGATGATGCTCGTCTATTTCGTTTTTTATTTCAAAAAAAAAATATTGCGTAAAAAGTTTTGTAATAGTGCGTGTTTTGCGAAAAAAAAATATTTCAATGAACATGGAAGTGCACGAATGTTTGAACGCATAACTCCATGTACATACTCAACATAATATCTCAAAAAAAATATCAACACTGAATAGCTATGTCAACGTATTTATTTCAAATACCATTTACCAATGATATTTTTTTACCAGAAGACGAATTCTTAATTTTTTTTATTTTCTTCAGAACAATGAAATTGTAAAATATGAATTTATATTAGGGTAATCACACGATTTAAGAACCTTTAAATTAACATTTTGTACACGCTTTTAGGATTATTAAATCATACAATTATCTCACGTAAAAAGGTGACGGTTTTCACTACAATATCTAATGTTAAAAAATAATGATTATATTTGATTAATTTTGCATTCACAATTCTATACTGAAAAATATTCTAAAAAAATTCTTAATAAATCCACTTTGTCTCTGTCCATCTTTTCATCTTTATCGAAAGTTTAAATATTTGTAAAAATATTTCTTTCGGCTATTTCGGTGAAAAAGTAACAAGTGCTTGAAAGATTCTTCAGTCCTGTTAGGTACTGGGTAGGTCAGTGATTATAGCAGTCGCCCGGATTGCGAAAGGTCATGGGTTCGACTCCCAGCTCAGAGTGCCAGGGACAAAGTGGACTTTTTTAAAGCTAAATATTTAAAAATAAAATTATATATCATGTAGCATCGTGTGGCCGACTCCTTACTTCCAATTGACGACAAAACCGCTCGTAACGACGCAACACAAGCCAGTAGTAGACAGGAAACGGTGGGATAACCTTTCGCGACATCGCCACGATATACATAAACAAAACGATAGAAATCGCGATAATACAACTACCTAAATACACGTAGTGAAATCGCAACCTTACAAAATAGAAACTATTGTAAATTTTGTATGTGCGAGCCGTTACAATTAGTGGAGTGACTACGAATTTGCTACGGAGATTGACTGTAGTAAAAGCTACGACATTCGTAGCATAACCGTAGCCATGTAATGAGTGAGTATTGAAATTCTTGACAGATTTAATTTGCCATTCTGTGATTGAAAATTTTGGCTGGTTTACGAAAATAATAATAAATGTTTTTGTTTACTTAGAAAACTTTAATGTAAAACCATCGATACTTATACACAGTTATATTCCTACCAAGAAACACGTTATCGAAACGAATAAATATTATTAATGTTCTTTTATAAGCAATTGAAAGCCTTAAAATTAAAAATCATTCAACAATAAATAACAAAGTCAAAGATATCATTTCCTCTTCTTGATATTAAGCAAGAAACACTCTTAAATAGAAATACAATAATTCAAAGATATTTGTTGTTCAATAGCTCGAAATTTCAATATTTTACTTGTTCTATAAATACAGACGACAATCTGACATATATATGTATGTATATAATATATATTAAATACGCTAAATCTTATTTAATACTCTTAACTTTATATGGTTAAATAGATTTTTTTCATATAATTTGTATTTTTTAATATAAAATAGTATATTATAGAGCCAAATAATAAAATTTTTTTTTCTGTTTTCACAAAAAGTCTGGTCGTATTCTTATTAATAATTGAAATTATATTTTTTTCGACTTCGAGGTCACTGTCTCAAAAGTCATTTTAGAAATTTTGCGGCACTATAAAATAATAATAAACAGAATTATTAAAACAAATACATGGTATTTAATATTTTTTCATGGTATATAGTTTGAGTAATAGTTTTATTAATCAAACGCTTTATTAACCAATCAACACCCATCAAACGCATTATTAACAGGTGATCTGTGGTCAAGTGCTTGCCTATCAAGAACAAAAAAAAACAATATTATAAAATATATAATCCTGCGCGTCCAGAATGCTTTAACACTTAAATGCATTTCACTTTTTGGAATGACTCAGTTCGAATTATATCAATTAATTATATCACCAGTATAGGAACCGTTATGTTGAAGGTATGGTTCCTACTAGATGATGGAGACAACTGGCAAGGGAGACCAAAGAATAATTATCTCCCTCCGAGCTAGGTGTTATTAGCCCGGGGACCGTTAAACATCAGCCTGTTTTGTTTTTTTTTTTTGTTTTTCTGTTTGCCATAAATTAAATGTTGTATTGCGTATTAATATACTGTTTAACGATTGTAAAAATAATTATAGTAACAATGAAACTATTTATGTCTTTCTGTTACAACAATGGTTTCTAAATAAGCTTTATATTCCACATTACGTTAAATTGTGTAACGGCTACCCTAGTTCGATTAATCACTAGTAACTGGGTGTTGACAGGAAAATTGAAAGCAACAGGCATCTATTATAGTGGAGACTCATTGTTTACGACAGCGTTACAACCGGGTCGAACATTCTCGACTCAATTTTTTTTATTATATTACCAATATTACTAAGTTAATTTTACTATAATATTCTTGTTAGGTACACATTTATTACACTCAAATTTAAATTAAATATATTAAATTAAAATAAAAATATTAAAATTAAATCTAAATTAAATATAATATGCATCATTGAAATTACTTGTATTTCAGCATCCTAAAATTTCCTTACTTTTCTTCTATATACAACTGTAGCGTACAAAACTGGCAATTGAAAAATATAATACAATTTGAATGATTTTTGTAACTTTCAGAAGCGGCAATCCAAAAGCACGTAAAGCAGAGCACGAATCTATTATGAAGACAAAGTCGACCGGCTCACGCATCGGCTGTCGCGTGACCGGATACGGGGAGTAGCCGGGCCTCTATAACATGCCCGCACTCTGGCAAGCCTCACAGCGACCCATGTACGTACGAACCGTATGGGTAGACGGATTCAGACACGCCATACTAACTAATGACGATCCGCACTACCTAAAACTGACAGCCAAGAAACGACGACCACATTCCTCCGCTGGTGTCATCAACAAACCAAACTCCAGACTAAGCAACGCAGACAGCGTGGAAGACTGCCTCAGGAAATTCAATTTAGTCGTCAAGAAAGACTTCAGCGTCCCAAAGCGGCGACGCCCCATTAGCTCCAAGGAGTTCCGGATCGAAAAACTCGATTTAACCGATGTGGACAACGAATCAGAGGAAGGATTCCTTTTAAAAGCATCCCCGCAACCTTTAAACGACTACGAAACTTTCAGGTCGAATTTTAGTAATTTCAACATGAGAAATTTCAGAGCGAACCGTACTTCTAGACTAGATGTCAAAGAGAACACAGATTTATCAGACAGAGTGTTGCAGTGGTTGGACTTAGCGGGCAAAGTAGACTTGCTGGCGCCGGAGAACGCGGAAAGAATGTCTCAACCGAGACACAGTTGGCCGGAGATACAAAGACGTAATCACAACTTGGCAAAATCAAAAACTGCAATAGACGTGCGAGCTAAGGAGACAGTTAAGCCGTTTTCACCGAAGATTTGTGACGGTGAGAAATCAAACCAAATTGGGATTATCGATCGGCATGATTTCTATTTGCCGACGTCGGCGAATACGATCGAGCAGTACGCGAGACAGTCACGGAACATAAAGTGCACGCCACGGGAGACCACGAAAACAAAAGACTACGCCAAAACAAAAGGCAGGGAGCCGAAATTGAACGTTGCTGAGGCGCGACAGAAAATTGTCTCCGAAAGAAGCGAAGTACAAAAACAGTACGCCGATTTAGTTAGTAAAAAATTAATACCTGACTTACAAGTGGGTACTAAGAAACAAGTTCACATATTCATGCCAGAGGTGCCGAAGAAATCGAACCCAACAAGTAGGACCGAAAGCCTTCTATCGCAGAAATCGTAATACGGTTTGAAAGCTTTGTATTTTTAAATAGTAAATCTTTGTATTTTTAAATTGTAAATCTTGCATTCAATTGAATCCATGAGTTTGGAATCGACTAAACACGCGATTTGCTGTAACGGTTCAGTTATTTTATTTTGTTTCTACATTTTGCACGTGTCTTGTACTAATAAAATATTATGATAATAAATTTTACATATGTAGTATATATTATTCATTACACTCATAGTCGATACACAAACTGATTGAACCTTCTAATGCTGTGACAGCACTGTATTCAACGCTGTATATTTAACAGAATAGCTCAGCTGGTGGACTGTTTATTGTACAAATGATAAATCTTTTTAGGGTTCTATACCCGAAGGGTAACCTTTATCGAAAGTTTAAAATATTAGTAAAAATATTTCTTTCCGCTGTTTGGGTGGATTGCCTGAACATTCATGAAAATACCCTCTGTAGTAGTGAAAAAGTAACAATTGCTTGAAAGATTCGTCAGTCCTGTTAGGTACCTAGTAGCTCAGTGATTAGAGCAGTCGCCAGGATTGCGAAAATCATGGATTCGAGTCCCATCTCAGAGTGCCTGAGACAAAGTGGACTTTTAAGCATTTTTCATTAAGAGCATTGTGATTTAAACTTACCCCAAACCCGATAGTGGCGACATCTCTGGCCTGAAATCTTGATCGTAGAGGTGGGTCTAGAGGCTGTCCAGTGTAACGCGGTACTGGCAGTCCTAAAGCTATCACTCTGAAGTTCTCGTCGACTCGCACTAATCGCCATTTTGAGACCTCTTCGATTCCGTGCTCCTGACGAATAAAATATTCTTTAATCTCTAATTGAAAGGTTCACATTCAAAACCCCAAAAAAAAGTTTTTATATAAAAACAAAGTCAGGACTTTTGAAAGGTACTATATAAACTTCTTTTTTTAGAGTTCCGTATCTAAAGGGTAGAAGACTCTTTTACTACGACTCCGCTGTCTCGTCTGTCCATCAGTCAGTCTGTTAGATAATTGAAATTTCTACAGATTATGTAATTTTCTTACCGCTATAGCAACAAATACAAAAAATAGACTAAAATAAATATTGCGTTTTTATGGATCATAGTACGTAACCCATTGTGCGCGAAGTACGACTAGCACTAGTTTTTTTAATTCACACAAGTTTGCATCAAAACTCTAAATTACTTGATAAACTGACAAATGATGTTTGTTAGAAACTTTGTTCAATCATGAAATATATTTTACCTATTTTACCAATACTACCATATTTTAGCCATTCCATATTTCATAAAAAAAAAAAACCCTTTTTATTGGGTCTTGTAAGTAGACCACTCAATTGTAGACGGCGCTAGGTGAAATATTAATGACTTTAACAATCAAAATGTTCTTTTCTGTACTAATTCAATAAAAATAATTATATAAAAAATTCTAAGAAAATATTCGAAGTTCTAAGATTTGATTGATTGTTTGTAATGGATAAAGTTAAAAACGACTAGACCGATTTTAAAAATTCTTTCACCTAAAGTACGGTGACGCATGAAAGGCGGGTAGGGTAACACAGCCTAAAATTTACACGAGCGAAGTTGCGATAAAACAACTGGAATGTTACATGGAAATCATCATCATCAGCTCATTAATATCCCCACTGTTGGGGCTCAGACTTTCTCTATGGATGAAATCGAATCAAATTGAATAGGGAGAATTCGCCCACACAGGCCCATTGCGGATTGGTTGGTGTTAACGACTGCAGATGCAACCGGGATTAACTACGTGCCTTCCGAAGCGTGGAGACGCTTGAGATAATAAAAACTCTTTTCATGCTATACAAATGTAAGTAATTTATACTTTTTGGAATTTTCGTTTTTTTAGTTTTTTGAATAACTTTGCCTAAATTAAAAATGTTCTTAATGAAAAATGCTTCAGAAATCCACTTTGTCCCTAGCACTCTGAGATGGGACTTGAACCCATGACCTATTGCAATCCGAGCAACTGCTGAACCACTGACCTACCCAGGACCTAACAGGATTGTCTAATCTTTCAAGCACTTAGTACTTTTTCGCTACTACAGAGAGAATTTCCATCAATGATCAAGCAATCCACCCAAACAGCCGAAAGACATATTTTTACAAATATTAAAACTTTCGATAAAGATAAAAATTTGTTGTAATTATTATATTTGGTCCTTGCTGCATCTGCAGTCGTTAAGGATGTTAACGACCCACCAATCCACACTGGGAAAACATGATGGGTCATGGCCCATTCTGCCGATTCGATACCAAACATAGGGAAGACCTGTACCTCAGTAGTGGGGATATAAATAGGCTGATAATGATGATATTAAAGTATATGGACATTTTCGTTCATCCTCATTCTCTCTCCTCTCCTCGGTTTTTCGGGATATATCTAGTAGGTACCTATCACCTACGTAATGGATTTTATATGCGACAGAAAATGGCGTTAAATTACGATTCCGTCAAATAGTAACAAAAATATATCTTTACCTGTAGTAATTTATCATATCTAGCGGCAGGCACGAGGAACCGACCGTCTTCGAGATGCATCTCCCGATTTTCAAGTAAATTATTAAGCACTGGCAAAACATTTCGTTCGGCTTTTTCTATACCTTCTATGACCAGCACACGACCTTCGATAGCCGCGCGAACAGCGCTCTAAAACAATTATTTATATGAACAATAGTCTAGCTTAAAAAAATATGTGACTTTTTGCCTTTTTTAATATAATAGTATGAATACACTCACATTCCGACTGGCACTTCGCCTAGTTTTCCTTAATAATAATAATAATCTTTATTTCAGAGATATGACTCCATAGTAGATTTTAATAACATTAGAACTATAATTTAATATTAGTAAATAAAAAGACAACAATATACTTAAAAACTAGTATGCAACTGTGTCCAGCGAGTCAATATGGGACAGTCACATCCATTCATATTTTCTCTTTAAGTAGTCAACAATGTTAAAATTAGTACCTGATCAAAGTATCTAGCAGTAGAATTCTGGATCTCACGTCTCTGTTTTAGGTCTGCTTCAGTTGTATCGCGAGACAGAGCTACGTATTCCAACTCCCTTTGTGTCAGCTCAAGGTATTGAAGTGCTATTTTTCTTCTACAATACAAAAGAATTTATGTGTAGTTTTGTAGTTATTGTTAACTACAAAACTAGACATAAATAATACATAAACTACACACATAAATACACATAAATAAACTACACATAATAAAAAATGAACCGCATACATACGGTTCATACTAGTATGAAATTAAATAACATTATTTAAATATTTAAAACTTAATTTTAAAAATCAAACATAGTTTTGTTGTTATAACTACAGAAGTACCTGCTAGGGCCTGGTCGTCCTAAAAGGAACATGTCTTGGCCCAAAGCATCCTTCTGCATCATCCATCTCAGGTTCCTTAGTGTACTTTGTGACAATAATTTTATTTCAGAACTTTCAATTGTTACTGTAACAATATCATAATAAATATAATGTCCACTTGCATATCTATGAAGGTCCACGGAGTTCTCTAGACAAAAAATATGTGCCATTAATATTAACTATAACAATATATATATAAGAAGGACAAAGGCCACATGAGAAAAGAAAACACTTTATTAAAGTTCTTTTACTGATTATTGATTATGAATTAAGACAATACAGAATGATGGAAATTTGAAAGTTGTTTCATTCAAGTACAGTAGAGCAGATTAATACCAGTGCAAATAAAATGTTTTTTTTTACATAATACTTAGAATTTGTAGATTGTATTATGCAATACCAAAACATAAGAGAAATTCCAGTATAAGGAAAAATAATACATATAGTGGTTCAAACTGTCAATGTGTACAGATAAAATTATTAAATTAAATTTAACTAGTGTGAAATACTTTAAAGAAGAAGGTTGAAGTTGTACAAGAAGGTTGAACTTTTAATAAATTTATATAAATATAAAAATTGGATATAGTTCTTAAATGCTGATATGACTAGACTAGACTACAATTCAATTCAACTTCTTTCTTAAAGAAGCTCTTCTATGATTTAGCCATTGCCATATATTTCTACATTTCACTTTTATGATGTGAATCACATTGAAAACATTTTTAATTGATTCATATTTTCATAAATACTTAATTATATAGATAATGTTAATTTAACAAGTACAGTATCTACACACTGTATAAAACAAAGTCGCTTTCTGCTGTTTATTCACTGAGACTTTTTATACTATACAATTGATTTTATGCAGTCTTTATCTTTATACAGAGATATTTAAAAATAAGTTTTATATATATATATATATATATATATATAATACAGTACCACGCGGGCGCAGCCGCTGACGAAAATCTAGTCTTTATTAAAAAATAAAAGTTAACATTTTTAGGTTACATGCTAGTTACTTACAATAATTCCTAGGAACATATTCAATCTTTTTCGGAACTTGTATTTCTTTTGTAACATCACCTATAGTAACTTTATTATTTCCGGAGTAAGTTCCCACGTAATTAGCACTTAGTCTAAGTCTTTTATTGCCTACAATTCGAATCAAAACATCGATTCGTCTTACTGTAACCGCGGGATTAAACATAACGGGTGGATTCTCAATTGCAATTCAATCAATTAACATAGGTTCATTAAATAAATACAACTACATCACCAAATTTCAAATTAATAAAAATGTATTCTTTTTACATTTCAAATTAAATTATTCCGCGGTCCAAAGTACAGTACTCAATTACAACAAAGTGTCAAAGTTACTTGATTGACATATAATGAAGTAGTAGTATTATAATTCGTCCATGGGACAGGCGAAGGAACTAAGCCATACAGCCAAATCTTGGGTTATATTATTTTATAAGGCAAAGCCTAATCTTTTCTTTTTGTTTTCATTTTATTCCATCTTGTCTTGTTTATTTTTTTTTTTTAAAAGGCTGATAGCCAGATCTTTAGTTTTAAATTTCTTTGTCTTGTCCAGGGTTATCATTTTACATATCCGGGAGGGTCAAATCAGATTTCTCCAAGAGTGGAGCTAATATAGTCATAGATCGGTACAAAGTTTTCTGGGCAAGCTAAGAGATCCTGAAGGGAAGGCGGGATAGTCTTGTATCTTTTCAGGAGGTGGTGGATCAAAACGAGTCGCTGGATATTGTAGGTTGGGCATGAAAAAAAGATGTGTTCAAGTGTCTGGTTTTCTTGAGTTGAACATTCGGTGCATACTGGAGATGTTATCATATGCATACGATGTAAGTGAGCTTTAAATCGGCAATGTCCAAATCTCAATCTATTTATTTGAGTGTAGAATTTCCTCTGGAGGTAGTCATTGGATATAGCGAACCAAGGTTTTCTGCCAACTTCTTTATTGATACCAGCATACCATGCACCTTTTGTAGTAGTGACAAGTATTCTTTCTGCTGTCCATTGCTCGTAGATTTTTTTACGGTATTCCGGTACGACATCTTGCCAAGGACAAGAGATGTTTTTAACATCGCCACCCAGTAAATTCGTTAATCTGGCAAGATGGTCAACATTTTCATTGCCTGCCACACCAACATGTGCTGGAGTCCAAAGAAACTTTACAATTTTATTGTTGTCAGATAATTTTTGAATAACTTCTTTAATTTCGAACAATATATAATTAGCATTCTGTAGTTTAAAATTATCAAGTGCTTTGAGAACGGACATACTATCGGAAACTATTAAAAACTTGCTTTTGTTGGAGCACATGATATCCATTTGAACATATCTGAGAGCCAACAGAATTGCAGTGGCTTCAGCCGAAAACACGCTGAAAATAACTGGCAGTCTATGTCCTTTGCCGTACTTAACATTTTTGTGGTAATAAGCAGCTGATACTCCAGAGTCATTTTTTGAGCCATCTGTATAAATTGTTTCATAACCTAGCCATTCTGATAACTTTTCATATACAGCTTCTTTTGTTTGTAAGTTGTTATCTATATTTATTTCTAATTGTGGGAATTTCCCTTCATAGGAACCTTTATAACAAGCCCAGTGTTCATTTCTATTTATGTTTGTTTCTAAAATATATGCTGATATTTCACAGAAATCATGAAGAATATATGGGAATTTACAATGAGTATTTACAGATGTTAATGATGAAAAAGACTCACTTAGACGAATCAGTTTATCTACTAAAGGGTGATTATTTATACTGTGGATTTTAAGGATGAATTTAAATTTTAAATATTTGAATCTTAAAAATAATGAAGAAATATTGCACTCTACTTGCATAGATATAATAGGAGTTGTATTCATTGCTCCTGTGATAAGTCTTAAATTTTTATTTTGAATCTTCTCTAATTTATGAACAAGAAAATGGTCACATGTGTAGCATAGAAAGCTATATTCAAAATGAGAACGGACAATGGATTTATACAACATAAGTAAGATTTTTGGATCAGCACCCCAATATGTCCGAGCTAAGGACTTTAAGATGTTAAAAGCTCTTAGTGATTTGTCTACTAAGCCAGCTACATGTTTATTCCATGATAAGTTCTTAGTGAATATGACACCGAGGAACTTAGCCTCATTACTTACGGGAAGTGGATTGCCATCATATATGATATTGGTTAGTAAAATTTTCTTTTTGCTGAATACTACAACATTGGTTTTAGTTAAATTAATATCCAATTTCAGATATGTAAAATATGATTTTAATTTTTGTAATGCATAGTTAAGTTTTTTCTCCACTTGAAACATATTTGTGCCAGTACAGTACACTGTGAGATCATCAGCATATTGCAAATTATTTACATCATTTCCTAATATACTATTTAACTTATGTATATACAGAATAAATAACAATGGGCTGAGTATCCCACCTTGGCAAACTCCTTTATTAGACATTTGTGGTCCAAACAAATTATTTTGAAATTTAACATAGACTTCCCTACTGTTTAAAAAATTAAATATCCATTTCACTAATTTCACAGGTAACTGGAGAGAACACAATTCTTCTGCTAAAATATGATGGTCAACATTATTGAAGGCACCTATGATATCAAAGAAGATACACACAAGAAACTTACCATTTGTAAAGGCACTATGTATGTCTAAATATAAATGATTTAGGCTCTCAACTGCAGAACGACCTCTCCTAAAGCCAAACTGATTATAAGGCAATAAATTATTGTGTTCTATAAAGTAATCTAGTCTTTGTTTGATCAACTGTTCAAAGAGTTTTGCTGCACATGATGTTAGAGCTATAGGTCTATAGGAGTCATGGTCATCTTTATCCTTGCCAGACTTTAGAATGGGGACCAAACAATCGACTTTCCATGATTTAGGAATAATTGACTTTTCCCAAAGTGAATTGTAGATTTGCAAAACTATTTTGTGACTGGAAGGACTAAGAGTTTTAAACATTTTGTATGAGATGTGATCTAAACCAAAAGCTGTATCTCTGCGGGATTCTATGGCACTTAATAACTCTATTAAAGTGAATGGTTTCATAAAAAATAATTCACTATCAAGACATTGGTCAGAAAAGTAATCTAATGGTGGAGATTGAGTGTTAGAGGTGTACTTATCTAAAAAAGACTGAATCCAATTGTTAGTATTTGAATTAAAAGTAGGTCTGTATGATTTGTTAAATTTTCTTATATTAGTCCAAATCAATGATAAAGGTGTCTGACGATTGAAAGTATTACATAATTTTACCCATGCTTTTTGCCTTTCATTATTAATTGTTAGTTTTTTCTGTGCTTGTTTCTGTTTAAACAGTATATAATTTTGTTCAGAAGGATTTTGTTTAAACTCTATATATGCAGTCTTACAGTTTGTTACAGCTTGTGAGCATACATCATTCCACCACGGAAGATTTAATTTCTTTTTTGGTTTAGGAAATGATTGTCGATATACTACAGATGATTTCTTAGAAAGATTTGCTTCAGATACACAATCAAGCAATATTTTGGACAGTTGATCATAACACCCTTCTGGATTAGTTGTGTCAATATTTACATCTCTTAATGTAATATCAGTTAATTGCTTATATTTTTTCCAGTCTACCGTATTATAATTAGGTTTTATATAATTTACACTAACATTATTATTGTCAACATTATACATATTTACAGAATTACATAATACCTTTGTAATAACAGGAAAGTGGTAACTACATAGGGAGTCATCATGTACATGCTTATTCTGGTCTTTATCTTAGTGCTAATTCTGGTGAAACTAATGTTAAATCTAATGCATTAGGACGCCAGTTATGAGAGCCAACAGTAGTTACTGTACCATCATTTAAGATACATAAATTGTTATCATTAATAACATCTAAAAGAGTTGAACCACGAATATCTGTTGATGTACAACCCCACATAGTGTGGTGTGCATTGAAGTCGCCGGCGAAGATTAGTGGTTTAGGTATAGATTTAATTAGATTATTTAAATGGGTACAACTAAAGTTATAGGGAATTGCAGAGGTTGGACTGTAAAAACTTACTATAGATATTGTTTCATTATTATATTGTAGTCTTATAGCAATATTTTGTAAAGAGTTGTCATAATAAGTTGGTAACTTATTATAGTGAAGATAATCTCTGATTATAATAGCAACACCATTGTGTTTTGAACCTATATCTAACCTTTCTATTAACCCTACAGCGCATAGTGTGACACATATGGTACATACCGATTTATTCCTTGTATTTCGTAACACGACACTTTTTCACGCCATCTAATAGAAAGTAGCGTAACTACACACTATAGTACATAAAAATATAGTTTACATTCGTTCATAGGGCTGCGCTGCACTTAGAAAACTATTCTGCAATCAAATTAGCGGTCACTTTGAAAAAAGTTGAAAACGTAAAGTTTTACCATTGAAAAAAAAAAGCAAAATTATAGTGTTTTCGTTCGGAAAAATATAAAAGAGGTAAGTTATTGTTTATAGTTTATTGGTAAATAAGTACTTTATGATATCAGTTACTATCTATGCATATTTTGGATTTTATTTGTATGTGACTGATATGGGTCACTCTGCAATAAGGGTTATTATATGATACTTGATTGATTTCAGATGAAGCCCTGCAAAAGAGTAACAGAAACCGAAACTGAGTATATTTTACGTATGTCATCGGGCAGTGAAGATGAACTAGAGATATCTGATGAAGATAGTGATGATGATCTTATAAGATTATGAGATTGAGTCATGAATGAAATGGAAAAAACGCCCTAATTACTTGAGTATAACTACATTGACCAAACCCTCAATAAATCTTTGTCACAGGCGAGAAACACATTGAACATTACAGTAACTAGCGTTTCTGGTAATGTCAATGCATCAACTTCAGCAGCAGATTCAATTAGATCGCCAGTGGAGTGTCTGAGAGCAAGTACATCTTCAGGTCAACCTTCTTGTCAACTTACTTTGAACACTACTAAAAAAAGTAGATACATCTGGCGAAAGACAGCTTTCCAGTCACCACCTCCACCATTCATAGTTGAGGACATGTTAGATGAACCTTTTTCGAGTTTTGATATGCCGTTACAATATTTTACGTATTTTTTTATGAGAATTTACTAAAACTTATCGTCGAGGAGTCTACAAAATATAGTATTCAGAAAGATACATCGAAACCATTTGTTGTCACTCAGAATAATCTGAAAAAGTACCAGGGTATTTATCTTTTGCTTGGATTAAATCCTCAGTCCAAAATACGCTTGTTGTAAAATCATAAATTGGGCATGCTACTTATTGTATGATACTCACCCATTTTGAGACAATTCGTAGATTTATACACTTCAATGACAACCGTAATTTTACAGCCAGAGGTGAACCAGGTCATGATCGTTTCTTCCGTATAAGACCAATACTTGAAACATTATAAACAAATGACAAAAAATCCCAAAAAGAGAAACGCTCTTAGCAGACGAATAAATGTGTGCTAAGGAAGCGTGTAACTTTTTACGTCAATACCTCTCCAACAAACCGCATAAATAAGGGTTAAAAAAAAAGCTATTAGTTTTGTGTGATGACAACGGTTTCGCTTATGCTTTCGAAATATATTCTGGCACTGAAAATGATCCTGACCTGAGACCGACTAATGAACCTGATTTGGGCGCGAATAGTTATATAATAGTGCGCCACTATCGAACAGTTCCAAAAGAACAAAACCACAAAGTTTTTTTATTATATTACTACATATCTCCGGATTTGATATGCTGGAAGAAAGGATGAAAACAAAGCCAAAAGCTGTCGTACCACCCAAAGACGCCAGGACTGATGGCATCGACCACTTCCCATTATGGTTAACTTCTAGGCAACGCTGTAAGTTCCCTGGTTGTAAGGGGAAATCATTTGTAAACTGCGAAAAATGTAAGGTGGCGCTGTGCCCAAATAAAGATAAAAATTGTTTTATGTCATTTCATATGTAAATTTCATAAATAAAGAGTAAAATTTAATTCAAGAGAAAAAGACTACACATAATGATTACTGATCTCAATTTCTTCCTATTTTCTAATATATTATAGTGTCTATGCTTACTATAATTTGACAAAATTATAGTTTAATTTTTTAACTAAAATATAACATAATTAATATTGCTGTTTTATTTTATTCTTGCTAAGAGTAAGTTATATACATATAAAACTTTATACACCCTAAACATATTTTGTGACATATCTGGTACATACTGAAATATTAAAAAAAAAACCGAAAATATTGAAAATAGTTTTTTTTAATTATTTTTCTATAAACATAGGTAACATTTAAAAGTTCATATTATTTTTCTGTTCAAATAAAAAAAATCGTGCACTGTAGGGTTAAATAGCCTCTTATGTTAATAGTTTTTGTGCATTGTAACCAGGTTTCCGAAATAATAGCAATGTGTATATCATTTTGATATAAGTACTGTGTGAAGACATGTTTATGGCTTAGTAGACTCTGAGCATTCCATTGTACAATATTGAGCTGATCCATTATTTATTACTAGCTGTATTACATTTACTAGAATTAAATGTGTCAAGTAATACTGTTTTAATAGTCTCCGATGTTAATGGAGATGAGTTATCTGAAGATGATTTCTGGGTATATAGTTTGAGAATAGTAGATATAATTAGATTAAGTATATTATCTGATTGTAATATAGTTTGTATTTGTTTTTCTTGTTTATTAGTAGATAAGTCAGGGAAGTGTTTACTGTTTAAAACATCAACATATAGTTTTTTATTAAATTTAGCATTGTTTTTTTCTATTTCCTCTTTTCTTTTGGGGCATTCTGATGAGATTGAAATATGGTTTCCTTTACAGAAAACACAGACGGCATCTTTCATAGGTTTGGTACACTGCTTATAATGATGATTATCACCACAAATTGAGCACCTCTGTGCATTCTTGCAATATTTACCAATATGTCCATATCGTAGACAACGTAGGCATTGGCTAACAGGTGGAATATACTGGCTTACCTCGAAAAACCAACTATTTATATCTACACTGTCAGGAAGAGTAGGACAGGAAAAGGTGATGGCAATGGTCTGGGTGGGGATCAGGATGGGGTTACCGTCATCATCACGCCCGCGTCGCATCAGGCGCCGCACGGACACAACGTCTTTGGAACTGGAAATGCCGGTGTATATATTATAATTAGACATATATGTAGGAACGCCGCGAATGACACCAGTTACTTCTGTTAATGTAGCCGGTATAGTGCTTTTAAGTTGTAACTCTGTTAAACATTTTGTATTGTTCAACCCAGGTCGCTCAAATATAGCCGCTACTTTGTACCGATTGATTCTTTTGAAGCGTTTGATTCCTTTATTATGTCGCTTAAGGACGGCGCCTAGAGCCATAAGATCTCGGTCACCGATAGGTTTCGATACTATTTCACTTTCATAAATTACGAGATATTCGAAGTTTCCTCCATCCTCGGGGTATTGCCTGCTATAATTTTCAATTTTATAAGGCTTATACTTATCGCAGTCATTTTCGTCGAAGGAGTCCGACTCCGTTGGAACCGGATCTCCGTCTAATTTGTGTTTCTTTCTTTTCCCCATAATTCTTAGCTCACTTTTTACGTAGTACTACGTTTTATGTATTAAATAATTTGTTTACACTGTTTATATAAGGCTTTAACAATAAATATAATAAAACTTAAAATTTGTTTTAAAAAACGCGCCCTCTTCGTTTAAAGGATTCCCGCCTTTTTTCTGACATATAATGAGTGAGAAAGTATTTAAAAAAAAACGAAAGCACTAAAATCACCTCCACTAGATGCCTAGATGGCGACTCAAGCAAAAGTTTATTTTTTGGGATAGGGGCAGATGAACAGACGGATCACCTGATGGTAAGTGATTACCGTCGCCCTTTTTGCAGGAAACGAATGAACCAAAGACAGTCATTTCCGTTCCTTTTAACTAACATATTATAAAACTGAAATTTAAAAAATTCGAAACTTAGATATCAATATAAAAACGAAAAAGTACAAATATAATATCAGTTGTTGATTGAGTTTTGAAAACTAATTTACTTTTAAACATGAAAGAAATCCGGATGCGTTGTCATAGAGCAATCAAGAACGTACCGTAGCTACATGTTTGATTTCGGGAACTAATGTTTTTATTTTTAATACTTCTTCATTGTCACCAAAGACTTATAGTCACACATATTTTATTCCACAGCCAACAGCTGGTGCCCTCTTTGAATGTCCTGTTCAATTTCCAGAACTTGTCGGATAACTTAGATGAAGTAGGAAGTACCTAACTTCTCCTCATCTCTACAAAAATAGTTCTTTAGATATCTAAATAGATGTCGTACTTGTAGCGACCTGTGTCATGTCATGTCATATCATGTGTACCTTGCATCCAAGAAGCTATTTACACACAAACTATACTTATTAATAAAATTAACTGAGTAAACAAACAGAAGAATAGGAAAGGAATTACATAAATAGTAGCACATCATCTTTCCTAGTAGTTTGTAGTCATAGACATACATCACAAAATATACTTCCCCAGAGTTTAAATTAATATCTTAAGCAAGAAGTACTATCCCTAAATTAAAACTTAAATCAGCTTGTATAATCTATACATAGTATATTGAAAGGTTGCATTAAGGGTTACATAAGAATTACACAATTACATATAAGAAACAGATATATATGATAAAAATGTTATTCTTAACAAATGAGCTCAGGCCTTCATAAAGTCTTAAACCATAAGTATATAATCGTCCGTCTTTTCCCCAATTATTCCCCTCGAATATATATATTTAAGTTTATATTCATAGATTATTATTCCTAAGAGGGTGTATTTGTTACTGTTCTATGATATACTAGATATAGGTACTCATTGTTGTTTATGACAGCGTAATGATTGTCTTATATTTTTCCATATAAAATGTATCGTTAGTTATAAGTTGAATTAAACTATTAGTCTCAAATGGTTTGTATCTTTTCGTATCAGGTTGAAAATGAGAAAAAAATAGCGAGGTATTAAAATCTACGATACAAAATTTGTTAAGTTAACGAGCACAGTTAGCGAGCTGCCATATAAACAACAGTGTCACTCTTATTATTTTCTATTATTTTTTGCCAATCCGTAAACGACACATTAGTAAAAAAGTAGTTTCTCCGTGTCTTTTCGTCGTCCGTTCTGTTAGCCAACTGTGTGATAATTGAGAGTCTCAACAAATTATTTGAAAGCAAGACTTTCAGACCTAAAAATTCACGGAAAAGATATATAATTTTTTTAAATCAAAGTTTGATAATATGTCGGCAACCCATATTTTTTTTTTTTTTTTTTTTTTGTTTATTTATTAACGGCTTTGGAAATATCCATACAGCCACATCTTTAGTACATTGTTCTTTATAAAGGTAAAATATCCTTTTATATTCTACACAACATCAAGTTTTCATATTAAATCAAAAGTTGAAATTATGAACTTGTAAATACATTCGTACGTATCTTCATTTTCTAGTAGCGATGGCAAGAGGCGGGGTATGTCTTCGTCTTTATATATCTTCATTAGGCCATCTACTAGAAGCAACCTTTGGACATTAAAGGCAGGACAATGCAGAATCAAATGGTCTAATGTAGCTGCTGTTGACTCACAATACTCGCATATATCCGACGAAACAATCTTAATTCTCTTCAAGTGTGCTGGGAATTTGCCATGGCCAAATCGCAATCTATTAATTGTAGTGATGAACTTTCTTGACGGAAATTTCCATTTGAAATACCAAGGCTTGGGTGGAATTCTTTTTTGAATTTGGGCATACCAATTTCCTTTATAAAGTTTTGTGTTTTCCCACATTTCATGCCAATGGTGATACATTCGACACTTCAAAACAGCATTGTAATCTGTCAGCGGGACTGGAGGTGCAAGATAAGGATTGTTATTTAATATTGGATGTTCTATTTTCATTAGTTTGTCCACAGTTTCATTGCCTGTTATTCCTGAGTGAGATGGTACCCATAAGAACTCAATTTCTTTGTCTAGGTTTTCCATTAGTAGCTCTCTGATTTTTGTGATGTATGTGTTATTTTTATACGAAATAGATACATTCTCCAGACATGTAAGGACACTAAGGGAGTCGGTTATAATCAAAAAATATTTGTTATCTCTGATTCCTCTAATATATTGCAAAGCGGTATAAATGGCATAAGCTTCAGCTGTAAATATAGATGAGTTTATGTCCAAACTAAAACATCTTCCAAATTTAGCTTTTGAATCATAATATGCAGCCTTCGTATTTTTTTCTGTCTTCGAACCATCTGTGTAAATTTTGCGATGTGCAGGTTTTTCAGTGTCTATGAATCTTAGAAACTCCGTATTGTTTACAATTCTAACATGACAAACTTTAGGAGTAGTCAAATGAATTTCTGTTGTACTGAAATCCCAATTAACCCTATGGTCTATGTGTTTACATATCAACTTCAATTCCTTCAAATATTCACATTGTAAAGATTGATTACATTCATACATATAACAATACATTTTATTTGCTAAAATTCTTATAAACATTTTTTCAAAGAGATACCGAAATCTGACATATATAGGAGGTATGCCTGCTTCAATTTCTAGAGAGTTTATAGGCGTGGAACAGATAGCTCCTGTAATAATTCTTAGGCCCCTATTTTGTATGATTTCTAATTTACGAAACAAAGTTGAATTAATATAATTTCCATAAGCTACTAATGCATAATCATAATGGCTTCTAACTATTGCTTTATATAAAATATTCAAAATTTTAGGATCCATTCCCCAAGTTACACTAGCTAAATGTCGCATTATATTTACAGACCTCTGCATTTTACAGACAATTTTATTTACATGACGATCAAAATTAAGTTTCGTGTCAAACACTAAACCTAAGAACACTTTTTCTTGGACAGTCGCAATATTTACTGAACTATATACAATATTTACAGAATTTAAATAATCATTTTTCTTATTAAATACCAGAACAGAACTTTTATTTGGATTAATATCTAATTTTAATTTGTCTTTGTAATACGAATGAAAGTGACGTAATGCTTCATTTAAAGTTGATTCTGCTTGTAATAAGTTCTTATTAGATGTATACAACACAATATCATCAGCATACTGAAGAACAGATAGTTGTGGGATTGATACAAATCTATGAATTTGTGATGTATATAATAAATATATTAAAGGTGATAATGTCGCTCCTTGCGGTAAGCCCTTGAAAGCCGTTTTAGGACCATGTAAACTGTTATTAAACTTAATGAAAACTGTTCGGGAGTAAAAGAAGTTAAAAATCCATTTACAAATTTTGCCAGGTATATTGAAGCTGTGTAGTATTTCAACTAAGGTTGATAAATCAACGTTATCAAAAGCTCCACTTACATCGAGAAAAGTACTAACTAAATAACTGTCATGATCAAACGAATCCTGTATGTCACCGCAAAATTTTAATATGCTATCTATTGTACTACGGCCTTTACGAAATCCGAATTGATCATGGGGTAAAATTAATCTAGACTCTGCATACAATTCTATTCTTGTTTTTAGCATATTTTCAAAGATTTTACTCACACATGATGATAAAGATATGGGACGATATGAATCAGCACACTTAGGATCTTTATCTGGTTTTAAAATAGGGACAACTGTAATAACTTTCCATGTTTCAGGTATTAACCCGTTGTTCCATAAATCGTTCAAAACTTTTAATAAAATAGACTTAGCGTTTGGATCAAGACGTTTTATTAAAATATAAGGTATATTATCTAAACCTGGGGAGGTATCTTTTTTATTAGTTAAAGACAAGTTAAATTCTGCTTGTGAAAAGGGTAATGCAAGGTGAGAATTGAATTCATTATATTGAAAAAAATATTTTAATTGATCTGTATTAACTGGAGGTTGATAGGGAGCAATTTTCTGTAAAAAATCTTGTAAAAACGTTTCATCTCTGGCTTTCGGTGATGAATTTTTGTGATTAAGAATTTTAACAAATCTCCAAATGCAACTAATTGGTGTATTTCTATCAAAACTAGAGCATAAGTTTTTCCAACTTATTGCCTTCTCCTGTTTAATTATTAATTTTTTCGACGCTTCTATTTTCTTATATAGTAAATAATTTTCTATAGATGGAAACCGTCTATACATCTGTAAAGCAAATCTAGCCTCTTTCACTGCATTCGAACAGGATTCATTCCACCAAGGCATTGGTTTATGAAGCTTTGATTTATTATTGCTATCAATTTTATGTACAGGAATAAACTCATTTCTTAATCTATCTAATAAAATACAGAATTTATCATATGCTAGAAGGGGTTCTTGTTCGTATTTTATGTCAGTAAAGTAAGTACCAGATTTAATTGTATAGCCTGTCCAGTCCGCTTTTTTGTATAAAAACTTTTCTGTACGATAAGAATTGTCATATATATTATGATCAATGTTTAAATTGACTATTGTGGGAAAATGATAACTTCCTAGTGTATCTTCATTGTAAACAGACCAATCTGCTGATGGTGCTAGAGTAGGTGATATAAATGCAATGTCAATAGCAGATGCAATTTGATTCGGACGAGCAAGTGTCGTAGTTTGACCATCGTTTAGTATGTACATATTAAGTTCATCTAACATATCATAAATCTGTATGCCTCGAGGCTTATTGTTAGAGCATCCGAATGCTGTATGATGGGCGTTAAAATCACCCATCACTAACATCGGTGATCTGATTGACTGGATAGTTTCTTTTAAAATGTTTATAGGAAATCGACCACTACGAGGAGGACAATATACACCAAGAACTGCAAAACGATCATTTTGAGAAATTTGAACATTTAAAGCTACAGTCTGAATTTTATCGGTGCTATGAGTAAATATTTCAGAACACTGAATATGATTTCTACATAAAATGGCAACACCGCCGTATCCATTGTCACTGTCTCTTCGAAAAATTGTATAACCTCTAATTCTTATTAAATCTGTCGGTTTCAACCAAGTTTCATTAAGTATGCAAATATCTACTTTTAGTGAATTTAATAGCTCGCAAACAAAAGCCAACTTAGGTTTAAGGCTTTGGATATTGTGCTGTATAACAACTAATGTTTTACTATCCATTATGAGTAACTTTTTTGATAAACATCTCTTTTATAGTGGAAGAATTAATTGGTAAGCTATTTTCTTTATTGCAAAACATAAGCAATGTATCGATGATAGCTTTAAGTACTTTTTCGTTATTAATAACGTCGGTTAAAATATTCTGAGCTTTGTTATTTTCATTAGGTACATTTAAAGGTTTAGAACTACTTGCCTTGGCATAAGACTTATTCAGTGCAGGAAAGAACGATCCCAAATTATTTCTGTTCATTATTTTACTTTTATTTTCATTAATTTTCTGTAGTTTAACTGGACAAGTCCTAGCCACGGCAATATGTTCACCTTTGCAATTGATACACAGTGGTTTATTTGTATTGGTGCATTCTTTGTATGAATGAGACTCTGAACATATTGAGCATACAATGTTACGTTTGCAAAACTTTGTAGTATGACCAAAACCCATACATTTATAGCATTGTAACACTGGCTTAATATATTCCTCTACAGGTACAAGACATAGACCATAGTTCACACGTTCGGGCAGTACATTACCTGCAAATGTCACTGAAACAGTCTGCAACGGGACAATACCATCAGGAGTTCGTCTAGTAAATCTGCGTACAGCCAATATTTCCTGGGAACTAATAAGTTTATCAAAAAGATGTTTGCAGCTGAGATCAACAGGGATATATTTAATAATTCCTATGCATTCTGAAGTTGCAGCTGGGATGAAAGCTTTAATTTCATGCAATGACAAGAAAGAGGAATTAGACAACAGAGAATTTGCATTCTTTGCATTATCAAAGATAACAGCATACCGCAAAGCATTGACTCTTTTGATTTCTTTCACACCTTTATTGTACCGACTGAATATATTGTTTAAATAGATAGGATTTTTATTTCCAAATTTAATTGTTTCATTTGTACTTTGTATGTAAACTGGAAATACTGTGCCTGGAGAATTCTCAGGGTAGCTCCTTATGTGATTTTTCTTGAAGTATGGTGCATGTTTTACATCTTCATCATCATCAGAAAAGTCCACCAGAGGACTTGCTTTTCTCTTTTTTTTACCATGTGTAGGCTCGCTGCCTCCACTATCTGAACCCATTGTCAACTTTCAGTACTTAATATAAATGAAGTTTACTTGGAGTTTAACAATAAAAATTAAATAATTATTATTTAAAAGAAAAAGTTGAACCTCCCGCCTCGAAAGTTTCCCGCTGGCAACCCATATTATAATCATAGACAAAATTATCCTAAGAGCAAATAGTAAAGACTTGCATAGAATAGGCTGGCTGAACCAGTGAATGAATTCGGTTGATTCGGTGTGTTAGTCGATGTCAGACTTAAAAATTATCTAAGATAAAAATATGTAAACTAATACGGTAGAAATTTTGCTTGAAAATTATTTAAAAGAAGCAAGTTGATATAAATAATAAAAGGATCACAATAGAATTTGATATCATTATGATAATATTTTTGTAAACTTTTTTTGATGACGGAAACGAAACGTGTATACAATGTATTCTCGTGGCAGCCATTTTATAGAAAGCGTTTGTCTATGGTGGCCAAAGAAAGGCGAAGCTAAACAAAAGATTGCATGTAGATAGCGTTTACATTTTTTTTAGTGAAATGTGCATAAATAGTAATTTATTGAATATATTTCTATGATTTAATTAAATGAGATCATATATCATATGTTCTGTGTATCACACAAGTTCATAAAATGAAGCACAATGCGTCGTGTAATGGAGGCCATTAGGACTAATAATTATGTATATTGGCATACTTACTGTTCTGCAAACCACCTAAAACACGTCTAAAATTAAGTTTTTATGTATTTACTCGTTGTTTTATGGATGCAATATACAGACCATGGATACTTTGTGTAATGTGAATAGTGTCCAGTGTAAATAAACCATACGTGCAAATCATGGCCCAGAACCAAGGGGAGGTTCAAGTGGGTACACCGAGTCAACCTGTGAAAGATAAAGATATATATGCGTGTCTTCCGGACATACGAGGGAATGGTCCTCTCGGTCCTGACGAAGCGTGTCCTGGTGGTGAAGAGTTACGGTGGCTTCCTGCACAAGCCACCGATAGAGACTTGGTAATGTACTTGAGAGCTGCCCGTTCAATGGCTGCATTTGCCGGCATGTGCGACGGCGGTTCTCCCGACGATGGTTGTGTAGCAGCTAGTCGTGATGATACTACTATAAATGCTCTGGATGTGCTTCACGACTCAGGATATGACCCTGGTCGTGCTCTACAAGCGCTAGTTAAATGTCCTGTACCAAAAGGAATTGAGAAAAAATGGTCTGAAGAGGAAACTAAACGTTTTGTGAAAGGGATACGTCAATTTGGTAAAAACTTTTTTAAAATTCGTAAAGACTTACTGCCTCATAAAGATACATCAGAGTTAGTTGAGTTTTACTACTTATGGAAAAAGACACCAGGTGCTAGCAGTAATAGACCACATAGAAGACGGAGGCAAGCATCGCTTAGACGTGTTCGGAACACTAGAAATTCTCGGGCTGGTACACCAAAAGAACAGACTCCCGAAGCTACTCCAACTGTTCCAGACACAAATGGCTCAAGGCCATCACCCAATCCAAAAGAAGGTGGTGAAATGAGCTCAGTTACTGAAGACGAAAATTCAGAAGAAGATAGTGATTCTCGAGATGCTGGTGATTTGACAAAATCAGATAATGGTAGAACAGGTGATAATCCAGAGGACTCTCCCAGTAGAATGAGAACTAGGAACAAATCAAAAGAACAAGTGACACCCAATGGAAAGAAAGGACAGGATGAAAGTGATAATGACTCTAAATCAAAAACAAAAGGTAGTAAACCAAACACACAAAGCACAAATAATAATGTGTCAGATAAAGTTTTATCATCACCTATAAGTAAAGATGCTAAAAAGAAAGTAGCAAATGGTAAAGTTGATGTTTCAAAAGTTAAAAAGCGTCTTCCAGATGATTTGAAATTAGAAGGTATCATGGATGGTGATGTACAAATGAAGAAGAAAAAGCAAGATGAACCTCCTGAAAGTCCATCAGAAAGTTTCACAAATGATAGTTTTCCTGCTATTGATGAAACTGAGAACACTGAACCAGAACCTGAAGCATGTGACTTCAGTTTTAATAAAACAGAAAAAGAAAATGTTGAACAGAATAAAGAATCTGAGTCAGAACCACAACCCATGAAACCATCAGAAACACAAGTCAAAATGGAAACCAATTTAGAACCAATAATCAAATCAGAAAAAGATGCTATACCACCATTATTTAAAGTAGCATTGGAAAAAGAAGAAAGAAGTGTGTTAGATTTGAAAACTGATTCAAATGTACCTAAACACAATGATAATAATGAGCCAAGATCATTGACAATGCCTAGCGCAATATTTCCAAAAACTGAGCTTAAAATCCCGAAAGTCACTCCAATGGCTACTGATTTAATAGAAAAAATTAAAATTAAGGAAGAAATAGATACAGAGGAGCTTACCCTTAATTTACAAAAGGAAGAATTTCAGAAGGACCCTCTGGCCCACAGTTTTCCAGGACATCCTATTAATCAAACAAATAAACCTCTTAATTTGGAGAACACAAATTTCTTTGTAAAAGATAGTCATATTTACAATCCTAAACTAAATCACAATATTAAAATTGAAGGAGGAATGTCAAATAATATTTTTAATCCAGTTAATATTACAAAAGAAAGTTCTATTATAAGGAATGCAAAGGACTTTTCAAACAGCATGCCACCATTTCCATACGGCTCCAGTATTAATTACCCTAAAGATCCTAATAAGCATAATCCTCATATAAATCCTCTAAAAACTGTCATCAAATTAGAACCTAGAGATGAAACCAGTGAAATGAAAAATCAAAATACTCCAGAAATATTTACAGCCACAATTACCACAGCTAGTAAAGTAGACTCACCTAATACACCTCGTTTGGATTCATTACAAAGAATAAGTCCTTCACCTACAAACACAAGAAGTTCATCGCCACCAGCTATGGAGCATCCTTCTACAACCAACACTGAACCAATATCTCCTGCCAATTCTCAAGAGACAAAAGACTCTGATCTTGATGATAAACAACCAACCGATCTTAAGACTCAGCCTAATCCTAAGCATGAAAATCAAACTACTGGCTTGAGATCTGTTTTCCCGTCACCAGTGCGTCCAGAAAATATGGGAGCAAGATCAACTGATCCATCAAATGTGCCTGTAACAGGACAAAACATGCCTCCACCTCCTATGAGTCAACCTTCTATTACTGGGTTGTTACCACCTGGGCCATTAATATCAGTGGGAAGTGGGTCGAATGTAGGACCTTATAGTTTTATGCCAGCACCATTGTTTGGACATTCAAGCCACCCAGGCTTAGATAAACCGGGCTCACTACCTCCACTAATACAGCAAGTTCCTCCATCACATGGCCATCCTGGAAGCAGTATTATACCTCCACCTTCCAATCAAAGTGACCCATCAATGCCTCAAGATCTGAAAATCAAACAAGAAGTGCCTGATAATATGCCAGCAAATTTATCTACACAAAATACAGATCCTTTACAGTCACTAAAAGAGGTAAAAGTGCCAGGATATCCTATTGGAAGTGCTATAGCACAACATTTAAGCACAGAAAGAGATAGAGAATCAATATCAAGTGTTGAAAATAATAGTAGACCACCAAGTCAACCAACCAATGAAACGCCAAATATGCCGAGTGCATTCCTTGGACCAAGAATAGATAGTATAAAGAAAGAACCAGATTTTCTACATCAACCTCACATGCCAGCTACAAGTCAAGGTAATGTTTCAGAAGCAGGAAACACTTTACCCCCTGTGAAGAGTCCCCATACACCTACACCAATCAAGAGTCAACCAAGTCATAATGGGACACCTGGACATCCTCATCCGTCTGCAACTACATCGCCTTTCTCAAGACATTTGACTAGTCCATCCCAACCAAGACAAATATCAGCATCACCAGTTCAACCCAACACTCCCGTGTCCCATTCTGCACTCAATTTGATGAATCCAACACCTTTGTCAATACCGTCTACAATTCCTGGCCCAGTTATGCATTCAGGACAACAACCTGGTCCACCACACCCACACCCTTTTGCATCGCCTTTACATCATCCTCACCATCCGCTTCTACACCCATCTATCTTCCAGCTCTCTGCAGCAGCAGCAGCGCATGCCATGCATCCTTATTATCCGCATCCTCATCCTGGTTACTCTATGCCATATCCATACCCATATGGACCCCTACCACAACCGCATCCTATACCACCTATGCATCCAGCATCCAGCACTCCAGGAAGACATGATCCTGTAAAACCATCGACAATAGAATCTACAACAATGCTTAGTTCTCATCACAGCACCAGTTCGTCAGTGACTACAAGATCATTAAGAGAAATATCTGAGAGCTCAGAAGACCCAAGAAATCCAAATGCCACTACTGAAAGGCACCAGCTTCACGAAACTACGATGACTCACCATCATTCTACCAGTCATCATAGTGCGGTTCATACTAGTACAGAAAAACAACCCAGTCATGCTGGAGGTGGTACCAACCACACATTGTCGATTTCTCATTCAACATCTAGTAGTTCGTCGCAGTCAATACAACATAAAATTAATACACAACAAAAAACAAACTCTCATTCAAGTTCTCCGCATCATTTATCAGCAAGTGTATCTCAGACAACAAGTTCTTCTTCGAGTGTAAATGTCACAAATAATCACACGCACCACCATTCTCATCATTTAGCCCATCACCCAGAGAGACTTTCACCGGCTGACTCAATGTTACTCCGTCATCATCCGAAAATGATACCCGGAAATCCTAACCATTTAATGATTCAACCACCTTCTATGGGCCATCCTATGGGATTAGGATTACCACCAGGGCCTGGACCGAGTTCTATTGAAAGCCTTCGCTTACACGCTCAAGCCGCTGCGGGTCTTCAATCTTCTCATGGAAGATCTGGTTCTCCACATCAATTACATGGTCATCCACATTTACGTGGGCCCCCAAGACCGATTCCTGACGAAAACACCGAGTTAAAACTTGAAACGCAATCTCAGCCTGAAGAAGAAGAAATCCCAAGTCCCGCACATATACCACATGGTCCTAGTCCTGAGCCGAAGATAGAAGACACAGAATGCCATAGATCACAATCAGCAATATTTTTGAGGCATTGGAATCGGGGCGACTACAATTCTTGTACTAGAACCGACCTCATTTTCAAACCGGTCCCAGAATCAAAATTAGCACGTAAACGCGAAGAACGATTGCGAAAACAAGCTGAACGCGACAGAGAAGAGAGAGAGAAAATTGCGCAACAAGCGCATAGAAAGATCGCAACACCAGAGAAACCTGAAACGAAACCTCCCTCAAGAGGTGCAATAGAAACGATAACGTCGCCGTACGATCGCTTTCCGAGACCACCCGGTTACCCAGAAACTCCAGCACTGCGTCAACTGTCCGAGTACGCGCGGCCCCACGCCGGTTTCAGCCCCGGCAACTTGCCGCGTCACTGCATGGACCCGATGCTCCAATACCAACTCAGCTCAATGTACGGCGCCGCAGGGGCTCGGGAGAGGCTCGAACTGGAGCACCTCGAGAGAGAAAAACGGGATAGAGAGATCCGGGAACTACGCGAGCGCGAGCTCAACGACAGACTGAAAGAGGAGCTCCTCAAGAACAACGTCGGCCCGCGAGCTCTCGATCCTCATTGGCTCGAAATGCACAGAAGATACGGCATGCCGCCCCCGCCGCCGCAGGGCGCCATACCGGTTCAATTCGGATTGTACCCGCCGGGACACGGGCCCGCCGCGCTCTCCCAGTTGGAGCGCGAGCGGCTCGAAAGACTCGGCATTCCACCGGCCGGGGCGGGTGGTGCCCCGCCATCCGTGCCCGTATCGGGTGCGGGCCCGCATCATCCTCATCACCCTCACCCTGGCGTGGCGGCCGCACAACTGGAGGCGGCCGAGCGGCTCGCGCTCGCTGCCGACCCGATGGTGCGACTGCAGATGGCCGGCATCAACCCGGAGTACCACGCTCATACCCACGCGCACACGCATGCGCACTCGCACACGCACCTACACCTGCACCCAGGGCAGCAAGCGGCCGCGGCGGCGGCGGCGCAGCAGGAGGCGCTAGGGCTGGGCCCGTACCGGCCGCTACATCCGGAACTCCTGGGCTCGGTGGGCCGGCCCTACGCCGAACAGCTGGCGCAGCAGGCGGCGGCTCACGAGCAGCTGCAGCGCCAGTTACTGTTAGAACGTGAACGTGGTTTCCTGCATCCTGCGCACCACGACGACTTCCTACGTCAGCAACGCGAACGTGAGCTCAAGGTGCGAGCACTGGAGGAGGCGGCCCGCGCCTCTCGCCCTTAGTGCGCCCTCGTGATCGCTTCGCCGCTGCGCAATTAATGTTCAGGCCTGTACCGTTGTCTCCTTGACGAGTAAAGATTCCGAATGTTCCCTGCGGATCCGTGATGTGTCGAGCGGTGTAATAATAAGTAAAATTTCTCTTCCGAAGGAAGAGTGACAATTATAATAATGTAATTTATATTCGTCTAACTTGAGTTTTCATAACGATTTTATAGCTGCATGGTCATGTAGTATGCTTATTTTCCATGCTCAAATTTATTTCATAACTACTAGTCATAATTAAAAATGTATCATGTGAAGAATGACGTGATGTCATGTGTTTCATATAATTACATAATTATTTTAATTTATTTTTATGATGGAACTCGAGGTGCCGGCTTACATTAGTAAAAACAATTACATGACTAGACAGATGTGACCTTCAATTTAAGTATAGTAGTAGTTGATTTCCATTCATGACACTTTTATTTATAATCGCAATGGTAAATTTTAAATGTATAGAACAAAGTAGAGTCTGTGACTTGCCTTTCTAATCAACTTGCCTTTTATAATTGACTTTCTTATTCTATATATTGTATAAGGATAAGGAAATATGTTTCATGTATATTATTTACACGCTATAGTTTACTCCTGTGAAGATTTTACTTAACTCATATTTTGAATTCATTAAAATGTAATATGACTAATATGCATTATAATGTATTCTGTATAAACAAAACCTATTCAGTTGCCTGTTTATGAAAATAATTATATTCACATATCAAACATAAGATTGTAATTTCATGGTGAACTTTGATATTAAGTGTTGCCATAAAGGCATTTATAATGGCAACAGGCAATAATTTTTGTAACAATTTGGTTATAAAATTCTTAAGTCTAAAGAATAATAATGAGTCAACTTTTCAAAGCATTTACTTGTTATGATCGTGAATAAGTATGTCAAACTGGTATTGTTAACAAATGACTGCTAATTTACTCAAAAAAATGTTGTTAATAAGTATTAGTTACTTTAGTCATTTAGATATTATTTGTATATCTAAAATCACTATGTAACATATGGGTGCAAGATGATTTAAGTATATTTAGCAGCAAACACTTCATTTTATGTCATTATAAAATAGTAGATCTTATTCATCAGAAAATAAATACCTCACTATTTTGCTAGTTGCGACGACTTCTGTAAGCCACAATAAGAAAGAAGTTAGTTTGGAAACCTCATGAAATTTATTAATTTATAATTATAATTGATGAAGTCGATGTGTTATTAATTCATGGATTGTTTAAAAATAGCGGTGCTTATTTCTATACTTTCGTAACTTTTCCATTTGTTGATCACTATATTAGTTAAAGGTATATCATAATATAATTTTTGAATCATGTCCGATTAACAATAAATTGGCAGTCTTTTTTTAATGTACTTTTTGTATTATTAGACCAATTGATGAAAGAACACCCGAGATTCACGAAAGCTGCTCTGCAAATTGAAGCCTTATTTTGACCAAGTACAAAGTATTTATTCGATGCAATAAAAAATATATTATCGGTTCCAATTTGCAGAAATGCCTTATTCATAGCAGCTTGGCACAACTGGAAAATTTCTCATTGCTTGAAAATATTATTTGAAGAGCACTTTGAATTCATTAGAAATATTAATATTTCGAGTCCATTCGTCGCAGAGAGTGCTATTTAAATGCGGTTTCAAAAAGACTAATGTCACATTGTAATACACTTTGTAAATGTACCTAAAGATTGTAATTTTCGCCCAATGTACACATTCGGTAATTCTACTGCACTATATATTGTAATATAAAATTCCCTTTATAAGAAATAGAAATTATTATAGAATCGTAATAAGGAAGTTAAAAAGATATTTGTAGGGATAAAAGTTTCAAAAATTTCGCTTTGTAGGTGTTATGTTGGTAATTTGCCATAGTTACTTTCGGATATTTATAAAGATGAAATGAGTATTATTTTTAGAGACAAATTATATCTTAATTAAGAGGTTGCGTGTCGGTTTAAAACTTCATTTATTTAGACAATAAGGTTAATGGATGTCTTAGTGCTTTTGTGTAAATTTTTTTGAATAATATATGTGAGAAAAAAATTCATTGTGTTATTTCTATTTACTACCATTACGTACGTAACTTACGTAGATGACATGCTTTCATTATTCCCATAAAAAATATATCTGAAAAGTCGTAATTTTTAAAATGCCGACCAAAAGTCGTAATATTGTGTCCTTTTTTCCATATAATAAAGTTTTTAATAGATATAATTTATTAATTTATAATGCACATATGAATTTGTATATATATATTAACGAAAAATGCTTAAAAATCCATTTTGTCTCTAGTACGCTGAGATGGGATACGAACCCACAAACTCGCAATCCGGCGACTGCTCTATCCACTGAGCTACCAAGGACCTAACACGACAACTTTCTTTTAATTTTTTTTTTATAAACATAACCGTTACCATTAAAATTATAAAAAAATTAAAAGTTTGTTTAAATACTTTCTAATATATAGCAGTTGTAAAGAGAATTTAACCGCAATATCTGATAGAATTTTCTCTTTGCTGTGATTATTTTTGTCAATGTTTTGTCAAATATTTTTTACGTAAAGTAACTATTGTACGAGCTTTTTCTTTATTATCTACTTAATTACGTTACTAGGCGGCAGTATAATCGATACTGTGAATAGTAAACATTGAAAATTGACGAAGTTGGGAGAAAAACAGCTTTATATTTTAATACAAATAAATATGGAATAATGGGTCTGACGAGTAACACTGGCTTACTGGCAAGTGTAACACCTAAACATCCGCTAGAAAAACAAAAGGTTAGTGTTATCTATATGTATTGAAAAGCTTCTATTGTGCTTTGAAAAACTATCTCTAAATATTTTACTTTAAGTACGGTTTGACAATAATTAAATGGAAATATATGCAGGATCATGTACTCCGATTCTTAAAATATGTAGCCTACATAAACCGGTATTGTTTTGATCGAGCCGTTCCTCTGAAGATCTTGTTTTATATATAAATAAGTAGTAGTTTAATAATAACGCCCATTCGATTAATTTAATTTGAAATCCAAAATAAGCATCATTGCCTTATTTAAAATCAGATGGGGTCCATAGGCCAAACCAGTTATATATTTTTTTTTTAGAATAACAGTGTAGAGTTACGATGCGAAGTGACACCGGCACCGTTTATGCTGCGGCCGTATGCCGGCCTGTACAATCCGTTCCATCAATCATGCTCTGTCTTGTGCAACCATCCTGCTGATACCGAAGCCAAGGAGTTCGTGAAGCGAGCCAAAGATAACTGGGTAAGTCCAAAATTCAAAATCATGTGTTACGCTTTCACTCAAAAACTACCGAGCGAATTTTGATATTTGGTATACGGATAATACAAAACAGGTAAAAAATATTGGCTACTTTTAATCTCTCTAAACGGTTTGGTTTTCGGAAAAGATCCCTAGGAAAGCCTAGGGCTAAATTCATCATCGTTAGGTCATCGTGTATACCACACGGGCTGCGCTGCTAGAAAGATAGTTTTGGGTGAAATTGTTTAAGTTGTGTTGGTCACGTTAGTAATCATAAACATAAAGCAGGCCTATAAAATTGACTAAGGATTATTACCCATTAACAAGGTTATAGATGTTAATGAAAAATATTTTAAGAATCACTGGTGTAAAAATTCGTTGTATCGATTATATAGTCAATAAAGATTATTATTATTATATCAAGTTTTATGAATTCCAAACTTCATTTACTAAATAGTTTAATTATTTTCAGTTTCACGAAGGGAAAGCTCATTACCTACACGACGATTTGACGAAATATCAAGATCAAAATGAAAAGAATAAAACACCACACGACATCGTCACTGAAGACATGTTCAGAAGGTGAGCATAGTGAACCATTTTCTTACCAGATCGTAGCTGAAGAGAAAGAACCCCATGTTATTTTGAAAGAACTTGGTATGGAATATTTTGTTATTGCGCAGCCTGCTGATGTGTTTGTGATTTTTGGCAAGAGCCACTAAAATATCTGATTCAACAATTTATGGAGCCCTATGACCGGCCCTTGCGCAAGTCGCTGACCGAATACTGGCCCCTGCGCCATGGGGCTTCTCTGTAATGTTTAATAATTACTTTACAGGTATACAGAGACAGATTCGAGACCACACACTCCTGCGCCTACGCTTGCTAGTGGTAAATCTAGGGGTTCTCGAAGATGTCTCACTCCAGACCAACCCCATCAGAGGACTGCTATTGTTCTGGACTTACGAAGAAGTCACAGTCAGGTATGTTTTTTATTTCAGTACCAATATTGTTATTAAAAAAGTATCGTACTTGTGATCTCTGGCAGTGCGATATTGCTGCATATGTAACTTGATATACGCTCTGATTTTTAAGGAAACCCTATATTACCACGCCACATCTGATATGACAGCAGGGCATGCGACCAACGTAACCAACGACCGTTCTACGTTACCCTCTTTAAACTTATCGGAAGGTGCTCATAATCGCCTTGCTAAAGGCCAGTGCGAGCAACTACCACCTCTAGCGTCTCCTCTAGTCTTGAGCCAGAGAGCACAGCCAGTCAAGGACACATTGAGTGTGAAAGCACCTAAAAAGGTAATAATATGTTTCAGATCTCACTATAATATCAATTACCTTATTAGCTTATGTCAGTAATACCACTACATCGGTAAAACTATCATATCCCCTATCTGTTAAGGTTTTCATTGCAACAAAGGAAGGTCCATCCCATCACCCAAATCAATTCATACTTTTTATGTAATGATTCTAGTATTAGAGCTTTTGAGAAATTGTATTGTGAGTTCTATTTACTCAGATTATTTGATTGACCTTTTTTTCTATTTGAACCCCAAAAATGCTACTAAGTGTTTAATATCAGTATAGTTCACAAAAACAACACTATCATTGTTATTGAGGCCTCCACCCTTTTCAGTAATTACTGGACCGTTTAAAATCGCTAGATAAGAAACTAGGTGCTTACTAATATTAATAACCGGTGGCGTCACAGCGATAATGTTAGTCAGTTAACTGTGAACTGAATTAGGTCGTTAGTACCTAGATCGTAGTGAAAAAAAATGTTACCGTTTCTAATTTCGAAAACAAAACTATTAACAATCAAAAAGGATGATAAACCAAAGTTGAAAAACAATAAAGAGAAGAGTTTTTTTGTGTCCGGAGACAACTTATATACAGTAAAGCCGCGACGAATCAAACGAAAACCGTTGGACATCCCCCCGATCGTACAGCCGTCACCTTGCGATTGTAGCCTGATGCATCTCAAGAGAATCGTGATTAGCTATGCCCCGAAGACTAGGAAGAGAGGTGGATCGAATATAGTTCTGTCTATGACGTCATTGGGTCCGACTGGCCAACGCAAAAGGATGAAGTTGCCTCTGTTAACAACGGTTGAAATAAAGAAAAAACAGAAACCATTATTTTACGACAGTGAATCGTTTTTTAAGAAACTTGAGGTATAATAAAAATAATAACTTTGGAAAAGAAAGCGCTATGTATCATAACATTTAAATGATCTATTCAAGACCCCAATATATTTATAAGATCGTTTTTCACTATCTATATTATCCAATGTTATTATTATTTATTCCATTTCAATTTCTTTTTACAGACACAATTGAAGGCGCTCAATTTGGGGAAAACAATAAAAAAGAGTAATAAGAACGACACTCCTGTCTCTCATCGTTCTAAAACTGAAAATGATGCTAACGACGAAGGAGAATCTATCATGGTCAATGGTGATGACGGAGGTACAATACTTGAAAACGTTGGTTTCTATGTATGAATGTGAAAGGTATGTTTGAATATACAAAGTGTAGGTATACATTTTTAATAGTAGCGTAGCTGGGCGTTGGCATCTGTTGGCATCAAAACTGGCATCTCGTAAATGGATAAGATGGAACACTACTTACCACAAATTTAAGGCCATCGCTTTTACATTGATGTAATATGATAAACTGTGCCCGTTGAAGAAATAGATTGAATATGAAAAAGACAGCTAGATTTTTAAATGGATACTGAAAGGAAAACACCTCGCCGATAGCTGGAAATTCGTTCATGTCTAGATTAGATCACGCTATGTTATTGTCTTTGATTCTAATAGTGTCTTAGTGATTAGTTTGCTTGGAAGGACAGAAACGTGCCAGATCCCGGGGCTCTACGCGATGTTACTAAAGTCAAAGTCAAAGTCAAAATAATCTTTATTCAAATAGACTTCTTAAAAGTACTTTTGAATCGTCCAACATTTTTTCCCTACCACTCGTTCAGGACGTCTTTTGGCTGATAAGAAGAACGAGCAAGAAACTCACCAGCTCTAATATGAGTAATGACATTTACAAAAACCATGTCATTACCAGATCAATACATTATAAACAGAGATAAAAAAAAAACTATGGTCTTATAATAATAACATAATCATTTAATAATAATGGAAACAAGATAATGAGTTTAGAAGTAATCACCTATCCAGTTGCTGGATCATCTCAAGTCCAAGCGTTCTTATCTGTTACATAATCGGATACCTTATAATAAGCTTTTTTAATAAGTATTTTTTTAATAGTAGATTTAAACTGCATGATATCTAATTGTTGTATTTTGCTTGGGACCTTATTGTAGAAGCGCACACAAAGACCCTTGAAAGAGTTATTAACTTTTTGCAGTCTAGTGACAGGCACCGTTAATTTATTTTTATTTCTTGTATTAAAATTGTGTACATCACTTTTAATAGAAAACAAACTAATATTTTTACGAACGTACATTAAGTTCTCGTATATGTATTGAGAAGCAACAGTCATAATGTCTATTTCCTTAAATTTCTCCCTTAAAGAGTCCCTAATCCTAAGATTATAAATTGATCGAATTGCTCTTTTCTGAAGCACAAAAATTGTTTGTATGTCGGCAGCATTTCCCCACAATAGGATACCGTATGACATAACACTATGAAAGTAACTGAAGTATACTAATCTGGCAGTATCTATGTCAGTTAACCTACGTATCTTCATTACGGCATATGCTGCAGAGCTAAGTCTACTCGACAATCTATCAATATGTGGGCCCCACTGTAGTTTAGAATCTAATGTTATTCCTAAAAATACTGTGGTATCCACAAGGTCCATGTTCTTATCTTTTACATTAACATTTATATCTACTTTTTTAACATTAGGTAGTACAAATTTTAAGCATTTTGTTTTTCCTTCATTAAGGAGAAGATTATTTACATTAAACCAATGTACTACTTTAGCGATAGAATTGTTCACATCGTCATTTAGAGGTAACCCTCTTTTAATTTTAAACAAGAGTGAAGTGTCATCCGCAAACAAAACTATTTCGTGATCATCCCTTACGAAATAAGGCAAGTCATTTATGTAAATCAAAAACAAGAAAGGACCAAGTATTGAGCCCTGCGGAACGCCCATCTTAATTTTCGATCCAGGGGATCTTTTGCCATTGATATCAACCCTCTGTACTCTGTCAGTCAAGTATGAGACAATAAAATCCAATGAGTTATCTCTAAATCCATAAAAATGCAGTTTCCTAATCAATGTTTCATGAAAAACACAATCAAATGCCTTAGATAGGTCACAGAAAACACCTAACGCATCATGTGAATCCTCCCAGGCATTAAAAATTTCTTGTATTAACTCGACACCGGCTTCGGTTGTCGAGCGACCCCTTGTAAAACCAAATTGTTGTCGATTCATAAGCTTATTCTTGTAAAAGTACGTTTGTATTTGATCCAGCATGATTTTTTCAAAAATCTTACTAAACGTAGGTAGCACGGATATAGGTCTAAAGTTAGTAGGGTCAGATGTGCTACCCGATTTATGTAAAGGAATAATTTTACTATATTTCATGAGCTCAGGAAAAATACCACAATCAGTACATTCATTAAATATATAAGCTAAGATTGGAGCTATTGTCTCAATTACCGATTTAGAAACTTCAATGGAATTACCCCATAAATCAGCAGTTTTCGTTTTCTTTAGCTGATTAAAAGATTTTATTATATCTTTAAAATCAATGTGTTGAAACTTAAATTGGCTATTAGAATTATTTAAACTTGCCTTTAAAATAGATTCAGCAACAGTGGAAGAGGAATTCAAAGATTGTGTAATTAAGACTGGAATTTCAGTAAATAAATTTTCAAATACTGTAGCAACTTCAAGATCTGATGTTACTTTTTTATTATCAATGTTTAAATTAAAATTTATATTCCGGGATTTTTCTCTTCCAGTTTCACTATTTATGATATTCCACGTCATTTTAACTTTGTCTTTACTATTTTCAATTTTTGCATTTAAATAATTACATTTGGCTAAACGACACACTTTTTTAAATAATTTAGAGTAATTTCGTACATATTCTTTGAAGTCCTCACTTGTGTTGTAATTACGTTCATCATATAGTTCATAGAGCTTTTTTCTGCTTTTGTAGATTCCTGGTGTAGCCCACACACTAAAAGTTATAGGATTACTAATACTTATTTTTTTTGGGACAAAAATCTTATTGAATTCTGTACAATAAACATCAAAGAAATCTTTGTACAAATCATTGGGATTACTATTATGTTTCAAATGATACAATTTACTATTTAATTGATTTTTAAAACGTTCCAAGCGACTCATACTTTTTGACACAACTGTAATGTCTCTCCTAGCCACAAACGTACATTTATGCGGAAAGCTAACTAGTTGTCCAAAATGATCTGACGGTAGTTGTTTAATTATCTGTCTTGAAAGTGGTACTAGATCTGTAAAAATGTTGTCAATACATGTGGACGAAGTAGCAGTTACTCTAGTAGGCTCCTTAAACATGTGCGCAAGATTATAGGACATAAATAGATTTACAAGTCTTGCACATGAATTGGAGTTTCCTAATAAATCAACGTTAAAATCACCCCCAATCACTAATCGTTTGCCTTTGCTATATACCTTTTTTAATGCTTCATCCATAACAGTTTCAAAGAGATCATAATGAGAAACTAAACTTGAAGGAGGTCTATATACGCTCAGTACAATCAGCTGGTCCAGCTCTATACAGGCAATCTCTATTATTTCCTCAACCGATAGGCTCACTATATCTCTACGTTCTTTAAATTTAAACTTTTTATTTAATAAAATTAGTGCGCCACCACGCATTGCGTTTTTCCTAATGAACGCGCTACCAACCAGGTGATTATTGAAGTTAAAAATGCAATTATAACTTGTTAACCAATGTTCCGTAATACAGAAAAAATCAACATTGTTACAGTTCATGAATAATTCCACTTCCAACTCTTTGCTCAACATTCCTTGAACATTTTGGTGCACTAGGTTGATGACTGAAAAACTCTTGGTTCCATTATTACTTTGACTATTAAATAGCAAGCAAGAGGAATCCTCTGTTGTCTTAGTATCTAATTTAAAGACGAATTTGTCGCAATGTCAGTAGGATTATTACTGACAGTCATGTCAATAGAAGAGTGCTCAATAGGAGCACTCTGGTTAGCCAAATTTTTGGCTGTTATAGAAAAAAAATATGATAGCGAAATAGCTATTTGTCTCTTATAATAATTGGAAAGATAATATTTATCTTTAGTCAAATAAAATTTTCTAACATACTTGTTAGTGTCAATGACATGAAACTTTGCAGTATTGCATATAGTGTGCAATGTCATATTCAATTTGTATCGCAAATTATTTTCTTCATTGGACAAACTATTGCAATACGGCAACGTAAAAATCACGACTTTCCCAACACTTAATGAATTTAATTCGTTTATATATTTCAATAATTTATGTTTGTTCAAAGTACCTCTATTGCCAATAAAAAACAATAAAGTGGTATTTTCGCTGTAGTTTTGTTTAATTGCTTTTTCCAAAATATCACTAAAAGAGGAATTAGGCATACAGAAGTTTAATGTTGAATGGCCCTTATCGAATAGCAAACGGCCCATGTTTCTGCCAATTTCATCACTGAACATTAAAATATTATTTTTATAATTTTGTGAATTTATTCTGTGACGTTGGGAAAATTGTGATGGGGAGCAGTCATCAGTAACAGATGACTGAACAGGTACCTGAGTAAACAGTTGTGACTGGTGGGCAGATGACTGACAGGGTTTCTGTGTAACTGTATTTATAAATTGTTTCTTACTCTGCGTAATAAGGTTACTAGATAGCTACCGTATAGCTAAATTGGGTTCACTTTGGTAAAATTACTTAACTTTCAATACTGTATTGATAGATATAGACTGTAGATGGATGGAACGTACATACGTTCAGTACAGTTTTGAACGGTGAGCTAAATTTGATTTAATGTGATGTCACTAAATCAAGTCCAATTTAATTTTGTGGTAGACTTGCAGTTCTTAGTGGTTCGGCGTCCCTGATTTGAGGCATAAGGTGTATTTCCCTTGCGTTAACAACAAAGGAGGAATTTACAATCATAATCAGATGTTTTATGAATTAATAGGCGGTGAAGGCAGAAGACGAGGTAAACGGAGACGCAAGGGTCGGCAAGGCAGCGACCGCTTGACGTCTGCTGGACTCGCCGCGCAGACCCAACAAGATCCGGAGACGCAGGTACAATTTTTTTTAATACCCAAATAGTTGTTCTTGGCCTCCAAGTCTAAAATATTTGAAAAGGTGTATGACCAAATCCAGATAATATATAATAATAGCTACTTACAGTATGTTCCAACTAACTTGGGGCATGATGAATCTTCGTTTGCGGAGAGCAGACCAATTCCGAGGATGACCGAACTTAGGATTAAAATGTATAGTGAATCTTGTTTCAATGACTATAAGGTGTAAATTATAAAGCATTGGTGTGTAGTTCTTACACACAGCGTGGTTTGTGGAGAGGAATTAAATTCGAAACTGAAGTGTTTAGGAATAAAATAACCGGATTATTATGTTTGTAATGTACATTGCCCTATCGTGAATCATTGATACGCATAGCACTTTCGCCCTCACAAATCTTGTTGGTCGATCGTACAATTATATAGAAATGCGCCATGTATCTCGCATATAACAATGTCATAGTTCATGAGATCATGGTCTGGGGTGATGTTCAAACCGGTTAATTTTGTGTTCCGGTTAAAACCGGTTCGACGGAGTTTAAACTTTTCCAAAAAAATCTGTATAATCTTAAGTCGACCGATTCAAGAATTAAACCGGTTTATAATCCTTGATGAAAATATTGCGCAATCTGAATGCACGCCCTATCAACTAATGGAAATGCACCTATATTATAACTAAAAAATACGAATGTTAAATAATCGAATGGACTATCTGAAATCAGCAAATATTTTTTGATAAACTCTAGATTGCCGGAATCGGTACTGACTCGCACAATCCAAGTTCCCGCGGCTCGATCGCGGTCGTGCCCGACGATGATGTCATAATACTACCAGTCATTAAGACGCCCGGCGCAGGCGCTAAGAAAACTGACTCCTTCCTGGACGACGACATCCTCAAGTACCTGCACAGAGAGGTCGACGAGGAGGCTATCGAAACTGAATTTGATACCAAGGTTTTAATGTTTGTTAAGTTTTAGATATTACTGAAAGAGCTCGATGGCGTATTGGTTAGGGTCGGTCTGCGATGCAGGAGTTAAGCAACATTCGCAAGGGCCGGTCGTAGGGTATCCAAAAATTTACTATCTCGGTGTCCTCCGCCGGCTGCATCGGTAGTCTTCTGTAGTTAATTGTAACTCATCAAAGACTGCTTTTGCTCCCGAACTCTCCATCTGATTCCATCTGATTCCCGAACTCTCCATCTTAGGGAAGTCCTTTGCCCTGGCATTGGGTACATTAAACTAAAATAATAAAAAAACACGTATTCAACATATAAGTGAACCTGGCACTAGAACTAAAAATATTAATTTAATAAATGTGTTTGTTTCGAGACACGACACTAAAGTAGCTTCGTGCGATGTGCATATTCTGGATGAAAGTAGTTTCACACATTTAATTTATCCTCGATTTATATGGTGAAACACTGTCGCGATACTATCTCATCATATATTGACGCAGCCACTGTCGCAGAGATACTGTTGATTGCGCGCATTCTCCAAAAGTACTTTCACTTGTTGCCGAAATCTATCGTGAAACATTTTCTTTTAGTTTCCTAAACATCATCATCAGCCCTTTTTACATCCCCACTGCAGAGGCTCAGGCCTTCCTTATGGATGGTTAAGGAGGATGGGCCATGACCCTCCACGCTGGCCCAATGCGGATTGGGGGGTATTAACGACTGCAAATGCAGCCGGAACCAACGGCTTAACGTGCCTCCCGAAGCACGGAGTAGCTCGTGATAATAATTTTTGGTCACCCATCCCATGACCGACCCTTGCGAAAGTTGCTTAACGACAACGATCGCGGGCCGCGGCGCTTATCCTTGATACTTGGACTGTTTTCTGAATTAAAGAAAAAAAGCTCAGCTGAATCATTATCAATGACTTAAGTTTTTTTACGTTTCACAGGGCAAAAAGTCCTAGTTTTATCAGACTTACATCAGCTGATCAATAAAGCAAGTTATGAAATCAGAAACGTAAACCTGTTTAGGTGACGTTTAAAATGGTTACGTAAGGTTTGAGACGTGCTTAACCTTAAATTCACAATTCGGAAACCGGGGCTTACACTTTTATAGTCGAGGGAGAATTACTTGAGTAAATGTCATAACTTCAGCAAATATTTTTAATCAATAGACGACACCTTGAATGAAATAAGAACTGTTAATAGCTAATATTAATTGAACTCTTGTTTACTTTGTAAAATTATCTGGCTAAGTTATACCTGCAACAGCCCGTTTCTGAATTGAGAATTTCGAGTTATGAACGTCTCAAACTGTACGATTTTAAGTTTTTTAATGGTCAGTTGATAGCAGTTTGAAAATTTTGTACTTTTCTCGATTCAAAAACCGGTCGATACGGTCGAGTAAAAGTACAATTTGTAATGATTTAATAAAATGGCACAACAGCAAATATTTTTTATCAATAAACGACAATAGAATTAAATAAGTGCTGTATTAAATCTTACCCGAAAGGTTTGAAAAGAAAAGATATATTATAGCCTCTCCATCCTCTGGAAATAGTAATTTAGAGTAGATGGCTCACTGTCAGAGCGTGAGTCACTGGAGTCACGCTCCCACAGAGAAAGACACTGAACAAATTTGCTAAAAGTCTAATAAGCTGAAGATGAAAATAACACTAAAAAAAATTGAATAATTGGACATTGCATATACGAAAAATGATCTGAATTATATTGACATAGTAACTTATATATTTGTACGTTGACCAAGTCGGCACAATGTGTGTGCTCTCTTTATTAAAATAACACCATAGTTATTCGTGACCACTTTATTGCAAATAAACATTTCAAGTCCGTGTTTACAGAGGCGGTACGTGTTAGAAGAGGCGTGGCGCACCCGTCCGGAGCGTCCGCACGGCCGCGAGATGCAGGCGCTACTGCGGGAGGTGCACGTGCCGGCCGTCAGCCTCGGCGACTGGCTGCACACGCCGCGAGTGTTCTCGCGACAGAACGCACAGTTCTCGCTGCCCATCGACACTGCCGCTTTACAGAGTAAGTAACGCACAAAAGATCTTGGCTCGGGTATAACCACGGTCTCATCGCTTAATAAATAACGCAATAAGTACCTTGGCTCGGGTATAGTCTCATATATAGTCTCATCGCTTAGTAAAAATATTTGTTCTTAAAAACCACTAGATAGCGTTACGTGTATCATTCAATATTTTACGTTTGTGAAAAATCTAGAGTATAAGTATAACCAGTTTAATCCCGAAGTACGGTAAAATTAAATAAAGGTTTATTTAATCTACTTTTTTAGAGTTTTAGAGCAAATGTTTTAAATAATTAAATGTCTATGCAGAGATGGCGTTGTAAAAGGCTACGTTTTTATAATTGTTTTATTTTAAAAAATCTTGGTGTTTAATTTTATTGATTGACAATTTAAAACAAAAATAAAAGACAATAAACTTACATTCTAAGTGTTACTTGCTCACTTGCGGCATCTGACACCGACTCTAAGAAAAAATACCCCGAAGAATAACCCGAGTTAGGATAAGTTAGATATTAGTTTAAAGCGACATTATCCATATAAATTTGACATTCATTAGAACTTAAAGACGGTATTAAACTTTAATTCACGTTTTTGTAACTGACAGTCAGTCAAAGAAATTGTCAACAAAGTTGAAAATTAAATAGTGAATCCACAATGAATATTAAGCGTTTGATGCCTCGACTTGACGCTAGACTACATTAGTTATTGCAAAATAAAAACTGTTCACTTATTTTTTGTTACAGCCCTAACCCCAATGAACTACGCGGCGAGATTCGTTACGATAAAGAAGTCCAAGCAGTTGCTGTATCTTACCGTTTTGAGGAAGTTCAGGGAACGTGGATATCGTATGCCCATAAAGGTATCGTATGATAAATTTTAACCATGCTTACTAACTTTACAGAAATAAGAAAACAACTTATTGCTAACATTTATTATCTTAATTGCCAGTTTTCTTTATCATTAGCATTTGTCAATAGGGTTGATGACTAAGTAAAGAAAGGAATTCTATTTATTCCGTCAGAGATAATAAAAAAAATATTAGATAGCTGTACGTATTTTTTGTTTCATTTTAACAAGAAATGACTTAGATCATAACCAAGTATGTAGAAAATTTACAAAGGCGTGACGTAATGCGATATTTCAACTCAACTTATCCTTCATTAATTTACTTACTGAACAAACTAAAGAAATATAGAAATATAGTCATCATCCCTATTGCATGAGTCGTTTAACATCTCGTGAAGAATCAATTAGTTTCTCTACATATTTGGTCCTTCGAGCCGGATCAGTTGAAATTTCCAACGATTTTCCTACAATCCTATAATATTATATCCATTCAGGACTCTATTGATGTAGCATAAATTACCTTTAACTATTGTGGTGGCGGCAATAAGCACGGATCGATCTTTTTTTATATTGCGGTTATATATTTTTACACGTTTATAGTCATTAAACTTAGTCCTCGTTTTAAAATGATATCCAAATTGATGATATTTTGCATTGATTCTATTATCAGGGCTTTATTATCAAAGCTTATTGACTAGAGAATAAACGGTACAACAGCCGACAAAAGTTCTAAATTAAATCATACATTGCTATGGGGGCGGGGGGGGAGTGTAAGGGAGGAATAGTAGTAATAGTAATTCTTTTATTATTAAATTTTTGATAAATTAGGGAAGGTATTTCTTACAGGATATAGAAGAAGGTCTTAAGTTAATGATGGGTGGCATCCTCAGCGATGCACACGTGACTCAGTTCAGGAGTATAATGGAGTGGGAAGGTTATATCGAGGAGGAGAGCATACCAGATGATATCAAGCTCACCATACAGGACAGTGGATTTAGGAAACCTATCAACGGCGCTGGAGACAATGGAGAAGTAACTACTGTCTTTTTTAATAAAATAATAAAATTGATTATTATATCTAGTATATATAAGTATATACATATATATATATATGTTTGTCCATCAGGTAAATTGTTGAAAAATATGTAACACGTGTTTTTTTTTCGTAATCATAAAATTAAGGCTTTACATTGTGGTATTAAATTAACGGCGATACATTGAGTTAAAATGTCACATGACGTCACGCTATGGTACATTTACCACAAAACTGTGACGTAACGAGCTCCCACTCCTCAACTTTATTGCCCGTTATCTGAGCTATTTCTTGTTAAATTGGAGTAAAAAAAAATACGCATTTAATATTTTTTTATTATCTAGCTGACGGACTAACTAGAATTTCTTTTTTTTTTTACACAATAGTCATCCATATAATATAATACTCTATCGGTCAGTTGCGCAAACGTCCATGAAGGTTTAATGACTCCTTTAAACGCTAATGAATGTCAAATTTGTATGAGTAATGTCGCTTTAAATTAATGTCAATTTTAATGGACGTTAGTGCAAAATCTGATGAACTATTCTATTTCTCCGAAAACAAAATTTCGTCTATTTTCGACACGCTAATACGACTCCAAAGAAACGAATTTTTCGATAATTTGTAATAAAACGGAAGTAGAACCTCTGCATGTAAAGCACAGAGAATCTTCACGAATGTGCTTTTTACAAAATTAAAAGAACTGTTCGAAATTTACATTTAGGGACGAATAGAATAGGGCCTCAGGGTTCATGTTAATTCGTACGAGTTATAACTGTTCATCTTAACACGCGCTATATTTCTTTAGTCTAATGAAGATACGATGAAATTTCGCACATGGTGCGGCTTATGCGCCATTTGTGAAAGGATGTATGGACGATTTCCACCCAGGGAGAAAGACCCACCTGATGGGGTATGTATTGACACTCGCTTACTTATATCAGCTTCATGAAGCTTAATATAGTAAAATATAGCAAATTAATAAGACTATTTCGCTCCGTGATCAAATTAGAATAATCTACATTCTTAATGAAAATGAATAAAAAATCATCTTCAGGTACTCTGAGATGGGACACGAACCCACTTCCTTTCCCGCAATCCGCACTCCGAGCGAATGCCCTAACCCCACTAAAGCTACCCAAGATCTAACACAGATAATACATAATACTGGTTTGACTAAAAAAAGACTGAAACATAAGGATTGCATTCTAAATACACAAACTAAACATACTTTCTCCTAGATTCTTTATTTTTCTTGAAGCTTTACTATATCATAGACACTACGCGAAACTGAACATATACTACTTAAATTTTAAAACTTGTAAAAAAGTTTTAGTAGGCGCTCTACAAAGTCTGATTAGAGAAATTACTGAATGTTATAAAATTAAATGTATTAAATTTTATAACTGGAAAATAGAACAAATTTCCATCATAATCGAAAGTTTAAAATTGATTTAAAATATTTCTTTCGGTTGTTTGGATGGATTTAATAATAAACATTTACTTAATGTTATAAAATTTAATACATTAAATTTTAATACATTAAAATTTAATACATTGTGAATGCAAAAATTATAAAATATAGGTAATAATAATAATAAGAATAACCTATGTTAACATTCATGGTCATTAGCTTTTTTTAATATATAAATGTAAGACCACATCACATACATACGTAGCTCATATTCCAAGATAACGCCCCTGTGTTATGGATATCTGAGACAATTACGTTACCACAACGCCCAGACCCCAAGACAACATAGGAAAGTCCATTATAGCCAGTCATTACTCTAATTATAAGAACCTTAAAATAGTAGAACTTAAAAAAATGACTTTTGTTCTTTGAACATGAGTCTTTGTCCGCGGTATTGGTGAGTGTTAAAGACTGCAATTGCAGCTTGGACCAACGCCTTAAAGTGCCATCGGGAGATGCGGGGGCAACCTCAACGAAAGTAAAACGAATAAGCGCGGCCAGCAAGCCAATTCTTAATCGCATCTCAATAGAATCTTAACTAGTTGCATTTTGTCAGATTTACCTTTACATGTTAAAGACAAGTTTGCACGAGGTCAGTAACAGGCGAAAGTGCTGACGTCGAAACACTGACTTATCTTGATTTCGGTCTGAAAAAAATATTAACTCGAGCTACTTGTGCTTCGAAAGGCACGTTAAGCCGTTGGTCCCGGCTGCATTTGTAGTCATTAATACCCTCCAATCTGCATTAGGCCAGCGTGGAGGGTCATGGCCCATCCTCCTTAACCATCCATAAGGAAGGCCTGAGCCCCTGCAGTGGGGACGTAAAAGGGCTGATGATGAAACTTGACTTTAAATACTTAAGTTTATGTGGGCTATATTAAAAACGCAATTAAATAATTATTGTTTTGGTTTTTAGATTGAGCTGAGTGATTTCACCATGGTAGAAACAAAGTTGATCATGCTAAAAGTACACAGAGGTCTCGTAGATATTTTGAATGTTATAAGAGAAAGATAATTTTACTACATATTTACTTACTTAGAATATTTTTATAATAAATATTTATTACTGATTTTATTTTGCATTTCATTTCTTGTTCCTTGTCCATAATACATAGTTTTAAAAGCATTATCGTTTTTAGAATTTTTATTCACAAAATTTATAAAACAAGTATTTCCAAAAAATACTTTTTTTTTATGGAATAGGGGGCAGACGAGCAGACGGATCACCTGATGGTGAGTGATTACCGCCGCCCATGGTCACCTGCAACACCAGAGGAGCTACAAGCGCGCTGCCGACCTTTGAGGGACGAATATGCTCTACGCTTGAAAGTTTGAAGGTCGTATCGGTCCGGAAATACCACTGGCGACAAACTGTTCCAGAGTTTGGCTGTGCGAGACTGAAAACTTCTAGAAAAACGCACAGTTGAGGACTTCCAACCATTCAGATGACGGGCGTGGATGTCTTGTCGCGTGGAACGATGGCGGAAAGTAGCGGCAGGTATGAGTCCGAACAATTCCTCGGAACATTCCCCATAGTGAATGCGATAGAAGATGCACAGGGAAGCAACATCTCTATGCAGGGCTAATGGATCAAGCCGACTAGAAGTGTCCCGGCAATCGACGATTCGAGTCGCTCCCCGCTGAATGCGGTCTAGAGGGAGAAGCTGGTATTGGGGTGCCCCCGTCCAAAGATGAGAACAGTATTCCATACGGGGCCGAACCTGCGCCTTGTAAAGCTGCAGGCGATGCGCCGGAGTGAAATACTGCCTCGATCTATTAAGCACACCAAGGTTCTTAGATGCTAATTTAGCCTTATCCTCTAAGTGACCACGGAACTGGACCTCGCTCGATATGTCGACACCGAAAATCTCATTATTGGCTGAGGCAGTTAGGGGAATGTTTTGAAAGCGAGGTGATACGACAAAAGGGGCTACACGACAAATGCGCAAACCTATGTCTTAGTAGGGTTGAAGTGGACCAAATTAAGTCGACCCCAGTTAGAGACTTCCTCTAACAAAGATTCAATATCAGACACTTCCGGCTCTCAATGACGCTTTCCCGAGAAATATTAGCACGACCGTTATAGGCGGAGTCCTTCGTGCTGTCATCCGCATAATAATGAATACCGCTGATTAGCAGCATGTCACTAATAATGCTGAATGCTAAATGCTGGACTTGAACCAACGGTTTCCTAGCCGGGACTGCTAGACTGAGCCACATGCGCTGTTTTGAATTGAGAATTATTTGAAATTGGTACTACATCTGCTGTATTTAACTTTAACGTTGCGATCCAAAGAGCATAACAACCACTTCAGCTATTTAAAATTTCGGCGAAATTAGCACTGATAAGCACAACCGTTTATTTGTACCAAGAACTTTTGATTCTGGAAAAATAGCTCTTTATATTATATGTAAAATAATTCTAGTGCATTATAGGTATGTCATATGTACATATGTACCATCGCGATCTTTCATTCATTTCATTTTCATTTTACATGTAGAAATTAGGTATGTACCCCCAACACAATAAATTTTAAAAATACCTATTTGATTTTGTCAGTTATGTACAGCAGCGGTTTTAAACCTTTATGGCTAGTGATCTTATAGTGACCCAAAATATAAATATATATGAAGCCTGCCATCCTGACGTTTTATTCGTCTATTAGTGTTGTAATGAAAATATAGGATCATCACATTGCTCAAATTGATGTCCTTATATATGCATTTCGAGAAGTCACTGGCGTAATGTAAAAATTTAATGCTTTGATACGATACGAATAATAATAATAAGCAGAAATGCGATACACTTTTTACGGTGATTGAGACTAAGTTGCCAGCTGAGCCAGCGAATAGGCCTACTGGTGAGTGACCTGTAATATCCACACATTACATAGGGTTTAAAAATCTACACCAGCACTAGTCTTTCACAAAGATATTACTTTGCTATATTTGTAATTATTTTTTTGGGATTTGACCTTATGTTTATTATTTAATATCTTCTGTGGTGAGAAATAAATATTTTTTGTGTCTATAGTTTGGCTGTATATCAAAAGACTATAACCATACTAATCCAATTAAAAAAAAAGATCAATTTTTTTCAAAGATAAAAGTGATGTTATCGTAAAATAAATCTGCCTTAATGTTACATAGTCGATTGAAAAAAAGCAGACAGTACATCGAGAATCGAGTAATTGCTATTTTACCCAAATAATGCATCTCAGAACAAAATTTATAGTATTTACGATTTCGGTTTTGTTTGATATAACGAGAAAAATTGAGTTATTATGTGATTTTTTTTTCATCTTGTCTTCTATTATATCTGTTTATTTGATCAACAAAAAAAGGGTTCGTATTATACTCTTCAGAAAAATAATGAATAATTCACCTCACAATGAACTTAATGTTCCAAATAAAATATATTATTTATGCGGCACTTCGTACTGTCCTAGATACAAATGTTCCAATCTCGTTCAAATGTATCTATTATTGCTACGACTAGTCCAAAATCAACTAAAACGCAACTGATAAGTTACTTTTACTATTTATTGTTTTAAAGAACTACATAAACTTCAAACAGATATAATATTTACACATGTGTTTACAACCTCTCTTAAAAATGTTAACTTTACAAATCGATAATAAATATACCGCTCAAATTGAACGCACGAACACACATCACTACATATTTTTAAACCGTTTTTTAGTGCAAACTATTTGCGTCTGGCGTTACAGATTTTATTTAGGCTAGCTGCCTAAATTAAAATAAACAATCGGTTATCCGGTCACTTACCAACGCTCAACAAAATAAACACGTGTGACTGAATTATCGTATTTATAATTTCATCAAAAATGACTTCGGACACCGATATATCTAAGACCGATGGTAAGTTGATGTTATAAATACAACAACCCGTTGGTATTTAAATAATGTGAACTGATTCTAAAATTACTAATTACTGTTCATGCTAATTTTGTTTGTTTTGCAGATTATTATGTGACAGCTCTACAAATTTTTGAATATTGTGGCGCTGAAGGCTCCGGTACTTTACGTGTGGACGCACTAATGGATAAATTTGCGCCTTTTGTCAAAACTAACAAGTGAGTATTGTAGTTTTTGTCTTATTTTTGTACTGCATAAATTGTGTGAAGATGTATAAGCATATCTTAAATACTTATTGTGGTTAGATTATTAATGTTTCACATAATCTTATTATCGTCTGTTTATTTTGGGTTTAAAAGTCACCCATCCAATGTTATCTATATTCAGTAATTTTAGAAATGACTTGATAAAAATCATCATGATTTATGAAAATTTTAAGGTTTTTTCATACTTGTTTATTTAGATTAGTAATTACCAAAGAGATTATTGAATCTTGTTTATTTCCTGGTAGGTCGGAATATAGTTACCTGAAGTCACTTTTGGATCCAGAGCAAGACAATCCAGAGATAAATGTAACGAAACTTGCAAGAGCTTTGAATAAATATAGCGAGAGCCAGAAGTCAAAATTAGATCTTGATGAGAGGTTTTTATTTATTTTTTTGTTACTCCAACACATATATTTTTTTTTATTAATATTATTATCTATTAATTATTTTTATTGCATTCCACAATGTAGTAAGATGTTCATAAAAACGAAAATATCATTATAGACTGCGTTGGGTACAGCAAATTTGGAGAGAAGAACATCTTTTTTAAGGATTTTAGAGGGAAACAAGAGCTATTATTATGGAGGGGTTGAATAATTGATATACTTGTCAGAATTATAACAATAATTCTAAATAAAAATAAATATTTATAATCAAATGTGATGTATACTTTGCATAATGTTGGTGTCCAGTGATAATTTAATTTAAAATTAGTTTGGCTTATTATTTAATTTCTTCTCATTTCATTCATTAGGCATCATAAAAATTAACTTTTTAAATTGTCTCTGATTTGATTGCGGATTTCTATTGTTTTAGACTTGTCTGAAATATAGAATAGAGTCGCCCTCTATTATGCATATAAACATTCTTCTTGAATCACTCTGCATGTTGATGAAAAACGCATTAAATTACCTTGAGTAGTTTAAAAGATCACAGGGTACAGACAGTGCGGCAACTTTGTGTTATATTATATATGTAGATTTTACAAGGGCTTAAGCAACCTAATTTGTATATGAAGTTTATTACTTGTTATTAGAATGCCAAGATAAGTTATTATATTGTTTTTTTACAGTTTTAATTTGAAGTGTGGTCATGCACCTCAAGATTCTGATTCTGGAATATCAACTGATGGTAAATATTTTTAATTAGTTATTAAATTTAAAAGTAACACCTAATAGATATTTATTAGAATCAAAATTGCCATACTATTTTGACATTACATGCCAATTCAATGAATTTTTTTGTCAATAAAAATCTATGGGATAAAGATTAGTAATTACTAAAGAGATTATTGAATGATGTCATCCAACAGTGCCCATTACTATTGTGATTGCTTATTTTTGAAAATTAATGTATTTTTTTTATCGATATTATTCTCATATTCCTCCTAATTTTCTTTAAAAAATATGAGTTAACTCTGTTAAAAGCTTTCTTCAGCCTGCTTTCTTAACAGTAAAAAGGCCTTTTGTTGAGAATTTATTTGTTTATTCAGTTGCGCTTGCTATCTCAGAAACAAGGTTCGAAAAAGACTTTACTGTATGAATGAGAAAAAGGAAGCTAATGTAGAGTTTGTTTTTGTTTCCTTAGTACAAGGTCTTCTGCTGTACATTTGCGAACCAATGGTGTAGTTTTAGGCAATCAGTGAATAAAAGACGTTGAATTTGAATATTTTCAATTTATTTTATATGGTTTGGTTCAGGTTATCAATTGCTAGAAGAGCTTCAAAGTGAGTTACGCGAAAAGTCCCACCTGGCGTCGCAGCTCCGCAGTCAGTTAGAATTCACAGATCGCCAGCACGAGGAGGTGCTCGCCGCGCTTGTTGCCGAGCGGGACTCGCTGCGTGCGCACCTTAATATGTATGCTTTCCTTATTATTTTAAATAATTATTTTCATCTTCATGCAGTAAAATTCCACTGACAAAATAACGGCCGGTTCCTCAATTGATCAAAGTACAAAATCTCAAGTGATTATTCTCAATAACTTAAGTTTTTTTCATAAAAAAAACTAAAATTCAGAAGTGAAAACGTTACGTTTTAAGTGATGTTTAAGTACAGGTCGAGATATGCTTAACTTTAAATACTTTAATTATTATATTTGAGCAATTTCGCATGTCAGATTGTGGTCCCTGGCCAAGTAGATTTCTTTAAGTATTTTTCATTAAGATGATTTAAATACTCTATTCAGAAACTAGGTGTATGTCTTATGTTGCTAAATATCTAAAACAGCAATAAGTGACAAAGACCAGTTCATTTCATTGGAGGTGAACATGTAAAAATGTTATTTTATCTTAACTCTAACACTCATATCTATAGTCGAGAGAAGTACTTGAGTATAAATAATAACTTATGCAATTATTTTTAATCAATAGACGCGAATTTGAATGAAATAAGAATTGTTAATAACTAATAGCATTCTGACTTATTAGAGTTTTTATTTCCTTCAAATTCTACAAGTTATTTCTATGTTGCTATGTCAGACTCCGTGAAGAGAACATATCTCTGACTCATCTCCGACGAGACTACGACGAGGTATGTGAACGTCTCTGTACCAACGAGGCTGAGTTGGAGACAACTCGTCATGACCTGGATGCTGTCAGAAGGCGTGCTAAGCCGCTTGATGAACATCTTGCACATCTGGAAGCTGAGGTGACGTTGGAATGCTTACTTTGTATTTTATTTGCATCAGTTTATTCACGTAAAAAGTTTAGTAAAAAAAAACTAAATTTAGTTTTAGTCCCGAGAAATTGCAATATTGGACTGCTATCAGATAAAGAATTAAATTGTCTTCCATTAAAAAGTTTATAAAGTTAAAAGATTATTTGTTGAATATTTTTGATAAATAATGATTTATGTTTTTAAAAACAAAAAATATAATAAAATTTGTTTTTTATAAATCAACACATTATTGTAATAATTGAATCCAAAGACATAAAATGGTGGCGCCTTTAGGGTGGTCAGTATTAATATTGCAACAGAAATCAACTTCATATTTAATAATAAAAAAAAAGACAAAAATAAATATTAATTCTTGATAAAATTGTATCAATACTAATAATAATTCCAATAATTTAATATATGTAAGTTAATCAAATCCAAAAATGATTGAACAATTTCAGTAATTGGAATTATCTAAGCAAAGCAATACATGCTTAAAAGCTCTTAAAAAATTTCAAATGAAACTTTTTATTATATTTTTTGATCACTTGCAACATAATTCTATAAATATAAATCTTTGAAATTAATAGAATTCAAAACAATTAAGCCATAGATCCTTATTGGATTGTATTATACTGATGAGAAAACCTGGTTATAACAAGTCTATTTCTTTATTCAATATTTTCAATTTACTTTATACTTTTTGGGTGTATAATCCAGATGGACGGGCCCTAAAAGTAAACTTGTATTCAAATTAGATTTTGATTTAATGGTACAACACCATATTGTACCATATTGTTTAAAACAGAACGCTGCACTCCAAGATCTCCTGAGTAAATCCAAAGAGGAGTGCCACCGCGTGAACGAGATGTACGCTCTCCGTCAGAGCGCCCTGCTCGAGGAGAATGAGACCATCAGGAGCTCGCACGCGGACCTGACCGCCCGCATGCAGGACCAGGAGGAGTTCCTGCAGCAGATCATCAAGGAAAAGGTATGCCACAGAAGTCTATTAGTGTATTTTAGTCATTAAGAGAAAATATATACAACAGGGTATTCTACTCTTTTTGAAATAATGCTTGTAACTGTTTATTTTTATTTATAAAAGCCTTGTAACAAATGTTTCGGAAAAATAAACACGTTTTGCTTATTTTAAAATTAAATCAAAATTTTAACTTTTTTTTACACACGCGAAAACGCTGTCTGCCATATTCATGACGTTATTGTGATATGTACACAATATAGATGCATTGAGTAGAAGATTAAAAGATGTCAATAAAACAAGTACAGTGCCATCTAACTCTCGATTTCGAAAAAAAAGGATAGTTTCAGTTCATAAAAAAAATTTTTTTTTAATTCAAGTGAAAGTTTTTAAACTGTCTGTATTATTATTAATATGAGAATCGGTAGCCGCTATGATATGACGTCATTCCGTTTGTATTTTAATGAAAAATAAAAGAAAACTTATTTTTTATTAAAATAGTACCATGGAACAGGGTTTAGTAAAGAGAGATCGCATACATTTACTAAAAAAAACGCCAGAATCAGTAGCCGCCATGATATGACGTCGTTCCGTTTGTAAACTTACAATAATATGACGTCATTCCGTTTGTAAACTTAAAATAATAATAGGTTTCAAGCGAGATAAACATGCTTAGTTTTTTTTTCAAATATTTTAATGAAAAATAAAAGAAAACGTAATTTTTATTAAAATAGTACCATGGAACAGGGTTTAGTAAAGAGAGATCGCATACATTTGCTAACAAGAAACGCCAGAATCAGTAGCCGCCATGATATGACGTCGTTCCGTTTGTAAACTTACAATAATATGACGTCATTCCGTTTGTAAACTTAAAATAATAATAGGTTTCAAGCGAGATAAACATGCTTAATTTTTTTTCAAATATTTTAATGAAAAATAAAAGAAAACGTAATTTTTATTAAAATAGTACCATGGAACAGGGTTTAGTAAAGAGAGATCGCATACATTTACTAACAAGAAACGCCAGAATCAGTAGCCGCCATGATATGACGTCGTTCCGTTTGTAAACTTACAATAATATGACGTCATTCCGTTTGTAAACTTACAATAATAATAAGTTTCAAGCGAGATAAACATGCTTAGTTTTTTTTTCAAATATTTTAATGAAAAATAAAAGAAAACGTAATTTTTATTAAAATAGTACCATGGAACAGGGTTCAGTAAAGGGAGATCGCATACATTTACTAACAAGAAACACCTAGATATCGTCGGAAAGCATTTTACTGCAACAAATCTCGATTTTTGTTCTGCTGTGTTACGGAACGTTAAAACATTGATGTTAGTACTATCTTCTTAGATCTTATTTGATTAAGATAAAATCAAATGACATCATAACTACAGAGCAACATGGCGTCCAGCATTTTCAAATTTCAAAATATAGTTTAGATATAATTTTATGATACTTAATGACTGAATTAAATTCGCAGCGGGTTTCACCGGGTAGGCTGATCTAGCTTTTAAGCCTGTTTTTTTGTTTTTCTTTTGAGTGTTTGTTTAAGACTTACGGTGCATTTCCCTTGTTTTAAAAAAAAGGAGTCTTATTGTTTAATTTCAAAACCTGTCACAATTCTTTCTAATTCGACGTTTGAAATATGTTCACGAACTTTTAGACATTTGGTAGCGACTTAACTTGACGTTAATGAGGAAGTATTAAAGGAAGTGTTCCCGAAATCAAACTAGATGTCGCTACAGTACTTTCTTGATTTCTCCATGACAACCCTTCCGGTTTTCTTTCATGAATAAATGTAAATTAGTTTTCGAACTTTTTTTTATGTATTGATATCAAGTTTCGAACTTTGCAAATTTTAATTTTTTAATATGCTAGTTATAAGGAACGGTATTGACTATTTTTGGTTCATTTGTTTTCTGCAATAATCAACTTTTGCTAGAGTCGCCATCTAATGTAGGTCCCTTTTCGGTGTTTTTTTTTTACAATACAATCATTGGAATTGTCTAAGGCAGAAATATCAAACGAAAGAGTTAAATGCTAACTACAATCTTTCAGCAGGTTTAGTTAGGTTTTAATTTCATCCAAATCATCATTTGTATGATTTTTTTTTTTTTTTCAATTTAAATATCATATTTTATTGGCTTGCAGGTCCAATTAGAGATGGAATTGAAGGACCTATTGAACAAGTCTAATCACACCCACCTTCGTTTAGACCGCTCCATAGACGTCAGCTACACTGAAGATCAGATGCTGACAGCTTTAGATAGCCTTAATGCAGACAGTCGCTTCTCGCAAGGTATGTTCAG